>CP139502.1:53052449-54290851 GCA_021014915.2 Artemisia tridentata subsp. tridentata | reverse complement strand
TTGTAATGGTTTGTTGATTCTACCTTAATTTATTTCTTCAATTATCGTTATTGTTGCTTGTCCTTCATTAATTATGCTTGGTTAATTCACCTAGTGTCTACTTATGATTGTATGAAACTTGTGTATAATTAATTAGATCTTATTGTTTTCTTGTTGGTGTTTGTTTCTATCTTCATCAATTAAGGTGTGACAAATTCAATAAGTCTAATTGATTTAGTTTATAATTATTGCTTCTTGTTGTCTCTTGTTTAGTTGATTGTTATCGCGTTAGGTTAAGAAAACTGGCTGACCTCTTATATGTAACTAGCTTGAATGTCTTAAACAACGCAAGCGTAGAGTGAACTATTGGTTTTGTTCGTTGTATTTATTGCGTGAATTTCGGCTTGTAGATCCTAGAAAACTTAATGGATGTTAAGGGATTTAGGGGAGACTAATATTCATAGAGTTGGGGACTTCGGCACCTCCCCACGACCAATATTAAGGAATACAACGCTTCAATTAAAACAAGGACATGACAATTCAGTAGGCAGAATTGGATAGATAGCAAGGAGTAATACATCATAGGTAGATACGCTTCACTTCCCTTGTAGAACCTTAATTTACTTTTCTGGCATATTAGTTTAATTAGTAGTTTTGGGTTAGTTGACTAGCAACTAATTCCGCCCACTCTTTCAAAAACTGAGATTTTATTTGCTTTCATAAAAATATAAAAATACAAAAAGAATCTGTTGATATAAATAATGCCTAAACACGTTATTAATATTTTTCGATATCTCTACGTTTTGATAATCACAAAATGTAAAATCATTAATCGGAAAATTATGACGTAAACAAATATTTAGTTGTAAATATCTATTTCTACAACTCAAATCACTTAAGGTATGAATGAACTAATGCTTAATGCATTATATGATCAAAGGAACATTTTCTTAATAACTATATTTTTTATAAAACATCAAAAACATTTTATATATTTTTGAAAAACATTTTTGGTATTAAATAAAAATGTTTAATCTTTTATAAAAATATGAATTCAAATTTTTAACCAAAATCAGTTAAAATGTTCCAGAAAAACCTTCCCCACAAAAGGACAAATCTGGGCAACGGACAACTTGGGCGGCCCCCTTAAAATTAAGGGGACCGCCCCCCTATTTAAGGGGGCCGGCCACGCTCCAGTAGGTCTCCAGCTGTCCAGTTTTTCTCCTATAAATACCAGCCTTCTCCTAGATTTTTACTCACCTTTTGCACACTAAAACTTTCTGTTCTAAATCCTTTCTAAACATTGTAAATCCTTTGATCATATTTTCTTAAACATTGGTTTCTAAGTGATCCAAGCTTCCACCACTAAAAGTGCAAAAGAAGAACTCTACTTCAACTAGTGAAGAAGTGTTATTACTTACCTCATTCAATTGTGTTGTTGTCTAAAGTGTTGTATAGTTGTGATAAGTAGATCCTAGTGTAAGTAACTAGTTGTGTTGTAAAGAAGTTGTGTAGAAGTAGTTGTGAAGTAGTCGTGGAAAAGAAGTTGTGAAGAAGTCGTGAAGAAGTCGTGAAGCCGTCGTGAAGAAGTCGTGATTAAGTCGTGTAGAAGTTGTGTATAAGTTGTAAGATTGGTTCTAGCTACGATTAAAACTTGACATCTAGCTTTGTGTCGTTAAGCCGGTGTAAGATAAAGTTGTGTAAGGTTTCTCCGCCATAAGGGAGTTTGTTGACATAGTGAAGAAAACTCTCGAGTAGGTGACTCGAGGAGTGGAGTAGGGCAAGGAAGGTGTCCTTGTAGCCGAACCACAATAAATCTCCGTGTTGTTGTTTGATCTTTCTATCTCTCTCTTTCATTTCATTATATTTACCTTACTTGCATTACTTATTTATATTTGTTTATATATGTTCATATTGATCAAGAGTTGAATTCACATAAGATAGAATCGAAGTTTTTAAAAAGTAAACAAAAGTTTTCATAAATTAAAAAGGACGTAAAACTATTCAACCCCCATTCTAGTTTTCCACAATTGGTATCAAGAGCCACGTCAAACAAGATTTTTAAAATAAACTGTATTTTAAAACTAGAAACGATCTATGGAATCTGAAAAATATTTAGAAGGGCAATCTATGCAAAGACCACCACTATTTGAAAGTGACGGATTTTTATATTGGAAAAATCGATTCGAAACTTATGTGAAATCAAAAGATCTAGATCTTTGGCATGTTATTACTAATGGTGATTTTTTACCTATTCAACATAATCTTGAAACTAAAAAGGATGAAATTGTACCTTTTGAAAAACAAAGTGATGATTTAAAAAGAAAACTTTCTAAAAATAATGAGGCTAAAATGGTTATTTATAATGCGTTACCACGTAAAGAATACGAAAGAATCTTTATGTGCGAAACCGCAAAAGAAATTTGGAATTCTTTACTAATAACTCACCAAGGTAATAGTCAAGTCAAAGATAATAAAATAGATCTTCTTGTTCAACAATATGAACAATTCACGATTCCGGAAGAGGAATCAATTGATAATGCATTTGCTAGGTTTAACACAATCATCACAAGTTTAAAGGCACTTGATGAGAGTTTTTCTAGTAAGAATTTTGTCAGGAAATTTCTTAGGGCTCTTCATCCAAAATGGCGAGCTAAAGTTACGGCGATTGAAGAATCGAAGAACTTGTCAACTCTTCAACTTGACGAGTTGATTGGCAACTTGAAAGTCTACGAAGCAATAATCAAGAAAGACTTCGAGATGGTCAAAGGAAAGAAAGAGCAAAGCAAGTCAATCGCGTTGAAAGCTAGGAAAGCATCAAGTGACGAGGATAGCTCAACCTCCGAAAGTGATGATGAAGAATATGCCATGGCCGTAAGAGACTTCAAGAAGTTTTTCAAAAGACGAGGAAGATTCGTTAGACAACCATATGACGAAAGGAAAACACTCCAAAGAAACAAAGACGACAAAGGTAGCAAGAGCGAGAGGAAGTGCTTCAAATGCGGTGATCCAAATCATCTCATTGGAAGATGTCCTATGATGTCAAAGGAGCAAAACCAAAAGGCGTTCATTGGAGGAGCATGGAGTGACAGTGAAGAAGACGAGAAAGAAACCACAAAAGAGGAGAAGTGTCTTATGGCTAAGACATCAAGTGAGGTACTGATGAAGCGAAAAGTGTACCGCTTTTAAGGGGTCATTTAAGCCCTAAATCGTATTTATTTGATCAAATATTGCCCTAAATCGTTCCTTTTGTCATTTTAGGTACTTTTGAGGAGAAATCTGGAAAAGGAGGCATTTTGGACGTTTTTGGAGCATAAAAGTGAAGAAAACGACAAAGTCTCAAAAATCGGCTAAAAGTTACCCTTGACGGCGTCAGATTCTACTCTGGACGGCGTCATGGCTTGGCAAGAAAAGGTGGATGTGAAATTTACTCATGATAAGCCAGTGAAAATTGCATGTAAATTCTGACGGCGTCACGCTTTAACCTGATCAAGGGCGTCACGGCTTAAATCAAAGAGGGACGGCGTCACGTTCAAGATCTGACGGCGTCAAGCCTTGATAAGCCAGAACGGATTTTGGAGAGCTAAAGAGGGACGGCGTCAAGAAGGCCATCCGGGAACCCTAGAAGCGGCGAGGTGACGGCGTCACACTTCATAAGGTGACGCCGTCAGATGTAAAAATCTATATATAGTTTTCTAATTTTTTGTCATGAAGAGAGAGCTTAGTGTGGAATTTTTGGGAGAAAACCCTAAGACGATTTTAGCATCTTTTTCAAGGCTTTTTGCCTTGAGATCTTCCATGTTACATTGAAAGATAAGTTATCAATTAATCATTCAATATGTCTATGTGTTGTTTGATTTTATCTTGTTCTTGTCTTTTGTTTAACATGTTAGGCTAGATTTATCTTGTGTTTGCTTAGATCTAATGAAACCTAGCTATTGATTATTGGTTATTAGTGTGTTATTAGTTGTATTGGATGATTGTTTATCTATGTTAGGCTTAAGAAAACTGGCTAACTTCCTATTCGGTAACTTGCTTGAACGTCTTAAGAAACATGAACCAAATGTGTACTAAAGGTTTTTATGGTTGTATTTAATGCACAAGCGAATTCTAGTGATCCCATGTTAGGAGCTTCCTAGCCGGCTCGACATAGGAGTGAAGTAGGAGCTTGTAGAGTTGGGGAAGTACGTACGCCACCCCACGATTGGTATTAAGGAATACACCCGTCATCCACGTGACTAATACACACTAATCAACCGGTAAAAGATAGTTAGGGAGTAAGGAAATCTAAGTAAACACATTTCTCTACACATAAGTTTCTCACCAACATTTTATTTTCAGTTATTTATTTTATTTGCATTTGTAGTTATTTGGGTTAGTTGACTAGCAACTAATTCCGCCCACTCCTTCAAAACCCGAGATTTTACTTGCTTTCATAAAAATATAAAAACACACAAAAAAGAATCTTCCTCAACCCTTAGACCTATTAGAGTAGTCTTTCATACCTAACGAACACTATTCCCTGTGGAGAACGATCAATCCCCCGTACTTACCACTACACTATACTACATCGGTCAGGTACACTGCCTGGTGGGGTTGTAAGCCTCTTGAGATCCCTCGAGAGGTAAAACCTGTTGTAAGGTTTCAAAACCACGCATCAAGTTTTTGGCGCCGCTGCCGGGGAATAGTTATTGTTTAGGTTGAATTTTTATTTTATAGGTCTACTCACTAGATTCCTTTCTAGTGAGATTTTTGTTTTATTTTTCTAGGTTTTCTTTAGTCTATCTATTTTCTTCGTTTCTTTGTTCGTAACCATACCATCCGACATCATGGAAGATGGTAATATCCTTAATCCCAACAACCCACCACCACAACAACCACCACCTCCTAGAGCCCGTACCTTAGGAGAGTATTCCCGTCCTAGCCACCATGGCTATCGAAACACGATTGAGCTCACTCAAGGAGCCAATGTCACACCCTTGCGATCTGACACCATCCGGTTGGTGCAAAGCGGATGCGCATTCCATGGACTTCGTTCTGAAGATCCTAATCAACATCTCAAGGACTTTCTCAAAATAGTTGATTCTATAGACCTTGATGTTGCCACTCGAGAGACGACCCGATTGCGTCTCTTTCAATTCTCTCTGCGGGATCAAGCTAGTCAGTGGCTAGAACGTCAACCCGCAGGATCCATCACCTCTTGGGATGATCTCACTACTCGTTTCCTTGCTCAGTTTTTCCCACCAGGAAGAACTACCAAGCTAAGGAATGATATCTTGATGTTCCAACAACGTCAAGGCGAAACTCTCTACGAGGCATGGACTCGATTCAAGGACTTACTCCAAAAAGTCCCTCACCATGGCATAGAACTTTGGCTCCAAATTCAAATCTTCTATGATGGTGTCAATCATCAAACTAGAAGAGCCATAGATTACGCCGCCAATGGGAGATTGAGCAGGCTCAGTGTCGATAAGTGCTGGGAAGTCATTGAGGACTTAGCACAATACGAAGAGGAAGAATGGAATGACTCAACGTTCTCGGAAGAAGGGATTTTAAATTGCATGAGTGCAACCCAAGAACAGCTGTTCGAAAACATAAAAAGGCAGGTTGAGAGCTTAATGAAAGCTGAGACACCTACGGCTGATGAAAATCCCGATGAGTGCGTGAACACAATTGGTAAACATACGTTTCATCAATTCTCACGACAAGATGAGTTTGAAGGGATAATGCTAACTTTCGTGAACAACCAAGAAAGGCGGATCCAGGAATTAGAGACTCACTTGAAAAACACCCAAGATATGTTCATGGAACTAGCAGAAAAGTTTATTGTGAGAATAAAGGAGAAAATTAGGGAAGAAGCCTCACACAAAAAGATCGAGAAGATCTTTGAACTCCTGGTCCCTAATGAACCATACAACGAATGGGATGATGAAACCCCTCTCCCCGAGCCTTCACTTTTAAAACCCTCTTATCTATTTGGATCCTCTCGCCAGAAAAAGAATTCTCAAGATCGTAGCATTTTCGTGGGAAGCATGGTTTTCACGCTCCCTAACTTTCATGAGGCTAGGAAACGATCTTTTGGCTTTAAGCCAGGTGTGAGAAGAACTCAATTAAAGCACATCCTCATTTCGAAAACACCCTGTAAAAGCTCCTCACACTCCCTGAATACCTGCCGTGACGGAGATTGGAACCTGAATGTGACGTCAACCGGACCTTTTCAACATTTTACCACATCCCGTGACAGTAACAAAACATTTGACCTAGGAGGAACTTGTTAACGAGACTAGCTATCAGGATTATTGACCCTGACTAGCTGCTCTCTTAAAGTACGAGGGGCTCATTTGTAAACTTGCACAAAGTAGTGAAATACGCTAATCTGACGGCGTCAGAATTTGAACGTGACGCCGTCACCCCGTCTGCACAGCAATAATAACTTTAATTCCATCACTTTCATCACAAACCCCACAAACCATATCCACTCCAACCCCACCTTCGAATTTCCAGGATCTAATTCACCGACTTTCGTCACCAATCTTCACGTGGTAAGTAATTTTTACTCATTCTTTTCGCTTCAATTACTCATAGGATTTGTAAATTTCGAAAATCCCCAACTCGTGAAACCCTAGGATTGATTCATGCTTAGGACTCATAATGTGTTTTAATTAGTGTTATTTAACAATAATTAAAGCATTTGATGATTGGCAATCAATTGGGTCTATTCACTAATGGGGAGGCCACGAATTTGAACCATAACCTATGACCCAATCACCCATTTTGCTGTAAAAAAGGGCGTTTGGTTTATAAGCTTAAAGTTTGAATATTGATTTTTCCCTCGTAATTTCGGATTTAAATTTGGTTGAACCTGACGGCGTCACCTATCAAAGGGTGACGGCGTCAGACCTGTCTGATACGCCACCAAGTCTTTAATTCACATATTAACACTTTTGTTCCTCCTCCTTTGTTCCAGATGATGAGTAAGCGTCAAAGACCCAGCCGAGGAAGTTCTTCCCGATCTCAACAAGAGAACTTTGGGGATACGGTCCTCAGTTGGGGTGTCTTTGACAACGATGCTGCTACAAGCAAATACGCACAACTGCTACTACACAAGGTCGAAAATGGGGCCGTAGTTGATTGGAACTTTCTGAGGAGAGAAGGTCTTGAGCAGACCTTTCTCCAAAGTTTTCAGACGGATGGGTTTACCGGCCCTCAGTGGGAAAGATTGTTTAAAATTCAGGAGCCGGTATATGAGGAATTGGTACGTGAATTCTTTGCCACCTTTCATTTTGACATGGCTGAGGCAAGGACCGATGTAGGCAGTACCACGATCTATTTCAGGCTGGGGGGTGAGCTAAGGACGTGTTCGGTTACTGAGTTTGGGTGGAGACTTGGGTTGTACGATCAGCATGATACCATTCAGGCAGGGTTCATGCAGAGGTTGTTGCTTGGGGAGTCGATGAAGAATGATTTTAGGTGTTCCATGTTCTGGCAGACTATTGGGGATGGGGTATACACATCGACCACTGTAGCATCCCAAATCAGGGATCCTAGGGTTCGGTTGACTCATCGATGCCTCACCTACAGCTTGACGGGGCGTCACAGCTCTCACCATCGTGTCACTGCTTCTGATCTCTTCTACCTGTACACCATCTACTCTAATGATGTTTACTGCAACATCCCGTTTTGGGTTGCTAGCTTTATGCATGGTGGAGTTGGGGAGAGGGAAGGAGACAGGATTTATGGCAGGATGTTTATCACCCGGCTGGCCCAGTCTTATGGAGTCCTCAGGCCCGAGGTTATGAGGTATTTGAGTGGTGATGCATGCAGGACGGTGAAGGAGAGGTCCCTGAAGCAGATGGAGGTGATTATGGAGATGCATGATGGGTCCTTTATGTGGTATCATCCAGCCAGAGCTGAGGATGATGATGATGAGGATGATGAGGAGGAGGAGGAGCCCAGCAGCAGCAGCATGAGGGTTATGAGGCCGGTACAGCTGATTACTACCGGCACATGAGCAGGGGGGACTGGCAGGCTCACCAGGGGACCTGGATGGGCCAGGTTGATACTTGGAGGACCAGGGTGGACGAGAGGTTCGACTGGATGTATGATCACACGGTTCGTCAGATGCAGCATCTTTCTACACGTGATCAGTTGGACCCGCATCTGCAGATTGACCCTTTCCCAGGTCGTGAGCAGGATTACCCACCATATGGGTACTACGGGCACCTCCCTCCAGGCTACGACTATCGCCAAGGTCCCCCACACCAGTGATGATGTGATTTGATGTTTTGATGTTTGAACAATTTGATATTTGGTTGTATGTGTTGAAACAATATGGTCTGTAATAATTTAGGGAAGGCATCTGTTTGCCTTAAAACATTTGTTACATTGATTTTATTTATCGCATGCTAGCCTCATTTGATTGTTATTTTATTTGCTTTGTGTGTTTATTTGTTTGTTTGTTTGTTTTTATTTGTTTCCGTATGTGTGTTTAATTTTTATTCTTATTGATTCATGTTCAAAACTAAAATTGTGAAAATGCTTTATTTTGTTTTTAACTTCGTCTTAACTACATATAAAGGTATTTTGCAAAAGTTAAGTGTAAGGGAAATCTAAATCGGTTTATTAGAACACAAATTAACATGAATCGTAATAATAATAAATTAACATACATATTAGTGTGTGTTTGAGTCAAATGCTTGTATCGAGTCATAATGATGTTTTGCAGGATTTCCAGGAAGTAAGGTAAAGGTTTTTCCAGAAATTTTCCGGAAACTTAAAATGAAAATTTTTGTCAGGTCATTTCTGACGGCGTCAGATTTAATTTTCAGAAATTTTTGAAAGTTTTGTTTTTAAAAAGTTTTTATTAAAATCTCCAACTTATAATCTCCAGGAATCTGCAAAGTTATCATTCCACAAGCATTATATCCTTATATATAGATTTTATCCCGCCGATGTTATGCAGGTTTTCGTGTTTGTTTTCTCAGGTTTAACAGGTTATTTTGGACAAGGAAATGTTTTGAATCAAGCTTTTGGCGATGCATTAGTCATGGAGCTTCAACATTACTTTGGAAGAAGATTTAACCGTGTTACTTCATTATCCACCGAGCGAATCAGGGGAGTATTTGATTTCATTCTTTTACTTTATGCTTTTACATCTTGTTATTTGAACATTGGGGACAATGTTCATCTTAAGTGTAAGGGGAGGGTAAAAGTACGATTAGAGAATGCTATTACGCTTGATTTTTGTTTGTTTAATAGTAGATGTGTAATAAAACTGAGATAAATACCTGTTAGGGTAATTTTAGCGCCAAATTTAAATTTTTTTACAACATATAGGAGTGAAACTTTGATCTTAATGAGCGTCTCACGGATAGGAGTTATATGACTAGCACAAAAACCGTACCACTAAAAAATTTTCCACCCCCAAATATGTGAGGTTCGCCCCTAGAATTGGTAGGAAAAGCATTTATGCTATGATGTGTGTACCGGTAGCACTTAGATTCTAGAACTTGCGTTAGGACCATTCCAAGGCCACAAGTGAGACTACATTCGTGTAGTTAGATTTACTACATGATAAGAGGCATTAGGATTAACCCATTGTTTTACACCTGTGTTTTTGTTATAATTACATTGGCTACATTGGTTAAGTAATTCTCCCACACCCTTTGCGTTGTACTCATTTTTAGTACACGATACCCCTAGTACACCCCTCAGAGCCTATCTTTTCGTTTCGACCTTTAAGCATTTTACTTAAAGGAAGAATTTGTTACACCCCACTAAAATGTACACCCAAATCGCCTTAGCCTACCTTGTATGCACTCATCTTTAGTGCATTATTGTGACAACATTTGTTTAAACCCAAGTTAATTATCTAATTGATTACATGGTTGCTAAGTCGAGTCATATCTTTGTACATATTGTTTTGGGACGATTGGGACTCATGGGTAAAGTACTAGTGTAATGGAGTAATGGGGAAGAACATAATTTATTACCCCCATATGTGCTAAATATTTTAAAAGTACTCCAAGTTTTTCAATTATCTTAATTCGAGTCATTAGAATAGTTATTTGTAAAGTTATGTAAAAATTCAAGTGTAAGGGGAATGCAATGCCCCTATGATGTATTATTTTGGATGGTAGGGCAAGAGTGTATGCAAAAAAAAAAAAAAAAAAAAAAAAAAAAAAAAAAAAAAATCGAAAAATCAAGAAAAATACAAAAAAATGAGAAAAAGAAAAATAGAAAAAACATACGGACTACCATCCCGTTTTATTTTATGTTTGTTTTATGTTTTTGTTATTTTCTTTCATTAGCTTAGATTGAGTCGAGTCTTGGCTTAGCAACATTGTATAGTACATGTAATTGATCAAGATCTTTAACTCGCCACCAGTAAAATATCCTTTATCCAACAAAACCGTGTTTTCCTTTTCCCTACACCTAACGTTATAACCCATTTAAAAGCCCTCTTTGATAGTTTATCTTAGGTGCTTACGCCTAGTGGAGGAGGTTTTCGATCCTTTCCCAAGCCTATGGTAATCTATTTGCTATGACAGGTAGTGAGAGATATTATCCGTTTTCATTTATGAGATTTATTTTGATGACACTTGAGAGATGTGAGTATCTAAACACTACTTGTGAGGTGCTAGTTTATAATCTCCGTGCTTATTATGATTGAAGTGGAACGATTATTTGTTGTAATTACTTTTATGTTTGCATTAAATGACCCCTAACTTGTATTTTGATTAGAATAAAAGCGCATTTGCTTGAGGACAAGCAAATCTCAAGTGTAAGGGTATTTGATGAAGCGAAAAGTGTACCGCTTTTAAGGGGTCATTTAAGCCCTAAATCGTATTTATTTGATCAAATATTGCCCTAAATCGTTCCTTTTGTCATTTTAGGTACTTTTGAGAAGAAATCTGGAAAAGGAGGCATTTTGGACGTTTTTGGAGCATAAAAGTGAAGAAAACGACAAAGTCTCAAAAATCGGCTAAAAGTTACCCTTGACGGCGTCAGATTCTACTCTGGACGGCGTCATGGCTTGGCAAGAAAAGGTGGATGTGAAATTTACTCATGATAAGCCAGTGAAAATTGCATGTAAATTCTGACGGCGTCACGCTTTAACCTGATCAAGGGCGTCACGGCTTAAATCAAAGAGGGACGGCGTCACGTTCAAGATCTGACGGCGTCAAGCCTTGATAAGCCAGAACGGATTTTGGAGAGCTAAAGAGGGACGGCGTCAAGAAGGCCATCCGGGAACCCTAGAAGCGGCGAGGTGACGGCGTCACACTCCATAAGGTGACGCCGTCAGATGTAAAAATCTATATATAGTTTTCTAATTTTTTGTCATGAAGAGAGAGCTTAGTGTGGAATTTTTGGGAGAAAACCCTAAGACGATTTTAGCATCTTTTTCAAGGCTTTTTGCCTTGAGATCTTCCATGTTACATTGAAAGATAAGTTATCAATTAATCATTCAATATGTCTATGTGTTGTTTGATTTTATCTTGTTCTTGTCTTTTGTTTAACATGTTAGGCTAGATTTATCTTGTGTTTGCTTAGATCTAATGAAACCTAGCTATTGATTATTGGTTATTAGTGTGTTATTAGTTGTATTGGATGATTGTTTATCTATGTTAGGCTTAAGAAAACTGGCTAACTTCCTATTCGGTAACTTGCTTGAACGTCTTAAGAAACATGAACCAAATGCGTACTAAAGGTTTTTATGGTTGTATTTAATGCACAAGCGAATTCTAGTGATCCCATGTTAGGAGCTTCCTAGCCGGCTCGACATAGGAGTGAAGTAGGAGCTTGTAGAGTTGGGGAAGTACGTACGCCACCCCACGATTGGTATTAAGGAATACACCCGTCATCCACGCGACTAATACACACTAATCAACCGGTAAAAGATAGTTAGGGAGTAAGGAAATCTAAGTAAACACATTTCTCTACACATAAGTTTCTCACCAACATTTTATTTTCAGTTATTTATTTTATTTGCATTTGTAGTTATTTGGGTTAGTTGACTAGCAACTAATTCCGCCCACTCCTTCAAAACCCGAGATTTTACTTGCTTTCATAAAAATATAAAAACACAAAAAAAGAATCTTCCTCAACCCTTAGACCTATTAGAGTAGTCTTTCATACCTAACGAACACTATTCCCTGTGGAGAACGATCAATCCCCCGTACTTACCACTACACTATACTACATCGGTCAGGTACACTGCCTGGTGGGGT
Source organism: Artemisia tridentata subsp. tridentata (assembly GCA_021014915.2). NCBI lineage: Eukaryota > Viridiplantae > Streptophyta > Magnoliopsida > Asterales > Asteraceae > Artemisia > Artemisia tridentata. Next base: position 54,278,642 of record CP139502.1, on the reverse strand, counting down.
TGTAAGCCTCTTGAGATCCCTCGAGAGGTAAAACCTGTTGTAAGGTTGCAAAACCACGCATCAGGTACGTTCCGAAACCGAATACTTTAGTGATGAAAATTTATCATTAGATGAAAAAGACCTAGATAACGAATATAATAGGTTATGTATATTAGGTCAAAAAGTAATTACTAAAAATAAATCACTAAAACACATAAATAACCAATTAGAAAAAGAAATACTAGAATTAAAAATTAAACTACATAACTTAGAAAAAGGCAAAGAAGTCTTTGAATGTAAAACATGTCAAGAAACTAAAAATGAAAACGAAATACTTAAGGAAGAAATTTGTAGACTTAACAAATTTGAAAATAGTAGTAATTCACTTAGGGATATAATAAGCATTCAAAGAATATCAGGAGATAAAACCGGATTAGGATTTAACTCAACTAAGGCTACAACTAGTGAAACTAAAAATGTAAAGTTTGAAAGTGAAACTAGTAATAAAAAATTATTAGAGTCAAAGCCTAAATATATACTTATAAAAGATAGAAAAATACCCATAGCCAATAATGAGGAAATAAAAGCTTTCTACAAACCATCTTTAAAAACCGAAGTAGAAAAGTCTAAACCAAAGCTTAGGTCAAAAACAGCTCCTCCTAGAAGACCACCTAGTCCTCACCCTCGGCCTAAAACACCTCAACCTAAAAGAAACCAAAATAGACCAAACCGTCATAATAATAGTTACCCAATGTGGAATTACCCCAATCCACCAAGCTTCAATCCTTGGGGAATACTTCCACCATACATGCATCCTAGTCAACTACAACCCATTTTTGGTTCAAACAACTTTGGATCAATGAGACAATGGGGACCAAGTGGCTAAGTTGCTATCTCATTGGATTATTGGCATCTCTTCCTTGAATGACTTCTACAAGTCAAACATAAACGCTTTGAAGCGCTTGAAGACCACATGTTGAAGACTAAAAGGTACACTCCTCTTTCATGCTCATCATTATGTGCGTAGAGTAATACTAGCCAATTGCAAGCCCCCATAAGTTTTTGATGCCTAGTTCAGTTAGTACTTGTATGGTAGTTAGTAGATAATCACTTATACATATACATAAATATATACATATATATATATATATATATATATATATATATATATATATATATATATATATATATATATATATATATATATATATATATATATATCCATATTATTATATATACTATATACATATATTAATATATCCGCACATAACCTCGATACGTCATTTGTTGACTATCTAGAACTAAAAGAAATTGTTCGTCCTCGAACCTTTTCTTCCCCCTTTGCCTCTTTTGAACTTTAACGTTCAACACGAAAATCTTCCGTGTCCACTATCACATAACTCATGGTGATGAAGAGAAGTGAGTTAAGTGGATTAACATAGAAGTAGCACTTCGACCGTCGTGTCAAGAAAACTATGGATGAAACAAACTCCCGTCACCGTCAGCACCTATCTCCGTCATTACCTCATCATTTCTCGACTCCATTCAACATCCCATGCTTACACACAATATCAATATATAAATATGCACATTTACTCTCACTCCCTAAAACCTTTGTCGACTTGACATCTTGATCATTTTATCCAAAATTTTCAAGAAATGTTTTCTTAACGAAATGTTAATAAAATGTCAAGTATTCCTTCCTCGTGCCATTAAATCCCAACGTATTTTTGATATATAATAAATCTATATATATACATAAAATTATTTTTCTATCAGAAACTAAACCCGAACTAATTCCAAGTTTGGTAGGCGGCCCCCTTAATGTTTAAGGGGACCGGCTAGTAAACGGGGGCGGCCCCCTTAATAATTAAGGGGACCGGCCTACTGTAGCTTCCAAAAACGTTTTTTCTTCCAAAAATCTTTACCAAACACCCCAATTTTCAAACACACCTCTTCACTCCATCTGCTGTGAACGAACCTCAACTCAAAAACCATTCACCAAATCACCATCTCCGACTAATTTCGCAAGGGGCAAACACTTGTATCTTGATTAGCAACACATTTTGTAAGTTTTCTAATTCACATTTCATCTAATTCCATTCAATTTTGAGTCTAATCATAATTAGGTCTTTTACTTAATTTTCTTTTAATCCAAATTTTGTTAAAATTAAGTCTAGAAATCTTATAACCAAATGCTCCCCATAGGATTAGAATGCTTAATCAACCTAGAAACTAAGTAATTAAAAAAAAACCATTATGTCAAACTAATCACTCCTTTTCAAAACTAATCACATTGTTGAATTATGCCATAAACACTTGTTAAAACTAATCACATTGGTTTATTACAACTCACAAATCCTAAAAATATATTTTTCGAATCATAAAAAAATGTTTATGTTAAATATAAGAGAGTGTTTGTATTAGGAGCTAGAATCATCAAATTTTGATCAAAATTAAGTTCATAACTACTTGTCAAGTTTATAAACACGCAATTAGTTGTTTTAAGCCATCAAGATACATAATTCATATGTATATTGAAATTTTACTAGTTATTTTCATATTTAAAGGAGCGTTTGGCACAACATTTTGAAAGAAATTTTTGAGTCAAAATCTAAGTTACTTAACATAAACACTCGTAAGAAATAGCTAGATATACAATCCAATGTTTGTCTAGCCACATTTCAAAGTAGCTTATGACGTATAAAAGAACGTTCGGATATTTTTTATTTCTTATCATAATGTCCCTATAACTATTCTTTAATATCATAAAATACATTTTAAGCGAGTTAAAAATTAAAACTAAGGAACATTGTAAACTACTTCTTAGGATTTAAGTTTTAGAGTCGAAGTATGTTTACGTTCCACATAAGTAGCATATATAATATATGCATGTCATTTTCTTATTTTTTTTTGTTGCTTTCTTGTATAGGTGAAAATGCCCAAAACTACAGTCGGTGATGTCTAAAAAACAAAAGAATACATTCCAAAAGTCTCTGCCACTCCAGGCATTTCTCCCGCTGTTGCTTGTTTCTATCGTCCCATTAAAGATAGAAACATTCATGAAGGGAGAGTTGTCTATCCATCATTCTATGAATCCGACTATATCGAACGAATGTTCTCCAACGTTAGTCTCGATTGTCTCTACAAAATCAATGAGCTTATCATTCCCCGCTTTGTTCTTGACTTCTATAGCCAAGTGACGGTGCAAACCGATCCCAATGGCTGTATCCTCATATCCTTTATGATTCAACACGAATTCATTACTCTTACTCTCGCTCAATTCGGTCAAATTCTAAGAATCCCCTACTCCGGTCAAGCCATCTTCTCTAATGAGTGGGATCTCTCATCTCTTGAGCAATATCAACCTCAACAGGGTCCTTACTACTCTGAGATTCCATCCTCCGAAGAAATTCGTCAATATCTTGGGCTAGATCGTGGTACGACTAGCCGAAGGATCAAGTCAAAAGATGTTGACATCCATGCTAACCAAATCCTCCTCAAGGAGTTACGCCCCGACATAAAGCGTTGGGAAGAACTCATTCGTGAGAATGCGTTCGGTACCGGTGGTCACCGTGATCATGTCACGGCGAGCATAGCTCATATGTTGTATTGTATTGTCGCTTAACAGCCGTGCAATTTGGCATATCTCTTTGTCTTCCGCATCATGTCCGCCAAAAACACTCATAATGCAAATCTTCCGTATGGCATGTTTCTCACTCGCCTCTACAACCATGTCATGATGCATTATCCACATCTTCAGAGTCCAATTTATGAGTCTGTTCAATCAGTCCTTAATCCACTTGTTCGTGTCCGTGAACTTCGCCCCCGAAGCGACAAGGGAAAATCTCGTAAATCTGTCTCACTTCCACCTCGTGGTTCCATGTCACATCAAGGAGACGATGATGATGATGATGAGGAGGAGGGCACAACACGTGCTAGTACCCCATCACCTAGGACCTTTGTTGAAAATCTTCCAGATCTTGATTACACCGAGTCTTAAGTTCCTTCTCGTTCCGAACGAACAGACGAACTACTGTTTGAAAGACAAACCGAACTACTCAACACCACATAGCAGATGCACCAAGAAGTACGAGGCGGTTTCAAGTCTATTGGAAAAACACTTGGAAGGATGTTCGGAAAGAAGAAGAAATAGACATGTTTGATGAGTGTTTAGTTAATTATCATTGATGTTATGATTAGACATTTATATGTAGTATTATTATCTTAACATTTGGTTGCTATGACTTTTATTATGTTAGATGATAAACTTATTAGAACTAACCTACTAGTTTATTTGATATAATATACCTATGCTTCTAATATGATTTTTTTTCTAGTCTTAAATATCTATATTATTTGTTTAATATGCTATTGATAATATTTAATCATTCTTGATGTACATGATCCAAATGGAACTTGCTGTAAATACACCCTAAAAATGACCTTTTTCTGGAAATTTTTCAAATTTGGTCGCCTGGGAAAACACCAGATGGGCGGCCCCTTAATTTCCTAGGCGGTCCCCTTAATTTTAAGGGGGCCGCCCAACAATTAAGGGGACCGGCCATCTGGACAGTAAAATTTACAGTTTTCTTTTGCATCTTGTGACCACTTTTACCTAGCCCCAGCTACCATTTCTCCTTATGGACGAACTGGTATTGGAATCTTCCTACAAAACCTCAAAAATCAACCCAAACCAACCATATTTTCATACTATAAATTCCCTCCATACAATCACCTCTCATTCCATCATCCTTCATCATCCAAAACCACCATGTTATCACCAAAATCCTCCATCTCTAAGACTCCAAGGAAGCAAAGACTTGTTATCATACCACCAAAACAACCTTTCATAGACCTAACCCAAGATGACATCAAAACTCCATCACCACCACCTCAAAATTCATCTCCAAGTGCACCTAATGCACCATCAAAAACACCCTCTACCCATGGAGCTTCATCTTCCTCCATTCCATCCACTTCATCCATCAATGACTACATCCACACTCACCTAACATCATCACCAAGAGCATCATCACCACCATCCACTCAAGAACCTTCATACACCCAACTTGCCATTTCCTTATCACCCATCACACCTCTTGATGCTCACTTCTCACCATCACCAACCCCATAACCATTCTTTCCTATACCTTGGGCATTGCTTGAAGCCCATGGTGACAATTGTCTTTGTTGCATCCATAACCGGACCATAATCTTTGGTCTTAGAGATGAGATACACTACATGTTTTCATCTCTTGAACACATGATTACCAACCAACCACCACCACCACCTTCACCCACTACACCACCACCACCTCCTTTTTCACCCAATTAAGCATATGCAATGCTTATAAATAATTTTCAAACCCTTTTTGTATGCAAGCTCCATGGAAGATCATGTACTCTTAGGACGATTATGTAGTATCACTAGTTATTTTTTTGTTTTGTTTGAATGCTTCCATGCCTTATGTTGTAATCTTCTTGGTTGTGTATTCATACACAACAATTTTATTAAATGAATGTTCTTATTCTATATGCTTGCTTATTGTTGTTACATATACTTGTGCTTCTAACATTTTTCTTGCAAGCGTTCATAGCTCGTTTCCTTGGTGCCCCCAAACGAGGGGGAGTAACCATCAAGGGGGAGTTCTCGTCCCGACAAACTTAGATTCTAAACCTTGTCTGCATAACCTTTTTGATTCTACAAAAAAAGGGAGAAATAGATGTAAACTCACTAAATACTTGTCTAAAAACTAATTTTTAGATTTAATGAGTTTAGATTTTGTAATCATCAAAAAGGGGGAGATTGTTGATATAAATAATGCCTAAACACGTTATTAATATTTTTCGATATCTCTACGTTTTGATAATCACAAAATGTAAAATCATTAATCGGAAAATTATGACGTAAACAAGTATTTAGTCGTAAATATCTATTTCTACAACTCAAATCACTTAAGGTATGAATAAACTAATGCTTAATGCATTATATGATCAAAGGAACATTTTCTTAATAACTAGATTTTTTATAAAACATCAAAAACATTTTATATATTTTTGAAAAACATTTTTGGTATTAAATAAAAATGTTTAATATTTTATAAAAATATGAATTCAAATTTTTAACCAAAATCAGTTAAAATGTTCCAGAAAAACCTTTCCCACAAAAGGACAAATCTGGGCAACGGACACCTTGGGCGGCCCCCTTAATTTTACTAGGCGGCCCCCTTAAAATTAAGGGGACCGCCCCCCTATTTAAGGGGGCCGGCCACGCTCCAGTAGGTCTCCAGCTGTCCAGTTTTTCTCCTATAAATACCAGCCTTCTCCTGGATTTTTACTCACCTTTTGCACACTAAAACTTTCTGTTCTAAATTCATTCTAAACATTGTAAATCCTTTGATCATATTTTCTTAAGCATTGGTTTCTAAGTGATCCAAGCTTCCACCACCAAAAGTGCAAAAGAAGAACTCTACTTCAACTAGTGAAGAAGTGTTATTACTTACCTCATTCAATTGTGTTGTTGTGTAAAGTGTTGTATAGTTGTGATAAGTAGATCCTAGTGTAAGTAACTAGTTGTGTTGTAAAGAAGTTGTGTAGAAGTAGTTGTGAAGTAGTCGTGGAAAAGAAGTCGTGAAGAAGTCGTGATTAAGTCGTGTAGAAGTTGTGTATAAGTTGTGAGATTGGTTCTAGCTACGATTAGGACTCGACATCTAGCTTTGTGTCGTTAAGCCGGTGTAAGCTAAAGTTGTGTAAGGTTTCTCCGCCATAAGGGAGTTTGTTGACATAGTGAAGAAAACTCTCGAGTAGGTGACTCGAGGAGTGGAGTAGGGCAAGGAAGGTGTCCTTGTAGCCGAACCACTATAAATCTCCGTGTTGTGGTTTGATCTTTCCATCTCTCTCTTTCATTTCATTATATTTACCTTACTTGCATTACTTATTTATATTTGTGTATATATGTTCATATTGATCAAGAGTTGAATTCACATAAGATAGAATCGAAGTTTTTAAAAAGTAAACAAAAGTTTTCATAAATTAAAAAGGACGTAAAACTATTCAACCCCCCTTCTAGTTTTCCACAGAATCATCCCTCACCTCTAGACCTAATTCATCATACATCTTGACCTAACGACACTATTCCCCTAGAGAACGATCAATCCCCCGGACCTACCTATATTACACTACAACGGTCAGGTACCCTGCCTGGAGGATTGCAAGCTTCTCAAGATCCCTTGAGAAGTAAAACCTTTTGCGAGATCGCAATCTTCGCATCAAATTTTTGGCGCCGCTGCCGGGGAATAGTTATTGTTTAGGTTCTATTTATATCTCGTTTAGGTCTACTCACTAGATTCCTATCAAGTGAGATTTTTCTTTTTATTTTTGTAGCTTTCTCGTAGTCTTTCTCTTCTTTGTGCTTTTGTTTGTAATTCGCTTCAAATGGATACTTCACTTGCACTTCTAAGATTGCAATATAGGATTGAGTGGCTGAAACGCACAGAATTTCAAAATACCTCATTTAGGGGCACCTATGAATCATGTGAGCCTTCGCCTAGGGTAGATTCTTGTGAACAACCTTCATGTTTAGGATCAACTCATTTTAGTGAGGCCTTTAGGAAAAGCGATCTGGTTTACCAAGAAATTACAGAAAACTCTCTAGCAATAAACCATAAGTTGGATGAAGCACTAGGTTTGATTTTATCACTACCTAAGGAAACAATTGAAGAGGATTTAGCCGAACATGAGCACATTGAACAAAAAGACCTAGTTTTTAATGACAATGACTTTGAATCTCAAGAAACACATGAGGAATCCTCTAGGAAAATGAAACATAGTAATCAAATTATTGAGGAAGATTCTTATGAATCGTACTTAGAATTTGAAATGGCTAGAGAAGGATTTGAGATACTTAGGAACATGTTTGGGTTAGATTCTACTAAAACACATGATGTGGATATAGGTGATCTAGACAAGAGGAAGGATGAGGTAAATAACACAAGCCCACTAAGTACCCCATAAGTCCTACCATCATTTGAGGCATACACACCGCCCGTGACTTACCCGGAAGAAGTAGAAGAGACTTTAGGAATCCCGATGGAGGTAGAACCTTTGAACCAAACACAACTAGAGGATATAGGTTTAAATACTTGTAGTCACAACCTTACTCTTGGTTCTAGGGAATTTCCTAGTGTTGATAAACCGGAACCTCAATCTTTACACAATTTTCCATCTTTAGATATACACCTTGGAGACAAAAGAGGAACCGACCCACCCATCAACCCATATAGTCCAGGTAGTTTTAGGATGAAGGAAGCCATTCACACACCCCCTTCACCTCACGTGGCATATTTCCACCCTAAGGGTGTGTATCACTACTATCACCCGCACTTAATCCTAAGTGTAGGGAAAACCTCCCTTATTTTCGTTAAATAAGGGTAGAGTCAGGCTCGTGACTCGAACAAAAACAAGCGCTTCTTGGGAGGCAACCCATGTTTTTAATTGTTTGATGTTTTTATTTTATTTGTTTGTTTGTGTCATATATGCTTAATCATAAATGTTTAATTTTCATGTTTCGAATAATTTGTGAAAATACTTTATTTTGTTTTTAACCTCGTCTTAATCGCATATAAAGGTATTTTACAAAAAGATAAGTGTAGGGAAGTTTATATTTTGTTAAAAGAACGAAATTCGAACATGAAAATTTCACAATTCATGATTAGCATATATTCTATCTTGTTTGTGTGTCAATACTTGTGGATATGTTTTATGAGTTTCTGCAGGAAAATGATCTTTAGAAAACTTTTTTTTTTCCAGTAAAATTTTCCAGAAAACAAAACGTAAAAATATTGTCAGGTCTATCCTGAAGGCGTCAGCTACTGTAGCACAGTTTTTCCAGATTTTTGTTAAAAGTCGAAAATTAACTTTTGAAGAATTTCCAGAATTTCTTAAATGTCCAATTTTCCTGTATGCTATTTGTAATTTATTCCACAAGTATCCTATCCTTTAATTGTTTTGTTTTGTTTTTTTTTTTTTTTAATTTCTAAGTCTAGAATTATATCTAGTTGGTATTTTTCTTTGTTCGGTTTGATGCTTCGGTTCGTTGTTTTGTCTTCCATTCCAGGACTAGATTGGATGAGGATGGTCTTTTGGCGATTCTTGGATGAAGATTTAACCTTGTATCTTTGTTCTCCATCCATGCCGAGCAAATCAGGGGAGCATTAGTTTCTCTTATCTATTTTACTTTTCCCTTTATCAAAACTTTGGTACTTTTAAAGAAGATTGGGGACAATGTTCAATTTAAGTGTAGGGAGGGTAAAATGGGATATACTTTAGAAACGATAACTTCGCTTGATATTTGTTTTGTCTTTGAGTAAATGTGTAATAAAACTATGAGAAATACTTGTTAGGGCAAATTTAGCACCAAATTTAAATTTTTTTACAACATATAGGAGTGAAACTTTAGTTTTAATAAGCGTCTCATGGATAGGAATTATATAGCTAGCACAAAAACCCTTCCACTCAAAAATTTCCACCCCAAAAATGTGAGGTTCGCCTTTAGATATATAGGAAAAAGCATTCACCTTTAATGCTTATGAGTGTACCGGTAGTATATAGATTCTAGAACTTGCGTTTGTGATGCATCACAAGATCGCTAGTTAGACTACATTCGTGTAGTTAGGATTTACTAAATGATAAGAGGCATTAGGATACCCTTGTTTTAAACCTGTATTATAATTACGTTGGCTTCATTGGTCATGTAATTTTCCCACACCTTTGCGATGTACTCATCTTTAGTACACGATACCCCTAGTACACCCCTCAAAGCCTATCTTTTTCGTTTTCTAACTTTAAGTATATTGGAAAGACCGAAAGGAAGAAATTCTGAATAACGCATTCCGGTTACTTAGAGGAGGAATTTGTTTACAATCCACCCCCAAATGTACACCCAAATCGCCTTAGCCTACCTTGTATGCACTCATCTTTAGTACATTATTGTTACATCATATTTGTTAAACCCTTTGTCAATTGTCTAATCGGTTACATGGTTGCTAAGTCGAGTCATATCTTATAAATACAGTTTTAGGATGATTGGGACTTATGGGTAAAGTACTAGTTGTTATGGAGTAATGGGGAAGAAATTCAATGTTATTACCCCCATATGTGCGTTAATGTTTAAAGTACTCCAAGTGTTTTGAATTTCTTAATTCAGGTCATTAGTTAGTTATGTGTAAAATATGTAAAAGTTCAAGTGTAGGGAGGTTGCAAGATCCCTTTGATGTATTATTTTTTTTGGCGGGAATTTTTTTTTCCCGGGGGGGAGGGGGGGGGTGAAGGAAAATACAATAAGGTCCCTGTAGTTTGGTGTGAAAAAAAGGAGGGGAAGGAGAGGGTGATTTGCACTGTTTTCTCACTTTTCCACCAAAATGGTTTTTTTCCTAGAACCAATATATATATATATATATATATATATATATAAAGAGAAAAAAAAATCGAAAAAAGAAGAGAAAAAAGAAAAAAAAAAGGGGAAAAAATATAAAAGAAAAAAAAGAAGAAAAAGACAAGAGAAAAAACATACAGACTACCATCCCGTTTCTTTTATTTATGTTTAAGTCAAAATAGTGTCAAGAAAAATACAAAAAGAGTTAGTAGTTAGCGAGTCGAGTCGAGTCTTGGCTTAGCAACGCCTCATTGTACATGTAATTGACTTGCCACCAGTAAAATTCTCTTTATCCAACAAACCGTGTTTATCATACCCTTACACCTAACGTTACAACCCTTTAAAAGACCTCTTTAATAGTTTATCCTAGGTGCTTACGCCAAAGTGGTGGAGGTTTTTTATCCGTTCCCAAGCCTATGCCAATCTATGTGCTATGACAGGTAGAGAATATTTCAGTATCAACGTTTCCATATGTGATATAACTTTATACACACGAGAGATGTGAGAATCCAAACACTTTATGTGAGGTGCTAGTATATAATTTCCGTGCTTATTTTGACTAACGTGGAACGATTGTATGTTGTAATTACTTTTATATTAATGTTAAATGACCCCTAAATTGTAAATTGATTAAAATAAAAGCTCATTTGCTTGGGGACAAGCAAATCCCAAGTGTAGGGATATTTGATAAGGATTTATTTAGTACCTTTTTAAGGGGTCATTTAACCCTAAAATCGAGTAAATGTGATCAAATATTGCCTCAAATCGTTTCTTTTTGTATTTTAGGTACTTGGGACGAGAATTCTGGAAATCGGCACTTTTGGAGCATATTTGGACGAAAAAGTGAAGAAAACGACGAAGTCGCGAAAAACCTGTCAGACAACAGTGTCTGACGGCGTCACTAGCTACAACGTGACGCCGTCCCATGAAATTCAAGATGGATTTTCTAGTGTTAAGCTAACAAGTGACTCCTAAGAGAATTTTGAAGACTTTATAACCTGACGCCGTCAGGTGTTAAATGGAGGAGGGCATCACGCTTTAAGGTTACAAGAGATGGCCCAGGAGAGTTTTACAAGTGAAGGCCTCAAACCCTTTGCTGGCGCCGTCAGAAGCGGAAATTACACAAACGAAACCCTAATTGAAGGCGAGCTGACGGCGTCACAACTTGTAAGTGACGCCGTCACAAACTGATCAAGACTATCACAACATGCGCGCGAAGTAGCTGATACTGTTTTGGCCATATCTTTTGCATACGAACTCGGATTTAGGTGATTCAAAAGGCCACGGAATCGGGACGAGAAGATCTACAATTTGGTGAAAAAGTGGTTGTGACACCGTCACTTGTTAGGGCTGACGCCGTCACACCTTGCCGACAGAAAAACTGCCTATAAATATAACATTATAACTTCACTTTTTGTAAGCCCTAAACCCTAAGTCCGATTCTAGGGTCTAGGTAGGTGTTTTTCCAGCAACTTAGAGGGTTTCAATCACTCCATAAACATCTTGTAATGATTTGTTGATTCTACCTTAATTTATGTCTTCAATTATCATTATTGTTGCTTGTCCTTCATTAATTATGCTTGGTTAATTCACCTAGTGTCTACTTATGATTGTATGAAACTTGTGTATAATTAATTAGATCTTATTGTTTTCTTGTTGGTGTTTGTGTCTATCTTCATCAATTAAGGTGTGACAAATTCAATAAGTCTAATTGATTTAGTTTATAATTCTTGCTTCCTGCTGTCTCTTGTTTAGTTGATTGTTATCGCGTTAGGTTAAGAAAACTGGCTGACCTCTTATATGTAACTAGCTTGAACGTCTTAAACAACACAACCATAGAGTGCACTATTGGTTTTGTTCATTGTATTTATTGCGTGAATTGCGGCTTGTAGATCCTAGAAAACTTAATGGATGTTAAGGGATTTAGGGGAGACTAATATTCATAGAGTTGGGGACTTCGGCACCTCCCCACGACCAATATTAAGGAATACAATGCTTCAATTAAAACAAGGACATGACAATTCAGTAGGTAGAATTGGATAGCTAGCAAGGAGTAATACATCATAGGTAGATACGCTTCACTTCTCTTGTAGAACCTTAATTTACTTTTCTTGCTTTCGTAAAAATATACAAATACAAAAAGAATAATCCCTCACCTCTAGACCTAATTCGTCATACATCTTGACCTAACGATACTATTCCTCTAGAGAATGATCAATCCCCCGGACCTACCTATACTACACTGCAACGGTCAGGTACACTGCCTGGAGGATTGCAAGCTTCTCAAGATCCCTTGAGAAGTAAAACCTTTTGCGAGATCGCAATCCTCGCATCATTCATCAACTGTTTTCTTTGTAAACTTTGGCTTCTTTCTTCCTCTTTCTTTCATTTTCCTTATGGTACCAAGCCTTCTTTTCCCTTTTATGTATGGCTTTTCTTCTTCTTCAGCAACATCCTTTGCCTCCTCTTCAGCTTTTTTAGATTCTTCTGCCACTTTCCTAGCTTTCTCGGCTTCCGCGGCTTTCCTTGCCTCCTCAGCTTCTGCAGCTTTCCTTGCCTCCTCAGGTTTCGCAACTTTCCTTGCCTCCTCAGCTTCCGCTGCTTTCCTTTCTTCTTTTTTTCTAGAAGCTCTCTTTGCCTTCCTTTCTAACTTCTTTTTCAACTTTCTTTCTTTCTTTTGTAGCTTAGCAATTCTTTCAGTAACTGACTTTTGTTTTTCTGTATTGAAATTTGTATACGCAATTATAAATCATATGTAACGTCAAAATTGTAATAATATAGAAGTAAGCTTTTCATATGTAATGTCCATATGTAATGTCACATGTGATATACCATAACATTAAATTTACCTTTACTCGTAGTTGTTTTTGACTTTGAAGTATTTGATAGGAACGACATTGATGAAATATTTTCCATAGCTTCATCGACATCACTATCGTTGACCTTTTCTTCTGTATCTGCCTTTACACACATAAATTTTCAATTATAAGATGTAATTCCTAAACATATCACATGTGATACATAACATATCACGTGTGATATTTCACTAGAATATTACAGTTACATGGGATATTTCACTAGAATATCACATGTCATACATAATATCACATGTGATATTTCACTAGAATATTAGTCACATGTTATATTTCACTAGAATATCACATGTGATACATAACATATCACATGTGATATTTCACTAGAATATTACGGTCACATGTGATACATAACATATGACATGTATATTTCTAACCTTTGACTTAAATGAAGGCACAACCGAAGGCTATGCCTTCATTTAAGCCAAACATCTCACTCATTTTTACAGTAAAATTAGAATAATATCAACCTAAACTTTCTATATTTGGAAAAGGCTTAGTCGTTGTCGAACACATAGCCGAAGGCTACGTGTTCGTCTACGACTATGTGCATGTCTTAGACGAAGGCATAGCCGAAGGCTATGCCTTTATTTAAGCCAAACATCTCACTCATTTTTACCGTAAAATCAGAATAATATCAACCTAAACTTTCTATATCTAAAAAAGGCTTAGTTGTTGGCGAACACATAGTCGAAGGCTATGTGTTCGTCTACGACTATGTGCATGTCTTAGACGAAGGCTATGCCTTCATTTAAGCCAAACATCTCACTCATTTTTACAGTAAAATCACAATAACATCAACAAAATGTCTGTAAACACTGAAAACCTAACTTCTAATCACATTTTTTTCAATAAAATCACAACAACATCAATAAAAACTCATTAAACATTGAGATCTAATTATTTATCATACACTTTCTGAATAACATCACGATATCTTCATCATAAACTCTATAAACAGTAGTCATCATTATTTAATCATAAAAAACAGTAATGGCGAGTAAAACAAGATGTAAATGGAAAAAAACTTGATTATTATACCTGAAAGCGACTTTTTCGTCGGTTTTTTAGTCGGTTTTTTGGTCGGAGTTTCGTCGTCTTCCTCCTCTGTCTTTGTCTCCGTCATGTATTGTTTCACTACGATGTCGTCGACGTCTTTATCTTTCATTTTATGGCTTTTCTAGGGTTTTTCAGATCTAGGGCACGGTTATCTATAATTTTGATTGGTTTTTGTGAGTTGTGTGTGTTTTTAGTGTGTGTTTTCGGTGAGAGAATGAATTGAAGTTGTGTGAGTAGCGGGAGTTTAGGAGGGTAGATGGTGTCAGCATTAATGACGTTTCTACCCTCGCATGTGTTATTATAATTTTTTTTATTAATTGTTTTTAATCTGGACCGTCGGATGGAATGCTGATGGACGCTTTGGATGCGTCCCTCGGTACACGAGCAATGTTTTGTTTGCAAAATAACTGCACTCTTAAATCAAACAATCAAGACGCGAGGCTGGATCCTTAGACACACCTAACAATCCAAAAAAAAAAATAAATAAATAAAAATAAAAAATGATACAAAATAAAAAATGAAAAGAAAAGAAAAGTCATAAATTTGAATAGTATATGATTAAAAAAATATTATGCTATTAAACTAAGAGAGGAGTCACCACCAAATGGCCTAGTGGTAAGTTTTTTGGTTTTCTTATAAGAAGTCAAGTGTTCAAATCTCGCTAAAATGTACATTTTGGGGTGGTAAGGGAAGGGTCGAAAACGATCTGAGATTAAACAGGCGAGGCCGCAAACATCTGAATCAAATAGGTCCATCCTTTCCGAACAACCTGAACTGAAAAACCTCGTCCATTTAACAGTTAAAAGAGAGAGAGAGAAAGAGTTTACTATAAAAGTGATAATCAGATTAATACAAAATGAGGCATAGTTTGTTATTTACACAAGAATGCTATGTCAATTAAAATTTTACATTTTACTATAAAAGTGACAATTAAATTAATACAAAATGAGGCATAGTTTGTTATTTACCGAAGGAATGTATGTCAATTAAAATTTTACAAATTTGTTTTCACAAAATGATGTGCTAAAATCAATTTTCCAATAGATAGATTTTTTTTTTCTTTTCATTTATTATTATTATTATTTTTTTTACATAGTACTATTTTCTTTTTAGGTGATTAATAAAAAAAATGTAACAGATATTATAATATTAAGAATTAGTATGGTTAGTTTTTTTACAAAGTACAATTTTCTTATTAATGTTAGTTAAGCCACCTTACTGGAATAAACAATAATAAAGTATTATAAATAGAAACACTACAAGAATAAGGAGAACGGGCGACGAGTAAAATCCCGACGACACTTTGTCATTGGCATTTTACGCTAAACGTAAAAAAAAAGCTTGACAGAGACAAGCGAGCGTTGAATTTTTTGGTTAATACTTTTCCCCTCTTCTCTATAATATATGTTGTTGGTACCAAATTGGTCAAATTTGACTTTTCCCCCTCCTCTCTATAATTGCGAATAGTTGGGCGGGAATTCCCCCCGCCAACTTGGTACCGACAACATGTCGTCGGGACCATATATAAAAAAAAATTAACGCTCTTAGCGTTTGATTAGCGTTAAACGTTGTAATTAGTGTTTAGGTCCCGACGACATGTCATCGGGATGTATTTAGGTCAAATTTGGCCTTCTCCCGCTTGTAAAAAATAGAAAAAAATTGAGCGGGATTTTTTCCCGCCAGTTTGTTACCGACGACATGTCATAGGGATTTTTTCCCGCCTCATTGCAACTTTATCCCGCCAATTTTTTACTTATATATAACCAATCATCCTCAATTCGGCAAAACGCACACATAACCCAATCGTCAATTCTCACAAAACACACATAACCCAATCGTCAATTCTCACAAAACACACATAACAATGGCTGGTTACACGCAAGAAGAGGAGTGGTCAAAGGTTTTATCGAACCTACCACTCTTTGATGAAGTTCTTAATACATATGGCGATGAAATTATTTCTGAATATGGTTCTTATAAGAACATTAGCCCGTGGATGAGAGATGTCATTCTTAAATGGTTGAGGAAAAAGCCATACTACAGACAGATGTTGGCCGATGCTGATAGTGAAAGAAGGTTAGCAAAAGTCGATGAACTGGGAATGAGGGTAACAAATCTTGAACCTTTGTTCGAATATTTCATCAAGCAAAAGAATTCAAGGGAGGGAAAAGGTGGTGCAGGTTCTAGCAAAGTGTGAATTAGCAGTAAAGAATCATCCCTGTGGTTTGCCCAAATTGCAGATTTCGTCCCTGAGTTTTCGAAAGTGCAGGCGACCTCCCTAAGGGGAGTTTTTGGTTCCGTTTTGGTCCCTGTGGTTTGCTCAAAATTGCAAAAATGATGCCTGTGGTTTGCTCAAAATTGCACGTCCAGGGACCAAAATGGAACCATAAACACCCCACAGGGAGGCCGCCTACACTTTCGAAAACTCAGGGACGAAATCTGCGATTTGGGCAAACCACAGGGACGATTCATGCAATTTACTCTTAAAACAATTCGGTTTATTTAAAGCTTTTTTATTTTTTATATACGTTTTTATAAAAATATATACATTTTTATATAAGTTTTATACGCTTTTTTATACGTCTTTGTATACGTTTTTATACACATTCTTTTATACGTTTTTGTATACATTCTTATATATTTTTTATAAGTTTTTATATACGCTTTTATACGTTTTTATATATGTTCTTATATACCTTTTATACGTTTTTATATATGTTCTTATATACTTTTTATACGTTCTTATTTATTTTTTGTATACGTTTTTATACACGTTCATATATACGTTATTTATATGTTTTTATATGCTTTTATATACTTCTTTTATATATGTTCTTATATACTTTTTATATACGTTTTTGTATACGTTTTTATATACTTTTTGTATACGTTTTTATATATGTTACTATATACTTTTATAAACGGCCTTAGTTTAAAGGATGAAAGCTGCAACAGTTGTTGGCCAAAAGGGCTAATGTGTAACTTCTAATGGAATCCACTTAACGGCGGTTAAAGCCAGGGACCAAAATTTGCAAAAAAGGTTTGTTTTAGGGACGATCTATGCACTTTCAAACTATTTAGACGAAACCTGAAATTTGGCCAAACCTTAGGGATGATTTCTGCAATTTACTCTATTTGAATTATATAACATGACATATCATAAATATAAACACATAAACATCAAAGAACACGTGGAAGCGTAGGATCATATAATTATAATTAATTAACCGAATTTAAATAGTATGCGTACCTTTTTCACTAGCAAGAATCGGATCAACATTAAAACCCTAATTAGGGTTTATGTGGTTTAACGAATTGAACCTTACCGTTTTTCAATTCAAACCAAGATGGAAACAATAGTGTGTTTGCACTACGTTCTTGTACACACGTACTAATTTTTAAACACAAAAAGTTTGTGTGATAAACCACAAAACCAATCGACCCTAAGGGTTGTTTGGTTCGGCCGAGTACCATGATGAGTGCCTATTTACTCATCATTTTATGCCCATATAATAAATAAAAATGACTAAAAACAGCCAAATATGCCAATTTATGTTGCAGATATCCTTGTATTGTGTTTTTATGTATTTCAGGTACAAATGATTGAAAACAGAGCGAAAACGGATATTTTTGGATCGTCTCGACAATATTTGTGCATTTGATCAAGCGAAGTCAAAGTCAACCCCGGGATTTAGCCTTGGAATGAGCATGGAGAAACGAACCCGAAACCATTTTTTCATGGGCCAACCCGACCCAATTTAATGGGCCAAGTCAGCCCATTTAATCCTTAAAACCAAACCCTTTTAACTAAACCAAATCATAAACTAAATCCATTTTCCCTAAATCCTAAAACCCAGCCCAATACCAAAAACCCAACCAACCCGGATCCACAAAAAAAACCCAACCCCGTTTTTATTAATAAACTATGGTCAAAATAGTCAACCCCCATCCTTTTCCCTCTTTCCCGCCTAACCTACCCTGCAGTCCTGCACCACCATCATCACCCTACTTCTCTTCTGCTACACTCCAACACCCCCTCCAAACACTCCAACACAAATAACCTTCACATGTATCCCCTCCTCCAGGCCACGCTGGCAATCCAAGTGATACTTTTGGCGCCAAAACCAATCCATAGGCTGTGGTGAAGAGTTGTTAAATCAAAGGGTTCAGAAGGGTCCAGAAGAAGCACAAGTCAACAGAGGAACCCTAGTTAGTTTTAGTATAAATAGTTTTTTATTGTAGCCCTTTGGGGAGTTAGCTAGTTTTTTAGATTAATGTTTAATCGTTTTTTTTAGCTTAGTGTTTGTAATCCTTTAATTACTGTCTTAATCTTAATATTGTAATCACTTTTCATGTTTAATAAAAAAGTTCAGTTTAATACTTGCTTATTTCCATCACTTATTTGTTTAATCATGTTCCATTTTCAGTAAACAAGTTCTTATAAACTTCCATAAACTTTCTTTCTATCCAAATAAGCTCATATTAGCTTCTGATAGCTAATTGTGAGTTTATTAGAGTTTAATTCTGTTTTAATCTTAAAGATCCAAAAAAGTCAACAAAAGTCAACTGTATGGTCAAATAAGCTGTTGTGGATGATAAGCCAATTAGGGAAGGGCTTATTGCTGTTACTAGCTTGTCTTATGACAAGCTAGAGCTTGTAGAGTAGCTCCTCGAGCATTAAATGCCCTGTTTATGCAAGGGTTCTTGTAAGTTGCTTTGATTTTCAAGTTTTATAATGCGTTAACTTATTTCTGTTCACATAAGTGCTTATTTGAATAATTTTTGCTTATTAGTTCTTATTATGGCCATCTGATGTTAATTTGTTAGTTAGTATAAGCTTAATTTACATTTGTTCTTAAAAACCTCAAAATATCCAAAATTAGCTTAATATAGTCTCAACTTATTTAAGTGCTTATTAATAATTGAGAGATGCTTTTTAGTGCTTAATAAACTTAGTGTAACCTTTGTCTTTCAGAATCATAGCTCAATTAGGTCTCTCTTAGTTTAAAACTCAAAACAGTGTGCATAAGGGGGTGTTTGGCACAAGGCCTCAAATGGGTCAAAACTGAGGTTTACTGTTCATTTGCATTTGAGTTAAGTTTGATTTAGCTTATTTTAGTTTAACTAAGTTGATCATAGGTTCATTGGATCTGATTTGATGGGTTTGATAGCATTAAGTTGATTTTCCAAGTTTATAGGTTCTTAACTGCTAGATTTGGGATGTTGTTGAGATAAGCAGAATAATTCTTGTTTTTGCAACTTATGCATTCATTTTAGTATAATTAGTTAGCTTTTTAAGAGTTTGGGTCATTTCATTAGGTTTTGATGTTTTTGGGATTCAAATTTAGTGTTTAAAATCTGTCACAGAACCACAAAACCAAATGCAGCCTGCACAGTTTTTCTAAGCCTTTTATAAGCTCTAAATAAGTTCCATTTAATCTAAAATTTGGTTTTCCTAGCTTATTGGTGCTTCATTGTCATATTTTTCCAGTTATTGTTGATTTGCTTGTTGTTTTTGAGCTTTTTATTAAGCTTAAAAGTTGCCCTTCTGGCCTGTTCATGCCCTGCATAGCCCTATTTGTCCCAACAGCCTTCCTTCTAAGCTAGTTTATAAGCCCCCTAAAAGCTCCAATTTGGCTCAAACTTGGTTTACAAGTTGTTTGCTGGTATTTCTAAATATGGTTCTTATAAGAACATTAGCCCGTGGATGAGAGATGTCATTCTTAAATGGTTGAGGAAAAAGCCATACTACAGACAGATGTTGGCCGATGCTGATAGTGAAAGAAGGTTAGCAAAAGTCGATGAACTGGGAATGAGGGTAACAAATCTTGAACCTTTGTTTGAATATTTCATCAAGCAAAAGAATTCAAGGGAGGGAAAAGGTGGTGCAGGTTCTAGCAAAGTGGGAAGTAGCAGCAAAAAATAAATAAATGGCGATGTTTATTATGGTCTATGAGGTGTGTTTCGTTTGCTTGTCGAGTTGTTTTGTTTGAATTTTTCCGTTTGCTTGTCGAGTTGTTTTGTTTGAAATATTTCGTTTGCTTGTCTAGATGTTTAAACATTATGACGCAATACCCAACTTCACGTAATTATCAATTTGGAAAATAACATTCCAGTGACTTGCCAACTTTGACCAATTAAACTTAAAAAGTCTTAAAAATATTCGCAAGCGTTGATCTTTGCTTCTGTTGTTTTGTTTTGAAACAATCTAATATCCCATCAAGACTTTGATAGCCTAAAATAATTATTTGGTCATTCGATATTCATATGTAATATATGACTATTTATCAGACCCTTCTTTTACAAAAATGACCAAAATATTTAAATTTTTAATAAGCCATTCATTTTTTGTTTTCGACCTTATTTTAGTATTTTGTGAGTTTTTAATATTTTGGTGCAAGTGATTAAGGTATCGGGAGAGTTTTTCTATTATTTTGTGTGAAGTTTTTTATGCTTAGCAACGCTGTTTGTTTAATTTTTCTTTTTTAAGTTATGTGCAATTTTAGTGACACTTATTTTACTTAGCACGTTTAATTTTTCTTTTTTTCAGTTATGTGCAATTTTAGTGACACGTTTGTGCCGCTTTCCACATGAAATACCACTCCAGTCACAGAAATGAAAGGAATGGTTCCACGAGGTTAGAACTATGTATGGATCATGGGTGATCTTTGACTTAAACGACAACAACGCGTGATAATCAGTCTCATTACCGCCATAGGAAGCAGAGACGGTGGCGGAAGTAAGACATGATATCGCGAGACCGTAAAAGAGAAAATAAATAAGAGAGGAAGATGATAAGTAAATTATTGCTTGTTGTGACTTCATTTTTGAAAGCTTACTTAAAATTCTAAGAACAAGTATTGGCTTTTTGTACTTAGTTTTTGCATGTTAACAGTTTGTGATCGACATGCAAGAACTGAAGATGCTGATATGTCATCTAAAAATTCCTTTACAGCAAGACAATTTGATTGAGGATAACTAGCTACCTTCTATGTACAATCACATATGACTTTTTAGAAGTCTTGGGAAAAGGATCAATACACTTATATTGCATTATGACATTAATCATGCGACCCAAGTAACACGTCTAGCAAGCGTCACCTATAATGTAAGGGATAATGGTCCAAAATGTAAGCAACTTGATCGACACCTTCCTTTTGGCTTTAGGATGCAACTTGTATAATCAGAGAAGACTTTAGAAGACTTGGGATAGGGAAGACTAGCATAATATTTGAATGAGTAAATTGCAGAAATCGTCCCTAAGGTTTGGCCAAATTGCAGGTTTCGTCCAAATAGTTTGAAAGTGCATAGATCGTCCCTAAAACAAACATTTTTGCAAATTTTGGTCCCTGGCTTTAACCGGCGTTAAGTGTATTCCATTAGAAGTTACACATTAGCCCTTTTGGCCAACAATTGCTACAGCGTTCATCCTTTAAACTAACGGAGGTTCATAATTAAAAATTTTCTGTTTATTTAAAGTTTTTTCGATTTTTTATATACGTTTTTATATGCTTATATATATATATATATATATATATATATATATATATATATATATATATATATATATATATATATATATATATATTCTTAGATGCTCTTTATATGTGTTTTTGTATGCGTTTTTATATACGTTTATATACGTTTTTATAATATATTCTTATATAATTTTTATACGTTCTTATACGTTTTTATATACGGTTTTATAAAAACATATACATTTTTATATAAGTTTTTATTCGCTTTTATATATGTTTTTTTTATACGTTTTTGTATATGTTTTAATACACGTTTTTATAAACGTTCTTATATACGTTTTTGTATACATTCTTATATATTTTGTACACATTTTTATAGACACTTTTATACGTTTTGATATATGTTTTTATATAGATTTGATATATTTTTTTATATATGTTTTTTATACTTTTTAATATTTTTTTATATATGTTCTTATATAATTTTTCTATACGCTTTTATACGTTTTTATATATGTTGTTATATACTTTTATACGTTTTATATATGATTTTATATGCTTTTATATACGTTTTTTATACATTCTTAAATAACTTTTTATACATTTTTATACATTCTTATATACTTTTTATATACAAAAACGTATAAGAACGTATAAAAAGTATATAGTAACATATATAAAAACGTATACAAAAAGTATATAAAAACGTATACAAAAACGTATATAAAAAGTATATAAGAACATATATAAAAGAAGTATATAAAAGCATATAAAAACATATAAAAAACGTATATATGAACGTGTATAAAAACGTATACAAAAAATAAATAAGAACGTATAAAAAGTATATAAGAACATATATAAAAACGTATAAAAGGTATATAAGAACATATATAAAAACGTATAAAAACTTATAAAAAAATATATAAGAATGTATACAAAAACGTATAAAAGAATGTGTATAAAAACGTATACAAAGACGTATAAAAAAGCCTATAAAACTTATATAAAAATGTATATATTTTTATAAAAACGTATATAAAAAATAAAAAAGCTTTAAATAAACCGAATTTTTTTAAGAGTAAATTGCAAGAGTCGTCCCTGTGGTTTGCCCAAATTGCAGATTTCGTCCCTGAGTTTTCGAAAGTGCAGGCGGCCTCCCTAAGGGGAGTTTTTGGTTCCGTTTTGGTCCCTGTGGTTTGCTCAAAATTGCAAAAATGGTGCCTGTGCTTTGCTCAAAATTGCACGTCCAGGGACTAAAATGGAACAAAAACTCCCCACAGGGAGGCCGCCTACACTTTGGAAAACTCATGGACGAAATCTGCAATTTGGGCAAACCACAGGGACGATTCTTGCAATTTACTCTTTTTTCAATTATAAACGGCCTTAGTTTAAAGGATGAAAGCTGCAACAGTTGTTGGCCAAAAGGGCTAATGTGTAACTTCTAATGGAATCCACTTAACGGCGGTTAAAGCCAGGGACCAAAATTTGCAAAAAAGGTTTGTTTTAGGGACGATCTATGCACTTTCAAACTATTTAGACGAAACCTGAAATTTGGCCAAACCTTAGGGACGATTTCTGCAATTTACTCTATTTGAATTATATAACATGACATATCATAAATATAAACACATAAACATCAAAGAACACGTGGAAGCGTAGGATCATATAATTATAATTAATTAACCGAATTTAAATAGTATGCGTACCTTTTTCACTAGCAAGAATCGGATCAACATTAAAACCCTAATTAGGGTTTATGTGGTTTAACGAATTGAACCTTACCGTTTTTCAATTCAAACCAAGATGCAAACAATAGTGTGTTTGCACCACGTTCTTGTACACACGTACTAATTTTTAAACACAAAGTGTTTGTGTGATAAACCACAAAACCAATCGACCCTAAGGGTTGTTTGGTTCGGCCGAGTACCATGATGAGTGCCTATTTACTCATCATTTTATGCCCATATAATACATAAAAATAACTAAAAACAGCCAAATATGCCAATTTATATTGCAGATATCCTTGGATTGTGTTTTTATGTATTTCAGGTACAAAGGATTGAAAACAGAGCGAAAACGGATATTTTTGGATCGTCTCGACAATATTTGTGCATTTGATCAAGCGAAGTCAAAGTCAACCCCGGGATTTAGCCTTGGAATGAGCATGGAGAAACGAACCCGAAACCATTTTTTCATGGGCCAACCCGACCCAATTTAATGGGCCAAGTCAGCCCATTTAATCCTTAAAACCAAACCCTTTTAACTAAACCAAATCATAAACTAAATCCATTTTCCCTAAATCCTAAAACCCAGCCCAACACCAAAAACCCAACCAACCCGGATCCACAAAAAAAACACAACCCCGTTTTTATTAATAAACTATGGTCAAAATAGTCAACCCCCATCCTTTTCCCTCTTTCCCGCCTAACCTACCCTGCAGTCCTGCACCACCATCATCACCCTACTTCTCCTCTGCTACACTCCAACACCCCCCTGCAAACACTCCAACACAAATAACCTTCACATGTATCCCCCTCTCCAGGCCACGCTGGCAATCCAAGTGATACTTTTGGCGCCAAAACCAATCCAAAGGCTGTGGTGAAGAGTTGTTAAATCAAAGGGTTCAGAAGGGTCCAGAAGAAGCACAAGTCAACAGAGGAACCCTAGTTAGTTTTAGTATAAATAGTTTTTTATTGTAGCCCTTTGGGGAGTTAGCTAGTTTTTTAGATTAATGTTTAGTCGTTTTTTTTAGCTTAGTTGTTGTAATCCTTTAATTACTGTCTTAATCTTAATATTGTAATCACTTTTCATGTTTAATAAAAAAGTTCAGTTTAATACTTGCTTTTTTCCATTACTTATTTGTTTAATCATGTTCCATTTTCATTAAACAAGTTCTTATAAACTTCCATAAGCTTTCTTTCTATCCAAATAAGCTCATATTAGCTTCTGATAGCTAATTGTGAGCTTATTAGAGTTTAATTCTGTTTTAATCTTAAAAATCCAAAAAAGTCAACAAAAGTCAACTGTATGGTCAAATAAGCTGTTGTGGATGATAAGCCAATCAGGGAAGGGCTTATTGCTGTTACTAGCTTGTCTTTTGACAAGCTAGAGCTTGTAGAGTAGCTCCTCGAGCATTAAATGCCCTGTTTATGCAAGGGTTCTTGTAAGTTGCTTTGATTTTCAAGTTTTATAATGCATTAACTTATTTCTATTCACATAAGTGCTTATTTGAATAATTTTTGCTTATTAGTTCTTATTATGGCCATCTGATGTTAATTTGTTAGTTAGTATAAGCTTAATTTACATTTGTTCTTAAAAACCTCAAAATATCCAAAATTAGCTTAATATAGTCTCAACTTATTTCAGTGTGCATAAGGGGGTGTTTGGCACAAGGCCTCAAATGGGTCAAAACTGAGGTTTACTATTCATTTGCATTTGAGTTAAGTTTGATTTAGCTTATTTTAGTTTAAATAAGTTGATCATAGGTTCATTGGATCTGATTTGATGGGTTTGATAGCATTAAGTTGATTTTCCAAGTTTATAGGTTCTTAACTGCTAGATTTGGGATGTTGTTGAGATAAGCAGAATAATTCTTGTTTTTGCAACTTATGTATTCATTTTAGTATAATTAGTTAGCTTTTTAAGAGTTTGGGCCATTTCATTAGGTTTTGAAGTTTTTGGGATTCAAATTTAGTGTTTAAAATCTGTCACAGAACCACAAAACCAAATGCAACCTGTACAGTTTTTCTAAGCCTTTTATAAGCTCTAAATAAGTTCCATTTAATCTAAAATTTGGTTTTCCTAGCTTATTGGTGCTTCATTGTCATATTTTTCCATTTATTGTTGATTTGCTTGTTGTTTTTGAGCTTTTTATTAAGCTTAAAAGTTGCCCTTCTGGCCTGTTCATGCCCTACATAGCCCTATTTGTCCCAACAGCCTTCCTTCTAAGCTAGTTTATAAGCCCCCTAAAAGCTCCAATTTGGCTCAAACTTGGTTTACAAGTTGTTTGTTGGTATTTCTGAATATGGTTCTTATAAGAACATTAGCCCGTGGATGAGAGATGTCATTCTTAAATGGTTGAGAAAAAAGCCATACTACAGACAGATGTTGGCCGATGCTGATAGTGAAAGAAGGTTAGCAAAAGTCGATGAACTGGGAATGAGGATAACAAATCTTGAAGCTTTGTTTGAACATTTCATCAAGCAAAAGAATGCAAGGGAGGGAAAAGGTGGTGCAGGTTCTAGCAAAGTGGGAAGTATCAGCAAAAAATAAATAAATGGCGATGTTTATTATGGTCTATGTCGTGTGTTTCGTTTGCTTGTCGAGTTGTTTTGTTTGAATTGTTTCGTTTGCTTGTCGAGTTGTTTAAACATTATGACGCAATACCCAACTTCAGGTAATTATCAATTTGGAAAATAACATTCCAGTGACTTGCCGACTTTGACCAATTAAACTTAAAAAGTCGTAAAAAAATTCGCAAGCGTTGATCTTTCCTTCTATTGTTTTGTTTTGAAACAATCTAATATCCCATCAAGACTTTGATAGCCTAAAATAATTATTTGGTCATTCAATATTCATATGTAATATATGACTATTTATCAGACCCTTCTTTTACAAAAATGACCAAAATATTTAAATTTTTAATAAGCCACTCATTCTTTGTTTTCGACCTTATTTTAGTATTTTGTGAGTTTTTAATATTTTGGTGCAAGTGATTAAGGTATCGGGAGAGTTTTTCTATTATTTTGTGTGAAGTTTTTATGCTTAGCAACGCTGTTTGTTTAATTTTTCTTTTTTAAGTTATGTGCAATTTTAGTGACACTTATTTTACTTAGCACGTTTAATTTTTCTTTTTTTCAGTTACGTGCAATTTTAGTGACACGTTTGTGCCGCTTTCCACATGAAATACCACTCAAGTCACAGAAATGAAAGGAATGGTTCCACGAGGTTAGAACTATGTATGCATCATGGGTGATCTTTGACTTAAACGACAACAACGCGTGATAATCAGTCTCATTACCGCCATAGGAAGCAGAGAGGGTGGCGGAAGTAAGACATGATATCGCGAGACCGTAAAAGAGAAAATAAATAAGAGAGGAAGATGATAAGTAAATTATTGCTTGTTGTGACTTAAATTTTGAAAGCTTACTTAAAATTCTAAGAACAAGTATTGGCTTTTTGTACTTAGTTTTTGCATGTTAACAGTTTGTGATCGACATGCAAGAACTGAAGATGCTGATATGTCATCTAAAAATTCCTGTACAGCAAGACAATTTGATTGAGGATAACTAGCTACCTTCTATGTACAATCACATATGACTTTTTAGAAGTCTTGGGAAAAGGATCAATACACTTATATTGCATTATGACATTAATCATGCGACCCAAGTAACACGTCTAGCTAGCGTCACCTATAATGTAAGGGATAATGGTCCAAAATGTAAGCAACTTGATCGACACCTTCCTTTTGGCTTTAGGATGCAACTTGTATAATCAGAGAAGACTTTAGAAGACTTGGGATAGGGAAGACTAGCATAATATTTGAATGAGTAAATTGCAGAAATCGTCCCTAAGGTTTGGCCAAATTGCAGGTTTCGTCAAAATAGTTTGAAAGTGCATAGATCATCCCTAAAACAAACATTTTTGCAAATTTTGGTCCCTGGCTTTAACCGGCGTTAAGTGTATTCCATTAGAAGTTACACATTAGCCCTTTTGGCTAACAATTGCTACAGCGTTCATCCTTTAAACTAACGAAGGTTCATAATTAAAAATTTTCTGTTTATTTAAAGTTTTTTTCGATTTTTTATATACGTTTTTATATATGTTTTTATATGCTTATATTATATATATATATATATATATATATATATATATATATATATATATATATATATATATATATATATATATATATATATATATATATATATATATATATTGTTAGATGCTCTTTATATGTGTTTTTGTATGCGTTTTTATATACGTTTTTATACGTTTTTATAATATATTCTTATATAATTTTTATACGTTCTTATACGTTTTTATATACGGTTTTATAAAAACATATACATTTTTTTATAAGTTTTTATACGCCTTTATATATGTTTTTTTATACGTTTTTGTATATGTTTTAATACACGTTTTTATAAACGTTCTTATATACGTTTTTGTATACATTCTTATATATTTTGTACACATTTCTATATACACTTTTATACGTTTTTATATATGTTTTTATATGGATTTTATATATGTTTTTATATACATTTTTTATACGTTTTTATATGTTTTTATATATGTTCTTATATAATTTTTATATACGCTTTTATACGTTTTTATATATGTTGTTATATACTTTTTATACGTTTTATATATGTTTTTATATGCTTTTATATACGATTTTTTATACATTCTTAAATAACTTTTTATACATTTTTATACATTCTTATATATTTTTTATATACAAAAACGTATAAGAACGTATAAAAAGTATATAGTAACATATATAAAAACGTATACAAAAAGTATATAAAAACGTATACAAAAACGTATATAAAAAGTATATAAGAACATATATAAAAGAAGTATATAAAAGCATATAAAAACATATAAAAAACGTATATATGAACGTGTATAAAAACGTATACAAAAAATAAATAAGAACGTATAAAAAGTATATAAAACATATATAAAAACGTATAAAAGGTATATAAGAACATATATAAAAACGTATAAAAGCGTATATAAAAACTTATAAAAAATATATAAGAATGTATACTAAAACGTATAAAAGAATGTGTATAAAAACGTATACAAAGACGTATAAAAAAGCGTATAAAACTTATATAAAAATGTATATATTTTTATAAAAACGTATATAAAAAATAAAAAAGCTTTAAATAAACCGAATTTTTTTAAGAGTAAATTGCAAGAATCGTCCCTGTGGTTTGCCCAAATTGCAGATTTCGTCCCTGAGTTTTCGAAAGTGCAGGCGGCCTCCCTAAGGGGAGTTTTTGGTTCCGTTTTGGTCCCTGTGGTTTGCTCAAAATTGCAAAAATGGTCCATGTGGTTTGCTCAAAATTGCACGTCCAGGGACCAAAATGGAACCAAAAACTCCCCACAGGGAGGCCGCCTACACTTTCGAAAACTCAGGGACGAAATCTGCAATTTGGGCAAACCACAGGGACGATTCTTGCAATTTACTCTTTTTTCAATTATAAACGGCCTTAGTTTAAAGGATGAAAGCTGCAACAGTTGTTGGCCAAAAGGGCTAATGTGTAACTTCTAATGGAATCCACTTAACGGCGGTTAAAGCCAGGGACCAAAATTTGCAAAAAAGGTTTGCTTTAGGGACGATCTATGCACTTTCAAACTATTTAGACGAAACCTGAAATTTGGCCAAACCTTAGGGACGATTTCTGCAATTTACTCTATTTGAATTATATAACATGACATATGATAAATATAAACACATAAACATCAAAGAACACGCGGAAGCGTAGGATCATATAATTATAATTAATTAACCGAATTTAAATAGTATGCATACCTTTTTCACTAGCAAGAATTGGATCAACATTAAAACCCTAATTAGGGTTTATGTGGTTTAACGAATTGACCCTTACCGTTTTTCAATTCAAACCAAGATGCAAACAATAGTGTGTTTGCACCACGTTCTTGTACACACGTACTAATTTTTAAACACAAAGTGTTTGTGTGATAAACCACAAAACCAATCGACCCTAAGGGTTGTTTGGTTCGGCCGAGTACCATGATGAGTGCCTATTTACTCATCATTTTATGCCCATATAATACATAAAAATAACTAAAAACAGCCAAATATGCCAATTTATATTGCAGATATCCTTGGATTGTGTTTTTATGTATTTCAGGTACAAAGGATTGAAAACAGAGCGAAAACGGATATTTTTGGATCGTCTCGACAATATTTGTGCATTTGATCAAGCGAAGTCAAAGTCAACCCCGGGATTTAGCCTTGGAATGAGCATGGAGAAACGAACCCGAAACCATTTTTTCATGGGCCAACCCGACCCAATTTAATGGGCCAAGTCAGCCCATTTAATCCTTAAAACCAAACCCTTTTAACTAATCCAAATCATAAACTAAATCCATTTTCCCTAAATCCTAAAACCCAGCCCAACACCAAAAACCCAACCAACCCGGATCCACAAAAAAAACCCAACCCCGTTTTATTAATAAACTATGGTCAAAATAGTCAGCCCCCATCCTTTTCCCTCTTTCCCGCCTAACCTACCCTGCAGTCCTGCACCACCATCATCACCCTACTTCTCCTCTGCTCCACTCCAACACCCCCCTCCAAACACTCCAACACAAATAACCTTCACATGTATCCCCCCTCCAGGCCACGCTGGCAATCCAAGTGATACTTTTGGCACTAAAACCAATCCAAAGGCTGTGGTGAAGAGTTGTTAAATCAAAGGGTTCAGAATGGTCCAGAAGAAGCACAAGTCAACAGAGGAACCCTAGTTAGTTTTAGTATAAATAGTTTTTTATTGTAGCCCTTTGGGGAGTTAGCTAGTTTTTTAGATTAATGTTTAGTCATTTTTTTAGCTTAGTTGTTGTAATCCTTTAATTACTGTCTTAATCTTATTATTGTAATCACTTTTCATGTTTAATAAAAAAGTTCAGTGTAATACTTGCTTATTTCCATTACTTATTTGTTTAATCATGTTCCATTTTCATTAAACAAGTTCTTATAAACTTCAATAAGCTTTCTTTCTATCCAAATAAGCTCATATTAGCTTCTGATAGCTAATTGTGAGCTTATTAGAGTTTAATTATGTTTTAAACTTAAAAATCAAAAAAAGTCAACAAAAGTCAACTGTATGGTCAAATAAGCTGTTGTGGATGATAAGTGATGTGCTGCGTGTGTCGTTGCGGTTTAGCAGTTTAATGCCTAATCAAGTTTTAAATTTATATTTAGCCGACTTATCAATAACACACACACCTAACGAGCAGTGTACCCGGTCAGTATGAATATAATGGTAAGTAGAGTGTCGATCACTAAGAGTGGAACGTATTATCTAGTTATTCTAATCAGTATTTTAATATATTAAGTTAGCTATACAATCTAATCTAACGCAAGGGGGGTTCAGCCTGAGAGACTGGCACGATTTGGTTGCAATTAAATAATAAAATAAACCAATAGGCACGAATCAGCAAGTAGCACACACGTACACAGATAAATACTCGAGACAATAAGAGGGCTGTCCTTATGATAAGTAGTTTGTCACTTGTTTTATTGCTAGTGTTATATGAAGTGTATAGTTCGATGCAACGCACCGAGATTAAGTCCTTTCTCGTTGGTTCTAATCTTATCGGCGAGTAAACCCTTAATGATTACTTATGACTATCCCGTTTATCTTTCTCCTACTTTTCTACAGACCATAGAATACATAGGCATCTAATAAATAGGCGAGGGAAGAGGCATGGCGACCCGATCAACGCTCAGCTAGCCACAGAGGTTATCAATGCACTAATAAAAGTCACCAAAGACACTAACATATAAACTTTAATTGATGAGAAAGCAGTTTTAAGGGAGTGCAACCTTTCCGTTGTCACATTACACAAGCCACCAATCTTGATGAATTAAAGTTTACTAACACAATAAAACAAAACTACTTAATGAATTAAACACATGCAGCACCTTCTTACAGCTCTTGTATCTTTGATTTGGGTGTGTCTTGTGCTGCTGCCTTGACTGAATTCGTCCTAGGTTTCTGGTCTTCGGTCTCGTATATAAAATATGTCACATCGAATTCGTCCGGTCTTGGGGTATTTATAGTTTCTGTCTGAGGGTAAGATGCGGCGCATCTAGTAAGTAGATGCGGCGCATGTACTTAACTTCGCGTGGGGTCCAAGATTATAATATTCAGGAATATTCGTACACCGCCAGAAGATGCGGCGTATCTTCATCTTTGGATGCGGCGCATGTCCTCTTGTATCTTGGATCGTATCTGGTGAAATATTGATAGTGATGCGGCGCATGTAACGAGTTAGATGCGGCGCATCTGGAGCAGAACAAGTTGGTTATTCTTCGTTGACCAAAGTTTCATATGCGGCGCATGGGATAAATCCATGCGGCGCATTCTTCAAAGTCAGGCAGTGGTCTTCATTCTCTTCATTCCAACAACCAATTCCAATCTTGATCATTTTACTCCGTTTTTAGTCCATAATCGCTAAGTTTCACCAAATGCTTGTTTTTACCTGAGAATTACAAAAGTAAACGATTAAGTATCAATCCTCATACATAATATAGTAAAACAAGTCAAATTAATAGGATAAATGATAGTAATAAAATGTACTTATTTGAGTTCATCAAATATCCCCCCACTTGAACTTTACTTGTCCCCAAGTAAACCTTAGAATTAATCTTATGAAAATGTATCCTAAAAGATATTAGGATTTATTTTTATATTTAAGCATGTATTCGTCTTTGTCATAATCACACAACTAAACACTTAACGAATTAGAAGTAGAATAAAATATTTCGATAAAAGCAAATCTAATCGTTTAACTGTCCAGTCGCGACGAATATTCTATCATAAGCTTGGCAAGTATACACATCTCCACCACTAAAGCTAAGGAATAACAAGTCTAAAGCGGTAAAAAGGGCTTTTAGGCTTAAGGGTTAATTATTCTTAATTTCTATCGATCTCAAATTCCAGAAAAGGCGACAAAATCACAAATACATGATCGAATCCACGAACACGATACTTGAAATTGCTCAAATCCTTAACTCGAATAGGCTAAAGATAGGTCCAAACTTCACCAATAATAATATATCAAAAAGGGCGACAAAATCATAAATACATAGCCGAATCCACGACTACGATACTTAAGATTGCTCAAATCCCTAATCTCAATAAATCAAAGGTTTGGTTGGATAAAGAATAATAGGGTATGGATAATATTTGGGATATAAATTGGTGTAAAATGAAAAATAAACAAAACAAATAAATTAAAATCCTAAGTGTGGTTAATCACTATCCCAACCATCCCATGAATAAGACTCATATCATTGAATAACTCACGCTTTAACACTTGAAACACACGCTTTAGGTAGACACGAATTATACTCAACAAGATCTTAATCAAAGAATAAACCTTAGTTGACGTTCCCTAACTGCCAACTCCCATTCAATCCATAGATATACAACAAATAGTGGTGATATCGACCACTTACATAACTTTACATCGTTGGTTTAATCAAACATCCAACTTTTTTTTTTTTTTTTTTTTTTTTTTTTTTTTTTTTTTCATAACATAAACATAAACATAGATGTGTAAAATTTCACCACATCACTATAATGATAATTCTGGATAATTTTTCCATACTTTTCATGACTTCAGAAATAACGGTAATAGTGAAAGTAGTAAACACACGAAAAATAAACTCAAAGATATACAATATTTACTTTCACTCCAATTGCATTGTGCAATTTCCCGACCTAACCATAGATAATGAATTACGCACGCGAACACAGGTAATGTAAGGAAACACACTTTACCTATAGCAATTAACCAACCACGGATTCTAATCTACAGGGTAGGCTAAGGTGTAAGGGTGTAACGAAATATTTTAAACATAGGTGTAAGAAACGAAAGGAATGGCTCTGAGGGTTTTTCTAGGGGTATCTTACTCTAAAAATGAGAGTAACAAAAGGGTTTATACGGGGGTTAACTAACCAGTGTAGTTAGCTAATAACACATAACATATAAGGCTTTTTGGGTGTAATCCTAGAAATTTACCAATTTAGACAAGTCATTCCAATTATATAAATAATACTTATTATGGTGGTCTCGAATAGTATACAAGCCAAGTTCTAAAGTTTACAAGTCACCGGCACACTCATAGATTTGTGAATTTTGAAAAATCACAATTTTTGAAAATAACGTCATGTGTGCAGCTATGCAACTTAGACTTTAAACAAAAACATGCTAAAAAAAATTTAAATTTTGATATATTAAGCACATTTTAAGCATACTTTGAAAAGTTTTAGGACAAGTAAATGTTAAGTGTTCTAATTCTCCAATCCCCCCACTTAAGTTAAACAACGTCCTCGTTGTTTGTATGAAAGGTTAAAAACTGGAAAATAAAAGAATTAGAACCGAAAAACTCCCCTGAGATTTGCTCGGTATGATCCTCCATTAGTGTTAGAGCAAAAATCATATTTCTTGTGGATTAGAACGTTTAAGCTTCATATTCGATGTATCCACAGGAAATGCAGGAATCTATAATACCACCAAGGCTTCAAAACACACCTAAGATAAGAAAGGTTCAAACTTGCATAACACATTAGTAGTTAGGTAAAAATAAAACATAAAAACTTAAAATGAAAATCATCAGGTCAGTCGATGCGTCGTATCTTATGGAAGAAGATACGCCGTATCGAGCCTGGAATAATTACGGATCAGAATAAAAGATGCGTCGCATCCTTAACCAGGGATGCGCCACATTTAAAATAAACTGATAAAAAGTTTTAAATTCGAAAATAAAAAATGCAGAAAAATAAAAATAAGATGTGATCATTTGCAGGAGATGCGTCGCATCTCAGAATTGAGATGCGCCGTATCCTCTGCGGCCTGACTGAATCGACACAAACAGAAAATTAAAAGATAAATCCGGGTTGTCTCCCGGTAAGCACTTGTCTTTATTCCAGAGTCTTCAAGTTAGACTCACGTTCAGCTCTTCATTCCAATACTTGATTCCCACATTGCTTACGTAGGATCCATTTAGCTACTAATTCGTCATGTATATATTCAGGTCCCAATTTCAACACTCCATTGTAGAATCCTTCCATCAATTGATATGGGTACTCAATCCCTCTCTTTATATCATCATTACTAATAAAAAGGAATGGAGAGAATTTGTAGCAGATCCTGCTAGTAGCATGTTTAAATCCAGGGTGAGTTCGGGGCATCATATAGGTGATAATTTCGCTTCCACATTGAAAGGTGATCTTTCCTTCAAATCGTTTTGCATTAATAGTGTATCTCCCTACAAAATGGTTTTCCAACAATCACGTCACCCATACTGCTGTCACAATAGGCATTCAAGTCTTCAACAACGGCGAACTCAGTTACAATAGTAAAGCGTCCCACGAAGATCGGGACATTAATGAAGACACCAACTACATTCTTTCCCTTATACTCCACTTTATTTCTCATAATGGAATTGTAAAACCTTCTTGACATGACATTGATTGGTAAAATAGGAAAGAAATTGGCGTCAATACACTTGTACCCAATCATGCATGTGAATTGCAAATTGTAAGCACAATCGGCGTGGATCCTTCTACCGTAATCCCAAGAACCATCATATCCCTCAAATTCATCGTAATTCCTAGTATTAATAACGTTGACTTTTGGACTATCCAGAATTTCTCCTTCTTCTAACTCAGATTCCGCATCATCCATGAATAGGTCATTGGATTCTAATGGTCCATTAAGGTCATTAAGTTCAATGTAGTCCCCATTGTAACGTTCGGGTGATTTTTCATGCACTAATACTCCATTCATAAAATTGGCTTCGAAGTCGAAGTCAATCAGTTCTCCGAATCCTTCCATTATCCTTCTGAAATAATCATGAAAAGCATCAGTAGGATTTGTTCGCTAGAAGAGAAATTAACGAATTCAGAAACGGATATAAGAATAAAATTAGCTGATATCTGCAGAAGATGCGCCGTATCCAAAAAGTTGGATACGCCGTATCTTACAATCGTTAAAATTAAATCAGACTTTTATTCAGAAAATAGATACGCCGCTTTAGAAATTCGAATGCGCCGTATCAATTTTAATTATCAAAAATCGATATACTTATTAAAATTAAATGCGTCGTATTAACAAAAGTTAATGCGCCGTATTGTCGTTACGTTTCAAAATATAAGATTTTTGATTCAGAAGATGCGCCGTATCGATAAAAATCGATACGCCGTATCTGTTTAATAATTCGAAAACTGTTTTTAATTAAAATAATAGATACGTCGTATCTGCTGCAGCAGATGCGTCGTATGGCGTTAACGTTCAGAAAAAAAATTTATCAAAAACAGATACGCCGTATCTTGGGGAAAAGATGCGTCGTATTGAATTAATTAAACGCGTTGTATTTTATAAAAATTGAACGCAATACGCCGTATCTGATAAATCAGATGCGCCGTATCGTTCGATTTAGCTCAGTACAACGATAGCAGAAAACAAGAAATACGAAAAATTAAAACAAATAAAAACACACGAAAATAAACACAAACAAAAGCAAACAAAATAACACACAAAAACAGAAAATATGCAAAATAGTACAATGAATGCAAATTAAACTAATACACAACAAAATTAGCGGTTAGACAAAAAATCAAAAACCTAATTAAAATACTAATCAAATTAACAGATAATAACAATTCACTCCCCGGCAGCGGCGCCAAAAACTTGATGTGCTGCGTGTGTCGTTGCGGTTTAGCAGTTTAATGCCTAATCAAGTTTTAAATTTATATTTAGCCGACTTATCAATAACACACACACCTAACGAGCAGTGTACCCGGTCAGTATGAATATAATGGTAAGTAGAGTGTCGATCACTAAGAGTGGAACGTATTATCTAGTTATTCTAATCAGTATTTTAATATATTAAGTTAGCTATACAATCTAATCTAACGCAAGGGGGGTTCAGCCTGAGAGACTGGCACGATTTGGTTGCAATTAAATAATAAAATAAACCAATAGGCACGAATCAGCAAGTAGCACACACGTACACAGATAAATACTCGAGACAATAAGAGGGCTGTCCTTATGATAAGTAGTTTGTCACTTGTTTTATTGCTAGTGTTATATGAAGTGTATAGTTCGATGCAACGCACCGAGATTAAGTCCTTTCTCGTTGGTTCTAATCTTATCGGCGAGTAAACCCTTAATGATTACTTATGACTATCCCGTTTATCTTTCTCCTACTTTTCTACAGACCATAGAATACATAGGCATCTAATAAATAGGCGAGGGCAGAGGCATGGCGACCCGATCAACGTTCAGCTAGCCACAGAGGTTATCAATGCACTAATAAAAGTCACCAAAGACACTAACATATAAACTTTAATTGATGAGAAAGCAGTTTTAAGGGAGTGCAACCTTTCCGTTGTCACATTACACAAGCCACCAATCTTGATGAATTAAAGTTTACTAACACAATAAAACAAAACTACTTAATGAATTAAACACATGCAGCACCTTCTTACAGCTCTTGTATCTTTGATTTGGGTGTGTCTTGTGCTGCTGCCTTGACTGAATTCGTCCTAGGTTTCTGGTCTTCGGTCTCGTATATAAAATATGTCACATCGAATTCGTCCGGTCTTGGGGTATTTATAGTTTCTGTCTGAGGGTAAGATGCGGCGCATCTAGTAAGTAGATGCGGCGCATGTACTTAACTTCGCGTGGGGTCCAAGATTATAATATTCAGGAATATTCGTACACCGCCAGAAGATGCGGCGTATCTTCATCTTTGGATGCGGCGCATGTCCTCTTGTATCTTGGATCGTATCTGGTGGAATATTGATAGTGATGCGGCGCATGTAACGAGTTAGATGCGGCGCATCTGGAGCAGAACAAGTTGGTTATTCTTCGTTGACCAAAGTTTCATATGCGGCGCATGGGATAAATCCATGCGGCGCATTCTTCAAAGTCAGGCAGTGGTCTTCATTCTCTTCATTCCAACAACCAATTCCAATCTTGATCATTTTACTCCGTTTTTAGTCCATAATCGCTAAGTTTCACCAAATGCTTGTTTTTACCTGAGAATTACAAAAGTAAACGATTAAGTATCAATCCTCATACATAATATAGTAAAACAAGTCAAATTAATAGGATAAATGATAGTAATAAAATGTACTTATTTGAGTTCATCAATAAGCCAATCAGGGAAGGGCTTATTGCTGTTACTAGCTTGTCTTTTGACAAGCTAGAGCTTGTAGAGTAGCTCCTCGAGCATTAAATGCCCTGTTTATGCAAGGGTTCTTGTAAGTTGCCATATGATGTTAATTTGTTAGTTAGTATAAGCTTAATTTACATTTGTTCTTAAAAACCTCAAAATATCTAAAATTAGCATAATATAGTCTCAACTTATTTCAGTGCTTATTAATAATTGAGAGATGCTTTTTAGTTCTTAATAAACTTAGTGTAACCTTTGTCTTTCAGAATCATAGCTCAATTAGGTCTCTCTTAGTTTAAAACTCAAAATAGTGTGCATAAGGGGGTGTTTGGCACAAGGCCTCAAATGGGTCAAAACTGAGGTTTACTGTTCATTTGCATTTGAGTTAAGTTTGATTTAGCTTATTTTAGTTTAAATAAGTTGATCATAGGTTCATTGGATCTGATTTGATGGGTTTGATAGCATTAAGTCGATTTTCCAAGTTTATAGGTTCTTAACTGCTAGATTTGGGATGTTGTTGAGATAAGCAGAATAATTCTTGTTTTTGCAACTTATGTATTCATTTTAGTATAATTAGTTAGCTTTTTAAGAGTTTGGGTCATTTCATTAGGTTTTGAAGTTTTTGGGATTCAAATTTAGTGTTTAAAATCTGTCACAGAACCACAAAACCAAATGCAGCCTGCACAGTTTTTCTAAGCCTTTTATAAGCTCTAAATAAGTTCCATTTAATCTAAAATTTGGTTTTCCTAGCTTATTAGTGCTTCATTGTCATATTTTTAAAGTTATTGTTGATTTGCTTGTTGTTTTTGAGCTTTTTTATTAAGCATAAAAGTTGCCCTTCTGGCCTGTTCATGCCCTGCACAGCCCTATTTGTCCCAACAGCCTTCCTTCTAAGCTAGTTTATAAGCCCCCTAAAAGCTCCAATTTGGCTCAAACTTGGTTTACAAGTTGTTTGCTGGTATTTCTGAATATGGTTCTTATAAGAACATTAGCCCGTGGATGAGAGATGCCATTCTTAAATGGTTGAGAAAAAAGCCATACTACAGACAGATGTTGGCCGATGCTGATAGTGAAAGAAGGTTAGCAAAAGTCGATGAACTGGGAATGAGGGTAACAAATCTTGAACCTTTGTTTGAATATTTCATCAAGCAAAAGAATTCAAGGGAGGGAAAAGGTGGTGCAGGTTCTAGCAAAGTGTGAATT
Organism: Artemisia tridentata subsp. tridentata; assembly: GCA_021014915.2. Lineage (NCBI taxonomy): Eukaryota > Viridiplantae > Streptophyta > Magnoliopsida > Asterales > Asteraceae > Artemisia > Artemisia tridentata. Next base: position 54,239,657 of record CP139502.1, on the reverse strand, counting down.
AGCAGCAAAGAATAAATAAATGGCGATGTTTATTATGGTCTATGAAGTGTGTTTCGTTAGCTTGTCGAGTTGTTTTGTTTGAATTTTTTCGTTTGCTTGTCGAGTTGTTTTGTTTGAATTATTTCGTTTGCTTGTCTAGTTGTTTAAACATTATGACGCAATACCCAACTTCACGTAATTATCAATTTGGAAAAGAACATTCCAGTGACTTGCCAACTTTGACCAATTAAACTTAAAAAGTCGTAAAAATATTCGCAAGCGTTGATCTTTCCTTCTGTTGTTTTGTTTTTAAACAATCTAATATCCCATCAAGACTTTGATAGCCTAAAATAATTATTTGGTCATTCGATATTCATATGTAATATATGACTATTTATCAGACCCTTCTTTTACAAAAATGACCAAAATATTTAAATTTTTAATAAGCCACTCATTCTTTGTTTTCGACCTTATTTTAGTATTTTGTGAGTTTTTAATATTTTGGTGCAAGTGATTAAGGTTTCGGGAGAGTTTTTCTATTATTTTGTGTGAAGTTTTTATGCTTAGCAACGCTGTTTGTTTAATTTTTCTTTTTTAAGTTATGTGCAATTTTAGTGACACTAATTTTACTTAGCACGTTTAATTTTTCTTTTTTTCAGTTACGTGCAATTTTAGTGACACGTTTGTGCCGCTTTCCACATGAAATACCACTCCAGTCACAGAAATGAAAGGAATGGTTCCACGAGGTTAGAACTATGTATGGATCATGGGTGATCTTTGACTTAAACGACAACAACGCGTGATAATCAGTCTCATTACCGCCATAGGAAGCAGAGACGGTGGCGGAAGTAAGACATGATATCGCGAGACCGTAAAAGAGAAAATAAATAAGAGAGGAAGATGATAAGTAAATTATTGCTTGTTGTGACTTAAATTTTGAAAGCTTACTTAAAATTCTAAGAACAAGTATTGGCTTTTTGTACTTAGTTTTTGCATGTTAACAGTTTGTGATCGACATGCAAGAACTGAAGATGCTGATATGTCATCTAAAAATTCCTGTACAGCAAGACAATTTGATTGAGGATAACTAGCTACCTTCTATGTACAATCACATATGACTTTTTAGAAGTCTTGGGAAAAGGATCAATACACTTATATTGCATTATGACATCATGCGACCCAAGTAACACGTCTAGCTAGCGTCACCTATAATGTAAGGGATAATGGTCCAAAATGTAAGCAACTTGATCGACACCTTCCTTTTGGCTTTAGGATGCAACTTGTATAATCAGAGAAGACTTTAGAAGACTTGGGATAGGGAAGACTAGCATAATATTTGAATGAGTAAATTGCAGAAATCGTCCCTAAGGTTTGGCCAAATTGCAGGTTTCGTCCAAATAGTTTGAAAGTGCATAGATCGTCCCTAAAACAAACATTTTCGCAAATTTTGGTCCCTGGCTTTAACCGGCGTTAAGTGTATTCCATTAGAAGTTACATATTAGCCCTTTTGGCCAAAAATTGCTACAGCGTTCATCCTTTAAACTAACGGAGGTTCATAATTAAAAATTTTCTGTTTATTTAAAGTTTCTTCGATTTTTTATATATGTTTTTATATGCTTATATATATATTCTTAGATGCTCTTTATATGTGTTTTTGTATGCGTTTTTATATACGTTTTTATAATATATTCTAATATAATTTTTATACGTTCTTATACGTTTTTATATACGGTTTTATAAAAACATATACATTTTTATATAAGTTTTTATACGCTTTTATATATGTTTTTTTATACGTTTTTGTATATGTTTTAATATACGTTTTTATAAACGTTCTTATATACGTTTATGTATACATTCTTATATATTTTGTACACATTTTTATATACACTTTTATACGTTTTTATATATGTTTTTATATAGATTTTATATATGTTTTTATATACGTTTTTTATACGTTTTTATATTTTTTTATATATGTTCTTATATAATTTTTATATACGCTTTTATACGTTTTTATATATGTTGTTATATACTTTTTATACGTTTTATATATGATTTTATATGCTTTTATATACGTTTTTTATACATTCTTAAATAACTTTTTATACATTTTTATACATTCTTATATACTTTTTATATACAAAAACGTATAAGAACGTATAAAAAGTTTATAGTAACATATATAAAAACGTATACAAAAAGTATATAAAAACGTATACAAAAACGTATATAAAAAGTAAATAAGAACATATATAAAAGAAGTATATAAAAGCATATAAAAACATATAAAAAACGTATATATGAACGTGTATAAAAACGTATATAAAAACGTATACAAAAATAAATAAGAACGTATAAAAAGTATATAAGAACATATATAAAAACGTATAAAAGGTATATAAGAACATATATAAAAACGTATAAAAGCGTATATAAAAATTATAAAAAGTATATAAGAATGTATACAAAAACGTATAAAAGAATGTGTATAAAAACGTATACAAAGACGATAAAAAAGCGTATAAAACTAATATGAAAATGGATATATTTTTATAAAAACGTATATAAAAAATAAAAAAGCTTTAAATAAACCGAATTTTTTTAAGAGTAAATTGCAAGAATTGTCCCTGTGGTTTGCCCAAATTGCAGATTTCGTCCCTGAGTTTTCGAAAGTGCAGGCGGCCTCCCTAAGGGGAGTTTTAGGTTCCGTTTTGGTCCCTGTGGTTTGCTCAAAATTGCAAAAATGGTCCCTGTGGTTTGCTCAAAATTGCACGTCCAGGGACCAAAATGGAACCAAAAACTCCCCACAGGGAGGCCGCCTACATTTTCGAAAACTCAGGGACGAAATCTGCAATTTGGGCAAACCACAGGGACGATTCTTGCAATTTACTCTTTTTTCAATTAAAACGGCCTTAGTTTAAAGGATGAAAGCTTCAATAGTTGTTGGCCAAAAGGGCTAATGTGTAACTTCTAATGGAATCCACTTAACGGCGGTTAAAGCCAGGGACCAAAATTTGCTAAAAAGGTTTGTTTTAGGGACGATCTATGCACTTTCAAACGATTTAGACGAAACCTGAAATTTGGCCAAACCTTAGGGACGATTTGTGCAATTTACTCTATTTGAATTATATAACATGACATATCATAAATATAAACACATAAACATCAAAGAACACGTGGAAGCGTAGGATCATATAATTATAATTAAAATTAATTAACCGAATTTAAATAGTATGCGTACCTTTTTCACTAGCAAGAATCGGATCAACTTTAAGACCCTAATTAGGGTTTATGTGGTTTAACGAATTGAACCTTACCGTTTTTCAATTCAAACCAAGATGCAAACAATAGTGTGTTTGCACCACGTTCTTGTACACACGCACTAATTTTTAAACACAAAATGTTTGTGTGATAAACCACAAAACCAATCGACCCTAAGGGTTGTTTGGTTCGGCCGAGTACCATGATGAGTGCCTATTTACTCTTCATTTTATGCCCATATAATACATAAAAATAACTAAAAACAGCCAAATATGCCAATTTATATTGCAGATATCCTTGGATTGTGTTTTTATGTATTTCAGGTACAAAGGATTGAAAACAGAGCGAAAACGGATATTTTTGGATCGTCTTGACAATATTTGTGCATTTGATCAAGCGAAGTCAAAGTCAACCCCGGGATTTAGCCTTGGAATGAGCATGGAGAAACGAACCTGAAACCATTTTTTCATAGGCCAACCCGACCCAATTTAATGGGCCAAGTCAGCCCATTTAATCCTTAAAACCAAACCCTTTTAACTAAACCAAATCATAAACTAAATCCATTTTCCCTAAATCCTAAAACCCAGCCCAAAACCAAAAACCCAACCAACCCGGATCCACAAAAAAAACCCAACGCCGTTTTCATTAATAAACTATGGTCAAAATAGTCAACCCCATCCTTTTCCCTCTTTCCCGCCTAACCTACCCTGCAGTCCTGCACAACCATCATCACCCTACTTCTCCTCTGCTACACTCCTACACCCCCTCCAAACACTCCAACACAAATAACCTTCACATGTAACCCCCCCCTCCAGGCCACGCTGGCAATCCAAGTGATACTTTTGGCGCCAAAACCAATCCAAAGGCTGTGGTGAAGAGTTGTTAAATCAAAGGGTTCAGAAGGGTCCAGAAGAAGCACATGTCAACAGAGGAACCCTAGTTAGTTTTAGTATAAAGAGTTTTTTATTGTAGCCCTTTGGGGAGTTAGCTAGTTTTTTAGATTAATGTTTAGCCGTTTTTTTTAGCTTAGTTGTTGTAATCCTTTAATTACTGTCTTAATCTTAATATTGTAATCACTTTTCATGTTTAATAAAAAAGTTCAGTTTAATAGTTGCTTATTTCCATTACTTATTTGTTTAATCATGTTCCATTTTCATTAAACAAGTTCTTATAAACTTCCATAAGCTTTCTTTCTATCCAAATAAGCTCATATTAGCTTCTGATAGCTAATTGTGCGCTTATTAGAGTTTAATTCTGTTTTAATCTTAAAAATCCAAAAATTCAACAAAAGTCAACTGTATGGTCAAATAAGCTGTTGTGGATGATAAGCCAATCAGGGAAGGGCTTATTGCTGTTACTAGCTTGTCTTTTGACAAGCTAGAGCTTGTAGAGTAGCTCCTCGAGCATTAAATTCCCTGTTTATGCAAGGGTTCTTGTAAGTTGCTTTGATTTTCAAGTTTTATAATGCATTAACTTATTTCTGTTCACATAAGTGCTTATTTGAATAATTTTTGCTTATTAGTTCTTATTATGGCCATCTGATGTTAATTTGTTAGTTAGTATAAGCTTAATTTACATTTGTTCTTAAAAACCTCAAAATATCCAAAATTAGCTTAATATAGTCTCAACTTATTTCTGTGCTTATTAATAATTGAGAGATGCTTTTTAGTGCTTAATTAACTTAGTGTAACCTTTGTCTTTCAGAATCATAGCTCAATTAGGTCTCTCTTAGTTTAAAAACTCAAAACAGTGTGCATAAGGGGGTGTTTGGCACAAGGCCTCAAATGGGTCAAAACTGAGGTTTACTGTTCATTTGCATTTGAGTTAAGTTTGATTTAGCTTATTTTAGTTTAAATAAGTTGATCATAGGTTCATTGGATCTGATTTGATGGGTTTGATAGCATTAAGTTGATTTTCCAAGTTTATATGTTCTTAACTGCTAGATTTGGGATGTTGTTGAGATAAGCAGAATAATTCTTGTTTTTGCAACTTATGTATTCATTTTAGTATAATTAGTTAGCTTTTTAAGAGTTTGGGTCATTTCATTAGGTTTTGAAGTTTTTGGGATTCAAATTTAGTGTTTAAAATCTGTCACAGAACCACAAAACCAAATGCAGCCTGCACAGTTTTTCTAAGCCTTTTATAAGCTCTAAATAAGTTCCATTTAATCTAAAATTTGGTTTTCCTAGCTTATTGGTGCTTCATTGTCATATTTTTCCAGTTATTGTTGATTTGCTTGTTGTTTTTGAGCTTTTTATTAAGCTTAAAAGTTGCCCTTCTGGCCTGTTCATGCCCTGCACAGCCCTATTTGTCCCAACAGCCTTCCTTCTAAGCTAGTTTATAAGCCCCCTAAAAGCTCCAATTTGGCTCAAACTTGGTTTACAAGTTGTTTGCTGGTATCTCTGTGAAGTTTTTCAATTTGTAGCTTATTTCCATAGCTTGTCAAGCTTTTGCACTAGCTCAAAATTGCCTTCTTAGGTTTGTTTGGGTCTGTGCTCAGACCTTAGCTGCTTATTGTGAGACATCAGTACTTATTTGCTCATGTTTATGGCTTATTCTGAGTTATCTGGTTCATTCAGATCATACTTAGTCTGATGTAGCTTTTTCTAGTTTTTATTTAGCTTAAACTAGCTTAATTGCTCATTTGCTTATTTGCCTTAAGCTTGATTTCTTATTTCATTCTGTTCTGATTTCCAGTAGCTTATTTCTTGCTTAATTTTGAGTTTATGAAAATAGTTGTTTTACAATAGTTGCTTAATTTTAGCTTATTTACTAGGTTCAATAAGAAAAACTCAAAAATAAAATAAAAAAATAAAATGTGCAAAAACAGGGTTCGAACCCTGGTCTGCATATTCACCACACCACACCACACACTCACCACCTGCCCTTGGGTCTTTTTCAGTTATATCTATGCAAAGTTTTTTATTTAACATGTTTTTTCACTTAAAGCTTATTTAGGCTGTTTTGCTTATTTCCTGCTTATTCCAAAAAGCAATTTCACTTTTCTTATTTTCCTAGGACAAGATTAAGTTAAAGTAATTTCCTGCAAAGTTTCATAATTTTTCTCTTTCATTTAGTTTTTTTTATATATTTTTCTTTTCTAAATAGTTTTTAATTCATAATAAATAAAATAAAAGTCAGAAAAATATAATTCTTTTTTCTAAAATTTTCTTTTATCATTTAGAACTTAGGAAAAATAGATTTGCACCCGTAGAGTTAAAATTTCACGATTTCACTTTTCTAGGGCTCGGGATTTCCCGGTTTTAACTCGTTTTTGATTTTCATTACGTTTTTGCTCGTTTATGCTTTGTAGACTTATTTTTTATGCTTTTTAAGTTGTATTTAGCTTATGTATGCTTTCCGTAGTTGTAAATTGCATAATTTCTATTTTCCAAGTTCATTTTCAGATTCCCGTTTACGTTTTTAGCATAATTTGGTTTTTGCTTTACTTTCTTTGTACACTCACTTTTCATACCTTAATTAGAATTAGAAAAAAAAAAAAACAAAAGTGAAAATCATCCTTCAAGCACTTTAATTCCAAACCGAAAACGAAATCCTCGATTCACACCTCGTCGGGAAACGACCCGGGTAACACTTGCCCGGTATCTCATATCGTATTCACGGGTTTTGCAAGTTGGCCTTTTTCCTAAAGGGTTGGCTTTTCAGTTCCTGCATATCATGTGTATCTGATATTTTATATACGTGCTTCTGCACCGACCATACCACAAAAAAGAAAAAAAAAAAAAAAAAAAAAAAAAAAGAAAGAAAGAAAAAAGAGAAAGAGGTTTAAGGTATTGTGTGTGTACAAAAGATTACTAAACAATGAACCCCAAGCCTTGTTTATATAGCATGAAAACTTAGAGGACAAGTTAGGGTGGGATTGGGTCTCCCCAAGCCCAACCGATCGGCCATAATTCCCAAAGGGGATCTAAAACCTTCTTGATCTCTAATTTCATCTCAAGTCCTTCTCTTAATGACCGTTAGTCAATTTCCATGAATTAATTGACGCTCGTTAGTCTTTATTTTGTATTTAATAATTAAATGCAACATTTTAAACATTAATTCTCATACGTAAAGTGTGCAATCGCGTGGTATCGAGTTCGAATTCGGATATACACTATTAAATTTGTCCACAAAACTAACAGCTCCTACTTGGACATATCTTAATAGTGTAATGACATTGCTTAGCGTCTAGCAACACGCCAATGCCACAAGTACAACTCGAGTATGGTTTCCTTGGAAAAACCTTTTGATGAATCATCATCATACTTATCCTTTTGTTTCTAATACTATGTTAAATAAAGATATGGATCTTAGTCATTTCTTTATTTAACTATTCTGTTTCTCGTTGTTTATGATTGAGCAAGATTACCAAATCTTCTGAACGTATTCCAGATAGATCTTGGGTGTGGCCACGCAAACATCTTGTCAACCCTACGAGGGGCCCAACAGTATTATACTTCAAAACAAATTTGAAGGAACAAATTCTCTCTTGACTACAAGCAAAACCCATGAATTTTGCAACAGTTCTGAAAATAGCCCTTATGACCACCTGTTACGGATATCGTTAGACTATTTCACAAAAATGCACTACATTCATGACACTTATCTGGTATCGCAAGTCTAAGGATAAATATTCATGATTTACTTAATGACATAGATCCATAAGTACAATCATGTGGTTGGGATCAGTCCTATATTCCATTCATTGAATATCATGTGAATTTGGTATGTCTACGCATCAATATACTTTCAAGTATATTTTACCAAAACTCAGATTTGTCTTAATTCAATGATATTCCCATATCATTAATTGACAACGAACTATTTAGAATAACTAAATTATTCACGGATTAAACAGGAAAATATAGGATATAGTATTAAAATGAGAGATAAATATAACTAATACTTTATTTCATTAAATAATAATTGTCAAATACATCCTTTATCCAAATACTAATCACAATTATGCATGTAACTACTAGCTAAACGAAGTCCAATGCCATTGGCATGTTCCCTATGCTTTTCATGAGGCAAAGCCTTCGTAAAAGGATCAGCTAGATTATCATCTGTGTGAACTTTGAGTAGATTAATTTCACCTATGCGAACTTGTTCTCGAACATAGTGATATTTCCTTAGAAAATGTCTGGTGCCCTTCATGACTCCAGGTTCATTGGCAAATATGATTGCAGCAGAATTGTCACAATACATATTAATAGGAAATTCAATTGAAGGCATAACACCAAGCCCTGAAATGAATTTTCTAATCCAAACAGCTTCCATTGCAGCTTCTGAAGCAGCTATGTACTCAGCTTCTGTTGTAAACATCGCAATGGTACTCTGCTTCTTGCTTTTCCAGTCTACTGCTCCTCCATTTATAACAAAGACATACCCCGTCTTAGACTTCGTATCATCTTTATCACATTGCCAGGACGCATCACTGAAACCTGTAACATCAAGTTCTGCATCTGGATTTCCACCATACACTAGAAACATATCTTTTGTATTTCTTAAATACTTGAGAATGTTCTTAACAGCAGTCCAGTGAAGTTCACCTGGATTATGTTGATATTGACTGGTGATATTTTGTGCGAACACCACATTTGGCCTTGTACATATTACCGCATACATGATAGATCCTACAAACGAAGCATAAGGAATCCTACTCATGCGTGGCACCTCTGCAGGTGTTGAAGCACATAGTTCGCTACTTAAGCCATGATCTACTTGCATTGGCAAATATCCTTTCTTGGAATTTTGCATATTGAATCTCTTCAATATCTTGTAAATGTAACCACTTTGACTTAATCCAATTAACCGCTGTGATCTATCTTTGTATCTCCTGATTCCTAGAATGTATGCTGCTTCCCCTAAATCCTTCATGGAAAAACACTTTCCAAGATAGGCCTTAACCTCTTGTAATCTTGGAATGTCTTTTCCCATAATTAATATGTCATCAACATATAGGACAAGGAAAGTAACATCACTCCCACTAGCTTTGTGATATACACATGGCTCATCAAGATACTGAGTAAATCCAAACTTTTTGATTTCTTCATCAAATCTCTTATTCCATTGAATTGATACTTGCTTCAATCCATAAATGGATCTTTGAAGTTTGCATACACGGTTTGGAAATTGTGGATTCACAAACCCCTCAGGCTGCGCCATATAGATGTCTTCATCTAGGCGACCATTTAAGAAGGCGATTTTGACATCCATTTGCCAAATCTCATAGTCATAGTACGCTGCTATAACTATGAGAATCCTAATAGCTCTAATATCTACTACAGGAGAAAAGGTCTGCTCGTAGTCAACCCCATAGGTTTGAGTAAAGCCTTTAGCTACCAGACGAGCCTTATAGGTGTGTACGTTGCCATCCATATCAGTTTTCTTCTTGAAGAGCCACTTACTTCCAACGACTTTAGAATTGGGAGGAAGGTCTACTTCAATCCACACACCATTATCTCTCATGGATTGCATTTCCCTATTCATTGCGACTTGCCATTTGTCCTTTTCAGGATCAGCCATGGCAGCCTTATAGTTAGCAGGTTCTCCAAGATCCCCTAACATATTTTCCTCAACTTCTATATTAAGACATAGACGTTCAGGAGCACGTGTAGTCCTTACAGACCTACGAATGGGAATAACTTCAGGTGGAGGATCCAGACTTTCAGGTTCCACAGGAAGTTGGCTAGTGTTTTCAGAAGGTGTTGTATATTCATGATCATCTTCCAGATCATAAATTCTCCCACTGAATTATTGAGATATGAGATCCCTTTCAAGGAAGTCTCCATACCTAGCAACAATTACTTTGTTTTCAGGTTGGTAGTAAAAATAGTAACCCATTGTTTCCTTTGGGTATCCTATAAAGATACACTTAATAGATCTCTGTTGGAGTTTATCTGCTGAGTCACGTTTAACAAACGACTCGCAACCCCAGATCTTTAATAAGACAAGTTAGGAGCTTTACCATGCCATATCTCATATGGTGTCTTATCAACCTTCTTGGTCGGAACCTTATTGAGAATGCGAACAACAGATTCTAATGCATAATCCCAAAAGGATAAAGGAAGAGTTGTAAGATTAAACATTGATCGTACCATATCTAACAATGTACGATTTCTTCTCTCAGATACACCATTTTGTTGTGGTGTATAAGGTGATGTGAGACGCTGAACAATTCCACACTCAGCTAGATAATCTTTAAACTCTTGGCTTAAGTATTTACCACCTCTATCGGACCGAAGAGTCTTAATCTTCTTTCCTAGTTGTAATTCTACTTCATTCTTTAAAACTCTAAATGTTTCAAACACCTCATGTTTATGTTTAAGCAAGTAAACATAACCATAACGGTTGAAATCATATGTAAAAGTTAAGAAGCAGCTAGCACCTCTCCTTGACACATGTCTAAGTGGTCCACATACATCTAGATGTATCAAACCAAGTAGATCTGAAACACTTTCTATACGATTTGCAAAAGGTCTTTGTCATCTTTCCAGATATACAAGATTCGTATTTATCAAATGATTCATCATTGATATGTTTCAAAAGCCCATCTTGTTGTAGCTTTTCCATGCGTTTCTTACCTATGTGAGCAAGTCAAAAATGCCAAAGATAAGTAGAATCCAAGTCCTTCTTGATTCTCTTATTATTGAGGCTAAACATCGAATTATTTCTATTGGATACATTATCATTCATGTCAATCTCAAACACACCATTCACAGCAATAGCATTAAAATAAAATAAAAATACCATTTAAAGAAACTGAAATTCCATTACTAGTAAATGTGTGAATAAAACCAAGATCCAACAATAAAGAAACTGAAACAACACCTCTAATAATAGAAGGTGTGTAATGACAATTGTTTAATAACAGTTGTTAAGAATCGTTTAGGCTCAGGTTTGTTAGACCTTTTATCTAGGATAACAATAATAATGAATAAATCAATACGCAGCGGATAAACACAAAACATTCATTATTATTGAACAAGGTTTCTCTCGCCATCATCTCTACTCACTAACAATACAAACACCAAAAGCCCCAATGCTACGTGATCAAGTGTAGCACGGTTACACTCTAACAGGAATCATAAGATCCTTGAGGCTTATACAAAACCTTAACCCTAGGCGTTTTCCCATAAAACACCCGTACACACACTTTTCCTGGATTTTACATTGTGGAAGACATATAAAACGTATTCCCTGTATCTCTTTATATACTAGAGATACTAGGGTTACAAAGGATATACATAAAATAATAAAAGATTTGCTGTAATCTTTTCTTCTTTGTGAAGTTTCATCCTTTGTCTCCATAAGTCCTTCATCTTTCATATTTTGTCAATATCAACTCATATTTAATTCCTAACAATCTTCCCCTAGTTGATATGACAAAACCAACGACCAATGAAAGATGATCTTCCCCTTAATCCATGCATATCATCAAGGATCTTCAAGCTGCTATCTTCAAAATATTCTTCCCCTTTTTGTCATCATCAAATAGGGGACAAAAGTAAGCAACCTTGATCTTTACAACCACGAATCAGTATTACACGTCCAATCCATCATTCCAATGTTTCAAATTACCAACCATTAAGTTTTCCGCACGAAAAATAAACTCGAAACAGTAGAAATCAAAACCAGCAGTAGTAATATCAACTAGCAGTAGAAAAACCTTTACCTTGATGTAATATAACCTCGATTTATTGAAGAAGAAAATTAACCATTACTAACTTGTTGCTGAAGTAGAATAACCCAAACTCATGTCTTAAATATAACTGCGAACGTATACCCAAACTGATGTATAACGAGATCGAAATCCCTTAACAATGTGAACACTGAGCACAATAACGTAACTCCTTCAAGTGTTCGTCAATTCGTAGATATATTAAGAACATAAACCCAAGTAATTCCACTTCACCTTCAAATAAGTAACGAATAATCTTCATCACCAATAAAGAGTTAAATGCATAAATGGTCCCTGTGGTTTGCCCAAATTGCAGGTTTAGTCCCTATGGTTTCGAAAGTGCAGGCGGCCTCCCTGTGGGGAAACCTTGGTTCCGTTTTGGTCCCTGGCCGTTCCATTTTGGTCCCTGGCCAGGGACTAAATGTGCAATTATGAGCAAACCACAGGGACCATTTCTGCAACGGCCAGGGACCAAAACGGAACCAAGGTTTCCCCACAGGGAGGCCGCCTGCACTTTCGAAACCATAGGGACTAAACCTGCAATTTGGGCAAACCACAGGGACCATTTATGCATTTAACTCACCAATAAATAAAAGCCATCAAATCACCAGTGTGTTTCTTCCCCTGTGTGTGTGCCCAATCTCCAATCAACAACCAATAATATTCGCTTCCCCTTACTTTTAGAATTCTATGCTCTAGCAGTACAAATCAGCAGTACAAAGTTTATAACCAGCAGTATAAACTTTTCAACCTCCAAAGCTAGCAGTACAAACTGTGGTCGAGCAGTACTAATTTTCTTGAACCAACAGTACAAACTCGAAATCCCAGCAGTACAAACTGCTACGTATGTATCAGGAGCAGTAGTAATATATGAAGTGAGCAGTAGAAACTGTGAGACCAATAACCATCAGATACCAAAAACAATTCTCAAATAATAAGCCAATCAGTAAGCGACAACCATACTGATCCCATTAATCGAATTAAGTAATCTTCTAAAAAAACGTTTCCTTGATTGAAGGCATCGACCAATGAAAACATTGAAGACAAACTAGCGAATATTAAATAATTACTTTATCAATCAGTAGAACATGACAAACCTTCTTCATTTTTCAGTACCATGCGTTAAATTGACCAAAATAAAATTCATTATCGCTAACTAAATTATCACCGTTCAAAGCAATGCAGTACCAGTCCCACAATGATATCTCCAATCGATAACAGTAAAACCCATGAATGACCGACCAATTAAAAAATTAATTATCACCGTCCCAATTAATGCAGTACGAGGTATGCTATGAGTAATACACACATTTACTCCAATCAGACCACGTGATTCCAATAATAAAAACAAAGTATATTGCTACACCAATTAATAAAGCGACCAATTAGATATGTTCCCAGCAACAAAAAAAATAAATACGAGTACCTTAAACATTCATAAGGACCATCGAACCTTCAACAGATCTGCTCCACATCGACAGAAAACCTTGTAACATCCTAGATCACGAGCCCCCTTGTCTCTGATACCACATGTTAAGAATCGTTTAGGCTCAGGTTTCTTCGACCTTTTATCTAGGATAACAATAATAATGATTAAATCAATACGCAGCGGATAAACACAAAACATTCATTATTATTGAACAAAGTTTCTCTCGTCATCATCTCTAATCTCTAACAATACAAACACCAAAAGCCCCAATGCTACGTGATCAAGTGTAGCACGGTTACACTCTAACAGGAATCATAAGATCCTTGAGGCTTATACAAAACACGAACCCTATGCGTTTTCCCATAAAACACCCGTACACACACTTTTCCTGGATTTTACATTGTGGAAGACATATAAAACGTATACCCTGTATCTCTTTATATACTAGAGATACTAGGGTTACAAAGGATATACATAAAATAATAAAAGATTTGCTGTAATCTTTTCTTCTTTGTGAAGTTTCATCCTTTGTCTCCATAAGTCCTTCATCTTTCATATTTTGTCAATATCAACTCATATTTAATTCCTAACAACAGTACTAAGCCCGAAGGCAAAATTAAATTAAACGATCCTATGGCTTCAATAGCTGTATGTGCTTCATTCCTCACATGCATATATTGCTCCCCATAGGCCAGCTTCCTTTCTTCTCTATATCCCTTCAGTGTATTACAAATGTGAATACCACATCCAGTATCATATACCCAGTAATTTATTTTTTGAGAAAATGTAAATGATTCAATCATAAAGAAGTTACCTGGAGTGCTGGGATTCCCGGAATACTTCTGCTTCTTTACTCGCAACTCATCAAAGTAGAGAGGACAGTTCCTCTTCCAATGTCCTACCTCATGGCAGTGATGGCAAGCCTGATCCTTCTTGGGATTCTCTTTCTTCTTGGGAGGGTATTTCTTAGGTTCAGGTTGATAGGCCATAACTTGCTTACCCTTATCACCCTTTCCTTTGCCTTTACCCTTCTTGTTCGCTTGCGGTTTTGGCTTATTAATCCTGCCACCTTGAATAGCAAGTACTTGAGGTGTAGGAGCCTTCTTTGGTAATCATTTTTCATAGTCAATGAGCATTGCATGTAACTCACTAGCTTTCTTCCCCGTGCAATGCATATTGAAATTGCGCACAAAACCACCAAATTCCTTAGAGAGGGATCTGTTGATTAGGCCAATTTGAATTTCTTGTGGGTAGACATAGTTGAGTTGCTCAAGTTGGTCCATGTAACCTTTCATTTCCAACACATGAGCACTCACGGATTTACCATCCTCTTATTTACAGCTATGTAGAGCATCAATCAAATCATACACTTCTACAGCTGCAGGCTTCTCAAACACACGTCTGAGTTCATTGAGCATATCATAAAGAAAGAAGTTCTCAAATTGCTTTTGCAAAGTGGGAATCATACTTCCTAACGGAAGCGTAGGATCATATAATTATAATTAATTAACCGAATTTAAATAGTATGCGTACCTTTTTCACTAGCAAGAATCGGATCAAGATTAAAACCCTAATTAGGGTTTATGTGGTTTAACGAATTGACCCTTCTCGTTTTTCAATTCAAACCTAGATGCAAATAATAGCGTGTTTGCACCACGTTCTTGTACATACGTACTAATACCGAATTAAAGTAAATGGTAGTTTTTAAACACAAAATGTTTGCGTGATAAACCACAAAACCAATTGACCCTAAGGGTTGTTTGGTTCGGCCGAGTATCACAAAAATAAAAAAAAAAAAAAAAAATAAAAGATAAAAAAAGAGAAGGAGGTTTAAGGTATTGTGTGTGTACAAAAGATTACTAAACAATAAGCCCCAAGCCTTGTTTATATAGCATGAAAACTTAGAGGACAAGTTAGGGTGGGATTGGGTCTCTGATAACGCTTATTTTGTACATGTTTTTATCGCGTTATTTGTGTGTTTTTATATGTTATTTAGTTATGTTTATGATTGTTTTATGCTTAAAAGTTGTTAAAGATGTGTTCAAGTCTAGGTACAAGGAAATATCAAGAAAGACGAAGAAAAGTTACAAAATCAAGCAAATATTGAAGAAAAGATCGTCAACAAAGATATTGATTCATGATATGATTATTTCCATTGTACATGAGAAGGATGAAAAGATGAAGTCAAGATTAAGTGCTAAAAAGTGTATTAAAAGTTGGAGTTACATGCTAGCTTAGAGTGGAAATTCATGTGCAAAAGTTGGGGTTTCAGACCCAAGGTTTACATTCCAGACCCAAGGTCGAAGTTGGGGTTTCAGACCCAAGGTTTACATTCCAGACCCAAGGTCGAAGTTGGGGTTTCAGACCCAAGGTTTACATTCCAGACCCAAGGTCCATGCTTCAGACCGAAGGTCGAGAGAATTCTGAGATGAAGAGTTGCATTAACTCTTAACTTTAACTACCATAATGGCTTGAGTCCAATCATTACCTTCTCATTTATGATAATTGAAGTAATATGACAGTTTTTGGGGTGTTTTACAAGCTTAAATAAGACCCTTAATCATCCATTTTGGATACAACACTTACAATCAAGCCTTACACCATAAGGACTTGATCGCATTTCTTACTAAACCCAAAAGAATTAAATAATCTCTGCCATTCTCAAGAAGGTCCCAAGTAGAAGAGTTGGAGATACTTATTAGAAGAGGTGGAAGATTCCCTTGTTCAATTGGAGGCTCTAAGGAGTGCTATAACTCTTTTATTACTCATTGTAATCTTACTTTTGGGTAATTTTCTTTACTTTAATTAATCATGTTAGACCGTTTGATGTTGAATGCAATGTTATGTTTTATGATGATGCTTGTTATGGAATAATTAGTGATGCTTGTTTGGGAATGATGTGACTTTCGAATGAATGTTGGATGTTTAGTTGGTTAGAAAAAGTGATTATTTTTATGAGTTTGTTTAAATATAATTCGTGTTCTAAAACTTGTTGGTTAAATATTATTGGATTTAAAGGTTGAAAAGATTTCTAATATTGTTTAATTCCAAGAGTTAGTGACAAACGGATTGGTATTTGATAAGTGACGAATATCAAGTATGCAAGTTTTTAAATGAATTCGGAAATATTTAAATCATGAGATTGGGTTGAAAAGATACGTAAGAACTAATTTAACTAATCATATTTTTCATACATTTGATCACAAAAAGAGCTAGCGTAGTGGGATGAGAATTGGCCGAAAGGACTCACCCGTGAAACTAGTAGAAACATGGATTTTCTTGATATTACCCATTGACTAGACGTCCTTGTGAAAATTGACATGTGCCTTCTAAGTTTCACCCAAACATGTTCAACATTCTATCACGATTAGTCATGGTTCCTAAACAAGTATTTGGTTGTTTGCTTGATTTGATTTGAAACAATTGTTCGTTTAATTACTCTTAAGTGCTTTAGATCGTGACAGTCTTAAGTACTATTTCTTATTGCTCTTACTTAAATTGCCTAAACAAAAACTAGTAGTCTCTTGGGACGATCCTTATTTACCATCAACAATACTACAATCGAACGTGTATACTTGCTCGTATGTGTTTCTTAGATAAACGGTAAAGAGGTATTTTTAAAAATTTTAAATTTGAGTCAAATTGAGATATAATATATACTACCGTAACGCACATCAAGTTTTTGGCGCCGCTGCCTGGGACTATTATTCCTTTTTAGTTTAGTTTAGGTTAGTTTAGTTGTACATAGTAGCGTAAGTTTGTTCTTGTTATTTGCGTAATTTTAGAGATAGTTTCATGTTTGTTTATGTGATTGTTTCCCTTGTTTGTTTGATGATTGTTAAGTGTTTACTTTGTCCTAGTTTCAATGAGTCTCTCTCGATTTAATTTTTATTAGTTAAGTTAAATATAAAACTATAAAAACTATAATAAAAAAAGAAGAAAAAGAAAAAATTTTGGAAATTTTTGCTGCAAACCTCCGGTCCGAGATCTCGACTGCCGGTTTGAAGCCATTCGATACTTAAAAAATTTTGATTTTCACCTGACCGATGGTCCTGACTCTCGACCGTCCGGTCCTACTCCTCGGTAAAACTTTTTCAATTTCAAACCGACGGTCCAGACCTTCGACCGTCCGGTTTGAGCCCTCGGTAAAACTTTTCACAGCCCAAACCGCCGGTCCGAAAAAATATAATATAAAAATTATTTTTTTTCTTTTGTTTTTCTTTGTTCTCTTTTCTATTTATTTATTTTAATTGTTATTTAGTTTATTTGTTCTAGATTTTTGTATGATTTCTTTTTCAAGTTACTTAGTTTTTTTTTACTAACCCCTAACGTTTGTTTTGGATGTGTTGTGTATGAATGTTTAGCTTATTTTTAGTTATGGATTCACCTAGCGAAGTTTCGGCTTACTTGGAAAATTTGGAAATGGAATTGATGGATGATGGTGATGCTGTGTCTAGAATGGAAAAAATAGTTGATTTTGAAAAGGTAAAGTTGCAAGCAAAAGGGAAGGAAGTTGAACGTATGGAATATGAGAATGAAAAGCCTCGGTTGGTTACTTTTACCCGTGCTAAGCTTAGAGAATATGACGAGCCAAGTATGAGGTATTCCACACCTTGTGGAATAAAAGGATTAGGAGCTTGGGATGCGGAATGTAACCTTGGTCAAAATGATAGTTATGTGACATTTGATTTCTATGAAAATTTTGGAAATGGGAAATATGACGTGGACAAATATAATAGGAGAATTGCACGGGATGTGAAAATTGATATTCATGGCTATACCTTTGCTATGGATTTGATTATTGATGAGTATGAGGACACGACGGATCCTTCCGTGGTGTTTGGACGAAATTTCTTGTTGGCAACGAAATGTGTTATTGATTTTGATTTAGGTGAAATGCAAGTTAAGGTTGGAGAGTTACAAGATGATAAAGATGTTAATTGGTTACTTGAACAAATGGAGGAAGTTTGTTAAAATGAAGATGGTATTAGTGGGAGCATGGAAATGGTTAAAATGAGAAAGGCCACTCGTTTGAAACAAAAATACCCACCTTTTAAAGGTCTTATACCTTCACCGTCATCATTACCACACCCTACCACACTAATCAAAGGAGAAAGTTCTTCTAACCAAACATCCTCACCAAAAGAAAAACCAACCAAAGTACCCATTGATGAAGCAAAATGTGTTGAGGAGATTACTACAAAGTTCAAAGAATTGCTAAATTAAAAAACAATACTTCATGTGTTGGAACACTATGCTCACTATAGGAAGTTGTTGGATGAAATTTCAGTGGAGAAAATGAAACTTGATAAGAAGAAGGAAATTGAAGAAGAAGAAAAGGAGAAAGTGATGGAGAAAGGCTTACCTGAAAAGAAAGAAGATCCGCGTAACTACCTTATTCCACTAAAAGTGAATGAAACTATTGCAATCAATGCTTTGGCCGATACGGGGGCGAGTGTTAGTATAATGCCTTATAAGCTTTACAAGATTATGGAATTGGGAAGAGCTTGTCCTTCCAATGATGTGTTGTTGATGGCCGATAATACCATGGCAAAAGCTTATGGTAAAGTGAAGAATGTGAGATTACAAATTGGATTCCAACCATATTTGTGTGACTTTTTGATTATGCATGTTCCTATTGATAAAGAGACACCGATGTTGTTGGGACGCCCATTCTTGAGTACGATAGGAGCAATAATTGATAATGGAAAAGGAACTATGGAAATTGATGATGGAGTGGCTAGAAGGATTTACCACGCTAAGAAAAGAAACAAAGTTCTAGCAGATGAAGAAGATTGGTTGGATGTATTTGATATTAGCCATGACAATGAAGGAAATCCAAAATATGGGAAGACAGCCCCATCGTTTGATCATATTGAAGATGATATGGAGAGAGCATTGGCTATGGAGAATTACTTCAATCCTTTCAAGAATATTATTGTTTACAAGAAAATGGTTGATTTCCTTTGTTCGATGCCAATTAAGCTTAAAAATATTGAATGGACATCGGATGGTTATAGCAAATATCAAAAGATTGAAGGAGACAATGATTGGCACACTAAGATAGAGATTACTAGTCCGGGTGGACGCCGATTCACTCATGAGTTCAAAACAAAGGAAACCGATAGAGTTCTGTCGGGGAAATTTCATTCGGAGGATATTCTAAGGTTTGGGAGTTATTTTGATTAAAGGAAGCTTGGAATGTGGAAGAATAAAGAAGCTTGTTGTTAAGCTTTTGCTCATTTTGTTCTTATGAGTTTTATCTTGTTTGCATATTGTTTATTATCTTATAATGTTTTGCATTTCTTTGTTAAGTTGAGTGTGTTTTAGCTCCTAAGCTTTATAAGCAATGATTAATAAGAAATATTTAAGTTTAAGTTTAGTTGTTTTTAATTTATGTAGCTTGTTTAATCTTAAGTTAAATGGAATGTTGGAAGTGTTTTGAGTTGTGGTGATGATTTGGAAATGATTACGAAATAAAAGCTGTTTGAAACAATTTTGTTTTGCAAACCAACGGTTGAGAACCAAACCTACGGTTGAAGTACCCAACCTACGGTTGAGCCTTCATATTTTTGCAAAGAAACCAAAGAAAGAAAAAAGGAGGAGAAAAACACCACAATCCCCAACAATTCTCATCATTCCAAGATTGAAGTTAAGTATCAAATTAAGGTTCTAGCAATCCTATGGCATCAAAAAGAGTAAGTAACATCCATCCAATTACTTTGCATTATTCTTAGTTCGAATTTGATTTTTAGGGTTCTTAATTGGGCGAATTTGCTGTAGTTCGAATTAAGTGAAATTACTTGATGGGTTTACTAGAGGATTGATATAGGGATTGATTGGAAGTGGAATTAGATGAAATGGTTAAGAATTGAAAGAGAATTTGATGTTCTAAGATTTAGGGTTTATGTATGTCGAAAATTTGAGGATTTTTAATCAAGATTGATTGGGTTTATTGTGGTATATGATTAAGAATTAATATTTGTGTGCTATATGATTGATTATATGGACCACTACTTTGTTTGAATTGATTTTGATTCTTAGATTCTTGAAAATAAGACATGAAGGAGATATAGGAATAAGCACTAATAAGCACTAAAAAGCAAATGGTAGAAGGAGTAGAATGTGGATAAGCTATATATAAAAAAAAATAAATAAAAAATAAAAAAAGAAGTTCTGCTACTGCAAACCGACGGTCCGGACCTTCGACCGTCCGGTTTGATGCCTCGGTAAAAACTTTCAAAAGCCAAACCGCCGGTCTGACTCTCGACCGCGGCGGTCCAGCCATGCTGTTTAATTTATTTTTTATTTTTTTTTATTTTTTTTGTGTGTGTTGTGTTTTGCTAATTTATCTTACATTCTAACCTTAAGTTTCAATATTTCTCGTGTGCTTGTTTTGGTTGTTTTGTAGAAATGTATTCGTCAAAATGAAGAAAACCCAATAGTTGCTTTGTACAAGCGACATGGTCAAGCAGGAGATGTTAATCTTATGCCGGTAACAAGTGAACATTTGAGGTGGAGCAAATTAAGTAAAGAAGCAAAAGCTTGTTACAATAGCCGGTTAGCGAAATTGCAAAGAAAGGAAATTGCGGTACCAAAGCTAGTAAGTTGGAGTTTGATGAAAGAATATAACCTTAATAAGACTCTTGTGAAGTTATGGGAGGTTAATACGGAATCTAAAAACGGAATTTTTGAAGATTTTAGTTTGGAATACGCAATTAGGATCGAGGAAAAGCAAATCTATAGAGAATGGTGTCTAGAGTTCTTTGCCACAATCCATTTCAACCAAGAAGTGAGCGACATTATGGAGGATAAATGTATTTGGTTTAGGTTGTGTGGGAACGATCATGCACTTAGTTTGCCGAAATTTGGGCAGTTATTAGGATTATACGATGATGATGATCTTGAACATGAAGAGTTTGAATACCACCTTTCAAAGTTAGAGAAAGAACCACCAAAGTATGTTGGTAGGGAGGTATGGAATGAGATAGGAGATTCCAACAGTGGGAGATTTAAAGAAAAAGAGATATATTCACCGATAGCTCGACTTTTACATAAAGTGATTGTGAACTCATTTGTGCATAGAGGACATAGTCAAGACAAAGTTCATGGACCGGATTTGTGGATAATTGAAATGATTATGGATCCAAATAAGAAGATGAATGTCTTATGGACTTTGGCAGTTTATTTGTCAAAAAGAGCGACTTTAATTACTGAGCACGATTTTATAAATGGAGGAAATTATGTGACGAAAATAGGGAAAAGTTTGGGATATGATACACTCGATGAGATGAAGAAGATAACGGTGATAAAGGAATGTGAAAAACTTGACAAGAAGAATTTGAAAGAGTTGCTTGATGATGATAGATATTGTTTGGTTGATCAAATTGCCAATGTGATTCGCAACCCACCACCACCACCACAACAACCTCAACAAAATATCGGAGAATCTTCGGGGTTGAATTCGAGTTGGGGTGATTGGCATGCGAATTTGACACAAGAGGAGAGAAGAGATGTTTGGAGAGACATGAAAATGATGAGGATTGGACATCAAATGGATTATTGTGCACCAATTCTTACCCACCTTGGACAGCAGAGTGAACCAACTTATTCATTCCCAATGACGTATGCACCAATTAGTGTTCCACCTTACCCTTACCCATATACGCCTTATCCATCAGGACATGTACCTTACCCGACGTCTAGCTCAAATCAAGGAAATGAGGGGTACAATGTTAACCAGGAAGCTTTTGCGGGGTATTATTCTAATGTAGGAACGCAAGGCTATGAAGCGGGAATGTTATCGGGTGAATTTGGATTTGGAGCGTTGGTTGACTATCAAGGTGACGATATGGAGGATGAATGATTATGATTATCATTCAAGATTATGTGATGTGATGAACAAAATTTTTATTTTATTCGTACTTTATTATTATTACGTTATGTAGGATTATAACTATTCTTATGTTTTAGAACTATGATTATCTTTATTTAGGATTTTAAGGTATTTTGGTTATTAGTATCTTTGTTTTTGTGTTTGTGTGTTTATTTTTTTTCAGGTTAAGATTCCATGAGATCATTGCTCATTCATATGGTTGGTATATTTTGGAGCTTGGAGTTTCCAACTCATGCGTTTAACACCAAATATGGATCTCGCTTGATTTCTCGGTGATATCATTTACTATTCTATTTTCACTCTTTCCTTTACTTTGAAGTTAATTTTTCACATTGAGGACAATGTAAAACTTAAGTGTGGGGGAGGGAAGTAAATAGTGAAAATGATTCAATTTAAAAAAAAATTTGTGACTATTTTGGAATTTGTTTTATTGCCCTTTTTTCGAAGTAGTTGTTTTTACACGTAAAAGATTATATAATTGAAACAACTTAAAATTTTCCAATAGCATAAAATGGCAATTTGAAATTTTTAACGAATCTCGGTTAAGTGAAATGATCTGTTCTTAGGATTGATAACATTACTTGAGCATTTTTAGCCTATTCTACCAAATATGTGAGGATTTGAGCCTATCAGTCGAAGCATATATTTTTATGCTTAAATTCTATTTTCTTGCTAAGAGTGTGCCGGTGATTGAATTGATTCTAGAACTTGTGCTTGTCATGCATTACGAATTCCAAAGTAGGGTCACATTCGTGTGATATAAATGAATTTAAATGATAAGAGGCAACTTAGGATTTAACCAAATGGCCTTCCATTTACATATATTGATATATTAGCTAGCCGAATCGGTTAGTTAACCACCTACTCTATGGACCCATTTGTTAGCACTCAATTTTAGTGCTAGATACCCCTAGAACACCCTTTGAGCCTATCTTTTCATTTTTGTTGCATCCAAAAAAATAAATAAAAAAAGTATTTGCGCCCTTTAACCTTTAGCCTAACCCTTTTTAGTCAAGTTGAATCGATGAATTACTTGTTGTTGGGTTGAAGAAGTTTTTGATGATTATTAGCTTACACTTTGTATTTCGGATATACCTTTTTGACGGAGACGAAGGTAGCTACTTCTTATTTGTATTTTTTGAGGTATATGCTCATCCAAAGTGTGGGGGGGGGGGGGGGGGGGGGAAAGAAGAAGGAAAAGAGCTAATGAGCTACAATTATGAAGATTAGCCAATGAGCTAAGACTTGATACGAATGGTGATCGATGAATAAAATAAAGGAGGAAGGAAGAATTGTTATGAAGGCTATAATCATTTGGGGATACATGGTTCGATTGTTTTTTTGCAACAAGTGATTCTGGTATTTGACTTGATTATTGTATATTATATCCACTAAAATAATCCCATGTCTTATCCTAACCCTTTTTGCTTTGTGAAGATATCGATTGTATGAATATTATAGTGACCATCCGGTTTTTGAAAGGTTGGAAAACGTCGCTAGCGAACTAGAGCGTGTTTTGGTGACCATCCGTTATGTAAGTAACGTTGTTAGCGAACCAAGGTACAAACTAGTGACCATCCGTTATTCAACTAATCAAAAATTCGTTGTTAGCGATCTATTATATTTGTGCAGTAGTTATTGGAGCATAAGTTAATATTAACCCTTAGCCTAACATTTCAGCCCGAATAAAAGTCCTCTTTGATAAATTGATTTATTTCTTACATGATTTGGATTAGTTTTGATACTTGTACAAGCCTATGGTATGACATGAAATCACGACTGAGCAATTGAGTGAAATATATCCCCTACAAAAGAAATGAGTGTGAGTGAATTATATTATTCTTTTCTTTTCGTGAGAAGCTTAGTTGTGTTATCTAGCTTGACCGAGTATGTTGTTTAAATTTCACATATTAAAAGTAAAAATCACTTTTTGACCTTTTTGCCTTGGTAACAAGGAAGATTAGTGAAATTTTTTAGAAAATCATGATTGGTGGCTATTGGAAAAATAATTTTTCTAAAGATTACTTTGCTTGAGGGCAAGCAAAACTTAAGTGTGGGAGATTTGATAACGCTTATTTTGTACATGTTTTTATCGCGTTATTTGTGTGTTTTTATATGTTATTTAGTTATGTTTATGATTGTTTTATGCTTAAAAGTTGTTAAAGATGTGTTCAAGTCTAGGTACAAGGAAATATCAAGAAAGACGAAGAAAAGTTACAAAATCAAGCAAATATTGAAGAAAAGATCGTCAACAAAGATATTGATTCATGATATGATTATTTCCATTGTACATGAGAAGGATGAAAAGATGAAGTCAAGATTAAGTGCTAAAAAGTGTATTAAAAGTTGGAGTTACATGCTAGCTTAGAGTGGAAATTCATGTGCAAAAGTTGGGGTTTCAGACCCAAGGTTTACATACCAGACCCAAGGTCGAAGTTGGGGTTTCAGACCCAAGGTTTACATTCAAGACCCAACGTCGAAGCCGGGATTCCAGACCCAAGGTTCAGGAATTTGACCTCAGGTTCAGCCGACGTCCAGACCCAAGGTCCATGCTTCAGACCGAAGGTCGAGAGAATTTTGAGATGAAGAGTTGCATTAACTCTTAACTTTAACTACCATAATGGCTTGAGTCCGATCATTACCTTCTCATTGATGATAATTGAAGTAATATGACAATTTTTGGGGTGTTTTACAAGCTTAAATAAGACCCCTAATCATCCATTTTGGAAACAACACTTACAATTAAGCCTTACACCATAAGGACTTGATCACATTTCTTATTAAACCCAAAAGAATTAAATAATCTCTGCCATTCTCAACAAGGTCCCAAGTAGAAGAGTTGGAGATACTTATTAGAAGAGGTGGAAGATTCCCTTATTCAATTGGAGGCTCTAAGGAGTGCTATAACTCTTTTATTACTCATTGTAATCTTACTTTTGGGTAATTTTCTTTACTTTAATTAATCATGTTAGATCGTTTGATGTTGAATGCAATGTTATGTTTTATGATGATGCTTGTTATGGAATAATTAGTGATGCTTGTTTGGGAATGATGTGACTTTTGAATGAATGTTGGATGTTTAGTTGGTTAGAAAAAGTGATTATTTTCATGAGTTTGTTTAAATATAATTCGTGTTTTAAAACTTGTTGGTTTAATATTATTGGATTTAAAGGTTGAAAAGATTTCTAATATTGTTTAATTCCAAGAGTTAGTGACAAACGGATTTGTATTTGAAAGTGACGAATATCAAGTATACAAGTTTTTAAATGAATTTGGAAATATTTAAATCACGAGATTGGGTTGAAAAGACTCGTAAGAACTAATTTAACTAATCATATTTTTCATACATTTGATCACAAAAAGAGCTAGCGTAGTGGGATGAGAATTGGCCGAAATGACTCACCCGTGAAACTAGTAGAAACATGGATTTTCTTGATATTAGTCATTGAACAGAGGTTCTTGTGAAAATTGACATGTGCCTTCTAAGTTTCACCCAAACATGTTCAACATTCTATCACGATTAGTCATGGTTCCTAAACAAGTATTTGGTTGTTTGCTTGATTTTATTTGAAACTATTGTTCGTTTGATTACTCTTAAGTGCATTAGATCGTGACAGTCTTAAGTACTATTTCTTATTGCTCTTACTTAAATTGCCTAAACCAAAACTAGTAGTCTCTTGGGACGATCCTTATTTACCATCAACAATACTACAATCGAACGTGTATACTTGCTCGTATGTGTTTCTTAGATAAACGGTAAAGAGGTATTTTTAAAAATTTTAAATTTGAGTGAAATTGGGATATAATATATACTACCGTAACGCACATCAGTCTCCCCAAGCCCAACCGATCGGCCATAATTCCTAAAGGGGATCTAGAACCTTCTTGATCTCTAATTTCATTTCTAGTCCTTCTCTTAACGACCGTTAGTCAATTTCCATTAATTACTTAAAGCTCGTTAGTCGTTATTGTGTATTTAATAATTAAATGCAACATATTACATTAATTATTTAAACATATATTCTCATACGTAAAGTGTGCAATCCCGTGGTCTCGAGTTCGAATCCAGACATACACTATTAAATTTCACCATAAAACTAACAGCTCCCACTTGGACATATCTTAATAGTGTAATGACATTGCTTAGCGTCTAGCAACACGCCAATGCCACCAGTACAACTCGAGTATGGTTTCCTTGGAAAAACCTTTTGATGAATCATCATCATACTTATCCTTTTGTTTCTAATACTATGTTAAATAAAGATATGGATCTTAGTCATTTCTTTATTTAACTATTCTGTTTCTCGTTGTTTATGATTGAGCAAGATTACCAAATCTTCTGAATGTATTCGAGATAGATCTTGGGTGTGGCCACGCAAACATCTTGTCAACCCTAAGAGGGGCCCCAACAGTATTATACTTCAAAATAAATTTGAAAGAACAAATTCTCTCTTAACTACAAGCAAAACCCATGAATTTTGTAACACTTCTGAAAATAGCCCTTATGACCACCTGTTACGGATAGCGTTAGAATATTTCA
Organism: Artemisia tridentata subsp. tridentata; assembly: GCA_021014915.2. Classification (NCBI taxonomy): domain Eukaryota; kingdom Viridiplantae; phylum Streptophyta; class Magnoliopsida; order Asterales; family Asteraceae; genus Artemisia; species Artemisia tridentata. Next base: position 54,212,863 of record CP139502.1, on the reverse strand, counting down.
CAAAAATGCACTACATTCATGACAGTTATCTAGTATCTCAAGTCTGAGGATAAATATTCATGATTTACTTAATGACATAGATCCATAAGTACAATCATGTGGTTGGGATCAGTCCTATATTCCATTCATTGAATATCATGTGAATTTGGTATGTCTACGCATCAATATACTTTCAAGTATATTTTACCAAAACTCAGATTTGTCTTAATTCAATGATATTCCCATATCATTAATTGACAACGGACTATTTAGAATAACTAAATTATTCACGGATTAAACATGCAAATATAGGATACAATATTAAAATGAGAGATAAACATAACTAATATTTTATTTCATTAAATAATAATTGTCAAATACATCCTTTATCCAAATACTAATCACAGTTATGCATGAAACTACTAGCTAAATGAAGTCCAATGCCATTGGCATGTTCCCTGAGCTTGTCATGAGGTAAAGCCTTCGTAAAAGGATCAGCTAAATTATCATCTGTGTGAACTTTGAGTAGATTAATTTCACCTATGCGAACTTGTTCTCCAACATAGTGATATTTCCTTAGAAAATGTATGGTGCCCTTCATGACTCTAGGTTCATTGGCAAATATGATTGAAGCAGAATTGTCGCAATACATATTAATAGGCAATTCAATTGAAGGCATAACACCAAGCCCTGAAATGAATTTCCTAATCCAAACAACTTCCATTGCAGCTTCTGAAGCAACTATGTACTCAGCTTCTGTTGCAGACATCGGAATGGTACTCTGCTTCTTGCTCTTCCAGTCTACTGCTCCTCCATTTATAACAAAGACATATCCCGTCTGAGACTTCGTATCATCTTTATCACATTGCCAGGACGCATCGCAGAAACCTGTAACATCAAGTTCTGCAGCTGGATTTCCACCATACAATAGAAACATATCTTTTGTATTTCTTAAATACTTAAGAATGTTCTTAACAACAGTCCAGTGAAGTTCACCTGGATTCTGTTGATATTGACTGGTGATATTTTGTGCGAACGCCACATCTGGCCTTGTACATCTTACCGCATACATGATAGATCCTACAGCCGAAGCATAAGGAATTCTACTCATGCGTGCTACCTACTTAAGCCATGATCTACTTGCATTGGTAAATATCCTTTCTTGGAATTTTGCATATTGAATCTCTTCAATATTTTATCAATGTAAGCACTTTGACTTAATCCAATTAACTGCTGTGATCTATCTCTGTAGATCTTGATTCCTAGAATGTATGTTGCTTCCCCTAAATCCTTCATGGAAAAACACTTTCCAAGATAGGCCTTAACCTCTTGTAATCTTGGAATGTCTTTTCCCATAATTAATATGTCATCAACATATAGGACAAGGAAAGTAACATCACTCCCACTAGCTTTGTGATATACACATGGCTCATCAAGATACTGAGTAAATCCAAACTTTTTGATTTCTTCATCAAATCTCTTATTCCATTGCATTGATACTTGCTTCAATCCATAAATGGATCTTTGAAGTTTGCATACACGGTTTGGAAATTGTGGATTCACAAACCCCTCAGGCTGTGCCATATAGATGTTTTCATCTAGGCGACCATTTAAGAAGGCGATTTTGACATCCATTTTCCAAATCTCATAGTCATAGTACGCTGCTACAGGAGAAAAGGTCTCCTCGTAGTCAACCCCATAGGTTTGAGTAAAGCCTTTAGCTACCAGACGAGCCTTATAGGTGTGTACATTTCCATCCATGTCAGTTTTCTTCTTGAAGAGCCACTTACTTCCAACGACTTTAGCATTGGGAGGAAGGTCTACTTCAATCCAAACATCATTATATCTCATGGATTGCATTTCCCCATTCATTGCGACTTGCCATTTGTCCTTTTCAGGATTAGCCATGGCAGCCTTATAGTTAGCAAGTTCTCCAAGATCCCCTAACATATTTTCCTCAACTTCTACATTAAGACATGGACGTTCAGGAGCACGTGTAGTCCTTACAGACCTACGAATGGGAATAACTTCAGGTGGAGGACCCAGACTTTCAGGTTCCATAGGAAGTTGGCTAGTGTTTTTAGAAGGTGATGTATCTTCATGATCATCTTCCAGATCATAAATTCTCCCACTGAATTCTTGAGATATGTGATCCCTTTCAAGGAAGTCTCCATACCTAGCAACAATTACTTTGTTTTCAGGTGGGTAGTAAAAGTAGTAACCCATTGTTTCCTTTGGGTATCCTACAAAGATACACTTAACAGATCTCTGTTGGAGTTTATCTGCTGAGTCATTTTAACAAACGCCTCGCAACCCCATACCTTTAAATAAGACAAGTTAGGAGCTTTACCATGCCATATCTCATATGGTGTCTTATTAACCTTCTTGGTCGGAACCATATTTAGAATGCGAAAAACAGATTCTAAAGCATAATCCCAAAAGGATAAAGGAAGAGTTGTAAGATTAAACATTGATCGTACCATATCTAACAATGTATGATTTCTTCTCTCAGATGCACCATTTTGGTGTGGTGTATAAGGTGATGTGAGATGCTGAACAATTCCACACTCAGCTAGATAATCTTTAAACTCTTGGCTTAGGTATTCACTACCTTTATCAGATCGAAGAGCCTTAATCTTCTTTCCTAGTTGCAATTCCACTTCATTCTTAAAACTTTAAATGTTACAAACACCTCACTGGTACAGAATGTGGATTTAGTCACACATGCTGTTTTTCGAACAGCCACATAGTCGCTTTTTTATGTGACTAAATGTACCAGAATAAAATAAACAGCCACACTTGATCCAACTTGTGTAACCATTTCGGAATTACATCTGAGGCTACAGCCACACATTTGAATATTTTCATGACTATACGTATCTGGTAAAAAAAAATTGATTTTTTAGTCACTTATAATTTGGGACGTGTGACGGATACAAATACGGTTGAAACATTAGTCACATTATATATATATATATATATATATATATATATATATATATATATATACATATATGACAAATATATGTCACACAATTGAAAAGTGTGACCAAAATCCATATATGGTCACACGAAGTAATTGTGTATGTGGCTAAATCATATACTCAAGTTTGTCACACATTATTTAAGCGTGACTGCTAGGTTTTGTTGAAAATTTAGCCACATATGAATTTGAAATGTGTGACAACTGAAAAGTAAGTTTGAAGCATAGTCACGATATGCATTTAAAAGTGACAAATATATGTCACACACTTGAACAGTGTGACCAAATGTCATATATGGTCACACTAAACCATAGGCATACATGATTAAGTGTGACCATAATTCGATACAAATGGTCACGTAAGTTAATATGTGTGTCTAAAGTTAAGTGTGTATTTGCCTGCCTATTCCTAATGTGTATGGTCACATTTAATTGTAGCACAATCATGTGACTATAGGCTATACAATAGTCACACCATACCACAAATGTGCATCTAAATTATGTTTATGGCCACATTATAAGGGTAATATATGTGACCAATACATTGAAAATAGTCACACTGTGAAATATTCATGTGACTAATATGTATAGCAAAATGTGAACTCAGTTATCATTAACCTTGATATTAGTCACATTGAGTGTTTGTGTGACTAAATTCTAGATGTTACATATGGTCACATGAAGTATTTATTTAGGTGTCTAAATCATAGATTCATATTTTGAGTTCAGACCGTTAGTCATGACTCTTCATTTAATTTGCCCCATTACAATGCTGGAATTTTATAGTCTATCTAGTTTAATGCAGTAGTATGTAAGTATGTTACTTGCCCCTAGGAACCAGATTACTTGACTTTCTAAAGTCAATTTTCAACTTTATAATGAAGTAACATGTTACTAAAGTGCCTGCAAGTGCATATACATGATAAATGGAAAATGAAAATACAATAAAGCTTGACTGCAAGTGGATATATAACAGTGAAAACCGCAAAAAATTTCATTGCCATTGAAAAGCTTGACTTTTTTGAGTCAAAATCCATTACAACATGCTAAATTACAGGAACAACTATTTAATACTAAAATAGCTATTCATCTAACAGTACTAACTTAACAATACCAGCAGTAACCTTGCACTTAGCCTTGAGAAGCAGTCTTAACTTCAACCAGCAGCCTTAACAGTTACACTAGCAGTCTTAACTTGCAGCATGACATGCTTCACTTGGATTTTCGTATAACAATACCTTCAATGTCGGTTCGATAGTAGTCACTTCGTGATTCCTTGCCCAAGTCTTCTTTATATACACGTGGCAATACGTTTTCATTTTCCTCATGAATGACTGTACTAAACTCCTCATCGACTTCGTCATATGTATCTTTGTAATTCTTGGTAGGTGTTTTAAAGACAATGGACAAATTTTTCTGTGCCTGGTCTTTCACATAAAACACTTGTGTTGCTTGTGACGCTAATATGAAGGGATCATCCTTGTGGCCAAAAGTATTCAGGTCTACCAACGTATAACCAAGAGTATCGCATTTGACCCCATGAGTTTTGGGATTAACCCAATCACATTTGAAAAGAGGAATTTGCCTGAAACGGTAATCTAGTACCCATATCTCTTGTAAAACCCCATAATAACATGTTTTTCTTGTGGTTGCAACTTCTTTGGATATGTGAACATCTACTGCCTCAACACTGACCCCACTGTTCTGGTAAACTATGCCATAATTACTTTTCGTACGGAATGTATACCCATTGATGTTATATGCCTCGTATTTCACTACGCTGGCGCGTGGTCCAAATGATATCCACCTCACAGTTTCTGATACACTATCATTGGATATCGCTAACTCTCTCTCAACCTGAATGTCATTACAAGTATATATTACCTTTAAATTACAGGAACAACAAACAAACAATTAAAGAATAGGAGTGTTTGGGATAATGAAATGGTGTGCTGGTCGACCTCTATCTAATGTCATATACAGGAGGGACAATTATGATGATAGCAACAAACAAACAATTATAAACAACATACAAGTAATTACCTCTTCGAGTAACCACTTAGCAAAAGATTTACTGTGCTCATTCTCCAGCAATGCAATTTTTTTACCAGGGTTTTTTCTTTTCAAAACTTCCTTGTGTCGCCTGAAACAAATAAATGTCTTTGATTATTATATTTGATAGAACATTTTAAGCAACGAAATCAACATGTGTTAGTGATACTTACTCGATATACGGTTGAATTTCATCCGTATTTTGTATTACATACAAATGTGCTTTCTGAAAGGATTCTACGGAAACTTCACTTGGTTTGCTGGCCGACAATGGCTTTCCGTCCTCAACTTCATTGGTTACATGTTTATCAGCTGGGATACCAATAGTTTTCATGGTTTTATGATATTCGCTAAAAAACTCTATTGTTTCTTCCGCGATAGTCTCCTCGGCAATGCATCCCTCTGGTCTATTTTTGTTTCGCACATGTCCTTTAATAACCTTCATACATCTTTCGAAGGGATACATCCACCGAAAGCATATGGGACTGTTAGTGCAAATATTACGATATTTAAACTAAACGGTTTGTTCGGTTTTAATAATGACAAACATGTAACTTGTAATACATAACGTAAAATGTGCAATTTACTTGTAAACACAAATCATCAACGCATACTTACATCAACACTTCCCGACGTCTCAAGTATGCTTCAACGAAGTCATAGATTTCCATCCCGACATAAATCACTCAAGGTATGGACAAACAAATCTACTACTTGACAAATGATCAAAGGATTTTATTTTTCTAAACTTCACATTTTTAATGTGACAAAACATTTTTTCAAAAATATATTTCACAAATTATTTTTGAATTAAAAAGAAATGTTTTATTTTGAAAAATATGTTTGAAAATCCCAACAGTCAAATTTCCCCCCAAAACAGCTCCTAACTTTCCCAAATAAACCTTCCCCACTAAAGACAAACGAAGGAGCGTCCACGGCACCTTTAAATAGGGACGGCTCCATTAAATTTAACGGAGCCGTCGGGTATTTAACGGAGCCGTCCGTACGTAACGGCTAGATTTTTCTTTGCCTATAAATAGTGGACCATTTCACACTTCCAACTTGATTTTTCCAGTCCTTTTTCTCTGGTCTAATCCCTCCGCACCTAGATGACTTTCTTTGATCATTTGGAGAGTCTTAGTTTGTTTAAGAGTGATCCAATCTTCCATTCAAGTGATCCTTTTCATTCCTCTTGATTAGCAAGAGAAGAACACAAAGTATCCAAGTAGATACAAAGTGTTGTCATCCCTCTTGATTAGCAAGAGAAGAACACAAAGTAACCAAGTAGATACAAAGTGTTATCATTCCTCTTCATTTGCAAGAGAAGAACTCAAGGTATCCAAGAAGATACAAGATTTGTAGTTGTTAGGTCTTGTAACATTTGTTACACTCTTGATTGTATCATAGCATACATCAAGATTATCTTTCTTTTGTGAGAGAGTGAGTCAAGATCATTGTGATCTTAAGAGATCTTGGAGATCTCTTGAAGCCATTGAGCTTGTGTGATTGATCATGTGGATCAAGGGTAGATCGGGTAGATCGTGGTAGATTGGTGCTAGCTAAGATTAGCACTCGACATCTAGCTTAGTGTCGGAAATAGGATAAGCGACGTATACGGTGTTGATCGGGTAGATCATGGTAGATTGGTGCTAGCTAAGATTAGCACTCGACATCTAGCTTAGTGTCAAAAAATAAGTTAAGCGACGTGTACGGTTTTCTCCGCCTGAAGGGAGTTTGTTGATTAGTGAAGTAACTCTCGAGTTGGGTACTCGGGGAGTGGAGTAGGGCGAAGAGGAGCTTCGTGACCGAACCACTATAAATCACCGTGTCCGGTTTGCGCCTTCTTACTTATCTCTTTACTTTCATTTTATTCTTTATCGCTTTATGTTTATATTTGCATTGTGTTTATGCTTGTGTGGCTAGTTGCTTATGTTATGTATGTGTCATGGTTGATTGTGCTTGTGTTGTAGTTTAATTTATTCATCCCTAGATGATATATGATCATAGTTGACACTTTTCATATTACGTCACACTTGATCGGGTGTTTGATACAAAAAGTTTTAAGTTTTTTAAATGGAAACGTATTCGCCCCCCTCTACGGTTTCCACAGGGACTACATAATTTTACCTCCCTAGTTAGGTGCATAGTCAAGTGTATCATAATATCAAAAAATGACGGAGGAAAGAACTTCTCGAGTAGGCACAGTGTAACAACAAGTTCTTCTTGCATCTTATCTAGTTCTTACAAGCTGATTTCTTTCCTACATATAGATTTAAAGAAAAAGAAAAACCTAATAATAGCATATCGTGTGGGCGGGTGCATGACTGAATGTATAGCAATGGGTAAAAACTCTTGCATTAGCATCTGATAGTCATGCGATTTAAGGCCAATGAGCTTCCTATCATTTAGGCTAACCAAACTAGATAAATTTGAACAATAGCCTTGTGGTACCCTGATGTTGCTTAACGTTTCACAAAAGATGTCTTTTTCAGCATTCGTTAATGTGTAACCTGCTGGAGGTAGTGTTGTTTTGTCTGCTTCTTGCCTAGCAAACAACTCTTCTTTTATTCCCAACTCTTCCAAATCCAGTCGAGCATTCATTCCATCTTTTGTCTTTCCAGGAACATTCAGCAAAGTTCCGAGTAGACTCTCACCAACATTCTTTTCTACATGCATGAAGTCAATACAATGCGGAACAGAAAGATGCCTCCAATACCTTAGCTTTCGATACCAAATGTTGAATTTCTTCCAATATGCTTCATTTGCTTGGCTTGAACTACCCTCTTCTTCTGTTGTTTTCCTTTTCTGCTTTTTAATCTTCCCACCTCTGCCTCTGGTATCTTCTTGGTTTTTCAAGGTTTTTCCTTTTCCCCACTTATTTTCAATATGTTGTACCTCGTTGTATATTTGTTCCCCGGTCAATGGATTTGGAGCATGACGTGATTCTTCTTGTCCATTAAACGCCTTCCTTTGTGTTCTGAATGGATGGTTGTATGGTAGATATCGTCTGTGACCAGCATAACTTTGCTTGGATGAGGCGGAAAGTCTAACACAGTGTGTATCTTTCCCACATACTACACAACCTTTGAATCCACTGTATGGGCAGCCACATAATGTACCAAGTGCAGGGTAATCATTTATCGTCCATAACACAACGGCACGCAGATTAAAGTTTTCTTTTTTAGAAGCATTGTATGTATCAACCCCTTCCTCGAATAAGGTATTCAGATCATCAACCAACGGTTCTAAAAATACATCGATATCATTTCCCGGGTATCCCGATATCAATACCGAAAGCATGATAAACTTTCTTTTCATACACAACCATAGAGGAAGGCTGTATATGACAGATAAAACTGGCCATACACTATGATGCCTATTTCTTGAGTTGACGTCAACCCCATCAGCCGATATTCCTAGCCGTACATTTCTCGGATCTTCAGAAATTTCAGGGAATTTTTCATCTATGGTACGCCATGCCTGTGAATCTGCGGGGTGACATAAAACACCATCTGTTATCCTCCTTGTTGCGTGCCATGTTAGATCTTCTGAAATACTTTCTAACTTAAAGAGGCGTTGCAGTCTTGGTATAATTGGAAAGTACCACATTACCTTTGCCGGAATGTTTTCGTACACTTTATGTGTCTTAATATCCACCTTCCATCTTGATGTCCCACAAGTTGGAAAAACAGTCAACTCCTTGTTAACCTTCCAGTAAAGAATGCAGTTGTTGCTACATACATGTATCTTTTTGTATCCTGATCCCATCAGTCTCACTAGTTTTTTTGCCTCATAAGTTTTTTCAACCATTTCGTTGCCAGCAGGTAGCATCTTTTTCAACAATCCTAGTAATTCAGTAAAGAACTTATCAGAAGCTCCATACTTACCCTTCAAGTTGAGTAGTTTAACTATTGCGGACAACTTTGTGAAGTCAGGACATCCTTCGTAAAGTGGCTTCTCCGCGTCTAATAATAGTTGTTGAAACTTGGCAAGGTTAGCCTCATCAAAACAATCTTTTGTAGCATTAACCATGTTTATTGTTGCTGGGCCATCTGTTGGAATTTTTGGAACAAAATCCATGTCGAAATCCATGTCGTCAACAAGCTCTTCTGTTGTAGAATTAACAGGTATTTGGGCAGTTGTTGCTTGCTCATCATTTTCTCCATGTTTATCCCATTTTGTGTAGCTTTGATTAATCCCGTGGCAGAATAAATGGAACTGCACATCCTCCACTTTATGCTCTATGCGGTTTAAACATGAGATACACGGACATGGCATCTTAAGCTGTTGTTTATTACCTCGTGGGTCGATGTTCCTCATCTTCTGCAAGTTGTGTTCTGCATACTGAATAAACGCTTGTACTCCAGCACTAAATTGTTTCTTGTTCCTACTAATTTTCATCCAAGACTTGTCCATGCTATTGTTGAGGTCAAATGGTAACGTATGTCTCCTACAAGTCACAAATTAAACCAATATAAGCATCAAATCATTTTTACATAAGTAAACCAAGTATTTACCACTACTAGTACAAAAGATACTACTGCTAGTGAAAGTTAGTACTGCTATTAGTACTGCTAGTACAAGCTACAAATTAAACCAATATAAAATTGTAACTGTTTGATACGTTTGGGCCCAACTCTAATGTGTGATAAAATGTTTATTTTGAAAATATTACAACTATAAATTAGTAAAATCTAGTATTAATGGTTTTTGTTGCAAATTGAAAAATTAAAATAATACTCTGTATAGTATTAATGGTTTTTGTTGCAACTTGCAACTTGCAAGTAATTATGGGGAAGGCTATTTCATCATTACACACTATTCACATTGCTAGATTCGATACATCTTCCTTCCTCTAGGTGTTTCTTGATTGTTGTTGTATATAAAGCAACATACCTCTCTCATAATTTTCATCTCTTCTTAACAAACCAAAATAAAATTTAAAAATTACAAAAAATCTCAAAATTTTTTGTTATCAAAATCATATATGGAAACTAAACTAGTGATTTGTTCTGAATTGGAAACAGTTGCAAACTCAAAGATTGTGAAAGACATGATGCTAGTTTACTATGAGCGACAGGTTGAAGCTACTTCCAAGGAAGTTCATGATTTGAGGCACAAGGTTTCTGAGAAAAGAATGCTGATAAACAATAAGAATAAGATGATCAAGGAGTTAGAGCTTTTATATGGTTTTGATTCTGCTCTTGAAAACATTGCTGATTTAAGGAGGATGCAAGAGGAGGACACGATGGCATCTGATAGGTTGCTTGTTGATATTGCCCAAAAGCATAAGCGTCTAGGTGATTTGTGCAACTTTATCACGAAGCTTGGATCAATGGACTACTGATGTGGTTGATATGCTAGTTGTCTATGTTTATGTCTTTTGTGTTTTGTGGGGTCATGGTTGATGTTGTTGGTAGTTTTTCTGATGTTTAAGATGGGTGCTTTTTATTATGTCTTTTGGGAAGTAAATGGAATGGTAATGATAGATGTATGATGTTAAATATTAATGGAGCTATGTTAATGTCAATATTATTTTCTAACTGCCTTTTGATTTGTAAGTTTTTTCTTACCACAAATTTAATATGTATAACTTAACTGATTAAGAAAAATGTGGGATTAGTACAAGTTACAATGTCAAGTGTTTAGTACAAGTTAAAATGTCAAGTGTTTATTACACCTAAATGCAGGAAGTTACCTGCACATACCAACCAAGCCTTTAATGACATTTACTTATACATTGAACTATGTGATCATCTTTACTTTAAATGGCCATTACATAAACACAACATTACACAATCAAAAACCTGTCAAACACTAAACCTCATCCATAATGACTTCCAAGCCAAATGTTATTGAAATATCCTCTGATTCATCAGAACTAATGTCTCCTAAACCTGATTGGAATTTCCCCTACCCTCCTACAGGTAGCTTTCATAAGAGAATACCACCTAAGGGAAAGGTTGTTGACTCAAGCTCTGACAATTTTAGCTCCTTTAACAGTAGCTTTTTTAATGATAGCTGGGTTTCTAGCTATCATTCAACATCTGAAGATGAAGCTGTCTCAAAAAAAGCCACAATGTCCAAAAACCATCCTCCGGTTCACACTCTGTCAATCCTAGGAAAAAGGGAACAAGTTCTAGGCCTACCAAATCAGGCAACTTGGGAAGAAATCCAAGAAAAGAAGAGAAAGGGAAAAGGCCCAATTGAACTCACTAAGGGTAAAGGGAAAAGGAAAATTGGCTGAGCTTTACTAGTCTTGATGTTATGATGCTACTGTAACAAGTACTATGTTTTCTCCTTGTATGTAATCAACTATGCAATCAACAATGCATCTATGTATGCAGAATTTTGTTATGTAATAACAGTTGGTTTTTCAAGTTGAAGATGCTATTTTTCATTCATGTTAAACCCAAAATACAACTTTAAAAAACTATATATCCTACAAGTCACAAATTAAACCAATATAAGCATCAAATCATTTGTGTATAATTACAATGGACAGTGGGTATTGTAGTGGGCAGAATTTGCTATCTTTATAATTGTAAAAAAACAATTTCGAGAATAATATAATTTCACCATTGCATAAAAAATAAATGATTTCCTAATTAAAAAAATTACCTAATTTAGATCTAAATGAACCTCCCTCCGTTGTTGATGGCCGGACCGGCGAGTGGTGGATGGTGACTGGTGGCTGTGATTGGTGAGAAATGTGCGAAATTTGAAATTTGCTGAAAAAAATTATATGGGTGGCTTTTTAAAAAAATATGGGGGGCTTTAATTTTGAAATTTGCTGGAAAAAAATGGGGGCTTTTTAAAATTTTTGGGGAGGGAAATACCAAAAAGGAAGCCACAGCCCACAGGTATCGAACCTGTGACCTCCCCCTTCACAACACCAACAACTCAACCATCTCCGCCCTTGGGTCTTTTTCGATTATACCTTCTTTTGTATTCCTCTTATAGACTATCTGTTTTATTAAAGAAAATTGTTACAAAATCCAAATATCTTCTATACAAAGTTAAACCTGTTAGTACAACGTTAAACCTAGCAGAACTAATATTTACACAAGCTGTAATAACATTATTTCCTTTTTGCTTGTCTGAAGATCTTTCTCAGTAACTCTCTTTCCATTACTGAGTCTTCATCAGTAACTGTGAGCTTAGCATCTAACATAACAAATAAGCTAGCTGCCCTTAATGGATAATCTTTTTCTATCAGCATGTAGACATCCACTCCATTCTTTGTAGATACATGGTGAACACCACATGTATCATACAGTCTCCATTTTGTACTCAACTCATGAGCTCGAAAATTCCATAAGATATCTTTTGGATCAGGTTCATACAACCTCTTCAATTCCACCCATAGCTCCTTTTCTTTGTCTTGTATACGATCTATAGATCTGAACATTTCTTGAACCACACTCCATAGATCGTCCAAGTCTTGTCTATCAAAAATCTTCAGCATATCTTCAAAATACTTATAAATTTCTGAGTGTCCTCCTACCCTGATTATCTTCCAAGCTTTCCCAAATGTATCTTTGTGTATCTCCAAATCAATAATTTGATGTTTAGCTTGAATAGGATGATGAATATCCAATGCTTCTGGGATTATAACAATCATATGCTGCTTGAGTCTTTCGTCAGTTAATTCCTCTGCTGTTTCTTCTTCCTCTACTGTAGGTACTTCTTCTTCACCAATCTTCTGTTTCTTTGAAGATTCAGACTCCAATATTATACCATATCTTCTTGTAGTTCTACATGGTTTTTCTGTTCCCATGGGAGTAAATGTGTTCATTCTTCTGTAAACCCTTTCAAACTCACTCTTGATCTCCTCAAAACTTCTACCTTGGAAATGCTTCCTTTTGTATCCAGCCATGTTCATCATGTAAACACACATGGTGTGTCTTTGCTGAGCTTTACTAGGTGGTTTACTCCTCTTTTCTTTGGCTTTTTGTTCTGCAGCAGACTTTCTTCTGGAATTTATTAGTTCAGCAAGTTTTCTTGACTTCTCATCAATGGACAACACTTCATCTGCTCTGAGTTCACCAATATTTGCCTTTAAAACATCATCAGCATCAATCATATACTGAACTTCTTGAGCGTGATCAAACATTGCTTGAGTTGCTTGATTTGCAAGTCTTTTTTTATCAAGGAAATTTGCAATATCATAAATTTCTGATCTTTCATCTTCCTGTGCTTTATTAGCTACCTCTGCATCAAAACTAATGCCCTTTCCTTTATCTGCCCTTTGCCTTCTATCATACACATCCATATCTTGTTGATGAGAAGTACCAATATTTTCAGCATCCAAAATTTCTTCACCCATATCTTGCCTCCCCTGAAACTCAACATTCTGTTCAACCAAAGAAATATTAGGGTCTTGATCAATATCAGCTGTCTTCCTCCCTTGTTTGGAAGAATCATCCATGTTATCATCTAAATCATCATCATCTGAGCTTGTAGACTCCACAATATTTGCCTTTCTCTTTGCTTTAAGTGACTTGACTTTAGACTGCAATTTCTTCACTTTTTCAATGACCTTCTTGTAAGCAGTACTATACAACTGCTTTGTCTCCTTGAGTGCTTGCTTTGTCTCCTTGAGTTTTTCTCCAACCCAGTCACCCTTTGATTCAATTTGGTACAAATATCCATCAATTCCTTTAGTGACACTCTTCCCTCATCACTGCCAGGTGTGTTACCTCCCGATCGAGGTAAATCATGGGGCATTTCCCCCATATTTGGTTGTAACGGTGATTGAGAACCAGATGAACCTGTGGGTGTATGATGGGACTCAACTGGGCTTGTTGATCCTTCACCCTGAATGTTTTGATTTTGAACCAACATTGTTTCAAAAAGTGGAACTACTATCCCATTAAACCCCCTAGAAGCCATGCTCATGTTACTGAACAGTTTTTGAGTAAGGCAAGGAGTTGGATAAACAATTTCATGAGATAGAAGCAAACTTTTCCGTCTATTCAAAACCGTTTGTGTAAACATTGGATACATTAAAAACTTGTATTTGTTATCCACATTTTTCACCATACCATCAAAAATTAATTTTGAAAAGTTGAAAGTCCTGTTTGTTGCTAAACAAATGAGAGCAGTTGCAATATTGCTACTGAATTGCTCCCATGCGGTTTTCTTTGGACTTAAACAATGAAGGATGGTATGTATGAAGAATCTCCATTTTGGGGCAAAACATCCTTTTTGAAAAGTCAGAATTTGAGAAGATGTGTCATACCCCATTCTGGAAAGGTGATGAAAAATTTCAGTATTAGGCAAAGAACTAATACCATTTTCATCTGCTAAATGGAGATGCCTCCTAACAGATGCTTCAGTAATAGTTATTGTTTTGCCATCAACTGTTGCAATTAACTCTTTGTCTCCATTCTCAAATGTATTAGTAGTAACAGTCCACCAAAACTGTTTGATTTGAGAGACATAGATAGTAGGATTGACTGTAAGAGCATGCCTGATGTGGGTAGTGTTTAGAAAATCTACTATCTGGTGGAAGTGTTGACTCCCTTCTGGTTTCTCCAAGAATGCAACCTGGTTATGCGTATCACAAAACTCTAAATATGCCATGAAAATTGAGTAAATGCTTGATTAGAGTGCTGGGTTATGATTGGACCGACTTTAATTAATTGTTTCTCAAGTTTGAAGAAATCGTATAAAGTATATAAAGAAAGAGAGTTACCCAATTTATGAAACCCTAACGCTCTGTTCTCGAGTTTTTTTTGAAAGGAACGGAAGGGGATTAAAAGGGAAATAAAAAAGCGAAGTAATTGAAAAAAGTTACCCACGGTTAGAAATAAACCACGGTTAAAACCTAGACAGTAGTAACGGCTACCCAGCAGTACAACGTTTTACGCTAGCAGAACAAAAGTTTGCCTAGCAGTAAAAACTTTGTGTATCCACTCCATTCTTAGCAGTATGATCGAACTCAAACATTCACAAGCAACCATAAACAATTAATTAAACATCAAATATTTCATTGATATTTTTTTAAGGCTACAAGCCTACAACCATATATACATCTAATTATCCAACCTAAATACTAAACATACTAAAAACAAAAAAAAAACCATCATCCTAAACTGCTTCACTCCATTTCACCCCAACTTGTTAGAACCAGAGCTCTCTTCCCTGCTTCCCATCAATTTCTGGCTTTCCTTGAGTCGTTTAAACACAATTTCAAGATCGCTAACCCTCTTTTCTAGATTATAAGGGTCCTGAAACCCATCTTGTTGCTCCCCCTGGTTTTGAGGCACCACCACATTTTGTTGCTCCACCACAATTTGCTGCTGATCCTCTTCATTTTGCTGCACCACCTCCTCCACTTCACCTTCCTCCTACTCCCCGTAGTCACTTAATCCCCAAACCTCATCCCAGTAAAAGTCTTGCGCATGCAGCCAGTTCAAAATTTGACCCCTCATCCACGTATCTACCTTCCTATACGACCCATATTCTGCAATGGGTTCATACCCGAAAGCAATTAACAATGCGTCAAACAGCAAATTGTTGTTTAACACCCACTCGTACTCTTCAGCATCATTTTGAAAGGTAACTGACCGGATCTACACACACGCCTTGTGTTAGATGTGATACTAAGAATTATACGTAGTCTAGCACGCGGAATTTACTAGCTAGCACTTAGAAGACTTTATGTGTTTGTGTTTTGAATGGTTTGAATGTAACAATGAATGAACACAGAATAATGAACTTCAACGATTCAATATTATTAAAACAATAATATGAGTGATCTCCTATCACTAGGGTTTACAAACTTGAATCTCTATGAATTAATTTGTATATGTGTGTATGTTAAACTTTAACCTAGGCAATCCTTTTATAGACCAAGGATTCCTTCACAAGATAACTATCAACTAAACCTTATACGATATACACTAAATCTTTTCCATAATTATCTATTAAACATATTACAAAAACATAAACCGTACTAACTTCTTCTTTCAAACAGTATGAACTGCTCTTGTCTTCAAAACTTCTTCAGCAGTACTAACTTCCAACTTCAGCCGTACTAACTGCTTAATCAACAGTACTAACTGCTTAATGCTTAATTCCTAACAATCCTCCCCTAAACTTATGATTTCTATCCAAATCACTAAGTTTCTCTGAATTAAGCTTTATCTTTTATATGAATAGAATTCTTCCAAACACCTATCAAGCAAATCTCTTAGATCTAGCTTTCACTTCTTCAGCAAGGTTGAATATCATTGTCACCAACATATCAACCATCTCAGATTCTTCATTAGCTTCTAGCATAACACTTACCATAATTGTCAAAACACCTGGTCTGAGTGGATAATCTTTTTCAACCAGCATATAGATCTCTATTCCATCCTTGGTAGACACTCTGTGTACTCCACATGTTCCAAATAACTTCCAAGTGACATTCTTGACTTGTGTTTGAAATCTCCATATTGACTCTCCTTCATCTGGTTCATAAATTCTCTTCAGTTGAACCCATAATTCTTTATCTTTATCTTCAATAGGATCTTTATCTCTGAATCTCTCTTTCACTAAGCTCCATAGTTGATTAAGATCTTCTCTGTCAAAACCTCTGCGTAAATCTTCAAACAACTTGTACCTTTCAGAAATATCTCCAAGTTTGATTATCTTCCATCCTTTCATTCTTCCATCAGTGAACACTTCCCAATCAATGATTGGATGTTTTACTTGTAAAGGTTTGATATAAGAAGATTCTGGAACAGTCATCATCATACTCTTGATCTTCTCATTTGTTAACCCTTCTTCTTTAGACTTTTGTTTCTTTGTAACATCAGATTCCATAGTTTCTGATTCTCTCTTCTTACCTGTTTTGAAACTTCTTCTTGGAGTGTTCAGAATAGCATAAGTTTCATAGAATTCCCTTTCAATTATAGCATAAGATTTTCTCTTGAAGTCATTCATAGTGTAATTTGCTGAGTTCTTCAAATAATGTTTCATAGACTCAACTTGTTCCTTCTTTGTTGGCAACTTTATCTTGTATCCTGACTTCTGCCTTTCTCTTATCCTCTGAATCAGATCTTCCCATGTTGCTACTCCATTCTTTTTGAGTATGAACTCTTTAAGCTCCTCTGTCTTTTCTTCTTCATTCAACTGTTTGTCTTTGAGAACCATTGAAGCTTGAGCTCTTACAATCACATCAGAATCCAACAAATATTGTAGCTGTTCATTGAACTCCTCTTGATTTACCTCTTTAGATCTTGTTCTTTCCATAAATTCAGCTATGTTTCGTACATCATCAGCAGCCATTTTTCTTGCAAATTCCTCATCTTGAGCTATCTGAGCTTGTTTAGCTTCTTCAACAGCCAAATCTTTTTCTATCATTTGCCTTGCAACTTTTGCATCATGATCTATCTGATCTTGAGTTTTTGGTTTTAATCTCTTAAGCCTTTCAAGTTCTTGAGCAGCAGCAACTTCTTCAGATGTCATTGGCTTCTTTCCCTTATCTGCCCTTTGAACTGCTTCATGCTCTGTCTCAGCAGTCTGAACTGTTTCATGCTCTGTCTCAGCAGTCTGAACTGCTTCAACAGTTTGAACTTCTTTATGTGTCTCAGCTGTTTCTTGAACATAACCAGAACCTGAACCAATATCTGCAACATTACCAAAACCTTCATCTTGTTCTGAGCCTTTATCATGCCTCCCCTGAGAACCTGATCTATCCTTGTCTTTACCAAATTTCCTCCCCTGTTTGGAAGAATTTTCATCATCCCCTTCTGAACCATCTGAATCATTATCATCAGAAGAATCATCATCCAATACCACTTTTGCCCTTTTCTTCTTTAACTGATCTTCAAGCTTCTTCACCCTTTTAGTTAGCTTGGTGTAGACTTTGGAAAACATTGCTTTATGAGATTTCAGCTCCTCATTGTTCTTCTTAAGCTCCTCCTCCAAGGTCTTTACTCTGTCAACTAACTTGGTACATATTTCCATCAATTCAGTTTGTGAAGAGCTACCCTCATCACTTCTAGCTGTGTGACCTGCTAGGAGAGGTGAATCTTTGGGCAAAGATCTAGTCACAACCCTAGGTAGACTAGGTTTAGACCTTCTCCTATAAGTGATGGTTGGTGGTTGGGTTGTTTCAAGTTCTTGAGTGGATGTGTGATGGGGATCAGTTGGAACTGCTGAACCTTCACCCAGCTCAGTTTGAAGCATTTGAGGAAACAATGGAACTGGTTCCCCTTGAAAAAGCCTACTAGCCATAGCCATATTTTGAAAAACTTTTGATTGAAGGCTAGGCGTAGCAAAAATCTCAGTTGGTTTTGTAAGCAGGTATGTCTTTTTATTCAAAAGTGTTTGAACAAACCTGGGATACATTAAAAACTTTGTTTTGCTTGAAACATTAGATACCATACCCTCAGTGATGAAAAATGAAATATTATATCAATACGATGATCGTTTAAATTGGAATTGAGGTTTTATGTAGTCGCTTGGGGTTTATAGGTACTGTTTAGGGTTTTGCGAAATATGCGTATGAGATAAATTATCTTTAGAAAGAGAATAAATAAATTTATGGTAAAAAGATAATTATCGTCTATAAAAAAAAATCCCTATAAGTATCTTAAGAATAACGGTTTTACCCCAACGGCTAGAAAATTAATTACTGACAGATTTTTACAACGGCTAGTTGAGCCGTCCTAACATTATACGAAGCGTACCAACTGTTGGAAAAATTTTGTTGAGCCGTATGAACTTTTGAAATAAATTTTAAAATACCATGGCTCAAACATAGTTTTTAGCAAACTATCAGCTATCAACGGATTTGATATGTCTTTACCATTAGTCGTTTGCTTTGGACTAGTCAACTCTTCACACTTAGATATGGTGAGCTGATAACCATATAATTTTTGGTAAATTGTCAACCATCAACGGATTTGATTAGTCTTTACCAGAAACCGTTTGCTCTAGACTAGTTGGTTCTTATGTGGATACGACATGGTGAACCAATTACCATTTGTTGTATGCAAAGATCACATACTAATCTCCAGAACACCATTTAGTCCAAAACATCAAGCATTCATAATCCCTTGGTGTTTTCTCTCCAATCCTACAATTGTTAGTCCAAAAATAAAGAAACAAGATACAAAGAACTTGTCTCACAATATAAAAGCATATGACTAACAATGCACATTACAAGAAAAATTAATTTCCTTGTGGAACCCAAGCCAAAACAGACTTAGGCTTTCCTCTAGCATCAATATAATTCATTCTTTTCAAAACAATTTTAGCACCATTGGGTTTAATAGGTCTCCATACCCAACATGCTGATGCATTCACTCCATTTCCCATGTTTCCCTTAGCAGTGTTTTTATCCACACCAGTACCAATTACTCTGCTAGCAGTTGGAACTGCTGGCTTGGTAGTTGTTACCTTAGGTTTCCAAACTTGGTTTTTCACCACTGCTTTCTCATAAAAAGTTCTTTTACCAGTTTTGTATGATGGTTTAAAAACAGTTATTGGATTTTGAACTGGTGCCTTGGGTGAATTGTTCTCATAGGTCTGACAGTCTGAACTGCTGGTCTAGCAGTTAGTACTGCTTTAGGTCTAGACCTTAAAAGAACTGATCTAGGTATCATTCTATCATTCCTAGAAAAAGATTGAGGTCTTGTTATGCTCAACCTATGATTTGTATATCCAGATACCCATTTATCACAATAATCTGCAAGATGGTCAAAGCTACCACAAGAGTAACAAGCTTTCCTATAGCAGACAAAATCCTCCCCTAATTGGTGAGATTTGAGGTCATTCCAATTCCTCTGGTTACCTCTTGGCTTGTTTGTGGTTCTATACATTTCCGCATACCTAACTGTTGGTCTAAAAGGTTTGGCATTTGATCTAGGCCTAACAGTCTCAGTTTTAACCATCTTTGGAACTTTTGGTTCCTCCACATTAGCACTAACAGGCTTAACCACAGCCTAATCATCCTCATCATCAGAAGTCCATTCCTCAATGGTTGGAGCATATGAGTCCTTAGCTGAGGACCTATCAGAAGACACCTTGTCCTCAGATAGCGATTTATCACTTGCACTTTCATACACAGGTTTATCAACTACATCCTTCTTGGGTTGAGGACCATAGTTAAGCACAGGTAATTGAAATTCAGGGAGTCTTGTGTGTTCTAAGTATATGCCTGGGGGTGTTGGAATTCCTCTATAGGGAGGTGGAACTGACTTATAACCTAGGCCTGACTTAGCTTTATTAAGGATCTAACACTCAATTATCTTTTGAACACCTTTTGATGTGTATTCTAGTGTATCTACACTCATCTGAATGTTCTCCTTAGCTTTCTTAACCTGTTCTAGCTCATGTTTTAACACAATAATATCATTCTCTCTAAACATTAAGTCTCTCTTAACAATAATCATATCATCAGAAAACTTAGACTCATTACTTTTATAATGAACAATTTGTTCTTCTAACACAGCTAAAGCTCTCTTATGATTTGCTAAGCTAAAAGCAGTTTCAACTAGCTCTTTTCTCTGATTCTCATATCTTGTTTTAAGTGTTTCTAGATCTTTTAAAGCTTCACAAGATTTAGAACATTTTGAAACTTGTACCTCAGAATCAGAAAATGCCATGAGAGCAACCTCTGTAGATGCTTCTGCTTCCTCATCTGCAATGTAGCTCCAGTCAAATCCTAAGACATCAATGGCAACCATGGCTTTCGAGCTTGAATCAGTAACCTCCACAACCCTTGACTTGTTTCCATATCCTCTGCTCTTTCCATCTTGTTGGCTTGATAATCTACACTCCCTTGAATAATGACCTTTCTTGTGGTAGTTGAAACACTCAATCTTGGACTTGTCATACCCTGCAACATCATTAATGTTTATGACAATCTTCTTGCCAGTCTTCTTCAAGAATCTCCTAGCTCTCAAGCTGAGAAGAGAGAGCTGCCACTTGATATCCATCTCTTCAATATCATCTTCATCAATCTCTTGAAGATCTGAATGAGTCAACATACTTCCATTGTGCTGAGTAGTCAAGAAATCACAATAAGTATCATCATTCAAAAGTCCACTGGTACTGCTTGAGGTGCTAGCAGTACCAAGGTTTGCACTGGCAGTACCAACTGCTCCAGCAACTTGCACTTCTTCATCTGGACTTGAGGAACTGGGAGTTGATACAAAGGCCAAATTCCCTGAGCTTGAGCTTGAGCTTGATCCAACAGACTTGTTAACATCATGTTCAACTATCTTCAAGTTGCTATAGAGATCCATTAGGCTCATTGAATCTATATCAGGCTTGTTTTTTCATACAACCACATGCATAGCCCATTCAGCTAGTAGACTCCTCAGAAATTTGGAGTTGAGATCTTCCTGAGGCATCTCAATTCCTATAACAGCCAATTGACTCACCAGCTTTTGAAGCCTATTGAACATATGATCCAACGACTCATTGCTTGTTGTTGTAATGTTCTCAAACTGATGCTTGAGAAGGGTCTTCTGGATTTTCTTGGTGGCTTCATTCCCACCATATCTTGCAACAATAGCTTCAAAAAGAGATTTAGTACACTTGAACTTGCTAAAATTCAACAACTGGTCATTAGGAATAGTCATCAGAAGCAAACTTCTAGCCTTAACATCATTCTTGTGCCTTGCTTTCTCTTCATTAGTGGTTGGCTTTGTCTGCACTGTAGTCTCAGATTTTCCTTCAACAAGAGTTGTTGTTGTTACTGGTGTAAAAGAGTTTCCTTATCAATGATCTCCCAAAGTGCATAGTCTTGCACTTGGAAAAACTGCTCAATACGAAGTCTCCACATGTCAAACTCATTAGGTTTAAGCATAGGAAGCTTAGCAGCAATATTAGTTGTGGTTGGTGATGTTTCCATGTCCATCTTTGTTCTTGTCGGATCTTCTAAATCTAAGTATTAGTAACCTGGTCTCTGATACCACTTGACCGGATCTACACACACGCCTTGTGTTAGATGTGATACTAAGAATTATACGTAGTCTAGCACGCGGAATTTACTAGCTAGCACTTAGAAGACTTTATGTGTTTGTGTTTTGAATGGTTTGAATTTAACAGTGAATGAACACAGAATAATGAACTTCAACGATTCAATATTATTAAAACAATAATACGAGTGATCTCCTATCACTAGGGATTACAACCTTGAATCTCTATGAATTAATTTGTATATGTGTGTATGTTAACCTTTAACCTAGGCAATCCTTTTATAGACCAAGGATTCCTTCACAAGATAACTATCAGCTAAACCTTTTACGATATACACTAAATCTTTTCCATAATTATCTATTAAATGTATTACAAAAACATAAACCGTACTAACTTCTTCTTTCAAACAGTATGAACTGCTCTTGGCTTCAAAACTTCTTCAGCAGTACTAACTTCCAACTTCAGCCGTACTAACTGTGTAACACCTAAAATTTATAAAGCATGTAAAATTACCAAAATGCCCCTGCTAGTTTAAAAATTTATTAAAAGCTTATAATGTAGCAAATAAATTCCAAACTTCTGGCAATGCACATGTTATGATCCCAAATAATTTTGACAATCTCATTCAACATTTACACAAGTGGCAAAATTACCAAATTACCCCCGTAACATTTATAAATGAATAAAAGCATTGTAAAGTCCCGAATTCATCCCGAACCTCTGGAAACGAACTACGAATCAAGTGAAATAATTATGAATCATGCTATTAATATTTTTACAAGTCCAAAAGTGCATTATTTCACTCAAAATATTGTATGGCCGAATTATGTTAAACATTACATAATTAAAGTAATTAAAATACATTTTAAGATACAAGATAAATACAAAATTAAATCCTAAACTTGGTAACCAATATTTCCAGCTAATTGAACCGAAATTACAGCCCATTCATCACCTTAAGACTCGGCCATTTACTCTTTATAGTTACCCTTAATATTTTCTTTGATTTAACCTAATTTGTTCCTAGCCGACAATTCAAAAACTCTCCCAAAAATTCATTCGATCACTCCCATAAGCCAAGAACAATTTTCTGGAGTTCATTGCATCACTAAGGAGTTTAGAAAAATAGCAAGTCGATTTTTAGAAGCCTAGATCAAGAGCTATTGATTTCCTTCTTTTTAATCACTCGAAAGGTATTATTTTCCCAAACAATTCATTCGATCGTGTAAAAATTCGTTTCTTAATTTTCCTGGAGTTCTTACATTATGTGTGATCTGGGAAAAATGTGTACAAGGTTAATTGGTCCCGTTTGAAGCCGTGGTAAATTCTTGTGGTTCGAAAGTTCTAGCCGAGAATCAATAATTCGTGCAACACTCTTCCACTCGTTCTAAAAATTCCCTGGTATTTTTCCCAGCCTCTATTGATCGTATATAACATGAGAAAAATAATAAAAATGATCCATGCATTGTGTATAATTCGTATGATAATTCTTGTGTTATTAAACCCTAGAATCGAATTTAATTAAGAAATCATGCATGCGATTTTTCCTGGAATAGTGAACAATTTTCGTGGGCTATATGATCATAATATAACACCATAAAAATGCTTATTTGATTTATTGAGGCTTAAAACCATTTTTGGTGAATTATGTTGAAATCGGCAAAAAGGAAAATAAGGGCAAAAATTACTTAACGTGGGAACTAGGGTTCAAAAAGAGTTTAGATCTGATTAATAATGAATATAAATGATGTTGATATGATTGCACAATGATTGGGGTCGGCTAGGGTTCCATTTGGTTAAATATTGTTTTTACCGATTTGAAATTAAATATGAAAGGGTGTGTTTTGTCAATACTAAAACTCTTGGGCTATTTTTGTCATGTTCTATATATCATGTATAAGCTGTAAAAATTATTAAATGGAGGGTCTATATGTAAAATTTGTGAGAAAATGAATTAAATTGTAAATGTTAATTCGAAATGGAAATTAATTAAATACAAGGACTAAATATGTAATTTCTGAAAAGTTAAGGTCGAATGGTGTTATAAATGATATTCAGGGTCTAATGTGAAAATTTGGATATTTATTGGGCTAATATGTAATTATTATTAATTAATGATTTTAATGTAAATTTTAAGGACTTAATATGTAACCTTATTAAAATAGAGGGACCAAACTTGTAAATTCTAGAAACTTGGGGCTGTTTTGAATAAATAAATATATTCAGGGAATTATGTGTCATTTTGATAAATTAATGGCTTGACATGTAACTATTGGTAATTAAATGTTGAAATTGTAAGTTTAAGGACTGAATATGTAATTTTGATAACTGGAGGGACCTAATGTGTAAATATGGAATAATTGGAGGTCTGATTGTATAACTCACTAAAATAAGTACTCATGATGTAAATTTGATAAACCAAGGGTTTAAGGTGTAATTATGCTTGTTTGAAGGTTTAAAATGTAATTTTGGAAGTTCAGGGGTATAAAATGTAAATTGTGAAAACCTTAAGGACCAAAAGTGTAAATATGATCAAGATACTTTATTTCCAGCAAATGTTAATCAAATTAAGCCATATACTAAATATTGCTAAAAGTGGAAACCTTCTAATTATGGAAACTTTCTAAAAGTGGAAACTTACTAAAAAGGGAAAGTTACTTAAAATGGAAAGATGATTAATTTAGAATGATTTGTAATCCCCTTCTACTCCTCTAGGTGTGAAGAAGGAGAGACTTTGAGCTTTTCCCCATTTCTGTGTTTGTTTCTACTTTGCTTTCGACATAAGGTACGGATACTCTACCCTTTTAAGAAAGGGTGTCTTATCACCTATGCTTCGATGTTGAGCTATGAACCTTTGCTATGACCCTTTTGCTATGAACCTTTTGATATGAACCTTTTCATATGACTTTGAGATTTACTTTTGACATGACCTTGAGATATGCTTTGATATGACTTTGAGATGAACCGTTTGCATGACCTTGAGACTTGACTCTTAGTTTGACACCCGAGCCACCTTTTTGTTTCCTAGCCAGGAAGGTAACCTGGCCATGTCTGTGATGCACCACTGGCATGACTCCTGTGTGGGGGAGTGATTTCTCACGCCGTCCCCTTTTGTATTATCTGCCATGGCTACTATGATTTTGAGTATGACTTTGAGATTGACTTTGAGTGGGGGCGTATGGATTGCAATCCTAGGCATGTATGTTAGTGGATTTTAACTATGACTTTGAGTATGACTTTGAGGTGACTGGTGCATGTGTGCTATACACGCCTTTCACATTTATGGGAGCTGATCACTCCACCCCTTTTGATACATGAGGACACCCCTCATATTATCTGGTTGCCTGAGAGGTATCCCCTCTGATTGTGAGATCTTGACTTTGAGTATTATGATGTTGAGATATGACTTTGAGTATGGGCTCGTGGTGGATGACTATCCTATATATATATTCTGTTTCCTCTTTCATTGGTTATACCTTATGACATTCCCCTTTGCTTCATTATGTTTCTGTTTCATTATCTTTGTTGTATTATGTATCTGTTCACTGGGCTTTGTAAGCTCAGCCGCACGTTTTCTTTTCCGTGTGCGGCAGGTATCTAGCTGGGAGATGGATTTTATGCTTGGGATGAGAGTTAGTGGAGCTTTTGCCTTAGATGATGTCCTACCCTAGTCTTACCATTTTTATTTCAGCCTTTGAATATTGGATCTATTTCGTTATGTATTTCCTTGGGATTATTTCTCCCTTTCATTTGAGACTTATGTATTGAATTCCAGTCGTGTTGACTTGGTTTATTTCATGATTATGTTTATTGGCTTCCGCTGTGAATATGTATGTATGCTTTGATTTGTCACCATAATGTGATGCTTCTACCCTTGCCGGGTTGGGGTGTTACAATTATGGTATCAGAGCCAGGTTGCGACCTGTCGTACATAAGCTTTGGCCTGTGAAACATGTGGACCATAGGATTTGACCCTTAAGTTTTAAGTTTTGACTGGTGAGGCTTTGGGTAGGCATAGGTTTCTGTTTCGTCTTCCATTTCGTGCTTATTTTTCCCTTATGTTTTGCTAACTCTTTTCATGATCATTCAGATGGTGAACACTCGCTTTACTCAGTACTCTAATGGGGATGATGGCCCCAACTTTGAAGAGATGATAGCCGCTGCTGTGGCTGCTGCTCTTCCGCGAGTGGTGACTGAGGTCACCAATAATATCAGGAATGGGGCTGGTCCTTCTGGAGGTGGTGGTGGTGGTGATGCTCAACCCACTGCTCCACCCGCTGCTCCTCCAGCTGGTATCCACGTGTGGATCGAGAGGTTTAATAAGCTAAAGCCTCTCACGTTCAGGTCCGCTGTTACTCCCCATGAGGCGGAGGATTGGGTTACGCACGTCGAGAAGTTGTTTCGTGTTCTGGGATGTGCTGACGAGTTTAAAACTCGTTTGGCCACATTCAAACTAGAGGGTGATGCTCAGAATTGGTGGACTGCTCTTGTTCAGGCCAAAGGGGATGATTTTGCTGAGACTTGTTCGTGGGCAGATTTTATTGAGGCGTTTTATAAGCAGTACATTCCTATGGCAGAGCAGTTGAGGTATGAGAGGGAATACGGGTCTATTCGTCAGGGTGATCATGAGTCTTCTGGAGATTTCATGCAGCGTTTCTTACGTCTGGCTAGTTTCGTGGGGCCAGAGGTTACTGGGGATTCGGTTCGTCAGGCTCGTCACTTCAAGTGGGCTCTTAAGAAATGGGTGTTAGACCGGATCGTTAACACTCCATTTGATGATGTGGCTAGTGTTCAGGATGCCGCGCGTAACATCGAGTTGTTGCATGCGGACAGGGTGTCTAATAAGCGTGATAGGGATGGTAACCGGGTAGATTTTCGGGGTCGGCAGGACCAAAGGCAGGATTCTCGGGGTCATGGTCGTCAGGACCAGAGACAGGATTTTCGGGGCCGTCAGGACCATGGGCGTGATCAGCAGGGTCGCCAGGACCGAGGTGGTGATTATAGGAGACAGGATTCTAGGAACCAGGGCCGTCAGGATTATGGTCGGTATGGTGGTGACCGTCAGGGTCAGGGTGGTAATAATAAGCGCAGGGATTCTCAGCAGTATCAGCAGTCGGGATCGTCAGGTCAGAAGAAGGCTGACGAGATTCTCCCTCCTCCTCCTACATGTGCTTCATGTGGGAAGTCTCATCCAGGTCCGTGTTACAAAGCTTCTGGTGCTTGTTTCTGGTGTGGATCTAATCAGCACAAAGTCAAGGACTGCCCTAGGAAGAATGCGGGTGAACCTAAAGTTGATTCTAGGACAGCTCCTACTTCGGGACGGGTTTATTCTTTGACTCGTGATCAGGCGGCTAGCACCTCAGGTACTATTACGGGTTTTCTATATATTGGAGATCGTGCTGTTTTTGTTTTATTTGACACCGGTGCCACTCATTCTATCATATCCACTTCACTTGCAAATAAAATAAACATTAAACCCACAAAATTAATGAATCGTATATCTATTGCTACCCCGATGAAAACTTATGTGATTATTGATGTTGAGTATGTTAAATGCCCTCTCCGTTTCGATGATCGTATTCGTTCTGCGAACCTTCTTCCCATTGATATGGTTGATTTTGATATCATTCTGGGCATGGACTGGTTAGCTGCCCATAAGGCGACTATTGATTGTTATGCTCGTAAGGTGATCTTTGGTGATCTTCACCATCCTGATTATGTTTATTCTGGTTCCCAACCTCTGAAATCTGTAAAGATTATTTCGGCTATGAAAGCCCGGACTTTGATTTTGCATGGCTGTCTTGGTTTTCTTGCTTCTATTAAAGATACCTCTGTTGATATTCCTAGCATTGATAGTATTCGTACGGTGCGCGATTTCGCCGATGTATTTCCGGATGAACTTCCTGGCATTCCTCCTGTCAGGGAAGTCGAATTTAGCATTGATCTGGTTCCGGGTGCTGAACCCATATCTAAAGCTCCTTACCGCATGGCACCGATTGAATTAAAGGAATTAAAGGAGCAATTGCAAGAACTGTTGGAAAATGGTTTTATTCGTCCGAGCGTATCTCCTTGGGGTGCTCCCGTGTTGTTTGTTAAGAAGAAAGATGGGAGCATGCGTCTTTGCATCGATTATCGAGAGCTTAATCGCATTACGATTCGTAACCGATATCCTCTTCCTCGCATAGATGATTTATTCGATCAGTTGCAAGGAGCGAGGCATTTCTCTAAAATTGATCTGAGGTCTGGATATCACCAGCTTAGGGTGAGGGAGCAGGATGTTCCCAAAACGGCCTTTCGGACTCGGTACGGTCACTATGAATTCTTGGTTATGCCTTTTGGTCTGACCAATGCTCCTGCTGTGTTTATGGACCTAATGAACCGGGTATTCCATGAATTTCTCGATAAGTTCGTCATTGTCTTCATAGATGATATCCTTGTGTACTCTAAAACCGAGGCGGAGCACGAGCAACATCTTAGTATAGTTCTGGAGATCCTTCGACAGCAGAAATTGTATGCGAAGTTTTCGAAGTGCGAGTTTTGGTTGGATCGAGTGGCTTTCTTGGGTCACATAGTTTCTGCAGACGGCATCACGATGGATCCGGCCAAGGTTGAGGCTATCACAAAATGGCCAAGACCTACAAATGTGACGGAAGTAAGGAGTTTCTTGGGTCTCGCTGGGTATTATCGGAGATTTGTTGAGGGCTTTTCGCGTCTTGCATTGCCTTTAACACAGTTGATGAGGAAAGGAGAGAAATTTATTTGGACTGATGAGCGAGAGAGTAGTTTTGAGGAGTTGAAGAAGCGTTTAGTGTCGGCACCTATCTTAACTCTTCCATCAGGTTCCGGCGGTTTTCAGATTTATAGCGATGCATCGAAGAAAGGTTTAGGATGTGTTTTGATGCAGCATGGTAAGGTGATCGCCTATGCTTCGAGGCAGCTGAAGCCTTATGAGGTGAACTATCCGACGCATGATCTAGAGTTAGCAGCTGTGGTTTTCGCGCTAAAGATTTGGCGCCATTATCTGTATGGGGAGACTTGTGACATTTTCACTGATCATAAGAGTCTTAAATACATCTTCACCCAGAAAGAGTTGAATATGAGGCAGAGGCGTTGGTTGGAGCTTCTGAAAGATTATGATGCCAACATTCAGTACCATCCCGGAAAGGCGAATGTGGTCGCTGATGCTCTGAGTAGGAAATCCGGTATGATTGCGAGTTTAGAGTTTGAGCCTCGTGTTTTGCATGATTTAGAGCTTCTGGATGTGGAGTTTTGTGTTCGTGGTCATGGCGGTTATTGGGCCAGCCTTACGGTGGAGTCCAATCTTATTTTACGAATTAAGGAAGCTCAGAAAGAGGATGGTGAGCTGTGGGCTATAGTTCAAAATGTTGAGGACGGTAAGCAATCAGAGTTTAGAGTTGATGATTCCGGTGTAGTATGGTTTGAGGATCGTCTCTGTGTTCCCAACGATCCTGAGCTTAAGGAGGCTGTTCTATCGGAGGCTCATAGTTCCCCTTTCACTATACATCCTGGTTCTACCAAGATGTACCGAGACCTCAAGCAACATTTCTGGTGGAATGGCATGAAACAGGATGTGGCTTCGTTTGTGTCTAAGTGTTTGACTTGCCAGCAGGTCAAGATTGAACACCAGAGAGCTAGTGGGTTGCTTCAACCATTGGAGATTCCGAAGTGGAAATGGGAGGAAATTTCCATGGATTTTGTGACTGGTTTACCTCTTACTCGTAGGAAGCATGATGCGATTTGGGTGGTCGTCGATCGGCTAACCAAGTCTGCTCACTTCCTCCCTATTCGTGTGGACTACAGTGTTAGTAAATTGGCGGACATATTTCAGCAGGAAATCGTTAGGCTTCATGGCATGCCTACGGCCATTATATCAGATAGGGATCCTCGGTTTACGTCACGCTTCTGGAAGGGATTGCATAAGGCATGGGATACACGCCTTAAGTTCAGTACCGCTTTTCACCCTCAGACGGATGGTCAGTCGGAGAGGACCATTCAGACTTTAGAGGACATGTTGAGGGCATGTGCCTTGGAGTGGACTGGTAGCTGGGATGATTATTTGTGTTTGGTAGAGTTCGCATATAACAACAGTTGGCACGCGAGTATTCGTATGGCTCCATTTGAGATGTTATATGGTCGGAAATGTAGGGCTCCGGTTTGTTGGAACGAGGTAGGTGAACGCGTTATTGAGGGACCGGAGTTAGTTCAGATTGCTACTGAGAAAGTGGATGTTGCTAGGGAGAAGTTAAAGGAAGCTAGGGCTCGTCAAAAGAGTTACGCTGACAAGCATAGGCGTGACTTGGAGTTCCGCGTTGGTGATCGGGTATTTCTTAAGGTTTCGCCGTTTCGAGGAGTTAAACGTTTTGGAATTAAGGGCAAGCTCAGTCCTCGATTCATTGGACCGTTTGAGATTTTGGATCGTATTGGAGAAGTTTCGTATCGTTTGGCTCTTCCTCCGCAGTTATCACATGTTCACGACGTCTTTCATGTATCTCTTCTGAGGGGATACAATTATCATCCTCTGCATGTGGTGTCTTACCCTCTTGATCAGATTCAGCCCGATATGTCTCTTCCAGAGGAGCCGGAAGCTGTTCTTGATCGCCAGGAGCGAGTTATGAGACGTAAAGTCATTCCTTTTGTTAAGATTCTTTGGCGGAACCACCCAGAGCGGGAAGCTACCTGGGAGACCGAGGAATCTATTCGAGCTAGTTATCCTCACTTTGTTTTCTGATTCTGGTATGTCTCTATTTTGTTTCCGATTCGTTTCATTCTGATTCTTTGCAAATTTCGGGGACGAAATTTTCCTTTTTAGAGGGGAAGAAGTTGTAACACCTAAAATTTATAAAGCATGTAAAATTACCAAAATGCCCCTGCTAGTTTAAAAATTTATTAAAAGCTTATAATGTAGCAAATAAATTCCAAACTTCTGGCAATGCACATGTTATGATCCCAAATAATTTTGACAATCTCATTCAACATTTACACAAGTGGCAAAATTACCAAATTACCCCCGTAACATTTATAAATGAATAAAAGCATTGTAAAGTCCCGAATTCATCCCGAACCTCTGGAAACGAACTACGAATCAAGTGAAATAATTATGAATCATGCTATTAATATTTTTACGAGTCCAAAAGTGCATTTTTTCACTCAAAATATTGTATGGCCGAATTATGTTAAACATTACATAATTAAAGTAATTAAAATACATTTTAAGATACAAGATAAATACAAAATTAAATCCTAAACTTGGTAACCAATATTTCCAGCTAATTGAACCGAAATTACAGCCCATTCATCACCTTAAGACTCGGCCATTTACTCTTTATAGTTACCCTTAATATTTTCTTTGATTTAACCTAATTTGTTCCTAGCCGACAATTCAAAAACTCTCCCAAAAATTCATTCGATCACTCCCATAAGCCAAGAACAATTTTATGGAGTTCATTGCATCACTAAGGAGTTTAGAAAAATAGCAAGTCGATTTTTAGAAGCCTAGATCAAGAGCTATTGATTTCCTTCTTTTTAATCACTCGAAAGGTATTATTTTCCCAAACAATTCATTCGATCGTGTAAAAATTCGTTTCTTAATTTTCCTGGAGTTCTTACATTATGTGTGATCTGGGAAAAATGTGTACAAGGTTAATTGGTCCCGTTTGAAGCCGTGGTAAATTCTTGTGGTTCGAAAGTTCTAGCCGAGAATCAATAATTCGTGCAACACTCTTCCACTCGTTCTAAAAATTCCCTGGTATTTTTCCCAGCCTCTATTGATCGTATATAACATGAGAAAAATAATAAAAATGATCCATGCATTGTGTATAATTCATATGATAATTCTTGTGTTATTAAACCCTAGAATCGAATTTAATTAAGAAATCATGCATGCGATTTTTCCTGGAATAGTGAACAATTTTCGTGGGCTATATGATCATAATATAACACCATAAAAATGCTTATTTGATTTATTGAGGCTTAAAACCATTTTTGGTGAATTATGTTGAAATCGGCAAAAAGGAAAATAAGGGCAAAAATTACTTAACGTGGGAACTAGGGTTCAAAAAGAGTTTAGATCTGATTAATAATGAATATAAATGATGTTGATATGATTGCACAATGATTGGGGTCGGCTAGGGTTCCATTTGGTTAAATATTGTTTTTACCGATTTGAAATTAAATATGAAAGGGTGTGTTTTGTCAATACTAAAACTCTTGGGCTATTTTTGTCATGTTCTATATATCATGTATAAGCTGTAAAAATTATTAAATGGAGGGTCTATATGTAAAATTTGTGAGAAAATGAATTAAATTGTAAATGTTAATTCGAAATGGAAATTAATTAAATACAAGGACTAAATATGTAATTTCTGAAAAGTTAAGGTCGAATGGTGTTATAAATGATATTCAGGGTCTAATGTGAAAATTTGGATATTTATTGGGCTAATATGTAATTATTATTAATTAATGATTTTAATGTAAATTTTAAGGACTTAATATGTAACCTTATTAAAATAGAGGGACCAAACTTGTAAATTCTAGAAACTTGGGGCTGTTTTGAATAAATAAATATATTCAGGGAATTATGTGTCATTTTGATAAATTAATGGCTTGACATGTAACTATTGGTAATTAAATGTTGAAATTGTAAGTTTAAGGACTGAATATGTAATTTTGATAACTGGAGGGACCTAATGTGTAAATATGGAATAATTGGAGGTCTGATTGTATAACTCACTAAAATAAGTACTCATGATGTAAATTTGATAAACCAAGGGTTTAAGGTGTAATTATGCTTGTTTGAAGGTTTAAAATGTAATTTTGGAAGTTCAGGGGTATAAAATGTAAATTGTGAAAACCTTAAGGACCAAAAGTGTAAATATGATCAAGATACTTTATTTCCAGCAAATGTTAATCAAATTAAGCCATATACTAAATATTGCTAAAAGTGGAAACCTTCTAATTATGGAAACTTTCTAAAAGTGGAAACTTACTAAAAAGGGAAAGTTACTTAAAATGGAAAGATGATTAATTTAGAATGATTTGTAATCCCCTTCTACTCCTCTAGGTGTGAAGAAGGAGAGACTTTGAGCTTTTCCCCATTTCTGTGTTTGTTTCTACTTTGCTTTCGACATAAGGTACGGATACTCTACCCTTTTAAGAAAGGGTGTCTTATCACCTATGCTTCGATGTTGAGCTATGAACCTTTGCTATGACCCTTTTGCTATGAACCTTTTGATATGAACCTTTTCATATGACTTTGAGATTTACTTTTGACATGACCTTGAGATATGCTTTGATATGACTTTGAGATGAACCGTTTGCATGACCTTGAGACTTGACTCTTAGTTTGACACCCGAGCCACCTTTTTGTTTCCTAGCCAGGAAGGTAACCTGGCCATGTCTGTGATGCACCACTGGCATGACTCCTGTGTGGGGGAGTGATTTCTCACGCCGTCCCCTTTTGTATTATCTGCCATGGCTACTATGATTTTGAGTATGACTTTGAGATTGACTTTGAGTGGGGGCGTATGGATTGCAATCCTAGGCATGTATGTTAGTGGATTTTAACTATGACTTTGAGTATGACTTTGAGGTGACTGGTGCATGTGTGCTATACACGCCTTTCACATTTATGGGAGCTGATCACTCCACCCCTTTTGATACATGAGGACACCCCTCATATTATCTGGTTGCCTGAGAGGTATCCCTTCTGATTGTGAGATCTTGACTTTGAGTATTATGATGTTGAGATATGACTTTGAGTATGGGCTCGTGGTGGATGACTATCCTATATATATATTCTGTTTCCTCTTTCATTGGTTATACCTTATGACATTCCCCTTTGCTTCATTATGTTTCTGTTTCATTATCTTTGTTGTATTATGTATCTGTTCACTGGGCTTTGTAAGCTCAGCCGCACGTTTTCTTTTCCGTGTGCGGCAGGTATCTAGCTGGGAGATGGATTTTATGCTTGGGATGAGAGTTAGTGGAGCTTTTGCCTTAGATGATGTCCTACCCTAGTCTTACCAGTTTTATTTCAGCCTTTGAATATTGGATCTATTTCGTTATGTATTCCCTTGGGATTATTTCTCCCTTTCATTTGAGACTTATGTATTGAATTCCAGTCGTGTTGACTTGGTTTATTTCATGATTATGTTTATTGGCTTCCGCTGTGAATATGTATGTATGCTTTGATTTGTCACCATAATGTGATGCTTCTACCCTTGCCGGGTTGGGGTGTTACAAACTGCTTAATCAACAGTACTAACTGCTTAATGCTTAATTCCTAACATTAACATTATTTGCTGCCATTGTTGAAGTTTTCTTTGAATTGAAAGGGATATATGTGTTTCAGTGTTTGTGTGTGTTCGTTGGTATACAATCGATAGACATAAATAGGCTGGAGAGGTAGATGAATTGTTCCCAAGACTTTAGGCTGGAAAAGGGACCGACGGCGCGCGCCAAAAAGTAAACTGTGTATTGAAGTTGGACGAAATAGTCACCAATTTTCTTTTACCAAGTATTGACTTTCCATGTACAATGAGTTGATGCAACAACTACTTGTATATCATGCTTTGTGAATAATAAACTTCCAAACTCAATATTTCCAACTAGTTGTTTGTGATGTTTGGGATGATTTGGGATCGGGTTCATTATTATTGACCCGAGGGAATAAATGTTTGACCGTGACTCGAAAGGAAATATTAACTCATTTGTTGCGGCTTTATATTGACTCGACTTGGACAAAAATGAAAGAAAGAAATAAAAACAATTGTTAAATTAAAAGTTAGTTGTAGAGATATTTGTTATTAAATTTGGTATATAACGAAGTAAGGAAATTAGAAGTGTATGTGAGACCATGGTTGTCAGGTTCCCGATCCTGATCTTAGGATCTTACGATTTTACGATACTGCAAAGCAAAAACGATCCGAATCTTACAAAGGATCTTTAAAAGCTTAAGATGAGTCTATTGGTAATCGTCGGTATTTTCCCATAATCCCGTTTATTAGTACAAGGTATACTCATTTTATGATTTAAAACAAGTTTGGACTTACGACAAAATTAATCTTTGGAAATAACAAAATTTCGCCAAGACCCTTTCATTTATCGAATGTTTCCAAGTCAAAAGACTTTATTGAAAATCAATTTCCCGAGTAATTTATAATATAACGAGTATTTATATAAACCCTAAACCCTAAAGCCTAAAGCCTAAACCCTAAATTTGAAACCTTAAACGCTAAACCAATCCGTAACTCAAACAATAACCAAACGAATAGTCCAATGAATCCAAATATGTTAGTGTATGGGTAGCATGTCTCGAATAGTCCAATAGCCCTCGAGTGTTCCGTTTTTATCCTAAATGTTACACGCAAGGTTTTCAAAATCGGGATCCTACTTAAGATCCTATGGTAAAGATCGGATCTTTACACGAATGAGGATACCAAATTAAACCCTTTTAAAAGGCTAAAACGAGATTATTTTTTGAAATGAGAATGATTAACTTTTGAAACCTCTTGCGCATTTGATTTTTTTGGTGAATATCGTGCCGAGTACGTTGCGTTGCGATACGTTGCGTTAAATCATTTGATACGATATTCATTTTCTTTATCTTTTAATTACGGATAACCTCGATACCCGCGGGGAAACCCGAAAAACCAATAGATAATATTATTCGGGTATCCTGTGGGATATGGGGCGGGTACGGGTATATTATAAACGGGTTCGGGTACGGGTACACTAAAACCCGCCACGAACCCGACCCGTTGCAATAGATAATATTATTCGGGTATCGATTCTAATGTAAAGCTGTGTGAATTTATTGTTAAATGTAAAGTTGTGTGAAGTTTTAATTTATTCAAGTTTATGCTTTAACAGGTTCAAAGGCAAAAATCCCTAGGTCCAAATTCAAAATCATTTCCTACAAGGTATACTAAAGTTGTTATGTGTTTGTGGCTAAAGTTGTATACCTTTATACCATTAATTAAATTTTTTGAAACACATGGTATGTTAAACTATTAGGAGGTATGGGAAAACACAGATTGGAAGAGACAGAGCCCTTTCTATTTCTCTAGCGATGAAGAATCTGGTGATGCTGACACAAAAGGTGTGAATTTATTGTTGAATGTAAAGCTGTGTGAATTTTTAATTTATTCAAGTTTATGCTTTAACAGGTTCAAAGGAAAAAATCCCTAGGTCCAAATTCAAAATCATTTCCAACAAGGTATACTAAAGTTGTTATGTGTTTGTGGCTAAAGTTGTATAGCTTTATACCATTAAATTAAATTTTTTGAAACACATGGTATGTTGAACTATTAGGAGGTATGGGAAAACACAGATTGGAAGAGACAAAGCCCTTTCTATTTCTCTAGCGATGAAGAATCTGGTGATGCTGACACAAAAGGGGTAATAATGGTCCGTTTAATAAGTGTTGTTTCGCTACCTTTATCACATTCTCAAGACTTAATCCATTATACTCGTTCAACTTGTAGGTAAATTACAAAGATGAATCCTCTGAAGCTACTCCCAAAACTCAATCCTCTCAAATACCAGTTGAAAAGGCACACAAAAAGAAATTTACTCAGGATATTGTCTTGGGACTGCCGTGTAATTAAGAAGATGTATCAACCGATGGTCGTGAAGAAGACTTCTCGTACATTAAATGTGTTGAGAATTATGTAAAAGGTGGTGATCATCTTGACTATTATGAACTAGAGGATAATTAGTTTAATATGATGGTACGTGGTACCAGTTCTGATATTTAATTTGGATAAATGTAATTATTAATGGTGCAATAACTGGTAACTAGTAGTTTAACTGTATCTATTTTATAACTGTAATGATAGTATTTTGGTTTGTTAAATGGTAGTAGCAATTTGTGTTCTTGATCGATGTGATGATTGCACAGTTAGATCTAATGGTAGCAGTTTCTGTTGTTGATTTGATGATTGCAAATATTTATTTAATGGTAGCACTTTGTGTTCTTCATTTCATGTTGGTTTATGATTTAATGGTAGCAGTTTGTGTTAAATGGTGTCAAGTTGTGTTCACGATCTTGGTGTAATTGTGTAAATTTGAGTTCTTGATTTGATATGCAGTTTGTGTTCATGATCTTTGTTCTAGATCTTGGTTCATGATTTGCGATTAAGATAATGATATATAACATTTGGAGCCAAAATTTTGATTTTTTTCAAGTTTATGCTTTACTAAACAGGTTCAAATTAAAGGAAAATTTTCAAATAATTCAATTGTTATTTTGAAATTAGAATTTGGAGCCAAAATTTTGATCCAAAATTTTGAAAACGCCTAATTAGAAGCAGGTACCAAGAATAAGGTACGATTCATCTTCTTCCTATACCCTCTTTTATCTCCTAAAAAAAATTGCAAAGAAAACACAAAAATCAATTCTTATATCACCATTACTCTCAAAGCCAGAATCATTTTCTTGTACCCATTGTTACTCAAGAGTCATGGGAATTCAACCCATTGTTGATAATCATCTTTTGCTTCCTGCTGATAATGAACATGATGATAACAACATAGACTATGAATCCGAAAAGTATTCTGATAAGGAAGATCTAGATGCGCCTGTAACCAATCAATCAGATCGGATGCTAGCTAAGAGAGGCATGACCAGGCTATTTAAGTTTCGCATGAAATATGGCAACCCTGGTGGAATAAAGCTCAAGGTAACCTTCGATGCATTGAATAGGGTATCAGGGTTACACAGAGCACTGTTTTCGAGTTTTTTTAGGAGATCTGGTTCGTGAGCACATAGGTTTGAAGATTCTTTCCTGGAGGAATGTGAATAAAGAAGAAAGAGATAAACTATGGACTGACATCACTGTACATATCTACTATTTTTTAACCCATTACTACATAATTTTATCTATGCAGTTACATTATGTGCAACTAATTAACAACATTGTGTTAATCTTTGCAGCGATATTTTGATGTTGACGTGACATTCAAAAAATTGGTAATGACTCATCTTGGTAAACTGCTAAGGTCTTTCAGAACGAAGCTCAGAGAAGAATACATTTTTCCCCACCTAAATACACCTTCCAAACTGAATGAAGTCCCGGCTAAGTATAGTCGATTTGTGAAATCAGAAGACTGGGTCGAGTTTGTAAACCACACGACCACCGATGCATACAAGGTTTTAATTAGTCATCTTTATTTAAGTCTATATGTGTTAGGAACATGTTTTAAATATTTACAAGTCTTTTTCATTTATAATGTTGCACGTTTATAAGGACTATATTGTTAGTATGTTTGGACCGGTCCATTAGTAGTCCATGGACCGGTCACATTATCTAGTTTATTCTTATCACATGTAAGGGAATATTCCTAGAATAATTCCCCTCCCATTACCTATAAATAGAAGGCATGGGATGCATTCTTAAGAGTTGGTTTTTCATTCATATTGCGAAAGCTCTATCAGTGTAACATTTGATTAATAGAAAGCCGACCATTCTTCTTCTTCTCATTCTTATCCTCTAGTTTGCTTATTAGATTATTTATCTATTCATACGTAGCTTAATATAGTAGTAGATCGTGTGCTTATTTGTCTTATCGAGTGTGTGTTTGAGATTTATACGTGAACTACAAGTGGTATCATACGCCAAGGGATAATTAGGATCGTGTGTTTGAATCATTAGTAGTGTTAATTACGTTGGTTTTATAGTTATCAAAAAGTTTTGTTCACATCTTAACGTGAAAACTCTCGTGTTTTTTGTTGAAAATAGCTTTGATTTCGTCAAAATTTCACTAATCATCATCGTTTTTCATATTTTCTACGTTAACAAAGCTTAATCTTCATTAAATCTGTTGATTACTAATCGTTTAAATTCAAAAACAATCGGGTTTATTGGTTATTTGGACGATTTGGTGTAATCCGTATTTTTAGCGTATTGGAAAGTTGATGAAAAGTGATATTTTGGATTCTGAGTGAACTTCGACAAATAAGGGTTTCATCGCATTTGGCAATCAAGATAAATAAGGGTTTCATCACAGTTGCAAGATATCTAAGGGTTTTATCGCAGTTCGAATCAAGATAAATTAGGGTTTCATCGCATTTGGGAGATCTTCAATTATCGCATTTGGGACTCAGTATTGGACTTTCTTGTATTAGAAAGTAGTAATACTTCGACTTGGTTGCTTCTCTTCTCTTGTACAAGAGTTGAGAATTTATCAAACTTGGATTTGTGATAAATCTATCGCACTTGCCATAAATCATCGCAGTTTGATATATTATCTTATCGCTGTTGGATATTTTATCGCAGTTTGCTATAAATTATCGCACTTTAAGATAACATATTTAAATTGTCATTATTTATCGCAGTTAATAGTTTTATCGCATTTTCTACTTTCGTTATCGCTATTGAAGGTTATCGCACTTGGAGTAGTGTCCTTATCGCACTTGGTGAACTGTCATTATCGCACTTGGTTATCGCACTTGGTGAACTGACCTATCGCATTTGGTGAACAGTACTTTATCGCATTTGGACAAAATCTTTTCTAAACCAACTTAACATATCCCATCAACACATATCTTAATTATCTTAAAAGATCCAGATATGTCTCAACCACCTCATTTCAATTACTACTACCAGCTACAACAACATCCACAACAACAGCAATTTCATCCTCAGTATCAACAACAACAAGCATTCGTGCAACAACATCAATTTCTCTCTCCACCACAAGTGTCCCCACAACAGATCATGCAACAGAATCAACAACTGCATAATTATTCTTCCTACTCCAGAGAACCTCATTGATTTAACAAAATGTGTGAGGCAATTAGTAGTCAGCAATCACGTCATGAAGCTGGAAGTCAAGAAACTCCACCAATGCTAACTCCGGGTAACTACGTGCAATGGGCTAGTAGATTCCTCAGATTCGTTGAACTGAAAAAACCTCATGGTATCTACCTCAAGAAAGTCATTGAAGAAGGACCCTATCCTATTCCAGCTACTATTGTTCCAGCAACTACAGAGAGAGAAGAAACAACCACTCCCACTCCTGTTGCAAACTACACAACTGAGCAAACATTACAACAAGAAGCAAACCAATTGGCAATGTCTTTTATACTTCAAGGGATTCCCAATCCTATCTATCGAAGTATTGATGCTCAAAAGACAGCCAAAGATATGTGGGAACATGTTCATCTTCTCATGGAAGGAACAGAGCTCAACCAGGAAGATCTTGAGTCTAAATTATATATGGAGTACACTCACTTCATCATGGAACCAGGGGAAACCATTGAATCTTACTACCACCGTTTCACCAACATTATCAATGACCTTGATCGTCATGATATAAAGTTACCAAAGATTGCTGTCAACTCCAAATTCCTTGGATGCCTTGGTCCTGAATGGCAGAAGTATGCAACATTTGTAAGGCAGACAAAGAAAATTGGTGATGTCAAATATGGACTCATGTATGATTACCTCAGACAACATCAATCAGAAGTGGATAAAGAAATTGCAGCACGAGGAGGTTTCACACCCGCACCATCATCAAACTCACTTGCTCTCGTTGCTCAATCTAACTTCCCTTTACCACATCAGGAATTTGGCCAAACATCGTTTCAACCAAATCATCCACCCCAACCTCATAACCAGATCATTTCTTATGAAGCACCACAACAATACTCTGATAACCAGCTGGTTCCATTCAACAACACCGATTCAATGCTATACTCAAATGCAGATTATGATGAAGAGGAGGATGCTTTCAACTCTCTTAATGAAGCATTTGGATTGATTGCTAAAGCATTTGGCAGATTCACCAAATCCAACAACCGTCTTCGTTCATCTTCAAATACCAGGAATCAGGCAGTTGTTAATGATGGCAGAGTAGAAATTCAAAACAGGTCTTCAGGCAGATATGGTTCGGGAAATCGTGGATATGGTACTCAAAGGGTTCAGTCAGGAGGAAATAGGTTCAATACTGCAGGGGCAAACAGAAACAACATGGGGAATGATCAGAGAGGAAATTCGACTGTTGGGAATGTTCAGAGAGGCATTGCAAATACATCTATCACATGTTATAACTGTGGGGGGAATGGTCACATGGCAAATGCTTGTCCGAAGCCAAGAACAATGGGCAGTGCTTATCATAAAGAGGCTCTTCTGATGGCACTCAAAGATGAAAAGGCTGCTGGAAGGATGACTCAGAATGATCAAAGTTTTATGGCAAATGTGGAATCAGATGATGAAATGGAAGATCTTGAGGCAAATGCTGCAGTCATGCTTATGGCTAATATGCAAGAGATGAACATGTCCGAGTCAGGCCCGGTCTATGATACCGATGGTCTTTCTCAGGTACCTGATACTACATGTCTAATCCATGAAATTGCTTCACCATCTGCATCTTCATCTACAAATGAAATTTTTGATCAACATGATTCATTCTCATCACCATCTGATGATCAAATCAACACGGTTATATCATTTGATGATGATAATACCGTTGTTTCATTTGATAATCTCATTGATGATGACAATTGTGATCATTTTGAACAAACAGATCCTTTGACTGATCAAGATTCGGAATTACAGGCCTTGTTACTGACCACCCAGTCACAAATAGAAAAATGCAATGACATCAATCAAAAGCTCAAAGATAAAATTGCAGTGTTAACAAAGGATAATGAGTGCTACCAACTACAACTTTCGGGATATCTTAAACAAGATAAACGTGAAAAAGGTTTTGAAATCGCTTTCCAACAAGAGTACGTAAAAGTTCAAAATTTAGAAAGTCAAGTTCGTGAGCTAACCGTTGCCAAAGCTGAGCTTCTCTCTCAAAAAGAAAAGGATCAATTTGAATTCAAAAAACAAATTGATGCTTTAACTTCTGAATTGTTAAAAACTCAATCAGAGCTTTCAACATCTCAGCAGAATCTTCTTGAAGAAAAGCAAGCCACTAGGAAACGTGTTGACTCCTATCTTGAGGAAATTCTGGATTTGGAAACCAAACTCAAAGATTTTCAAAATGTTGTATACAAAACGGGTAATTCTGTCACACAAATTCAAAAACTATCAGTCAAACCCAGTCCTAAAGGAGTACGTTTTGGACTTGGCAGTGAAACTCCCCGTCATTCAAACAAAGCACTCAAAGACAATCCTAAGTTATACAATGCAACATTTTTGTTAGATGATACCTTTCAACGTGTTGTTATGTATTCTGTTGATGAAGAAACTGATTTTTTGGCACAAAAGATTGAGGGTCGATCAAATTCACAAAAAGAGTTTTCAAAAGTACCTTATGATTATAATGCACTACCTCATTTGAGCAAATCATTTGTCCCTCCCAAGGACCATCCAGAACAAACGTTAATATACACAAACGTAAATGCTTCTTCGTCTATAACTTCTGTTCCCACAACTGCTGTACAATTCAAAGATTGTCTGACAGAGGATAACGTTGATCCACAAATGCCTCCAAAATGTCGGGTTCTTCGATATTTTAAGACATTTATGGAAGACATTTCTCTTTTGGAGAATGAAATTGAGTTTAGTTCTCAAATTCCTATCTCTTCTTTTCTTTCTCCTGTTCAAAAAGAAAAGAAAGAGATTCTTCAAAAGAAAATCCTTCCTCATGTCAGAAATCTGAAGAAATGTGCAACTAAATGGGAAAATGAGTTATACACTGAAGTAGCATCTATGCAAACCATTTTCAAAGCTAAAGATGACAAAATTCAACGTCAAAAACTTCAAAGGAAATTTTTAGCAAAAGAAAATGATCGACTCTTGGAAAAAGTGTTGTGTTATGACGTGGTGTCTGTGATTATGAATTCGCTCTATGAATTTGGTAATTCTTTACTTGTGAATGATCATGCTGTGGATAGTAAGATGTTGCGTATGGAGATTGAGAATCTGGTACATGAGAATGAGAATCTTCGACAGATCAACAATGATGTGGAAAATAAAGTTTTTAATCTTCAAAAACGGCTTGACTGGTGTCAAAAACAGAGTGTTGAATTTGAACTTAAATTTCAAAATCTTATAGCATCTTTGTCATTCCAAAACAGTCATGTTCCTGAAAAGTTCAAGGAAACAAAAGCTTTCTTAAAACTTAAACTGTTTGAAAATGAAAAAGAATTGGATGAAATTCTTCAAAATAGAAATGACACAGTCCGCCTCAACAGAAAATTGGACTCACAAAATCAAGAGTTTCAACACATCATTTTTGATCTGAAGAAGAAAATCAGAGTTTTAGACACAAACAAAGAAAACATTCATAAGATTGCCCCAGGAATGTATGTCGTAAACAAAGAACATATCCAAGCATCTGATGTCACCACTAATTCAGCTACTTGTACTTCCACAGGACTAGAAACCACATCTAAGGTCAGACATTCCAAGACTCACAAGAAACAGAGGAAGAATAGAGTCAAGAAACCTAGGAAGGAGTTCTCTAAGTCTGAAGAAGTTCCCATTAGTAGTTTGAATAAGACAAATGTAACATCAGGAATAGAATTGCACTTAGCTGAGTCTAGTTCTAAGAATGATGTAACAGATGCTAAATCTTTAAATATGAATGAAGATGTTTTGGTTGATGCTACTTGTGTTTTTTGTCGTAATAGCATACTATCTGGTGATCATACAAAATGTGTTGCTAAAACTTTGTTGACTAAGAGAAAGAAACGAACTAGTGGCGCTTCCTCTAGGCTTAAAACTAGTGCAAAGTCCATTTTAGGAATGCCCCCACTAGATGTTTCTGAAAAGAAAACGGACAAGCCCAAATCCAAAACAACTACTTCACCTAGTGCATTCATTAGGAAAAAGGCAGAGACTAGTTGGACCTGGCAATGTTGGTTACAACACAATTTTGGTTTTAAATGGTTACCTAAAGTACTAACCTCATGTGTTACTAACCCAGCGGAACCAACCGTTATCAATTCTCCACCTGTTTCCAATGTTTGCGATGCAGGTGATTCAAATTGTCCTTTGGATTGTTGATAGCGGGTGCTCCCGACACATGACCGGCAATCTCAAACTTCTTCAAAACTTTGTTGCAAAGTTTATCGGAACGGTCAG
This sequence comes from Artemisia tridentata subsp. tridentata, assembly GCA_021014915.2. Classification (NCBI taxonomy): domain Eukaryota; kingdom Viridiplantae; phylum Streptophyta; class Magnoliopsida; order Asterales; family Asteraceae; genus Artemisia; species Artemisia tridentata. Next base: position 54,168,859 of record CP139502.1, on the reverse strand, counting down.
ATTCGGGAATGATCACTTCGCTGCAATTATGGGCTATGGGGATTACATCAATGGGAACATCGAAATCAGCCGTGTGTATTATGTTGAAGGCCTTGGTCATAATTTATTCTCCGTGGGACAATTCTGCGATGGAGACTTGGAAGTAGCATTCAGGGAGAAAACATGCTTTATTCGTGATCTTCAAGGAAACGATCTCATGAAAGGGAAACGCGGAACCAGTCTTTATTCTATCTCCTTTGAAGGCATGACTGCTTCTACTCCTATTTGTTTACTCTCCAAGGCTCATCCCACAAAGGCTTGGTTATGGCACAAAAGATTGTCTCATCTCAATTTTAAAACCATGACTGACCTTGCCAAGAACAAATTAGTTGACGGTTTACCAAAATTCAGATATGCCAAGGATCACTTGTGTTCTGCATGTGAACAAGGGAAAAGTCATCGTGCTCATTTTCCACCCAAAACAGAACACAGCACAGACCATGTCCTACAACTGCTTCATATGGATTTGTGTGGTCCGATGCGAGTTCAGAGTATTAACGGGAAAAAGTATATTCTGGTAATAGTGGATGACTACTCAAGATGGACTTGGGTCTATTTTCTTCGGACTAAAGATCAAGTTCCTTCTATCCTTGTCACGTTTCTCACAAAGATTCAAGTTCAAGTCCGCAACACCGTCCGCATCATCAGAACAGACAACGGGACTGAATTTAAGAATCAAATCATTCGGGATTTCACTGAGAAACATGGAATTGTTCATCAGACTTCAATAGCTCGCACTCCAGAACAAAATGGTGTAGTTGAAAGACGAAACCGTACGCTCGTGGAAGCAGCTCGAACTATGTTGATCAATGCTCAATTACCAGATTATCTTTGGGCTGAAGCTGTCAATACTGCTTGTTATACTCAGAATCGTGCCATGATCAACAAAAGACACAGCAAAACACCATATGAGCTTATCCAAGGAAGAAAACCAAACATCAACTATTTTCACGTCTTTGGAGCATTGTGTTATCCGAAGAATGATAAAGATGATCTTGGTAAACTTAAGGTAAAAGCAGATATAGCGATATTTGTTGGATACTGTGAGAACTCCAGGGGATACAGAATTTGGAATCGTCGGACTGGGGATATTCAAGAAACCATACACGCTAATTTTGATGAACTCACTGAAATGGCTTCTGAGCAAGACCGCTTAGAACCCGCACATAACCGTCTGAACTTTCCTGAATCTTCATCTGCACCCCTACCTTTCAACAGGAAGGATCTGGAAGATTTGTTTGCACCAATGTTCGATGACGTTCGTGTTACTAGTGCATCAGATGCTTCCACCAGTTCCGCTGCTCAAAATGTCACACATCAAGCACCTGATCCATCAGCATCTACATCTACAGTAGTTGCTACCGATGCACCACAACCTGAACCATCATCATCAATGGAGAAAACACCTCAACCAGCAGTTGAAGATTCATCCCCCATTTCTAACAATGTTCCAACACCATCAGGATATGACGGGAACGCATTCTTTAATCCATTTGCTCCCCCACCAACCATTCCAGATACCGGAGAATCATCTTCGAGCAATATGGACCCGTCATATCATCACAACAACATTCAACACTACCCATCGACTTATAAATGGACAAGGGATCATCCGTTAGTTAATGTGATTGGCAATCCAGATAAACCAGTTATGACACGACAGAAACTCCACACAGATGGTGAAACCTGCATTTATGCTCTCACCGTTTGTCAAGCTGAACCGAAAAATATCAAAGAGGCCATGACTTATGACAATTGGATTGAATCAATGCAAGAAGAGTTGGATCAGTTCAAAAGATTGGAAGTCTGGGAACTCGTTGAAAAACCAGATGGAGTGTATGTTGTGGGTTTAAAATGGATTTGGAAAAATAAGCTGGATGCAGAAGGAACGGTTATTCGTAACAAGTCTCGCTTGGTTGCTAAAGGGTATAGCCAAGAAGAGGGAATTGATTTCGAGGAATCTTTTGCTCCAGTGGCTAGGCTTGAGGCAGTGCGAATGTTTCTGGCGTATGCGACTCATAAGAAAATCACAGTTTACCAAATGGACGTGAAGACAGCATTTTTGAACGGACAACTTCGTGAAGAGGTGTATGTTTCACAACCAGAGGGCTTCGTCGATCCAGAACATCCACAACACGTTTACAGACTTAAGAAAGCTCTCTACGGCCTTAAACAAGCCCCGAGGGCATGGTATGATAAACTTGCTGCATTCTTGCTTGCTAATCATTTTACTAAAGGATCTGTGGACCCGACTTTGTTTATACAAAAACACGGGGAGGACATTCTCATCGTACAAATTTATGTGGACGACATCATTCTTGGGTCTACCCATAAAAAGTACTCAAACGCTTTTGCAAAACTTATGATACAAAACTTTGAGATGTCCATGATTGGTGAATTAAACTTTTTCCTAGGATTACAAGTTCACCAATCACCTCGTGGTATATTCTTGAGTCAGTCCAAATATGCACAAGAGATATTAAAAAAGCATGGCATGACATCTAGTGACACCTATAACACCCCTATGTCTTCCTCATCCCCGAAGCTAGATGCTGACATACATGGGAAACCCACTGATCCTACAAATTATCGTAGCATAATTGGGTCTCTCATGTATCTCACCGCTAGCAGACCGGATGTTGTATTTGCCACATACCTTTGTTCACGCTATCAATCTAACCCAACAGAAAGACATTTATCTGCTGTTAAAAGAATCCTTAGATACATCAAGGGAACCATTCATTTGGGGATCTGGTATCCAAAGGATTCTGGTTTTGCACTAACTGCTTTTTCAGATGCGGATCATGCGGGATGTATTGATACAAGAAAGAGCACATCCGGTGGTGTTCAATTCCTAGGTGACAAGCTGGTGTCCTGGCAGTCCAAGAAGCAAGATTGTACGTCTCTCTCATCCACGAAATCAGAGTATGTAGCCATGTCTGCCTGTTGTGCTCAAATCATCTGGATGCGATCACAATTGATGGATTATCGTTACATATTCAACAAAATCCCGATGTACTGTGACTCCAAAAGTGCTATCGCTATCTCGTGCAACACAGTCCAACATTCCAAGTCCAAACACATCGCTCTCAGATATCACTTCATCAAGGAGCATGTGGAGCAGGGTACCGTTGAGTTGTATTTCGTGGGAACGGAACACCAATTGGCGGATCTTTTCACGAAAGCCTTACCTCATGATCGTTTTGTGAAATTGGTTCATCAAATTGGAATGCGATGTTTGACTCCTCAAGAACTGACAAATTTTCTCCAAAACAAATAAATGAGTCAAATATCCAAACTATCTTTGTAAATATTCTCAAAAAAAAAAAAAAAAAAAAAAAAAAATGCAAGTACAATCCCTTATCCAACACTTTGTTCATTTTTTTTTATGTCATTAAATATTTTTGAACACGTGTTGAGGGGGAGACATCATTTTTTCCACAAGTTTTTTAAATTGTACTTGCATATTTTCAGAAATTGTTGTGCAATTTGGTTATAAGATTTTAAGATAACAAACTTGTGTGCCTTAAATGTACAAAAGTGAGACTAAGTGTTAGCTTGATGGTGGTTTAGGACTAGGATTTCATATATTCTAAGGTTAAGGGACTAGAATTGTTATAATTGCAAAAGTTAAATGGTAGATATTTAAGTCTAGAAATTTAATTCACTGCAGTTATTACTCTGCTACTTCCACCAACCGCATTCAATACACTTCACCCATGTTAGGAATATGAATATTCAGCTGAAGACTCGGTCACCCCGAGTACTTATTAGATCATCATAGCTCGTAGAATTATCAGTAATATTATTAGTAGTTTAGTTATTAATTAGTATTGTGGAGTGGGTCGGGTCTTTACCCACTGTCAGCTCGCTCCACAGTCCACTAGGGACGTATTATGTAATAGTATAAATACCCCTTCCCACACATGGGAAGGGTTGGACCTTTTCAATCTAATACATTACAAGTTTCTTTCTCACTCTAAAAGGCTCCCACTTTCTCACTCTAAAACTCTTCTATTCGATCCAAACAAGCCTCACACAAGTGATTCTTGCATTGTGAATACCCTACAATTGGTATCAGAGCCATGGTTAGGTCCATGAGAGTTGGTATTCACGGATTTGTGTAGTTTGTGAGGTTTTTACTCTTGGGTCGATTTGTAGTTTTCAAGATTTTTTTTGGTTCGGCTTGATTAGTAGCATACATTTCATTTTGTGCTTTGTTTAGTGATTAGAGGTTGTTTTATCTTGTATTTGTGTAGTTCTTTAAGCTTTTTCTTGGTTAGATTTGTAGTTTTTTTTTAAGTTTTTTTGTTCGGTTTGATTAAGTAGCATAAATTTCATCTTTGTACTTTGTTTAGTGATTAGAAGTTGGTTTTCTTTGTACTTTCTAGCTTAAGAATAGTATTAGAGTGGTATTTAGTGTTTGGATTCACAGATCTAAGAACGGTGTGGTGATTTTGGGAAAATTCGTGGGTAGTAGTTGAGTTGTTCTTGGCAGCGGTTTGTCTATTTTGGACGATTATTGGACTCGGTTTGTGTCAATTCTTGGACACGGTTTGTCCTATTACTCGTTTAGGCAAAAGGACAAAAGGCAGTGAAAGTGACGTGCCTGGGAGTTTGTGTCTACTCGGTTTGTCCCTGCTGCGCGTACTCGGTTTGTCCCTGCTGTGCATACTCGGTTTGTGTAGACTCGGCTTGTCTCTGAAGAATTTACTCGGTTTGTGTAAATTTACTCGGTTTGTGTCTACTCGGTTTGTCCCAGCTGCGTGTACTCGATTTGTGTAGACTCGGTTTGTCTCAGAGAAATTTACTCGGTTTGTACCTACTCGGTTTGTCCCAACTGCGTGTACTCGGTTTGTGTAGACACGGTTTGTCCCTGAAGAATTTACTCGGTTTGTGTAAATTTACTAGGTTTGTGTCTACTCGGTTTGTCCCAGCTGTGTGTACTCGGTTTGTGTAGACTCGGTTTGTCTCCGAAGAATTTACTCGGTTTGTGTCTACTCGGTTTGTCTCAGCTACGTAGACTCGGTTTGTCTCTGTTGGATCTACTCGGTTTGTCTCTCAGACTTGTATGCGGTTTGTGTCTTGGTGATTTTAGAAATTCCCGCGAAAGATTCAATTTCTCGGTTAAATCACAAGATCTGTAAAATCCCGTAGTTACTATGGCTACTACATCAAGTACATCATCAGATGATATTCAAGCAGCAGGATCTGATACTCGTCCACCTATGCTAGATTGGACAGATTATGAGTCTTGGGCACAACGAATAAGACTTTACTGCTTGGGAAAAGATAATGGTGTTAACATTCTTAAGTCAATTGACGAAGGACCTTATCAGATGGGTACCACCAGAGACGTTGTTACAACTGGTGAAGATGGGACTGTAACTTTGGGCATTGATAGACCTAGAAACTATAATGATCTTAATGAAGAAGAAAAGAAGAGGTATGATGCTGATATTAGAGCCTCAAACATAGTCATTCAAGGTCTTCCAAAGGATGTATACAAGCTCATCAATTTTAACACTGAAGCCAAGGCTGTGTGGGACAACGTTAAAATGTTGTTGGCAGGGTCAGAACTCACAAAGGAAGATCGTGAGTCACAGCTGTATGATGAGTTCGAGCATTTCAAAATGAACCTAGGAGAAAATATCACAGATTACTATGTGAGATTTCATAAGTTGGTGAATGATATGAGGATGATCAGAATGACTATGCCCAATATCCAACTTAACTCAAAGTTTGTGAACAACATGACTCCGGAATGGGACAGATTTGTTACTGCCGTCAAACTCAACAAAGGTTTAAGGGAGACTAACTATGAACAACTGTATGCTTACCTGCAACAACATGAGAAGCATGCTGCCTATGCTCGGGTGCTGAGAGAAAAGTTGAATCCTTCAACTACGAGTGACCCACTGGCTTTCATGACAAATGTACAACCAACAATCCAATCATCATCCAATCCAAGCTATCACCAACTTCACTCACAAGTACCTGCTATGAGTTCACAACTTGACTCAGGCTACTCTCAGACCGACAAAATGATTGACAACCTCACCAATCAAGTATCTCTACTGGTTCAACAGTTTCAAGCATCACTCCCTCAGACCAACAATCAGTTAAGGAATTCTTCCAACCCACGCAATCTAGTAATGGTGGAGGACGGGAAAATTGTGGTCCAGAATGTGCAAGGGAGAGCTGGTAGAAACATGGGTCGAGGTTATGTGCAGAATAGAGCTGGGAATGCCAATCAGGGGCAAGGGAAACAGATCAAGTGTTATAATTGTGGGGGACTTGGACACATTGCTAGAAACTGCAATCAACCTAAACGTCCTCAGAACTCAGATTACTTCAAAGACAAGATGTTGTTAATGCAAGCTCAAGAAAATGGAGCTGTATTGGATGAGGAAGAGTTATTGTTCTTGGCAGGAGATGGAGGAAATACTTTTGATGAAGATGTGGATGAGAAACCTATTCAGGATCTAGCACTTAATGATCCTAACATCTTCAAGGCAGATGACTGTGATGCATTTGACTCTGATGTGGATGATGAACCTACTGCTCAAACAATCTTCATGGCTAACTTGTCTTCCCTGGCCTCATCTCATCAAGCTGGTCCTTCTAATGCATCCGTGATATCTGAGGTACTAAAAATTTATGACACATATAATATTGTCGAGGGACATCAGATTCCCGAAGAAGTACATCAGGCAGTTGTTTCTGACTCAAGTGATGTTGATATGGAAAATAGCAATATTGTCTCATATGAACAGTATTTGAATAGCAACAACTCGCCTGATGTACCAAATGGTGAATCCTTTGTCAATAATGATGTGTGTGCTATGAGTAATGTATGTGCCTTAGATAATGCGAGTAATGTAGATAATGCATGTGTGTACCATGAGAACCAATTGCCTGTCCCTGATAATAACTTGATCACTAGACTAAACATCTATAAAGAACAAGTTGCTAAGTATGAACAGCGTGCTAAGTTTGAGCTTAATGATCGTGAGCAGAAATTAGAAGGTCAAATGAGTACACTTATTAAAGAGTCTAGAGTGCGAGAAGAAACATTAAAAATAGAGTTAAGTTCTTTGAAAAGTCAGCTAGAACAGTCTGTCAAACAGAAACAGGAAGCACAAAAGTGTGTAACAACACTTAAGCAAGAATTCAAACAAAAAGAAACAACTCTTTTAAATGATTTCTCTAAACTCAAGACGTTAAAAAATAAGCTTGAAGATAAGTTGTACACACAAAATCAAACCATACAAACTGCTCAAATGATTCACAAGCACAGAAAGTTGAGTGATAAGCATAGTAAAATCATGATAGGTGAACCAAAGTCAACCATCCTTAGGGGTATGCAAGTACTTCAACCAGCCCTATATGATGGTAATGTGATGATTAAGCCTATTCATGACCAACCTGAGCATATCTACACTGATGAAGAGGATGAGTTAAGTGATAAAACGAGGGAAAAAATGAATGAGAAAATGAGGGATCCCGAATGCATAGCCAGACGAATAATAATTAAACCCCATGATTATTATGAGGAAAATCGTTTGACTGTGTTTGCTCCTCAAAAGAAATTAACACCTGAACAGATATTTTGGAAACAAGATAGTGAAAAACTTAAGGAAGATAAACTTAAGGCCAACACCCCCCTCATTCGAAAAGTTGCGTCCATAACGGTGTATCCTCCCAATACACCTAGGAATCTGGTGCCTTTGTCTCTTCCCACTGAATGCAAAACCTTTATTAGCTTATATGTGCTTTGGCAACTATTTGCTGATTTTGATAAAACATGTAAGAAGAGAATCACACCAACCGGCATTACTGAGGGGGAAAGGTGTTTTGAACATGCAAAAAGGTGTTACTTAACTGAGGTCATGCCATTCTTTAAACTACTTAAAGAACATTTTGAAGGGTTGCAAACTGCCCTTAAAGTCGAAATAAAAGAAATGGAAGTAGTATTTAAAGACATGGAAAAAGAGGTGAATGAATATGCAATAGAGCTTAAGAGTCGAGAGATTGAAAGAAAAAACATACTCATTACTAACGACAACTTGATTGCTAGATGTATTGCACAAGATGTATTTTACACTGTTACTGATTCTGCATTGTCTGCTTGTCAATTTAATGAGTATGCTATTGCGTTGAATGTCACCCAGAATCGTGTTGTTGAGCTTGAGGGGGAGAATTTAAAATTGCTTGAAAAAATTCAAAATGATGACCATGATAACATGGTTAAACGTTTTTCAAAATTGGAAGTTGAATACCTTAATTTACAATTGAAATATCAACATTTAAATGAAAAACATAAGATATCGAATGACAAGACATCCTTGGATGCTCCTGAATTTGATACTTATTTTGAATTAAGCAAACGAGATGAGACAATTCAAGCTCACACGAACACGATTCGACTGCTGAGGGCCCAAATTGCCCAATTGAAATACAACAAGTGTGAAGTATATGGCACCAATAAACCTTCATCTTCAGATTCTCAGAATTTTCAATATCAAAACACCATAAATAAGTTACATTATGAAAATGAGTGTTATCGAGAAGAAAATTCAAAGGTTAAACAACATTTCAAAGAGTTATATGATTCTATTAAAGTTACAAGAAGCAATCATAATGATCAAATAACCTCTTTAACAAATGAAATTGAGAATCTTAAGGCTCGGGTGAAAGGTAAAATGCCATGCACCACTTGTAATTGTGATACACAAAAGGCTACTGATAGTAAAAAGTATGATGTTGATGTTGGGCGTATTCCGTTTAAGCTTAGAAATAACAGCCTTGCCCATCAAACATATCTAGATCATCTTAGAGAAGGCCTTGACACACTTCGTGAGGTAGTTGAAGAGGATAGGAATGATAAGCCACTTGATCAAGCAGTTGTCTATGCATGCAAACTCACGAAAAGGATTCAGGAAAACTTAGAATATGCCATAGGCTCAATTCCTAAGTTTAGAGGCCATAGAGATAGATTTGTTGCATCATCATCCAATGTTGTGAACAAGCATGTAGCCTTTGATCTACCACCCAAAACATCAGAACCCAACACATCATTATCAGGAAGGCATGTGACAGAAAAACAAACTAATGTTACCTTCGATGCTTCTACAGGAGTAAAAAGTGACACCCAAGCTAGCGGGTCAAGGTCTAGAGGAAATGAAAGAAAGGATATGACTGCGCCAGCTAAGAATGATCACTTGAAGAATGTAGAAGCCCAACCTAGGAACAATAAGTTTACAATGAGTAGGATGAATCGTGTTGATTCTAGTATCAAAAGTACTGTAATTAATTCGAATTCTAATGCTATCTGTAAAACATGCGACAATTGTTTAATTTCTGCTAATCATGATGAATGTGTTGTGTCTTTCCTGATGTCTTCTGCATCATCCCATGTTAAGAATGGTAGGATAACTGAAGCATGCAAAAAGGTTTGGAAAGCAACAGGAAAAACATTTGCTAGCATAGGCTATCAATGGAGACCCACTGGAAGGAAATTCAATTTAGGAAAACAGTGCACGTTACCTAAAATGAATAAGCATAAAATTGTAAAAGTTAAGGAATGGAGACCCACTGGAAGGAAATTCAATTTAGGAAAACAGAGACCATTACCTAAAATGAATATGCATAAAATTGTGAAGAATAAAGAATGGAGACCAACTGGTAGAATCTTGCCTTTAGAATCACAATGCCTTCCATCTAGGTCTTGTCCTGTCTCAAGTTCTGTCTCCACAGTAAAGATAGTAGCATCTGTGAAATCTGTGGTTCCTGAATATGTGTGTGCTGACCAAATGGACCCCAATTGCACTTGGGGATCCACATTTTTCAGTTATCCATTGTTGTCTGGTTTCAAATGCAGGTCGTACAAATCGTCATGTGGTATTTGGACTCAGGCTGCTCAAAACATATGACTGGAGATCGCTCACGGCTCAAGAACTTCGTGAAAAAGTTTATCGGGACAGTTAGATTTGGGAACGACCACTTTGGTGCTATTATGGGTTATGGAGATTATGTGTTTGGTAATAGTGTAATCTCAAGGGTATATTATGTGGAAGGACTAGGACACAATCTGTTTTTTGTGGGTCAATTTTGTGATTCAGATCTGGAAGTAGCTTTCAGAAAGCATACATGTTTCGTCAGAGAATTGGATGGTTTAGATCTCCTCAAGGGCAGTCGGGGCACCAATCTATATACCATCTCAATTGAAGAAATGTTGAAGTCCTCTCCAATATGCTTGCTTTCTAAAGCCTCTAAAACAAAATCGTGGCTGTGGCATCGTCGTTTGAACCACTTGAACTTCGGTACCATAAATAATCTTTCCCGTAAAGATCTTGTTAGAGGGATGCCCAGACTGAAATATGAGAAAGATCATCTCTGCTCTGCATGCCAACTGGGTAAAAGCAAGAAACAAACCCACAAGCCTAAAACCGTCAACACCAACTTGGAAGTTCTTCACACCCTCCACATGGACTTGTGCGGTCCAATGAGAATACAAACCATAAATGGAAAGAAGTACGTTCTGGTGATAGTAGATGATTATTCTCGGTTCACATGGGTAAAGTTTTTGAGAACCAAGGACGAAACTCCAGAGGTTATCATTAAACTGATAAAACAGCTGCAAGTAAGGCTTGATAAAACTGTCAGAATCATCCGCACAGATAATGGTACTGAGTTTGTTAACCAACAACTCCGTAATTTCTATGAAAGTATTGGCATCACGCATCAGAAAAGTATCCCTCGCACGCCTCAACAGAACGGGGTGGTTGAACGAAGGAACCGTACTCTGGTGGAGGCTGCAAGAACCATGCTTATATTTTCAAAGACACCGATGTTTCTCTTGGCAGAAGCTATTGCAACAGCATGTTACACTCAAAACCGATCCCTAATTCATCCGGTTCATGAGAAGACTCCCTTCGAGTTAATTCATAACAAGAAACCAGATCTTTCCTTTCTTGCGTGTGTTTGGTGCTCTTTGCTATCCAACTAACGATAGTCAAGACTTAGGAAAATTAAGAGCTAAAGCAGATATAGGTATTTTCGTTGGATACGCACCAGACAGTAAAGGGTATCGAATCTACAATAAAAGGACCCGTAAAATCATGGAAACCATTCATGTTACGTTCGATGAGCTGAGTGAGCTACCTGTTTCAGGACAAATCAGTTCTGGACCCGATCTTCACCTTTTGTCTCCTGGACCCATTAGTTCAGGACTTGTACAGATTTCCACGCCTGCAGATTCTTATGTGCCACCTACATGTGAGGAGTTGAAGAAGTTATTCGATCCTATGTTTGATGAATACTTTGAGCCAACAAATGGAACCATCCCGAGTGAATCAGCTATAATTCCTATGGATGAGGTTCAAGCCCCACAAGATTCAGAAGGACCTGCAGCTTCAGTATCAGTCAGTCACAATGCTCCTACTGCCAGTCAATCGCCTTCGTCATCAAACACTCAAACTTCTCCAGTAATGCAAGAATCTTCAGATAATAATTCTTTGGAAGTTAATCCTTTTGCTCCTGTTGAAGAGGTTCCTTTTGAAAACATATTTGCTCCTGAACATTCATCAGACACATCCTTACTTGAAGATCACAGCACTGCTTCGTCTATTCACAACCATCAACCTCACGACCATCTCAGGAAATGGACCAGTGATCATCCAATCGACAACATCATAGGCAATCCCTCACGTCCAGTATCCACTCGTAATCAACTAGCCACTGATGCACTATGGTGCTTCTTCAATTCCGTACTGTCTAAAGTCGAACCAAAAGATGCCAAAGAAGCAATGACTAAAGATTGCTGGTTCCAGGCTATGCAGGATGAAATCCATGAATTTGATCGACTTGAAGTATGGGAATTAGTGCCTCCTCCGGAGCGTGCAATGATCATTGCTTTAAAGTGGATCTTCAAAGTGAAGCTTGACGAGTATGGTGATGTCTTAAAGAACAAGGCACGGCTAGTTGCTAAAGGGTTTAGACAAGAAGAGGGCATTGATTTTGAAGAATCGTTTGCTCCGGTTGCTAGAATTGAAGCTATAAGAATCTTCCTAGCTAATGCGGCTAGTCGTAATATGATAGTCTACCAGATGGATGTCAAAACGGCATTCTTGAATGGTGACTTAAAGGAAGAAGTTTACGTGAGTCAACCTGAAGGATTCGTGGATGCTGAACACCCTACTCATGTTTACCGCTTGAAGAAGGCTCTTTATGGACTAAAACAGGCGCCAAGGGCATGGTACGATACTGTAACACCCCAACCCGACAAGGGTAAAGGTGTCACAAATACATGGCTTCATATCAGATACAAGCATTCAGGAAATAAAATAGCGGAAGCTTTGACATTAAAATTCAAGGGAAAATAAGTCAACACGACTTATATCAAGTACAAGATGGAAATAACGAAGTACAAAACAGAATCCAAACTGCCCAAACAATGGCATAACATAAATAATATCCAAGTGGTCACATTAGAAAGACAAGGTCTAAACTTCACACAAGTTGCTCTCATCCCATGCTAAAACCCAGCTCCTAGCTTAAATGTACCTGCCGCAGGAAAAGAAATGCGGCTGAGCTACGAGAGCTCAGTGAACAGATATAACGGAACCAAAGCAGTAATAACGGGATAATAAAGTAAATGAAATAATACCAGGAGTAACAAGAGTCAGGAAAAGGAATACAAGAGTTATGCAGACATACCAGGAATTTAGAATGGTTACAATGGTGAAAGTGAATGAAACCAGAACCCACCAAAATCCCAAGTCAAATCAAGTCAGGTCAAATATCAGGTCAAGTATCAGGTCAAGTAACAGGTCATAAGGTTACAAGGTTTCAGGTAAACAGAAATCCTCTATGAGCCCAAAACATATCAAATCACATCACATATATCAGGGTGTATGGAGGGGTGACCTCAGCATACCAGGAAACAGGGTGAGGGGATGCCTCCAGGGGTTGGAGTCGCGAACTCCCAGGGGTGTGAAAGACGTGTATCGCACACACTCGTCAGTCACCAGGATATAACAGGAATCATAACAAATCAGGACATGTCTAGGATGCATCCATGCGCCCCCGCAGGCCACAGGGTCTTCTCTACATAACAAATCAAATCAGGTCGGGGACGGGACAGGACATCACTCTCCTGCCCTAGAGTCATGCCACCGGTGCATCAATGACATGGACATGAAACCCTCATGCCTAGTGGATGGCTCGTAGTCTCAAACTGTGGGTCAAGGTCAGGTATCAAGTCTCGGGTGTCAGGTCTCAAGTCTCAGGTATCAAATGTCAGGTATCATATCAGGGTTCATATCAGGGTTCAAGACAGGATATAAATGCAGGGGTTCATTATCAGGAGGTCAATATCAGAAAGGTCAAATACTGAAAGGTTCATAATAGTTTATTATAAGAAATCCTTTTTACATGGTTTAATAAAATGATCGTTAGAACAGTTTCATAATAAAAGTCTTTTAGAGAAATGTTCAAAAACCTCTTCATATACAACTAAAAGTAGTTTATAAAATCCTATGAACCTTCAAATACCCCAGGTCTTAATTATTCAGGTTATCAGGGTTCAATAAGTCATGTCAAGTGTCATAGCAGGGTTCAAGTCAAAGGTTCAATTCAAATGGTTCATATCAAGTGTATCAAGGTTCAAGTTCAGGTTTATGACAAGGTTCAAGACAAGGTCAAAGCAAAGGTCCAAATCTATGGTTCACAACACAAGGGAAAACATAACAATGAATCAGGAATCATAAATGAGACGAAGGCTCTTTACAAGAAGAGCAGAATATCTGTACCTTATTCAAAAGCAAGCAAAGAACACAAGAGTAGTTGACAGGGCTCAAGATCACTCCTTCCTCGAACCTAAAGGAGTAGAAGATATAAATACGAAAGGGGTTCAGTCATTTTCCCATTATAAGTAACTTCCACTTTTTGTAACTTTCTATGTTTAGCAGGTTTCCATAATTAGTAAGTTTTCATACTTAGAATATTCAAATGATACAAACCAAGTTAAGTCTTCAATTAGCTTATTATGGGAGGAACATTCATTTTAACTCATTATACAAATTTTAAGATCAAATATGATAATCTTTCATAGTTTAGGGTTATTAATGCAAATTTACCAAAGTTAAAGGTCCACATTTGAAATCTTATCATTTTACCTTTCAAACACTTGTACTTTCCAGAATTACATGTTTAGCCTTCAAGTTCCATAATTTACAAGTTACACCCCTTTACTTTATTAATTACAAATTAAACCTTATACTTTTATTATTTACCATTTAATCCTCATCTTAGTTACATTACACATCAAGCCCTTTTATTTATTCAATTTACAGAAAATACCCTTCAATATCAATATGTTACAAACAGCCCTCAAGGTTTAGGTAATTTACATATTTAGTCCTTGTACTTATTTAAATACAAATCGAATTATATAATTAGCCATAATTACATATTAGACCCATAAATACTCCAAATTACACAAAACACTCTTAGCATTATTATTTACACAAAACCACTTCAAGTTTCCAGAAATTACATTTTTAGTCCCTCGTTTTATTTATTTTCCAATTCGAATATACATAATTTACAAATTACATTTTAATTCCAAAACCTCCATAATTTACAAATAGCACCCTCAAGACATATTTTATTCATATTGCCCTGATTTTATAGAGTATTACAAAAATGGTCCACGAATTTTAAAAATTACAAAACGCCCCCTTAACATTTATTTTCCAATCGGTTTAACATTTTATGTACAAAATCAAACCCTAAAAATTCCCAATCATCATCTCATCATTATATCATCATTATATCATGATTATTTCCAGATTTCATTCAAGATAAACCCTAGGTAAATCGGTTTCACCATTTTTCCACAATTTCTCTTTTTATTTTCTAAAAACCGATCTAACATAAATTCCAAACTCACAAATTCGACATCCACAAATCAAGCTACCATTTTTCTCATGTTATATGATGTATAAGAGACCCACGAAAAATATATACAAGGCTCATAAAAATCGCATACATGTTCTATAGAATTAATTCGATTCTAGGGTTTATAAGCTTATTAATTTTTGTTCGATCATAGTACATTGCATGGTTCGATTCCAGTATTTTATACATGTTATATGTGATCAGGAGAGGGTTAGAAAAATACCAATTCGATTATAGAACAAAGGATTCACACGATTTGATTTTCTTTTTCTCGGTTGCACTTATTCGACCCAAATAAATCACCAACACCAAACGATCGACTCTAGGAGTGTGTAGCTATTTTTCCCACCTTCTTGGCAACCCTAAGAACTCCAGAAAATTTGCTCTTGATGCAGAAAAATCGGATGGAGGCGTGGATGATTTTTTGAAGGTGGCGGCCAAATGTTTTTAGGGTTAATGGGGTAGAATAAATTAGGGGTATGTTATATCTAGTTTAGGCCGAGCATAGGGGAGGGATATGAGGCCAAAGAACCGGCCTTGAGGCCCAAATAATTTCCCTTTTTATTTTATGTAATTTTCCTAATTTAATTTGTAATTTAAAATGGTTTATAAATGATAATAATTGTGTACTTAAATTTTCGGTACACACAAGGGTATTTTGGTCATTTCATAACTTGAATAAATATTAATCGAAGTCGTCAAAATTATTTTGTATCATATCTTGTTCGTTTCCAGAAGTTTGGGATCGTTTCGGGACTTTAATTAAGCTTTAATTAATTTTTAAAGTTTTCAGGGGCATTTTGGTAATTTTTGCATGTTTTAGATTTTCGGGTTTTACAGATACATTGTCCAAGTTCTTCCTAGCAAACAGATTCTCCAAGGGTGTTGTTGATCCTACACTATTCACCAGGAAGTCAAGAAACCATCTACTGCTAGTTCAGATATATGTAGATGATATCATCTTTGCTTCAACAGATCCTGGTGAATGTGATAGTTTCTCAAAGGAGATGAATTCCAAATTCCAAATGTCCATGATGGGACAAATGTCATTCTTCTTAGGATTACAAGTTTCTCAAAGTCCCGGAGGCATATTCATCAATCAATCCAAATACGCCAACGAGATCCTGAAAAAGTTTGGATTCCATTCAAGTGAACCTGTTGACACTCCCATGGTTGATAGAACGAAGCTGGATGAAGATCCTTCAGGGATTCCAGTTGATATAACACAGTATCGAAGCATGATTGGATCTTTGATGTACATCATGGCTAGCAGACCAGATCTTCTGTTTGCTGTGTGTATGTGTGCTCGGTATCAATCCAGACCAACCAAGAAGCATGTTGAAGCAGTGAAAAGGATCTTCCGATATCTTCAAGGCAC
The DNA here is from genome assembly GCA_021014915.2 of Artemisia tridentata subsp. tridentata. Taxonomy (NCBI): domain Eukaryota; kingdom Viridiplantae; phylum Streptophyta; class Magnoliopsida; order Asterales; family Asteraceae; genus Artemisia; species Artemisia tridentata. The sequence goes on along the minus strand of CP139502.1, from coordinate 54,152,478 downwards.
GGTTCATATGGGTCTCTGGTATCCTAAGGACACTGCAATGGAGTTAACGGCATACGCAGATGCTGATCATGCGGGATGTCAAGACACTCGTCGAAGTACTTCAGGAGGAGCTCAATTTTTAGGGGAAAAGTTGGTTAGTTGGTCTTCTAAGAAGCAGATGAGTACTTCCATATCATCTACTGAAGCTGAGTACATTGCTATGTCTGCTTGCTGTGCACAAATCCTTTGGATGCGATCACAGCTTTCGGACTATGGATTCTCATACAACATAATTCCCCTATATTGTGACAACAAAAGCGCCATTGCTCTTTGTTGTAACAATGTTCAGCACTCCAGGTCAAAACACATCGACATCAGGCATCACTTTATCAGGGAACAAGTGGAAAAAGGAATTGTGGAACTGTACTTCGTGAGGACAGAGTTTCAGTTAACTGACATCTTCACCAAGGCCCTCCCAAGAGAAAGGTTTCAGTTTATTCTCCCACGCCTCGGCATGAAAAGCATGACTCCTGAAACCCTCAAGTGTCTTCAGGAAGAAAAGGAGGAGTAAAGGATTGTCTTCTCATATCCTTGTGCATAGTTGTATATATCTTAAATCAAAAAGAAAAATACAAAAATATAAAACCTATAAAAAAAACCATAAAAATCGAAAAATCAGAAAATACCAAAAATAGGTCTACCTAGGCATGTCTTCTGTTTATCGATAACATTTACGTATCTAGAAATGTCATTCAACAATGGCACGGATTCTTAAATGAAGCTCGAGCAGAAGTTATACTAATCAGTTAAAACATGTCTTAATGGCTTGCAGTTACTTCATACTGCAACCCGCACTGTACAATGGGGAAAGCATGTCGCCAAAAAGACAGTTGTTCCTCCAACCGGGTGATGTTCACCTGGGCATGGATTACTTTATATCCATGTTCTCCCGAATTGATGTACGTTTCAGTGCGTCATTTCGTGTATTAGAAGAGAAGTCTTCTTTACATCAGACTCTTTATCTTGTTTGATTCTTCAAGAGAGTCTTGATGTTACACAAGGTGGTCACTTGACTTAAATTTTCAAATTTCTGACACCTTACCAAATTTGTGTAACATCAGCAGTGACACTCTCTCGTTGTTTCAGGGGGAGCATCGTATGCTCCTAAATCAGAATACAGTTAAACCTGACCACATTTTCTCCCAAATTTTTCTAAACGTATTTAAATCAATTGGGATCACAAATCTCAAATGGTTTGAAATTTTTGATCGGGGGAGAGAATGTGATTTAAATAGGAAATTCTGATAAAATGTGATGATTTGGAAATTAATGTAAGCTCTCTCGTATGTGCTAAACCATTTTGCATATCAAGGCACATATTGAGGGGGAGCAAAATGTTTTGGTCATAAAAGCAAGCTCTTCCATATGTGCTAAAATCTTTCGTATATCGATGCACATATTGAGGGGGAGCAAATGGTTTTTACAAAACAAAGGATTTGGCATAACATGAGATCGAGGCTCAGACTTCACCAAAGAATTGACGAAACTTGAATTGTCATCAATCGAAAGGATACGTCTTGGCCGGGTAATAATTTCAAGCTGGTCTAACCAGTGATGTAAGCGTGTCTCGAAAAAGATGTATCTGAGTAGAGTGTACCGTTTCGAGAAACTTTCTATGGACTTGACCAGGACGGGTAATAATTTCAAGCTGGTCTAACCAGTGATGTAAGCGTGTCTCGAATCGGTCATGTTCACTAAAAGTAGATCAATTCAAAAAGTGCAAGCTCTACCTAACATGTGCAAATTTATAAAACTATCACCCGAGCACATGTTGAGGGGGAGCATTTGAAAAATATAAAACTCTCAAGTGTTTGCAAAAATTGTGTTTCAGAATCATGAACACTTTGAGAGATTTTTCAAAGATTTGGTTTATGGCAATCGTGGAAGTACACCAAAGACCGACCATTTTAATTAATGCATGGAGTTATAAGGATGGTTAGGTTAGGCTCGAGTTCCCACGATCCCGCCAGAGCCGGAGGGATCTACCCAGGGACAATCCACTAGTTAGTGTAGAAGTCCTTAGGTATGATTAAAAAGGAGAAAAGTGAATGAGGGAATAGTGCCGACTAAGATGGAGCTAACACTGGAACAAACCCAACAAGGTGTTAGTTATGAAGTCTCGGTAAGCACTGAAGGGGTTGAAGAATGAAAAAGAATTGTAAAGAGAAAGGGTGAAAAGAAATAGCCCTCCTTACAACTTAGGCAGAAACCGGGTCAATACATATGCTGTCAGAATCACTTAGTTGATTGCTGGCATTGAAGATAAAGTATCATGGACCCAGTGATACGCTGCACAACCCTCCCTAGCCACTCAAGGTCCCTCAAAGGATTCTTGTTTCAATTGTCACGGAGTTCAATACATTCCTATCGTCTCTCTCACTCCGAGTTAGATGATATTGAAAAGGTGGCAGTCCTCTCCAGCCTCCGATCACCAAATCAAAATGCACAATTGAGTCTAGAGCCACGAGATGCATAATAAGATCTCATAGGGACACGAATCATTTCTACACTGGTTGTTCAACATTAAGGACACCAGTTGTAAACTCATGAGTCCTACGCAGATCTTAGCAATCTGCCAGAACATTTATGAGAGAATTTACTTATGTAATTCTCAATGATTGAATGGAAATTCCTGCCAGGGTCAACATCAAACAGCCCTGTATGCAGGTCACTTCGGTAATTCCTCGTGGATTACGCTTAGTGGTCGCGGCGGTTTCAACCGGTCTACAGTCGTGGAGTGATCTCCAGCGACTCACCTAATCGTTGATTTACTACGGTAAAATCTTAAAAAGCCCTCTGTGGGTTTTCGATTAGGAACGGTCTTGGTAAGGATTAGAGAGAGTCTTCACACTATGCTGTTGACTATCTCGAAGTCCAAACTTGTTAGTACCGGTCGAATTATTGCTAACTGTCGTATGCAGGAATATCTGGCGGTTGTTGCTGTGGAACGCTGTAGCTGGTTGCTGTTGTAGCTGGTTGCAGAAAAGATGCCAATCCATCACCACATGTTCACACCACATCATCATCAAAGAAGTCATGATCACTCTAAAAGACCTTCAACACAGCTTCTGCTAACTCTGATGCTGAAGATCATGACTCCATATCGTGTGAGCATGTCGACTCTAAGTATATTTCATCACATGGAGATTTACTACTGAAAGATGACTTGGAGACTCAAGTGGGATGATAACTCCAAAGAATCAACCAAGATCATCCAAGACAAAAGAAAAAAGTCATCTTAAGATTTGCTGCTGCACAATGATCAAGTATAATGAAGAATCAATGAGTACGAGCTATGAAATCAAGATCCAAGGATGAAGTGCTAGAATTCAGAACATGACTTCCGGGGTGACCTCCCTTAGGGGGAGATTGTTAGGAATATGAATATTCAGCTGAAGACTCGGTCACCCCGAGTACTTATTAGATCATCATAGCTCGTAGAATTATCAGTAATATTATTAGTAGTTTAGTTATTAATTAGTATTGTGGAGTGGGTCGGGTCTTTACCCACTGTCAGCTCGCTCCACAGTCCACTAGGGACGTATTATGTAATAGTATAAATACCCCTTCCCACACATGGGAAGGGTTGGACCTTTTCAATCTAATACATTACAAGTTTCTTTCTCACTCTAAAAGGCTCCCACTTTCTCACTCTAAAACTCTTCTATTCGATCCAAACAAGCCTCACACAAGTGATTCTTGCATTGTGAATACCCTACAACCCACCATCATCAACGGCCAACATTCATTCTGCAAATCCGAACAAGACTTTTGATTTTTGTGAGTGTTCTTATGTTTATCATGTTATTATAAAAGATGGTTTTGAACGAAATCATGATCCAACGGCTAAAACATTCAAAATTGTGATGTTAGTTCTAGGGTTTTGCGTTAAATTGGGGATTTTTGATTTAGAGTGTTTGAGTTAAAAATGATTGTATGATAATACTTTTACAATGTTAGTAATCCTATATTTCATGCTTACTTACTCCCAGAAACCACAAATTAGTCTAATCGAATTTTAGGGTTTAAGCAACGATTTGGGGAAAACTTTGTGAATGTATTATTGTATAATCTGTTGATTGGAAAATTATTGTTTGATGTTTAATTGAATATTGACATGCGTGATTTGTACCCAGAAACAATTTAATTGAATCGATTCGATTTTAGGGTTTAAGAAGAACTTGGACACTAGCAGTTTGATTCATGCTTATTTGTGGTTCGTTTTTGTTATAACTTAGCCAAAATGTCCATAATAGTCATTCAAATTGTTTGTGAAAATCTATGAACACAAATCATGAGTTACAATAAAGATTTAAGCGATCGTTCATCGAGAAATATGTTCGTAAACTCTTGTATAAGAGTTTATCGAAGTTGGCCAAAATTATCGCAGTTGGGATAGTTATCGCAGTTGAGATACTTATCGCAGTTGAGATAATTATCGCAGTTGAGATTCTTATCTTGATTGATTTAATTATCTTGATTGACATAACTATCGCAGTTGGATAATTATCGCAGTTAGATAATTATCGCAGTTGGGCTAAAATATCTCAGTTGGGCTAATTATCGCAGTTGGGATGATTATCGCAGTTGAGATGATTATCGCAGTTGGATAATTATTACAATTAAGATACTTATCTTGATTGAATGATTATCGCAGTTGTCATAATTATCGCAGTTGACAATAATTATCGCAGTTGACAATAATTATCGCAGTTGACATAATTTATCGCAGTTGTGATCTGATATAAAATTTTGATCAATTTCATTAAGTATATCCTTTTATACTTATTAAAATTAATCAAATTTTATAGAATTTGGCTAACTCTTGATAAATTCTTGGACCAAGCATGTAACAAACAATCATTAATACAATGGGATGCTATGTGTTGTTCTTAAAAGCTAACAATTTTTCTAACAAACATACATTCTGTATATTGGTATATGATTGTTGATTCAGAAACACCAAATGGCAACTTCACAACAACAACCTCTTCCTGCTCTCACCAAAGAAGAAGTCTTTCCTCGTGGGTATACTCTGGAAATAGGGAAGAACAATTCACGGGTAGAATTGGACAAGATCAAGTGTTCCGACTCCAGCTGCCAGATTGCTGTAGAGATTCTCAAAGCTCACAAATGCAGGGATCTTCTTGACAGCTCAGACACCATTCCAGAGCTATATATTCATCAATTCTGGGATACCTTTACAAGAAGCAATGATGACAAGTCTTTTACTTGTACACTGGATCGGAAGAAGATCAGAGTCACACCTGCTACACTCAGAAAAGCCTTGAAACTTCCAGAGGCACCTGAAGCTTCTAACCGATACCACCCAACACCTTCAGAGTCTGAGGTCATGCAATTCCTGGAAGATATTGGTTATGATGTTCAACCTGATACACCATTAACCACGATCTCCAAAGTTAATGCTAGATACATTCCTCAACCCTGGAGGACTATCTTCTTCATCATAACACATTCAATAACTGGAAGAGATAGTGGGTTTGAGCATCCAAGACTGTCTCATCTTCAAGTCTTATGGGGATTTCTAAACCAAGAACCAATTGACTTTGCTGCTCTTATTTGGGAAGATATAATGTACTTAATGCGTAAAGCATCCAAGAAAATCCCATTTGTTCGATACACCAAAGTTCTTATCAGCTATCTACTTGATCAACATGAAGACCTTGTTAAGCGTCCTACTGATCAAGCGGTTCATGAGTATAGCATGGATAAAACATTGAGCAAAGTCTACTTCCCGAAAGAGAGCACACGAAAGCAAGGTGCAAGGTTGCCAGAATTTTTGATGCCTGATGAGGTCAAAGAAACAAAAGCTTATCATGATTACGACCAAGCATACCGTGAACGTCGTGTGGGTCTTGCCAAGATGATTGAAGAATCTGGATCTTCAAAGACTCATTCAAAAGGTAAGACTAAGACAGGAAGTGCTTCAAGTGTCTCTAAACCAAAAGAAAGACATCCCAGAACCACATTCATCAAGAGGAGAGTACCCAGTAAACCACAGCCAAAACCAGAACCGAATAGAATCGTTGATGAAGATACAGAATCTAACTCTGAATCATCTGAATCCGAAGAAGAACATGTTTTCATGACTGAAGAAGAGATTGAACTTCAAAAAAAGATCTCTCATGAGAATGCACAAAAACAAAGTCTCAAAACATTAAAAGAAGATGAAGAGCGTAGAGCAAGGAAAGTATTGGAACAACAGATGGAGTATGAGAGAAAACATAAAGTTGGAGGATCCCAAACAGTTCATGAAGTAGATTTGACCCAAAATGATCCGTTTAATCAACCCGGAGAGTCTGGAGCTGAATCAACAAAGGTCTCTTCTCCGCAAACAAGTTCGGTTAATCAACCCGACTTGGGAGCACCAACTCAAGAGGAGAAGGAAAAAGATCAGGATAGCAACATTGTTTTATCTGACAAGGATATTTCTGATTCTATGTTTGAAGACAATCCCGAGGAACAAACACGCAATGATGATACAAACGATTGGAATATAGAAGAAGAAAAAGACATTCTTGGAGACAAAGCAACTAAAGCAGCCAAGGATCTTGAGGAAGAGGCTAAACAGGAAGAAGAAAGGCAACGTAAGGAGGAGGCTCAAGCTAATCTAGAAGCAGATAGCTACATTCGTTCTCACACACCAACACCTCCTCTTTCCCCTCCAAAGGACACAGCCAAATCAGCACTGACTATGGTCGTTCATAAACCGCAACAACCACAAGAACAACCACCAGCTCAGCCCTCGTCTGGTTCCTCACCCAAGACACCTCCTGGGTCACCGCCTAAGAATCCAACACCTCCACCCTCACCTCAACAGGAATCCAAAACTAAATCTGATGATCCAATCTCTTCGCTCACTCCTTCATCCTCGAGATCTTCATCACCAAAATCAAGAGCAACTGTTTCTGAAAATATTCTTAAGGCCTACAAAGGAAAAAGCAAAAGAAGAATCGTCCAAGTTACAAAAGTTGAAGTTGTGTCTCCTGCAGCAAAAAGACTTAAACAGGCAATCAAGAAAGCACAAGCACAACGAGACAAAGATACATCAACTAAACTAGCTGACATGGAAAGTTTAGTTAAGAAACTGTCTCAACAAATGGAAGAGATGCAGGAAAGCAAGAAGCAGATAGATGAATTTCTTGGTTTCAATATCAAGGAGCATATGACACGCAAGACAAAGAAATTTGTTAAGCAATTTCTTCCTGATCTTCAACAAAACATAAATGAACATATTGATTCACAACTTGACGAAAAGATCAAAGAATCTGTCTCTTCTTCTTCCCACACCAAACCACTTCCAGAACTCACCACTGAATATATCGAGCTTGTGCTTCTAGACAGACTCTTTGAAATCACCTCTCCTTCTCCAGAAGAAATTAACCTGATCGCGGCTCTTCAAGCACATATTGAGAAGAAATCATGCAAGGAAGCTGCTGACAAAGGAAAACGTATTCGAGAAGATGATGAGGATGATCAGGACCCTAAACCCGAACAAAAGAAACACAAAGGCGGGTCAGGGATTCATATTCAGGAACCAACTGGACACAAAACATCATCTCAACCTCCGAAACATCAATCCTCTGGTCCCACTGAAACCAAACATCACTATGAGCACTTTACGGCAGAAGATATGGAATACCAGCCACAAGATGATCAACCTCATTCACCACCATCACCATCAAAACCAAAGCCTTCCAAATCTAAGCCTTCACACAGCAAAAAGTCTTCTACTGAACCAGCTGTTGTCACATGGCTAGATAATGATAAGGATGAACTCGGAAATGAATGGTTTGATCATCTAGCAAGCGCTCAAGTTCAGACTGACGAAGCTTCCAGAGTTGAAGACAGCACCTTTGCTGTTACTCAAGAAATTAAAAGAACTCTTAATATTAAGAAGATGACCAAAAAGGAACTTCGTCGGATCAAGAATGATGCTTTCCTTCTTCTGAAAAACAAATCCAATAGCGCAGCAGAACTCGAATATCACCTTGAAAACATTGCACGGGCAATGTCAAGTGACTTCGACTGGGCTAGTCCAGACGTCGTCAGGAAAGTTGGCAAGAATCAACCATTCATCACTGATTGGACCAAGCCACTGTCCGTGATTCGAAAATTTCATCACTCAGAAATTCCCTTTCAAATGTTCTTCAACAAAGATCTGGAACTTCTAAAGAATGGAGCTCAAGGAACGACAAAGTATGCTACATCTATCACTTTCACACCAGCCGCTCATTACACACAATCAGCTATTGAAGAGGCAGCTATTAACAGACATCTGTTTGTTAAAAAGCTCGTCAAATATGATCATGATGCAGAGCTAGGAATTCATCACTGGTACTCTAAAAGACAAAGCTGGTACAAGTACAAACTTGCCCTCCAGAAATCAAAAGAACCAGTTTACAGTGATCTCAGAATAATGGCCGTCATCAATGTAAGCGGATCCAGAAGATGCGATTATATATTTCTAGAAGAGATCACAGTAAAAAGAATCGACAACAATCTTTACACATTCTCAGAGGCGGATTTTCCTGATTTGAAGCTAAACGATATCGAAGACATGTATCTAATGAAGGTTCAAGGCAAATTACAGCATCTGACCAATGAGCTTCGATATGCACTTAGTACTTCCCTCTGTCATTACATCAGGAGAACCATCATCAAAGAACGTGTAGAAGATCTCCAGCTTGGTGTGGAAAGTTATCAGACTCAGCTTAACCTTGTTGAACCACAGTTTCTTCTAAACAGCAAAAAGGACCCTCAGTACACCATGCTACATAGTCCAGTCTTCGGGTTTGTTTACAGAAGCACAACAGATTTTCATCGTTTCATGGCATTCAATGAGATTCATAAATTCTGTGACGACACCCTAAAGAGTGTACGTGACGGGTTAGCTAATAGAGTTCGAGATTCGGCGTTGGGTAAATCAAAAAGATGGAATTCGAAAGAGCTGCGACAAGTCAAGGAATTTATTCGGAAGATGGAAGAACGGTTATACCATAGGGATCAGATGAGGAGGCTAGAGAGCTATGTTGGGGGTCGTCCACCATTCGCCATCAGATTATTTCAGCGAACTGACCCAGTGTTCACAACTTTTGGCAAAGGCGGATGATGTAAGAATCAATTCTCAAATTTCATCATATCATTCTTCTTTCCATAATTGGCCTATGCTTTACGGCTTGTGCACACATAACAGTGTACAACCCGGACCTTCAAGAAAGGACCCTGAGGTACGCTTCAGTGCCTCAATCCTGAAAAAGGAGCGAAAGCTTCTTACTTATGAGCAGAATTAAAACCAGAATGTTTTCTACAGTTTTTTTCAAACATTCTGCTCATAAGGACAAATATTCCCTTGTTAAGGGGGAGTATTTGAAAAATATAATCTTTGTTCTAAAAGACAAATGTTCTTGAAATTCTTCCCTAAAACTCAAAAACAGCATATTTTAATCATAAACGTTTTCCAAAAACATCATGAGTATGCTATTTTTGAGGGGGAGAAGAAAAAGATGATTAAAATATGATGTCTCAATTGCTGGAATTTCGTGTGCTCAAAATTCAGAATTGACCCTCGAATTGACGAATAGGAAAGTCAGTAGTCGAAAGGACATGTCCCGGACGGGTAATAATTTCAAGCCAGTTTATCTGGTGATGTAAGCGTGTCTCGCAAAGGATATGTCTGAGTAGAATGTACCGATTTCGAGCGATAATCTTTGAATCTGATCCGGACGGGTAATAATTTCAAGCCAGTTTAACTGGTGATGTAAGCGTGTCTCGCAACGATCAGGTTCATTGAAAGTCAATCAATTCAAAAGTGCCAACTCTTTCCGGCATGTGCAAATTTCAAATTTATTACTTAGGCGCACATGTTAAGGGGGAGTATTTCTGAAAATCATCAAACTCTCAAGGTGTCAACAAAATGTCTTTACAATTATCGACACTTTGAGAGATTTTCAATGGTTTTGGTCTTATGGCATCATTAGGATAGTCATGGAGTTATAAGGTGACTAAGGTTAGGAAAAACCGTCCTATGATCCGCCAGAACCGGAGGGATCTACCCAAGGACAATACCAATAGTTTAGAACTAGAAAGTCCTAGGTATGATTTAAAAAAAGGAGAAAATGAATGAACGGAGAAAGAAGGGGTTGAAGAATTAAAAAGAAAAGCAAAGAAAAGGGTGAAAAGAAATAGCCCTCCATTTGATTCAACCTTAGGGCAGACACCGGGTTTAATTCATAATCTACTGGTTGATGAGCATCACCGGTATTGAAGACTAAAGACGTCATGGACCCAGTGACGCACTAAAAAACCTTCTAAGCCACTCAAGTGTCTCTCAAAAGACATTTGTTTCATTCACACGGAGAACCCTTCATAATCTATCGACCTCTCATTACGAGAGTGTTGATATTGAAAAGGAGGCAATCTGCTCTATGCCTCCGATGACCAAACAAATGTGCACTGATTGAGTCTAGAGCCATGAGATTCATAAAAGATCTCTTAGGTACACTTAGTATTACTCTGTTGTTCTACATCATGGGCAGCAGATGTAAAATTAAGAAAGTGTCCTTCGCAGATCCCAGCAATCTGCCAAGAACATTCATGAGAGAAGTCACAATTGTGATTATCAATGATTGAATGGAAATCCTGCCAGAGCAACATCAAACAACTCTGTCAGCAGGTCACTTCGGTAACTCCTTGTGGGTTACGCTTAGTGTTTTGCTCCAAACGGTCTACAGTCGTGGGGTGATCTCCAGCGACTCACTGAATCGTGGGTGCACTTCGGTGTGTCCGTGTAATCCCTTTCGGGGGAATCCGGTTCAGAACGGTCTGGGTTAGGATTTGAGAAAGTCTTCACACTATGCTGTTGATGATCTCAAGTCTGAGCCTGTAAGTACCGGTTGGTTCGTGCTGTTGCTGCTGCTGCTGCTGAGGAGCTGGAGTTCGACCATCAAGACTCCATCATGTTCATATCTTGAAGAAATGTTCCCTCAAAGACTCAGTAACATCAAAAGTTCAATATATGATATAGTAAAGTCAAAAGTTCAAGCACATCAACCTTTCTCAAGTTTTAAGATTGAAAAATGAGAACAAGTTACAGAAAACAAGTCTAAGACATATGAGCATGATGGAGAAGACGAGAAGACATTGGAGATTGGCAGATAAAGACAACAACATATCATCATTAAACAAGAACAAAGAAACAAAGATTATAAAGACTTCGGAAGCCTAAGAAGCAAAGAAGACGTCGGGCAACATTGATGATCAAGACTTAGGGGGAGATTGTTAGGAACATGTTTTAAATATTTACAAGTCTTGTTCATTTATAATGTTGCACGTTTATAAGGACTATATTGTTAGTATGTTTGGACCGGTCCATTAGTAGTCCATGGACCGGTCACATTATCTAGTTTATTCTTATCACATGTAAGGGAATATTCCTAGAATAATTCCCCTCCCATTGCCTATAAATAGAAGGCATGGGATGCATTCTTAAGAGTTGGTTTTTCATTCATATTGCGAAAGCTCTGTCAGTGTAACGTTTGATTAATAGAAAGCCGACCATTCTTCTTCTTCTCATTCTTATTCTCTAGTTTGCTTATTAGATTATTTATCTATTCATACGTAGCTTAATATAGTAGTAGATCGTGTGCTTATTTGTCTTATCGAGTGTGTGTTTGAGATTTATACGTGACCTACAATATGTTTCATAATTTTCGGTTTGCAGCATTACCACATGAAAACGCCTTATGATTTTGTGTTTTTAGAAGATAGCTGATCAAGCTAAAATGTCGCGTTCCAAAAATATTTATCAGCATAAAATGAGACGAGGTGGATATGTTTATTTGAAAGTGAAAATGGTAAGATCACATGTGTATGCATCTTCATATTTTTGTTTATCTTGTTTTAACTTTACATGTGTATGCATTTGATGTTTATTAGATCAAAAATAAAGAGATTGAAGCAGATGAAGAACCCCCGCGTGGTATAATGTGGTTGAAAGGAAGGGTAAACAATGATGGCGAATTTCCAGATGATGAGATCACATCAGTGGGAGATACACTTGTAAGTTTGACTGCAACTTCTGTTATTATGCTTATATACCAGCAGGATTAATTGTGTACTAGCAGTAATAACTTGTGCACCAGCAGTATTAAGTGCATACTAACAACAGTAACTGTGTACTAGCAGTGGTAAACACTAGCCATATTTGTAATTGAAGTTCATGAGCATCACTAACTCCAGCTGAGCAGCATTGACACAAATAAGAGCATCAGTTACTCTAACAGCATCAAGAAGACTTTTAATCCCAACATTTCCTATATTTTTTGTGTAGAAAGAATCTGATGACCAGATCAAGAAATTGTCCAATGAGATTACAGAAACAAAAAGAATACTTACTCAACTGATGGCACAGTTGAGTCAACAAGGGGTGCAGTTAAATTTGTCATCTCAATTGCCAGTAGCCTCAAATGCAAGCCAACAAGGGTCTACAGATTCCCAATCGCAAGGAAATGTGTCTCCAACACAAGCAGTGCCAACAGTATGTATTTCAACATGTTTCTTGTTATTCTTTTGTTTAAATAATTTCTGATATGTACATGCAAAAATTCTTGTTTTTCGCCATTTAAGTGCAAACTGTGGCACTTAAAGAAATCAAATATCGTTGCTTTGGGTACATACATGTGTTTTTTCAACGTACATATATATAATTCTTGATATATAATTCAATGTTTGATACAAGCGTCTTTTGTTACTACAGGTTACACTGCCAACTACAATGCAAAAGAAAAGTGACAACAACTGTGGACCAACAGCACCATCGAAGCGCAAAAGTAATGTCTCTATTGAAGCCCTAAAGCAAGCTATGCCGGCGAAGAGTCAAAAGTCTTTAAATTATGGTACTTGAGAATTTGATTATGTACGACATTACAATTGTATATTCTGTTCAGTTATATACATTCGAGTTTTATTCAATTTCAAATTTCTTTTTGTTTATGATTCTTAATTGTCACACAAAATACACATTTCATCACTTTAAACAGCATATGGTCACACTTATCAACACTTTTGGCCACTTTATGCTTAATTGTATGTGACTAAATACCCAAAACAAACATGCTTTGTGTGACTAAATATTACAAAAGGCCACACAAACTAAAAATTCATGTGACCATTGGATGATCAATAGTCACACAAAATACACATTTCTTCACTTAAAACAGCATATGGTCACACTTATCAACACTTTTGGCCACTTTATGCTTAATTGTATGTGACTAAATACCCAAAAAAAACATGCTTTGTGTGACTAAATATTACAAAAGGCCACACAAGCTAAAAATTCATGTGACCATTGGATGATCAATAGTCACACAAAATACACATTTCTTCACTTTAAACAGCATATGGTCACACTTATCAACACTTTTGGCCACTTTATACTTAATTGTATGTGACTAAATACCAAAAAAAAAAACATGCTTTGTGTAACTAAATATTACAAAAGGCCACACAAACTAAAAATTCATGTGACCATTGGACGATCAATAGTCACAAAAATACACATTTCTTCACTTTAAACAGCATATGGTCACACTTATTAACACTTTTGGCCACTTTATGCTTAATTGTATGTGACTAAATACCCAAAACAAACATGGTTTGTGTGACTAAATATTACAAAAGGCCACACAAACTAAAAATTCATGTGACCATTGGATGATCAATAGTCACACAAAATACACATTTCTTCACTTAAAACCGCATATGGTCACACTTATTAACACTTTTGGCCACTTTATGCTTAATTGTATGTGACTAAAAACCCAAAACAAACATGCTTTTTGTGACTAAATATTACAAAAGGCCACATAAACTAAAAATTCATGTGACCATTGGATGATCAATAGTCACACAAAATACACATTTCTTAACTTTAACCAGCATATGGTCACACTTATTCACACTTTTGGCCACTGTTTTTTAAATTGTATATGACTAATTCGAAAAAAACAACACACGTTGTGTGACTAAATCATCACAAATGTCACATTTATTATATTTTCATGTGGCCATAGGATGGGAAATAGTCACACATACTGATGAATCCAACAAAACTTGTGCCTAATTAGTCACACATATTCTGGTTTTGGTCACTCTTTTTCAATGAAAACGGCCACAAACTAAGCAATGTGACCATATGATACCTATGGTGGCGCGACTTTTTGTCACACACACCAAAAAAAATGTGTGTGACTATATGCATATAGTCACGCATTTTGGGTGTGACGAAAGGTGAAATCTGTACCAGTGCCTCATGTTTATGTTTAAGCAAGTAAACATAACCATAACGGCTGAAATCATATGTAAAGGTTAAGAGGTAGCTAGCACCTCTCCTTGACACATGTCTAAGTGGTCCACATACATCTGTATATATCAAACCAAGTAGATTTGAAGCCCTTTCTATAAAATTTGCAAAAGGTTACTTTGTCATCTTCCCAGATATACAAGATTCGCATTTATCAAATGATTAATCATTGGTACGTTTCAAAAGCCCATCGTGTTGCAGCTTTTCCATGCGTTTCTTGCCTATGTGAGCAAGTCGACTGTGCCAAAGATAAGTAGAATCCAAGTCCTTCTTGATTCTCTTATTATTGATTGTTAGGAATATAAATATTCCTATGAAGACTCGGTCACCCCGAGTATCTATTAGCATTAACTAGCTCGTAGGATTATTAGTATAATTAGTAATAGTTTAGTTATTAAAGTAATTGTGGAGTGGGTCGGGTCTTTACCCACTGTTTACGTTAATTTTAACGTAACGTGATTTCACATTTTGTCATCCTCAAAATGTGAAGTTATCGAAAGATAGAAATAACATTTTTAGAACATTATTTGCATCAACAATCTCTCCCTTTTTAATGATGACAAAACATAAACTCATTTTAGGTTAAAATAACTTTTAACAAGTTTTTAATGAGTTTACTCCCATTTCTCCCCCTTTTTGTCGAAGCAAAAAGGTTGCTAAGGCTCCCCCTTGATGTATACTCCCCCTCGTTTGGAGGACACCAAGGAATCGAGCAATCATTCATTCTACAAAACAAGGTTAGATAACAAGTATACAAAATCTAACATGTATCACACATGACAAATATTCAACCACAAAAAAATGACTAAAGAGCCAAGCCCCAAACAAAATAAAATAACCACATAAAAGAAAACATTCATTCATAAAATAAAAGTCATACATATGTATGACTACATGATAGAAGCAATTTAAACAACAAGAAAGCACATAAACATCAATAGTTGTATGAGACTTCAAGATTTGCTTCAAACTCCAAAAGGGTTCCTAGACTTTTATTGGAGAAACTAAACATAACCATGTTTAGTTGGTTGGGCTATTTGGTGGTGGAGGGGGTAGTATGATGGGTCCTTATGGTGGTGTGAGGAGGTGCTCAAGATAGGAGAATTGAAGACTCAACTCATCTCTAAGGCGCATGATGAGGTTTTGGTTGTGGTGACAACAAGGACAACTTAAGGTATGTGGTTGTAAGGGATAAAGAATGGGATGACCCATTAAAAGTTGTGGTGATGGTGATAGGGAAGATGATGATGTGTTAGTTCCAAGTTCAAAGGGAGTTGATGGTGATAAGGTGAGTGTTTAGGCTAGTGGATGAATAGGACTTGTTTGAGACAAGGGTGTGGTGATTCTTGTGGTGGAGGTGGATGATGATGTTGGCCTTGTTGAGTTGGCCTTTGATGGAGCTTGGGGTGTAGAGATTGAGGAGGTTGATTTGGTTAAGGTTTGTGGTGTGAGGGTTTCTTCATTATCATCCAAAGTTAAATCAATGAGAATTATCTCATTGGAAGGTTTGGTTGAGGTTTGTGGTGTGTTGACATTCTTGATCCATTTATCAATAAAAATTTTCTCATTGGTTGGTTTGAGGTTAAATCTTGGCTTTTTAGCTTTGTGTGAAGTGGTAGCCATGGTTGAAGATATGATAATTGTATGGTGAATGTGAAGTGGTGAGGATGAGGAATGTATGATGTTAGCTTATATAGCCAAATCAAAACATGCAATGTTGGATAGGATGGTGAATTTGAGGATTTGGGTGTATTGGAATCAGGTTGTGTTTGCAGGTTTCCAGGAAAAGAGAGTCAAAAAGTGGAAGAGAATAGTTAAAATCGTCTCCCCAGAGTACGGTACCACTAAATGACCCACGGCACCACTAAATTTAGTGGAACCGTGCCCTATTTAGTGGAGCCGTGGCCTGCAGTTGACTCTTTTTTCAGTTCTGCAGGTTCTAGGCTGCCTAAAATGGGTAATTTTGGGTGGACTGTTTGCAGCAAATCCCAAAGCCTCATGATAACGCTCAAAATAAACATGTTTTAGGCACGTTATCGTTAGATTTGTGCATCATATATGGTTATATTTGTGTGTATTTGATGACGTATAGTCTACACCCGGGTCACGGACCCGATTAGTAAACAATACTAATACTTAAGCCCACCACGTATGGGCCGCCATGGCGATAACTGGACTACCAGTTATACGGCTTGGACCTACAAGGCCCAAGCCCAAAGTTATTTTCGGATTGGATATGGAGTATCTCCTAAATAAAGGGGATATATACCAAATATCCGATATCGGCGAATACGCCGAGGAGTAGGGAACACGAAACCTACTAGGGTTTCATGTGTATATAAAGGGCACCCAGGCCCTCGGTAAAGGTATTATCTACTAAAACCCTAACTCTTCACTAAACCCTAAACTTCGATTACTTACTCTCACGCCGGAGGATAATCGGGGGAGACAATCCCTCGATAAGCCTAACGGTGTTTGCTCTTTTTGTTAGTGCGCAGGTTCCATCAAGCATTAAGATCTAATTGGTACGAGAACAGGAGTCTTAACAAGGAACGCCCAACTTTTGTA
Source organism: Artemisia tridentata subsp. tridentata (assembly GCA_021014915.2). Lineage (NCBI taxonomy): Eukaryota > Viridiplantae > Streptophyta > Magnoliopsida > Asterales > Asteraceae > Artemisia > Artemisia tridentata. Next base: position 54,135,485 of record CP139502.1, on the reverse strand, counting down.
TCAACAAGTGGCGCCATCCGTGGGACCCTACACTAAGAATTTTACCAAGAACTAGAATGACGAAACACGGAAGTCACAAGAGTCCGCATGGGAAGAAAGCGCACGATGATCCACTAGGGAAGAAGCATCAAACTGATGCGGCCTCTAAGCAGGCCTCTGGGACAACCAGCACGCCTGGAAGCTTAGGAGCGCACTCAGATCTGGTCTTTCCTACAGTGGAATCACTTACCAGGACTACCCCCGCTATTACAACAAGTACTAGCGCGATAGAACTGGAGCGCACTCCTTTTGCCATGCCAGAAGTGAACTTCACTGAGCCTCCCAATGCGCCTATCCGAAACAAGGATCTTGTCTTGGAAACAGACTCCATCGCACTAGAAGGAGTCACTCCCGAATTGGCGCTAAGTGACTTCGTATCTCAAAACTATGAAGCCTTGGTTGCGCTCATGCGAGAGGAGGCAAAGAAGAGGTCAAGCCAAAGTCTGCACGCTAGACTCAACTTTGACCCTGAGCATGAGGCATCCCCACCGCGCTACCGAAAGGAAAAACGCGAGAAGGATAGCCGCAAACAACCAGTGTTTACCAGGATTGGAAGGAGGGTTGTGGATGATGAAGCGGCCGACTTTCAGCATCTGGAGGAGCATGAAGATGGGGAACGGCGCGCCAATGTCCACGCTAGGCTTGGCAGTCGCAGGATCCAAGATAGGCTTGGGCGACGATGCTCCCCAAGTGAAAGCCCCTCAAGCTCTGATTCTGAGGATAGTCGGCGCAAGCGCCGCAGAGGAGCAAGCTCAGACTCTGATGATAGTCGACGCAAGCGTCACAAAAGAGTTCGCTCATCTTCAAGTGATTCCTCGGACAACGAGGACAGAGAAACTGGACACTGGAAATCAAGAGGGAAATACCGCGACCAGGAAGATGAAGACATGTCTCTTCCCTGGCATCGCCAAAAGGTTGATGCGTTTACTAGGCGCATCAGCGATTTTTCGGAGAATAAGAAAAGGCGCATGCCTGCTAACGTAAAAACATATGATGGGACAGGTGATCCTGATGATCACCTAAAAATTTTCGAATCAGCAGCCACTATCGAAAATTGGCCACAACCTGTGTGGTGCCATATGTTCAACTCTACATTAGTAGGGAATGCGCGCAACTGGTTTAGTAAGCTTCCACGCAGAAGCATTGGTGGGTTTGAAGAGTTGCGAAAGGCGTTTCGCTTAAACTTTACTCAAAGGAAGAAGTGCGCCAAAAACCCTGTCGAACTCGCTAGGGTTAAACAGCGACAAGGGGAATCCACAAGCGCTTTCATGGAACGCTTTAAGGACGAATGCATGCAAGTCAAGGCGTGTCCAGAGATACTAAAAATATCGGGTTTTATGAATGCAATCAATAACCCAGATTTGATAAAAAAGTTAAACGATAAGGTTCCCTTAACTTTCGACGAACTCATGAAGCGCACGAGGTCTTTCGTCCAAGGAGAAGAAGCCGCCGCGGATAGCAAGAAAGGCTACTCGAACCATAGGCCACAAGAAGAGTCAAGGAGACAATCCAATGACCAGAGTGGCAATCGTAATAAGAGTTATCGCACTCAAGGCGGTGGAAGGGGAAACGACAAGTACACCCCATTAACAAAAACTCCAAAGGAGATATTCGCGACGGAAGGGGCGAACTTCCCGAAACCACCACCAATGCGCACCCCAGAGGATCGGCGCACAGGGAATGGTTATTGCGAATACCATGGACAGAAAGGCCACACAACCAACGAGTGCATCCAACTGCGCCAATTGATTGACAAATTGGTAAAGGAAGGAAAGATGGACCACCTCGTAAAAAACATCAGAGAAGGGAAAGACAAACCAAAACCAGGGGCCAAGAAAGAGACATCAAAAGAAAAGGCAGATATCATCTACATGATACAGCCATGGCAGCGCACGACAAGACAGAAAGTCAGTCAATGGTTCTCTAAGGGAAATGAAATTTCTTTCCCCTCCCTGACTGCGAACAACGCAGTAGTGGATCCACTTACCATTGAAATACATACGGGGGGTCACGACATCCGTCGCATGTATATAGATGGAGGTGCATCCGCTAATATTATATATGAACACTGTTTCAAGAAGCTGCGACCTGAGATACAGAGTCAGTTGATCCCAGCCACAACGTCGCTCACTGGCTTCACAGGGGAGAAGATATGGCCCATGGGGCAATTATGTCTACTTGTAGAAGTTGGTGACAAACCACACTCTACAGTCACCTGGATGAACTTCATGGTAATCAGATCCCCCTCTCCGTACAACGGCATCATCGGGAGACCTGGAATATCATCTATCCGCGCCGTGCCATCCACAGCGCATGGGATGCTCAAGTTCCCAGTGGAAGGAGGTATTGTCACTCTTTACAATACCACTATACCACCCAAAGAATGCAACGCAGTGACAAATGACGTAGGCGATGTTCCAGAACAGCGCGCAATCAAAGTCCCAAACCTAAAGGTCGCCATTCACCCTGACTACCCGGATCAACAGGTATCTATTGGCGGGTCTCTGTCTGACAAAGGCAAAGCAGCTATATGCGCACTCCTGCAAAATAACTTAGATATTTTTGCATGGGAACCAAAGCATATGACAGGAGTGCCACGCTCCATCACGGAACACAAGCTGCAAATCCGACAAGGATATCCTCCAATACGACAGAAAAAGCGCGGACAAGCTCCAGACCGCGCAAAAGCCATCCCGGAAGAAGTACATAAACTAGTAGACGCAGGCATCATGCGGGAAGTCTACTACCATGACTGGCTCTCTAACCCAGTAATGGTAAAGAAGAGCGATGGCAGTTGGAGAATGTGCGTAGACTTTACATACCTCAACAAAGCATGTCCACAGGACTGCTACCCGCTACCGGAGATAGACTGGAAGATCGAATCTCTGTGTGGATATCCCTTCAAATGCTTCCTGGACGCATACAAGGGATACCACCAAATTCAAATGGCGGAGGAAGATGAAGAAAAAACGGCCTTCCACACAAGTCAAGGGGTCTACTGCTATACAAATATGCCCTTTGGCCTAAAGAACGCAGGAGCAACATACCAACGATTGGTAGACATTGCGTTCGAGAAACAAGTAGGCCGCAACTTGGAAGTATACGTCGATGATCTCGTCATCAAAAGCCATACAGAGGAAGAACTAGTGCGCGACATGGAGGAAACGTTCAAAACACTGAGGAGAATCAACATGAAATTGAACCCCAAGAAGTGTACATTTGGCGCTACAGAAGGCATGTTTCTCGGGTATCTGATAGAACCCGATGGGATCAAGCCTTGCCCAGAAAAGACCCAATCAGTCATTGACCTTCCCTCACCGCGCACACTGAAGGAGGTTCAGTCACTAAACGGCAAGCTAGCTGGACTGAACCGATTCTTATTCAAATCAGCGGACAAGTCGCTTCCCCTATTCAAAACACTCAAGAAATGCACAAAAAAGGGAGACTTCAGGTGGACCGCGAAAGCAGAAGAAGCCTTCCAACAGCTCAAACAACACATAGCAGCGCTCCCAAAGCTGGTCGCGCCCCGACCAGGGGAAGAACTGATCATGTACCTATCTGCGACTCAGGGAGCAGTCAGCGCAGTACTACTGACTGACAGGAACTCCGTCCAAACACCCATCTATTTTGTTAGTAAGGCGCTCAAGAAGACAGAGATTAACTACACTGCAATGGAAAAGTTGGTCCTAGCCTTAGTGTTTGCAGCGAAAAGACTGCGCAGGTATTTCCAAGCGCACCCAATAGCTGTTATTACAGACCAACCCATCAAGCAAGTTATCTCGAGACCCGACGCATCGGGACGCCTACAAAAATGGAGTGTGTTACTGGGTGAGCATAACATATCATACAGACCGCGCACTGCAATCAAAGGGCAGATATTGGCCGACTTCATCATTGAGAAGCCAGATACTGACACTACACCGGCGACAAGCAAGGGGGAACCTCAAGAACCATGGATTCTATTCACTGATGGATCCTCATGCGTAGATGGATCAGGGGGTGGTCTTATTCTCACTAACCCAGAAGGAGATGAATTCACATACGCACTGCGTTTTGAATTCACAGCCATGAACAACGAGGCAGAATACGAAGCACTCCTGGCTGGGTTACGCATCGCAGCTCAAATGGGTGCACGCAACCTAGAAGCGAACGTCGATTCGCGGCTAGTTGCTAACCACGTGTTAGGCGAATATGTAGCAAAGGAGGAACACATGATCCAATACCTCGAAAAAACCAAATATCTGATCCAGAACTTCGATAGGTTTACCATCAAGCAGGTTCCCAGGGGTGAAAACAGGAAAGCAGATGCACTGAGCAAGATTGCATCCACCAGTTTTGCGCATTTATCAAAACAAGTATTGGTGGAAACCTTGAAAAACAAGTCAATCGTAGAGATGGAAATATCCACAGTGATAGAAGAGGAAAATCCTACATGGATGACACCCATCATCAACTACATTAGCAAGGGCATACTACCCCAGGAGCAGAAGGACGCTCGAAGGATACGGCGTACAGCGCAGAAGTTTGAACTTCGAGATGGCGTCCTATATAGGCGCTCTTTCCTGCAACCGTGGCTGCGTTGCGTTGGACCCCTTCAAGCAGACTATGTGCTCAGAGAAATCCACACTGGCTCATGCAGTATGCACTCAGGACCACGGTCTGTTGTAGCACGAGCCTTGAGGTCAGGGTATTACTGGCCCACCATGCATCGTGATGCGCGCGATATGATACGGAAATGCAGCAACTGTCAAGTACACAGACCTATTCCGCGCCGACCACAACAAGAACTAACTCCCATCACCTCTCCATGGCCATTTTATAAATGGGGCATTGACATCGCAGGCCCCTTTCCTGTCGCAGCAGGAGGATTAAAGTTCCTTATAGTGGCCATTGAATACTTCACTAAGTGGATTGAGGCGAAGGCAGTGGCCAGCATAACAGGCAACCAAGTCAAATGATTCGTTTGGGACAACATTGTATGTCGCTTCAGATTACCTGGGGAAATCATCTCGGATAACGGAAAACAATTCTGTGATAACCCATTCAGAGATTGGTGCGCACAATTGAATATCACGCAACACTTTGCGTCAGTTAAACATCCATAAACTAATGGTCTGGTTGAACGCGCGAACCGCAGTTTGGGTGAAGGAATCAAAGCGCGCTTGGACAGACACAAAGGCAAATGGGTGGAGGAACTATCACACATTTTATGGGCGCACCGCACATCAATCAAAGTTAGCACGGGCGACACACCATTCTCTCTTGTCTACGGGACAGAAGCTGTCATACCAGCCGAGATTGGAATGCCAACTATCCGCACAGCGGAAGTGAATATCACAACAAATGATGACAAGCGGCGCATAGACTTGGACCTATTAGAAGAGAAGCGCGAACGCGCATTCATACGCGAGGCAAAGGCGAAAGCAAAAATGAAGAAGTATTATGACGCAAAGGTCAGAAATAACTCCTTCAGGCCAGGAGACTTCGTATACCGTGCAAACGACGCGAGCCACGCAGAAGACACGAGAAAACTTGGACCCAAATGGGAAGGACCTTATGAAGTCACAGAAGCACTAGGCAACGGCGCCTACAAGCTGCGTAATACGGAGGGCCACGAGCTACCACGCACTTGGAATATCTGCAATCTCAAGAAATGCTACCTTTAGTATAGGCCACGGCCCACGCACGGACAACTATGCACTCTAGTACGTGCCCAATAATTGTCGTGTATTTTTTAATTTTTCTTTCCATAAGAAATTGTCTTTTTAATTTTGATAAACTTGCAAGTATTAATAAAACGTTATGGTTTCTAGCTAACTCCATAACACATTTAACTCTATTGTTTGCATCTTTCATTATCGTGTTTCAATATTGTTATAATCTTGCCTACATGGCGTGCATGCACACACTAAGACCCACGATGGCAGAAAGGATGAGTAAACCTAATAAACAACTCATTGAGTAAGAGGGTTGCAAACCCATCAACTTTGGATCACGAATCCTTGTTAAACACCTTGCGCTCAAGACGTTGGCGCAAGTTCCTTACGCAACCCACGACGGATGCGCACTAGGGCACACTGTGCGCGTTTAACAACTCAGGAAATCAAGACTCTTGATTCTTTACAGTAAAATACGACAAGTAAATTTACAAAAATACATAGACGACTATGATTCCCTTCTTTTCATTAAGTTGGAAAAATTCAATACACGACTACGGTCCTTACTTAAGAAAATTCATACATAATGATGATTCTTCTTTTCTAAGTACGCTTAGACACTTAAAGATATCTTCACGCAAGGATACATAAGTCATATAAGAACTACGAGTTCAAAAGCGTAAGTATTTGGAAGTTGTAAAAACACTAAATACAAAAGCAAAATTTCTATATATAGAAATACGTTTCTACAAAAGACTTGTACAAAAAAGCTAAATGCTATATGTACGCCTTAGCTGGCTGGAGCCCCCACTCAAAGCCGTTTCCTTTGCATCCTCGAGCCGCTTCAATAACTCTGCATCATCAAGGGAAACAGTGGCCACGGAGACAGGCACACCGTCGGATCTAGGCTGATGCGCAGCGCCTATGCCGCACAGAATGGCCTTCCCTTTCACGCCTTTCTTTCTTGCGACTCTGGAAACATGAGCATTTAGAGAACTTTGCAAAGAAATCTCTTTCTCAATACGGAAAGGATTCAGAATGTCACGAGGCTGAGCAAAAATGGGTACCTTCAACTGCGCTACGTCAGGCTTCAAGTAGAAGTCCAATTGCTGATCTGCATCATCCTGCAGATGCCTGGGAAGAGTGAGCCCCGCCATGATCACGCTGATAGGCTGATCCTGATCACGCTCCAAACGAGCGATATGTGGAAGCTCAAGCCTTTTTAGCTCTTCCATGGCAGCAACAAGCTCAGCACGGGCATTCGCCTTGTACCCAGGTACCTCGGCAAGCGGCACGGTCAACAACTTGGCCTCAACAAGCTTGTTTGCGGCCAAGGTCTCACCGTGCGCAATAGCGCACTCCACAACCTTTCCAAAGGACGTGGTGACCTCAGGATGCTCCAGCGTACACATGGCGGCCAGACGAAGACCATGACTGATCAACCACCTACGAAATAACACAAGTGTTAATAAGAAAGAGGGTCTAAATATATACAAGTTATAAAGAGATAAAACAGCATGTACCTGCGCTCAGCCACGGACTGAACCATATGGGGGTATAGCTCCTCATCATATTCGATGCTGAGCCTGCGGAGCTTTTCCTCTTGCATCTTCAGCGCAAGCTCCACCCGGCTACGGAACTCCTCAATGTTGGCAAAGTGCTTGCTCCTATTCTGTTGCAAGTACTTCAGCGCCCATAAAGAGTTACGCCTCTGACGGTCCGCATCAGCACGCTCCTGCTCCAGCTCAGCCATCACCAAGAGCTTCCCCTCAGCCAATCTTTGCGCAGACGCTTCTGCGCGCTCCAGTTTAGCCTTGGAGCTCAGCTGCTCAGCTTTAGAGCTTGCTAACTCAGCCTGCACAGACGCTAACTGCGCCTGCAGTCTGGAAACTTCCTCGGACTGGCATACCCTGGCTTGTGCCACCAGCTCGGACTGGCGCACAGCGATGGAAGCCAGCTCCTCCATCATAGAGTCCAACGGACTTGATTCCCCTCCAATATCCTTTGGTGAAGGCGCCCCATCCAGAAAGGGACTCACCTTGGGGGACGCATTTCCATCTAAGACGCCAGCGTCCTCCACATGCTGTTCACTGCACGAAGGATCAAGAAGCAAGGTCAGCGCACGAAAAACAGTCAAGCATATACAAAATCCTAAGGGATTGCTAAAAAATAATTACATGGGGGGAGGAGACGAGGACACGTCCTTCTCAATCTCAGTCATGGATGTACTTCCACCAGACCTCTCAGCATCCACACTGAGGACACGAAGAAACAAAGTTAGAATAAAGTATAACTTGACAAAAGTTCATAACTAATAACTAAGATACTTACTTCATCTGCACTTCAGTAAAAGATGGGCTCTCCTCAGCCTCAGGTCGCGGCCTCTTGGAAGACCCTTCACCATCACCACCAAGCGCTCTCTTGCGCGTCAGTTGGGAGCGCTCCTCCATTTCACTATCAGTCTCCTCTAAATGGATCAGCGTTTCATTGGGAAGAGGTTGCGCAGTGTCAGGACCCTGCTGCAAAGGAGGAGCTACCTCCTGCAACGGCTCAGCTACCACCACATCAGGCGAGCCCTCAGACTCTGGAACAACCAAGTCCACGACGCGCCCTGCCATCGCCTCCAGAATGGTCATCTCACCCTCCCTCAGAGGACGCACCCCCACTGCCACGGAACGCGGTGTCTCCAAGTTAACAACCGCAAAAAGATCCATCTCTGCGTATAAAGTAGACAAAGAGAAGCAAGTTACATAAAGTATGGAAAATGAAGAAACGCTTACATTAATAACGACAGTAAGACGACAGAAGGAGCACCCACCCGTGCCATCCGCATCCAAGAATGTGGGAACCTCTGTCCTAAACTCGAAGTAGTTGCGACTGATGCCCATATGCACCAGGAACGCTTCCGGATATGGTTTGATGGGAAGGCGGTTCTCATCAATGATCGCCGCATGATCCGCGTTATACCACGTCTCGGGGGGCGCTCATCCTTGGGCAGAGTGGCACGGGTGTAAAATTGAAAATTGGAAGGAAAAACGGCGGCGTCAACCCAAAAGAATTTCTCCCTCCAGTCCTTGAGTTTATCTACCTTCTTCACATAGCATTGTAACTTGCCTACGCGCTTAGATAAGGTAACCCACCCATTTAACCACGTGGCGTGATAGAACGCGCGAAATAATTGGAGGGTTGGGTGAATCGCTAACAAGCGACAGTTCACCTCAAAATTGGCAATCTTCCCAGCACCAATACAATGCAACTGTGGGATGTGGAGCTCGTAATAATTAAGTATATCACTCAACAGCACGGAAATGGGTACGCACTGATTCGCCCACTCGAAAAAGTGCGTATATAGCCCCACTTTCCCTACGGGGAAATCCGCGATGGTGTCATTTGGACCTGGTACCTCTGGGTGCAGATCCAAAGGGATAAAGTAATCCGAGGTGAACTGATTCAGTTCACCTTCGGTTATGTTAGAAGTGAAATCCTGAAGTTGCAACGCCATTTTGTGTTTCAGACTGTGCGCAAGCGCTATTACCTTCGAATAATCGTTTTTTGAAAGCAGATTCGAAGAGGTAAAAATGGCGGAAAGGTGATTTTTTAACTATGGATATCACAGTGAATGGAGGTGGTTGTTTATATAGTTTTCCACCCACCACAGATGACTGACACGTGTATCCCACTAACTCAAATCGTGTGGCTGGGAGATGTGACGGTACAGGACACGTGGATAGCCTCTCCACTTCCCGAGGTACCCGAATTGCACTTTTTTGGACTAGATACATCATACGTGCGTTTTTAGCGGTATATTTTTGAAATCTTCCCGCGTACGCGTGGGGAATAATTTCGACACGACTTTAGTCTAGCATCCGCAGGTTTTACCCTGCGCACACTAGACTGGGGGGACATGATGACGTATAGTCTACACCCGGGTCACAGACCCGATTAGTAAACAATACTAATACTTAAGCCCACCACGTATGGGCCGCCATGGCGATAACTGGACTACCAGTTATACGGCTTGGACCTACAAGGCCCAAGCCCAAAGTTATTTTCGGATTGGATATGGAGTATCTCCTAAATAAAGGGGATATATACCAAATATCCGATATCGGCGAATACGCCGAGGAGTAGGGAACACGAAACCTACTAGGGTTTCATGTGTATATAAAGGGCACCCAGGCCCTCGGTAAAGGTACGATCTACTAAAACCCTAACTCTTCACTAAACCCTAAACTTCGATTACTTACTCTCACGACGGAGGATAATCGGGGGAGACAATCCGTCGATAAGCCTAACGGTGTTTGCTCTTTTTCTTAGTGCGCAGGTTCCATCAAGCATTAAGATCTAATTGGTACGAGAACAGGAGTCTTAACAAGGAACGCCCAACTTTTGTATCAACAGTATTTGTTACTAAATCATGAAAAAGTGTATATGCAAGTAAATATAGCCAAGTACAGGAAAAGATGATAAAAAGATGAAGAAATGAAGAGATTATGCACATTTGAAGAATCACGAGAAAGAAACGAGAAAAGAACCACACAAGAATTCAAAGATTTGATAAAGTCAAGATTTCTATGTTTACGTATCCAGAAAAGATCAAGTTCTATGGAAGGAATTAGTGGTACAACAAAGGATCAAGCACGTAACGAGAAAAGGAAGAAAAAAAATAAAGTATACATGGCAGAATGGCCCATCCGATCGGATGGTGCCCGCATCCGATTCGGATGGGAGAAAAGTGATTTACCGAGAGATCCAACTGATCGGTTGGACCTCAATACCGATCGGTTGGAGGAGACTGAAGTTACAAAATTGCATTTAATGACGAATTTAAGCCCCATAATCATGGTGGCTTATCATTTCTTGGTTATTTACTGATTAAGGACGTTTTTTGCTTGAGGAAAAAGGGTTCCTTCACTTATTTAAAGAACCCTTGGCTAGTTTACAAAGTGTGACAACCCAAAAACCTAGTAAGGCTTACACCAAGTCTTGCTAAACTTAATATCATTGCCCGAAAGCTTGTAGTTGTTGTGAGAACGTCCAGGGAACCTTGAGTTCAAGTATCAAGAGTTGTGTCCAAGTGTGGAGTTGTTTACGTGTGATCATAGGCGATTGGAGGAGAGTGGTTGCTATAGTTCCACAATCCTAGTTCTTGTAATTTCACAACTAGGTATTTCTTGTTTGAGTTATTATGAACTACTTTTACTTTAAGATCAATGAAAGTATGGTTGATTACTTGTGTTTGATTATGATTATTATGGAGTGATTTTGGTTATGCTTGTGTGTATGATGTGATAATTGTTGGAGTATTCTTATTTCATAGTGATGCATGAAATCATATCTTGTTTTATGAGTTTGTTGAAATAAAATCTAATCTTGCTTAATTGGTTGGTAAAAATAGTTTTAAAGATTAACAAAGGCCGAAAGGATTTTCTTTATATTTTTATGCCAAAAAGTTAGTGCACGAATTAGTATGGATTATGGTGTGTGACGAGCACCATATTAGCTTATTAAAATGGATTTGGAAATGATTTCATCACGAGAAAAGGCCGAAAGGATTCGTAGGAATTCTTAGAATAAGAAATGCTTTTCAAACAACAAAGAGTCTAATAGAATTATCGCACTAGTTAACAAAGGCCGAAAGGAATTAACTAGGAGATTGAATTCTTAGAGATGATTTCTCATGATAAAAACCATTGATTGTGAATCACTCATTTTAGGGTGTGCATCATTACAAGTTACACCAAACTTGTTAGATTACTCTATACAATTGTCATGGAATTACACACAAGTACATTTATTTTTGATTGATTGATTTTTACTTACCTTAGAATTTACACCAAATCGGATTGACAATCCTTTTTGTCAAAACTTATTTTGCAAACCCAAACCACAATTCCCTTGGGACGATCTCAACTTACCCACCTTTACTACTACGGACGAGTATACTTGCTCGTATGTGTTGATTAGAGAATTGGATAAATTGATTTTATAAATTTTTAAAACTTGCACTACACACGACACATCAAGTTTTTGGCGCCGCTGCCGGGGAATTGTCTAAATTACTTGGTAGTTTGGTTTGCTAGTTTATAAGTTTTGTAGTTAAAAAAAAAGTAATTTTTTTTTTGGTTCGGAGCCAACCGATCCGGATTGATTTCCATCCGATCGGTTTGTGGCCTCGGTATTTTTTTGTTTTGTTTTTAGGATTAAGTGTTAATTTTCAGTTATTATGTTTATTTAATGTTATGTTTAATGTATTTAAGTGTTAGAAGTAATTAAGTTAATTAAATAGGGTAATAAGAATAGTTTTTTTTTACATGCCTTTAATGTTTCTAATTAATTTTAGTTAATAGAGTTAATTTTAGTTTAATGATTGGTAGCTAAAGAGTTTTAATTAATTATGCTAGTTAATTAGTTTAATGATTATTAAAGTTAAGAATTAATTATTAAGATTAATGGATTAGTAAGTTATTAATTATGTGTTAATTGTCATCTTTATTAATTGGTTTAATTTTAGTTTTTATTTTTTCGAAAAATTCGATCTAACCGATCGGATGCTGCCCGCATCCGATTCGGTTGGGCAAATCTGAGTTTTAACGATTCAACCATCCGATCGGATGGGTTCTAATACCGATCGGATGGATGCCTCGGTAAAATTTTGTGAAATTTTTAATTTTTAGTTGTTTTGAAGTTTTAATAGTTAGAAGTTGTTTGTTTGTTTGCTTTGATTTTATTTATAAGTTATCTCGATTATAACTAACCCTCACGCTAATAGTTTGGATTTCTTTTGTTTTTGTGGTTATGTTATAGTTAGTGTTTAAGTAGAATGGAGAGTTTAAGCGGAGTTTCGGAATACTTGAGAAATTTGGAAGAAATGTTGAAAGATTCAGGTGATTCATTGGAAAGTTTGGGAAATATTTTGGAAGAAGCAAAGGTTGATTTGGAAAGACAAGAAGAAGTTGGAGAAAGTCATGTTAGTTCACCTAAGGAGAAAAAAGTTATTGTGTTTACACAAGCACCACCTAAGGAGTTTGATGCACCGGTCATGAGGTACTCTACACCTTGTGGAGTGGAAGGTATTAAAGCTTGGGATGCTCAGCTTAACATGGAATATGGAGACAACTACATTACGGAAGATATGCTTGGTAAGCTTGGTTTTGTTAGGCTTGACTATGAGGATTATGGAAGAAAGATAGTGAGAGATGTGAATGTTAATATTCATGGTCATGTGTTCAAAGTTGATTTTGTTGTTTTGGAATATGGGAATGCTGATGAACCGAAAGTTGTATTTGGTAGAGATTTTATGGTTAAGACTAAATGTAGGATTGATTTTGCATTGGGAGAGATGAGGATAGATGTTGATGATATGGTAGAAGAAAAGGTAGGAAAGGGAGAGATTGTTAAAATGGGCAAAGCAAATAGAAAGAAAACACCACTTAACGAACTTACCTAACCCTACACCCCTAAGAATGAGAGTTCTTCATCTAGTTCACCACCAAAAACACCACAAATAGTTAAACCATTAAGCCAAAAGCAAAAAGAAGCAATTCTGGAAAATTTGGAAACAAAGTTTAAGGAGCTTATGGAGGAGAAGCCGGTAATTGAAGTATTGAATAATTACATGACTTATCGTAAGAAGTTGAATGCAGTTATGATGGAAAGGGCTAGGTTAGAGGATAAGAATTTTGATGAGATTGCAAGAGAAAGGATAGTTGAGAATGGGTTGCCTAAAAAGGAGAGCGATCCAGGAAATTTTGAGTTACCGATTAAAGTTAATGGAACAGATGCGATGTATGCGTTGGCTGACACAGGAGCAAGTGTGAATGTAATGCCGTATCCATTGTATAATAGATTAGTGTGGAAAGGATTATTGCTCAAACACTTGGGATGTGAATCTTAGTAACGTGTTTGGGATATTTATGTATGAATGTGTTTAGCATGCGGAATCTACTACAACACACTTAAAAGAACACAAAGGTGGTGAGTTATGTAAACGTGAGTATGTAATGAACAAGGAACACAACTTTAGTTAACACAAATAGATTCAATATTATTGATGAAATAATACGGATGATCTAACTATCACCGGGATTACAAAGTAATCTTGAATCTTAGATTGTAAAAGGATTTGTGAAATGAGTAACTAAGTTACTTGAAAGGTTGTTTGATTTTGGTTAATAGTTGAAGAGATGCATACATGAAGGAGGTGTCTTAGGGAACCTTTTATACAATAAGGTACCCTAATTACAAGTTGTCAAGTGGTTGAATATAATATGTTACTTTGACTATTCTAGCCTACAATTAAATACAACTACCAATGTACCAACTCTGTAATATTCTTCTGTGAACCACAGAAGACTAAACTACTTCTACATAACGTATTACAATGTACAAAGACTAATAATTCAACTAAATATCTATTACAAAATATCTATCAACTTGACATAAAGCTTGGCAGGACCTTTATCAACTAGCAGTACCTTCTACCCAGAAAGTACTGTTAGAACATCTTCATACTCTTCAAAATCAACTAGCAGGCTCTTTGACATATCTGGCAGGCTCTTTGACTTGAACATTTTATTCCCAACAATCCTCCCCTAAACTTGTTATTTCCTTTAAAATACATAAGTTTCTGATGAATAAAATACATACCTTGAGGATTTGAGGGAACTCTTCCAAAAACCTTCACTCTCTGTTCTTCCTTTTTCTTTCACATTGCTCAAATATGCTCCTCAGCAAACTTTGAACAATTTCTGAATTCTATTCATCTTTGTCACATCTTAATCTCTTGGAGATCATAGTTGTAAGCACTTCATAACTAAGTGGATACTCTTTCTCAACCAACATAAAGAGTTCTATCCCACTCTGTACGTAAAGATGATGAATACTGCTAAGGCTTAGAAATTCCCATGTTGTTGAAGGATCATGATAGGGAAATTTCCAATGAACATCTTTTGGGCTAGGATCATACATCCTATTGAATTCTACCCATAGTTCTTGTTCCTTAACATCAGTACTAGAATTTGTGTCTAGCCTAATCTAAACTAGATTCCACAATTCTTCTAAGTCTGCTCTGTCACATGCTCTTACTAGATTTTCAAAATTCTTAAAGATAGCAGTCTGACCCCCAACCCTTGATATTTTCCATGACTTTCCTAATCTATCATGGTGTATTTCCCAATCAATAATAGGGTATCTAGACCTAATTGGATCAGCATGTATGATAGTTGGCAAAGTAATTAACATCTTACTTACTTGCTCTGAGTCCAATTTTGCTTCTTCTTTCTTCTGAGCATCTTGCTTCTTCTTTGAGGGTTTTGCATCAGATGGAACTTTGTAGTAAAGACTTTTGTAGGCTTGAAGATACAAGAAGTAGATTTCATCATCAGATTTCTTCTTCAGTTGATAATCAGTCCAATTTGCTTGACCTTTTAGAAATTTCTTCATAAAAGTCACTTGATCTTTCCATGATTTGCCCACCTTAAAACCTCTTCTCTGACTTTCTTTCATCTTTTCAAAAATATCAGCTAGAGCTGCTTCTTTATACTTTTTGTTGATAAAAGATTCAAGCTCTGCTGTCTTCTCATCAGAATTAAGATTCTTGTCATTCACTATTATTGCTGCTTGGCCTTTCACAATTGGATCATTAGCAATAATCCATTGCATCTGTGCATCAAAGGTTTCTTGAGCAATTTGAGTATCAAGAAAAGTCTGAGCAGCATCTTTATGCTCTTTCATTTCTATAAGCATTCTTGAAGCTTCAAATGCTTTCTGCAGTTCTTCTTCATGAATTCTTTTGGCCTCTTCTTCATCTCTAGCCATCTGTGCTTGCACTGATTTCTTTAACTTTTTGGGCTTTGGCTCATCTTCAACCATAATGCTCTTGCCCTTATCCTTTGGAGTTGGTTCTTGAGATGGAGCAGAAGATTGCTCATCAGCAATAAATGACCTCCCTTGAACAAACAAAACTCCTTGAGGCTCTAAGTCCCTCTTTCTCTTGTATACTTTCTTAGCAGACCCTTTGTAATCCATTGCCAATAGCCTCTCAATCCTAGCAGGCTCTTGCTCTGGCCTAGCAGGCTCTTGGCCTGCACCAGCAGGCTCTTCATCATAAACTTGAGTTCCTTCATGGAATTCAAATTGAGCCTCCTCTTCATCTTCAGAACTATCCATCCTCCCCTTTTTGGAAGAGTGACCTAACCTATCAGCATCTGATTTTGAAGAACTAGATAAAACAACCTTGGAAGATCTTTTACTCTTTAGCTTTTTCACTTCAACCTCCAATTTCTTTACCCTCTTGACTAATTTGATGTTGATCTCAGAAAATTTCTTGTTTTGACTTTTAAGAGCATCTTCTAAGAGCTTCACCTTCTCTTTTAGTTCTTGCATTGTCTGAGGTGATTGGGGTGGTGATACATGATGTGATGATGTTGGTGGTGTTGCTGATGGTACTGGAGATGGTATTGGTGATGTTTGATGTGTTGGTGAGATGTAACCAGTTGAAGAACTAGATGATTGTGATTCAGTTGATGGTGTTGGTTCTTCTTCATGTTGTGGTAACATTTCATCAAATAGTGGTATTTCTTCCCCTCTGAAACCAATTCTCATGTTTGAAAATACTTTGTGAGAAAGTTTTGGTGTTTCATAAAGTGAGTCTGTGGGAAGTAACAAATGTTTTAATTTTGCAATGATGCATGCAATAAATCTTGGATACATCAAAAACTTTGTTTCACTATCCACATTTTTAATCAAACCTTCAAAAATATGTTTGGAAAAATTGTATTTTCTGTTTGTAGCCAAGCAGATGAGAGCAGAAGCCATGTTTCCACTAAATTGCTCCCAAGAGGTTTTCTTCTGGCTCAAACAATGAAGGATTGTGTGAATTAAAAATCTCCATTGTGGAGTAAGATGCTTCTTTAGAAAAGTGAGTTTTGTAGAAGTAGCATGATACCCCATTCTTTCCAAATTTTCAAAAATCTCAGTATCTGGCAACTGACTAATACCATCAGAATCATCCAAATGAAGATGTCTTCTTATGGATGACTCAGTAAGAGTCAAATGTTTGCCATCCACTTTGGCCTTAATCCTTTGTTCCCCATTTTCAGAAGTTTCAATTTTAGCTGATTTCCAAAATTGTAAAATTTGAGATTCATAAATAGTGGGATTGACTAGTAAAGCAAACCTGATGTAGGAGTTATTTAAAAAATCCACTACTTGATGAAAAGAAGCATTAGCCTCTGACTTTTCCAAAAAGGCTAATTGATTGTGACGTTGAACAAAGTTTAGAACAACTGTGGTATCCATAATGAAAATTTTGATTATGATGGTGGGATTTGTTGGCGGTACTGGTAGAAGATGAAAGGTGTATGTGAATTATGATAAGGACTGATGAAAGATGATATGTGTGAATTACTTTTAACCGACAATAAGAAAGATTATAATAAGTGAATGAAAAGGCGGTTAAAAAGATCTTTTATATGTGAAATATAATATAATATAATCATCAGTAATTTAAATAACTACCCCAACGGCTAATTTTAACTACCAGGCCCAACGGCTAAAACTTTTTATGACAGGCTCAACGGCTATCTAGCAGTACCATTTTACTCTGGCAGTACCAATTTTTGAACTACCAGTACCTTTGAAAGTTTTGCAAAAATACCTTATAGTTTTTAGCAAACTACCAGCTATCAACGGATTTGAGTTGTCTTTACCAAAAGCCGTTTGCTGAAGGACTAGTTAACTATTTACTGTGAAGTATGGTTAGTTAACAACCATATAGTTTTTGGTAAACTATCAACCATCAACGGATTTGATTTGTCTTTACCAAAAGCCGTTTGCTTAAGGACTAGCCAGCTCTTAAGTTTGTAAAAACTTGGTGAACTGAATACCAAAAGCCATATTGACCTAAAGATGGTGCAATTTCCTTGGATGGAGGAAAATTATAAAGACAATGATGCTGTGTATCTTGGATAATTGGTTCAACAAGTGAAATCATCTAATAGCATGCCTTTGAGTTGAAACTTTCCCTAGTTTGATCTAGATAGAACTTTCTCCTTTAGGAATGCTTCATCCCTTCTAGATATGTGATCTAATCCTATCTTTTTCAACCTTTTCATCATCTTGTATGCTCTTGTCTTTTTCTTTCATAAATTGGTTTTTCTTCCATTCTGGGCTATTATTTCATCCCCTGAGATTGTTACCTCCCCTGAGATTTAACTTTTATTTCCCCATAATGTTTGGAAAATCTCTTATTTTGTTATCAACCTGAAATGTGTTAGTTGCAAACCAAAAGAACAAGGTGCAAAGCACTTGATCTATAGCATTTTAAACATTTAAGCATCAATATGAACAAAACATAGCAATTTTATACTAGCAGTACCAATTATGAACTAACAGTACCTATTGACTAACTAGCAGTACCATGTTTAAAAGCCAATACCAGTTAATTTATGTACAAAAACACATGTTTTTCAAAGATTTATCATTCCAATACCTCCTACAAGATATTTGAATCTACCTAAATCAAAAGCTTTGGTGAGAAGGTCTGCATAATTCTTTTCAGAATCAATTTTAACAACTTGTATTAACCTTTTCTCATTGCAATCCCTTATGAAATGGTGTCTGATTTCAATGTGTTTTGTTTTTTAGTGTTGAACTGGGTTTTTAATGATACATATAGTACTGCTATTGTCAATATAAATAATGGTGTTAAGAAAATTGTACCCATAGTCAAGCATTTGATTTTGGATCCAAAGAACTTGCCCACAACAACTTGCACCAGCAACATATTCTGCTTCAGTTGTAGACTTGGCCACCATTGTTTGTTTCTTGCATTGCCAAGAGATGAGTCTGCAACCAAGAAATTGACATCCACCAGTTGTGGATTTTCTGTCTAGAGTTGCACCAGCATAGTCACTATCAGAATAAGCCACCAATTCAAAAGATGATTCCCTTGGATACCAAAGACCCAACCTAGGTTGACCCTTGAGATATCTAAAGATTCTTTTGACTGCTGTGAGATGAGTGACTTTGGGATGTATTTGAAACCTTGCACATACACATACTGAGAACATGATATCTGGTCTTGAAGATGTAAGGTACATCAAAGACCCAATCATTGATCTATAATTGTGCAAATCCACATCTTCTCCTTCAGCATCCTTGAGTAGCCCTTTTTCTGGATCCATTGGTGTACTTGCAACCTTAGAATTAGCAAACTGAAATTTCCTTAGGATCTCTGCTACATACTTATCTTGGCTGATAAATATGCCTTCTTGAGATTGTTTCACTTGGAGACCCAAAAAGAAAGTAAGTTCCCCCATGGAACTCATTTCAAACTTACTATGCATAAGTTTTTCAAATTCTACACACAAGTCTTGGTTTGTAGATCCAAAGATAATGTCATCAACATAAATCTGCACTAGCAAGATGTCTTTCTTTGTTCTTTTGATGAACAAAGTTGGATCAATCTTGCCTCTTTGGAATCCATTTTCTAATAGATAGAAAGCCAATGTTTCATACCATGCCCTAGGAGCTTGGTGTAGACCATAAAGAGCCTTGGTAACCTTATAAACCTTGTCTGGATATTCTGCATCAATGAAGCCTGGAGGTTGAGAAACATACACTGGTTCTTCAAGCTCACCATATAAAAATGCACTCTTAACATCCATTTGATAGACAGTAAAGCCTATGAAATAAGCATAGGCCAAGAATAGCCTAATTGCTTCAAGTCTTGCAACTGGAGCAAACACTTCTTCATAATCTACCCCTTCTTCTTGAGTATATCCTTGGGCTCCAATCTTGCTTTGTTTCTGATCACTATACCCCTTTCATCTTTCTTGTTTCTGAACACCCATTTGGTTCCAATTGCCCTATGACCTTTGGGCAAATCAACCAATATCCAAACCTTCTGAATCTTGAATTGGAGAAGCTCTTCTTGCATTGATTCCACCCAACTTGCATCATCTAAAGCTTTGTTTATGTTTTTGGGTTCAGCCTGAGATAGAAAACATGAAAACAGGCATATGTTGGCAATATCATGATTCTTTTCTTCATAAATAGAGGAGATAAACCCTTCTTCGTCTGAAGTCAAGACTTGAGATAAACCAACTTGAGATCTTGTTCTAACACCAGAATCAATGCTACCAATCACAGCATCAGTTGAGTGATCTTTGAGAATTCTAGTGTTATGTGTTGTAGGAACTTCATAAGTAGATGGAAGATTGCTAATCCCCACTTCTTCATGTAAAGAATCATCTATTTGAACATTCAATGGCTCAGCAGTATCAATTTGTGAACTGGCAGTACCATCTAGTGAACTAGCAGTACCATTGTCATTTGCACTACTTTCTTGATTCTCTTGATTCTGAGTTCCATGATCATCTTCATTGCCTTCATTTCTTGTGTTTGAAGGTTCTTCTTGACTTGAAGATAGATCCAAACCTTTCCAAATTGGCATCCAGATGAAATCTTGATCTTTAGGAGTTTCAACATTGTCTTCAAAACCTGCATTATCATTAGTATTTGTACCTGAAACAGGCACATAATTCATAGATTCTGAAAGCCTATCAATATCAAACAACCAATCTGGTCCAATTCCTTTCACATTTGTTAGTTTCTCTTGAAACTCAATGTGAAGATTCTCTTCCACTAGCCTAGTGCAAGTGTTAAACACTCTATAGGCCTTACTCTGCAAGGAATACCCTATCAAATAGCCTTCATCAGCTTTTCCATCAAACTTGCCTAAATGATCTTTGGTATTGAGAATAGTGACATGACAACTAAAAGGTCTCATAAAACTTAAAGATTGTGTTCTACCAAAGAAAAGTTCATAAGGTATCTTTCTATGAGGTTTTGTCACAAGAACCCTGTTTTGTACATAACAAGCAGTACCTACTGCTTCAGCCCAAAATGAAATAGGCAACTTAGAGCCTACTAACATAGTTCTAGCAGCCTCTATAAGTGTTCTATTCTTCCTTTCTGCTACTCCATTTTGCTGAGGGGTTCTAGCTACACTAAATTCTCTTTTTATTCCTTTTTCCTTGCAAAAGTCATCCATAACCCTATTCTTGAACTCTGTCCCATTGTCACATCTGATGACTTTGACTTTCTTATCAGATTGGTTTTCTACCTCAGTGATATAAGATTTAAGAATCTCACTAGTTTCATGTTTAGATCTTAAAAAGAAAACCCAAGAAAATCTGCTATAATCATCAGTAACAACAAGACAATATCTTTTTCCATTCAAGCTACACACATTAGTAGGACCAAAGAGATCCATATGAAGCATGTATAAAGCCTGAGAAATAGAGTTTTGGGTCTTGGGCTTACAAGAAGCTCTATGTTGCTTGCCTTTTAGACAATCAACACAGGTTTGGTCATTTTGAAAAATCTTTTTGGGTAAACCTCTTACCAAATCATATTTTGCAATAGTGTTGATTGTTTTAAAGTTTACATGACCAAGCCTTCTATGCCAAAGCATAGATTCATCCAATGAGGCTTTTGCTACCAAACAAGTTAAACTCTCCTTAGGATCAATGTTCTTTAAATCAACATTGTACATATTGTTCCTTTTTGGGATTTTAAGAAGGATCAGACTCTCATCAGGCATTTTAAAATCAGAAGAAAGAACCATACATTCATTGTCAGTAAATAGAACATTGTTCTTTTTGTCACACATTTGTGAGACACTAAGGAGATTAAACTGAAGTTCTTTCACAAAATACACATTTTCAAAATCTAGTTTACTGGTTTTGATAGTACCTTTACCAGTGATCTTTCCTTTTATTCCTCCCCCAAAGGTAACATATCCCCCATCAACTGTTTTGAAGTCTGAGAGGAAAGACATGTTGCCTGTCATGTGCCTTGAACATCCACTATCTACATATCCTTGATCACCAATATCAGATGAATGTTCCTGCACATGAATAAACATATTAGTTTTCTTGGGGTACCCAAGCCATGACAGACTTGGGTTTGCCTCTTGCATCAATGAAATCAAACCTTTTCAGGATTGTTGATGCACCTTTTGATTGGATTGGTTTCCAAATCCAACATGCTGAGGACTTAACAGCATTTTCCCTTTTTATCCATTTTGTGGTCTTTGGTCTATCAGTACCAATTTTGACAGTACCATTTGGTCTAGCAGGACCTTTGGTTTTTGGTTTCCAAATTTGTGTTTTGACCACAGATTTCTTTTGAATAGGACTATTCACAACTTTTGGTACATATTTGAAAGTGTTTCTTGTACCCTTATCAGTTGGTTTTGTAATAACAGGCTTATTTTGTCTAACAGTATGTTTAACTTTTGTAGTGTTAGACTTAACAAAACTTTTTCTGGGGTGAGTAATATTTGTTTTAGACTTTGATTTACTCCCAGAAACCCATTTATTACAATAAGCATGAAGATGATTAAAGCTACCACAGTAATAACAAGCCTTATTGATCATAACAAAGTCATCACCTAGTTGTTGTGACTTAAGGTTGTTCCAATTTCTTTGGCTTCCTCTAGGTTTGTTATTACATTTTTCACAACTTTCAACTGTTTTCAAAACAGCTTTAGCCTTAGCCTTAATCTCTACTCTTTTAGGACTGATTGGTCCTACTTTGATTCCTTTGATAGGAATAGTCTCATCTTCATCATCATCAGATACCCAATCTTCAATAATTAGAATATCTGGTTTCTTATCAGTGAGCACCTTAGAGAGTGAGGCAATCTTAGCACTCTCAGAAGGTTTACTTTTCTCTACAGGTTTAGCCAATGGTTTGTTAATGAATTCATGTAAACCTGATTCAGCAAGATCTGATCCTGGGGGACAAGGAATTCCTCTATAAGGAGGTGGACATTTATTGTATCCTATCCCTGATTTTATTCTCTTATTCATCTGATTCTCAACTATGCTTCTAGTGCAATCAGAAGCAATTTCCAATTTGGTAACAGTCAGTTGAATATTATCTCTAGCCAATGTCACTTTAGTACACTCAGTTCTTAACATTTCTATTTCTGAATCTTTCAAAAATATTTGTCTATTAAGAATAGCTTTTGCATCAGAAAAGGTGAGTTCATTTTCTCTAAAGTGAATGATTTGTTTTTCAAGCTTGGCCATACCACACTTATAATCGACTAAGTTTTGATGTGTTTTTCTATGTTCTAATGTCAGTTCATCATAACATTTTCTTAAAGTTTGCAATTCTTCAAAAACCTCACATGTAATAGAACATTTAGAAACTTTTACCTCAGGAGTGGAGAATGCCATTAAAGCCAATTCATCAGAAGTTGACTCCTCCTCATCCATGAAACTCCAATCAAAACCCATGCCTTCAATAGCAACCATTGCTTTAGGCTCAGCAACTTCCACAACCTTACTCTTGCTTTCAAAGCTTCCTTTCTTCTCAAAGCTTCATTTATTCCTGTTGTCAAACCCTCTACCCTTGTCATCCTGCTTCTTAGGTCTTCTACACTCTCTAGAGTAGTGACCCTTCATGTGGCAGTTGTAACACTCCACCTTGGACTTATCATACCCAGCAGGCTCATTACCATCTATGATTATCTTCTTACCAGTCCTCATCAACAACTTCTTAGCCCTAATGCTCAGAAGTGAAAGTTGCCACTTTATGTCCATCTCTTCAAGATCATCAGGATGAATCTCTTGAAGATCTTCAAAAGTTAACATGGACCCATTGTGTTGAGATGTAAGAAAAGCACACCTAATTGTTTCATCTAAAATGGTTTTTGTACTACTAGAAGTACTGGCAGTACCAAAGGTTGTGTTGGCAGTACCTTCTTCTCTGCCATCTTTTTCTTCATTTACAACTTTTGAGGTGCTTAGAGATGATACAAAAGCCATATTTCCTGAGCTTGACCCAGTAGTCTTCTTTACTTCATGCTCTACTATTTTGAAATTGTTGTAGAGATCATTAAGACTCATCTGATCAATATCTGGCTTGTTTTTCCAGACAATGACATGCATGGACCATTCACTGGGTAAACTCCTAAGAAATTTGGAGTTTAGGTCTTCTTGAGTTATCATCACTTCATGGATGGCTAACTGGCTTGAAAGCTTCTGAAGTCTATTGAACATACTGTCCAAAGACTCATTTGTTGTGGCTGTAAAGTTCTCAAACTGCTGTTTGAGTAGTGTTTTCTGTGTTTTCTTGGTAGCATCATTACCACCAAATCTAGCCACAATAGCTTCAAAAAGGGTTTTAGCATCTTTGTATTTGTTAAAGATCAAAAGCTGATCATTTGGAATAGTCATCAGTAACATGCTCCTGGCTTTTAGATCATTTCGCTTCTGAATTCTTTCTTCTGCACTTGATGGGCTTGTTTGTATTTGTGTTACAAGTGCATCGTTTACTATGGTAGTGGTGATTGAGGGTTTAAATGAGTTGCCTTCTTCAATGATCTCCCAAAGTGCATAGTCTTGCACTTGGAAATATTGTTCTACCCTTAATCGCCACATATCAAACTCATTTTGCTTGAGTAATGGAAGTTTAGCTGCAACATTTGTTTGAATATGTTCAACATCCATTGTTCTTTTAAATTTGTAAATATCAGCCTAGCTCTGATACCACTTTTGGAAAGGATTATTTCTCAAACACTTGGGATGTGAATCTTAGTAACGTGTTTGGGATATTTATGTATGAATGTGTTTAGCATGCGGAATCTACTACAACACACTTAAAAGAACACAAAGGTGGTGAGTTATGTAAACGTGAGTATGTAATGAACAAGGAACACAACTTTAGTTAACACAAAACGATTCAATATTATTGATGAAATAATACGGATGATCTAACTATCACCGGGATTACAAAGTAATCTTGAATCTTAGATTGTAAAAGGATTTGTGAAATGAGTAACTAAGTTACTTGAAAGGTTGTTCGGTTTTGGTTAATAGTTGAAGAGATGCATACATGAAGGAGGTGTCTTAGGGAACCTTTTATACAATAAGGTACCCTAATTACAAGTTGTCAAGTGGTTGAATATAATATGTTACTTTGACTATTCTAGCCTACAATTAAATACAACTACCAATGTACCAACTCTGTAATATTCCTCTGTGAACCACAGAAGACTAAACTACTTCTACATAACGTATTACAATGTACAAAGACTAATAATTCAACTAAATATCTATTACAAAATATCTATCAACTTGACATAAAGCTTGGCAGGACCTTTATCAACTAGCAGTACCTTCTACCTAGAAAGTACTGTTAGAACATCTTCATACTCTTCAAAATCAACTAGCAGGCTCTTTGACATAACTGGCAGGCTCTTTGACTTGAACATTTTATTCCCAACAATTAGGACTTGGTAATCCTCAACCAAATCCGTATAATCTTACTATTGCTGATAATTCACGAGCAAAAGCGATGGGAGAAGTAAAGAATGTTAGAATCCAAGTAGGATATCAAGCTTTCTTGGCCGATTTTCTTATGCTTAATATTCTGGTGGATAAGGAGTTACCGTTGTTGTTAGGAAGAACATTTTTGAGAACTTGTGGAGCTATTATAGATATGGGTAGAGGTACTATGACTATAAGTGATGGAATCTTGAAGCATACCTATTATCCTAAGCCTAGAGGAAAGATTGTTAAAGAAGTTCATGGTGAAGAAGATGAAGAAGAAAACCACTTGGGTTGTTTTGAAGTAGGTAGAGATGAAGAAGGGAGGCCTAAATATGGGCCGGTTGTCCCAAGTTACTTTGATATTGAAGATGAGATGGAAAGAGCTCTAGCGATGGAGGCTTTCTATAACCCGTTTAAGAATATTTTTGTGTTTAACAAATTGACAGATTTTCTTGGATCTTTACCGGTCCAACTAAAGAATTTGGAATGGGGACCCGAAGGAGCTAGTGTTTACAAGAAGGAAAAAGAAGACGGAGAATGGCATGTGAAGTTTGATATAGTTTGTCCGGATGGAAGGAAGTTTAAAACGCAAATGACTAACCGAAAGTTGTCCGGGAAGTTCCAAAATGAAGATATCTTGAGGCACGAATATTTTGAAGGATGAAAGACAAGAGTTTGAAGAATAAAAGCACAAAGCTTGTGCTAGTGTTTTGTTTGTTTTCTTTTTAATTTTTATGCATTTTAGTAGTTTAATGTTTGCATTTAAGTTTAAGTTTGAGTTTAGACCTTTTAATTGTCTTGGTTTATTAAGTTTTAAGTTTATGAAGTTATGTTTTGAGTTTAAGAGTTAAGTTTTGTTTTAGAAGTTGTAGAGATAGAATTGAACAACAAGTTGGGAGATTAAGTGTGTTGAAGTATTTTTATGCTTAAAATAAATATTTTTGAAGAGTAAAAACACTTCTCATTTGTTCTTACAAGTGTGAAAAAGTGTTGACAAAAGAAAAGTGAAGTTTTTGCAAAAATTCAATCCGAATCGGTTGGATCAAATACTGATCGGATGGATTGAAATATATATACTCAAGATTTCAAAAATCACAAAAAAGCACGCACACACTCAATCCACCAAACTTGGGGTTCAAAAATTCGACCATTAGAAGTCTATTAAGTGTTGCAGGAGTGTTGAAGAATCATCTATGGCACCTAAACAAGTAAGTAACATCATCAATTTGTACTAATTAGGTTTTAATTTGAATTTCTTTAATTAGGTCAAAATTTGGGTATTTTTGATATAGTTCGAATTGAGATGTAATTTTTTGTGGAATAGATGGGTAAATGATTAAGGAATTCATTGCAAAAAGAATTAGAAAGATTGATTAAGTTTTGAGGAAGAATTGATTGATTGAATTTTTGGATTAAAATGGGTCAAAACTTTAAATCAATTTGGATTGCAATTGATGATTTCCAGGTGTTATTTAGTTGTTTATTAGTGATTCTAGGATGATGCATTGTTGATTAGAACATCAATGGAAGAGATTTGATTTGGTAGTGTTCATATGTTCTAGGAAGATTGAGAAATCATGCGAATATGTTATGAACGTGTTTGGAGACGAGTGGGATATGTAGGAACTATGATAATTGATCAAATGCATGATAGGATAGAGCTGGATTGTTGGAATTGATTAGAAATCGGAAAAGGAAAAAAAATTTGAGATAGAAAGCCTCAACCGATTCGGTTGCGGGGAGATACCGATCGGTTGGGCTGGGACATTTACTCCATCCGATCGGATGGTGAGTAATACCGATCGGATGGAAGGCTCGGTAAATAAAAATGATTTTTTTTCAAACGAGTTTTGTGACTTCTAAATCATGTCATCTTGGTTTTTATGCTCTTATACTATCATATGTTTGTGTTTTCTATAGAGTTATCTTGCAGGTGGATCAGGGATTGCGAAAAGAACTAGAGAAGGAATCCGGAAGAGAGAACAAATGCCGATTCCCGAATGTCATCCTAATCTACTATGGCGAGGGGAAGATCCGATGGTTCGACAATCTTTTAATGTTATCCTTCTTAAGATTGGCGGATGGGTGATTCATTCACCAAGGGTTATGAATTGGAATGATATGAAAGAGCTTGGTTGTGATGAGTTTTTGGAAGATATGTTTCTTATTAGGATTCTGTGGAACAAACGGATATTGACCTCTAACATGTGGATGAGAGCACTAAGCATAAGGGAGCCAATATACAAAGAATGGTGCTTGGAATTTTTATGTTCAATGAGGATGAAGGAGAAGGTTACCGATATCGGAGTTACCACCAATAAATTTCTCGAATTCAGATTAGGGGGAAAGAAACACGAAGTCACACTATTCGAGTTTGGAAATTTGTTAGGTTTATACTCTAATAAGGACTTAAGTAATAGGGATTTTAAGTTTCTGGTAATGTGTGGAGAAAGGAGTAAAAATAATTTTGACGCACATGGATACTGGAAAAGAATTAGCACGGAAGGCAAGCTAGTGTTTGGGGAAAGTAAAGTTTCGACGATTAAGAAACCATTGTTACAAGTGCTACATAGGGTTGTAGTACAGTCATTGTTACATAGGACGTCTGGTGTTGATCTGATTTATGAAGATGATTTATGGGTTCTTCAAGCATTAGACGAGAAGCATCCCTATAGGCATTTGAATGTAGTTAGGGGGATAGTGCAACGTTTGCACAAATGCACGGCAGTTGGAGCGAGAAATTACATATGTGTAGGTCATTTTATTTCACGAATAGCTAGGAATCTTGGGCTATTTACTGAGGAAGATATGAGTCTTTTTAGTGAACCAGTTACTCCATTAAGTATTGACATAAAAGGGTTCACAAATCTTCGAGAAAGCAGGGATGGAAAACTGAGAGGACTTCCAGAAGTCCTAGATGTGCAACCAATAACCACATGGGATGGTTGAGCAATGGTTATGTTTTTAAAAAACAATATTGGTTGAAGAATTTCTATTTCCACTACTTTTAACTTAACTTTATTAGGATTTTATTATTCATGGTTTGTTTTGAACTACTTTTGTTTGTTTTAGTATGTTACTTTGTTTGTTTTGCATATAGTTTTTGCAGTTTTTTTTTTTTTTTTTTTTTTTTTTTTTTTTTTTTTTTTTGCAGGGGAAGAATTCACGAAAGCTTAGTGTTGATCAATATTCGGAGTTAGGAGAACTCATGTGCGTAAGATCAAATAAATCTATGCGAATTTTTTTCCGGGTAGCATTTTTTAAAAAAAATTTTCCCATTTCCTTTACTTTTAAGTTCATTTTATTACATTGAGGACAATGCAAAACTTAAGTGTGGGGGAGGGAAGAAAAATTGGTATAATTTTTAAATTTTTTAGTTTTTAGTAGAATTTTGGGATTCGATGACTAGAGTTAGGTTCGCCCTTAATGTTCTAGTTATTTATTTTGTTATATAGATTGATTCATTGGTAAAAATGAGGCTATTTGAAAGATTTTTTGGAATTTAATCAAGTAAGGAGAGCTATTGATAACTATTGCTAGCACATGTTATAACCCACTTTAAATTGTGAGGATTTAATCTTTTTTGTATAAAGCATTTCTTATGCTCTATATTTCGTTATGAGTGTGCCAGTGATCATGTTGATTCTAGAACTTGTACGTGTTATGCATTATGGTTAAAATTACTTTCGAGTAATAAAATATATTCAAATGATAAGAGGCAAATTAGGATTTACACCAAATGGCCTTCCGTTTACAAAAATATTTTTGCTGACCGCATTGGTTAGTTATCCTTAGTATTTGGAACCCATTTGTTAGCGTGAATATTTTACGCTAGATGCCCTTAGTTACACCTTCTGAGCCTTATCTTTTCTTTTGATTAAATCCAAAAAAAGTACAAAAAGATTTTACACCTTACACCTTAGCCTTACCCGAATCAAGTTCAATTGAAGTTCAAAACTAGTTATTTTTTGATGATTACATGTTGACCACACTTTGTATGTGTATATGTTGTTTCATTGAAGAAGGGGGTCGCTACTCTTATTTGTATTTTTGTAGCGTGTGCTCATCCGAAGTGTGGGGGTGACGAAAAAAAAGGGGAATGAATAGCCAATGAGCTATGAATGTATGGAATGATGAAAATAAAATAGTCAATGAGCTATTAAGGAAGGAAGGAGTTAGTATGAGATGCGGAGGAATGATAATCGAAGAAGTTTGGTGGAGTGATCATTTGAGGTATAAAGAGTTTGGAACGGAATCTGGACTTGATTCTTATTTATTCGTTTTTATTTTGTAGAAACCAATCACAAATAATTCCAATGTCTTATCCTTACCTTTACCAATTACTTGATTCGTTGTTAGCTTTCAAGCATCCGGATTTAGTGATGGCTTTGTCTAGATATGTAGTGCATGGATGTTCTAGTGACCATCCGGGTTTTTGAATAGTTGAAAAACGTTGCTAGCGAGCTAGTGCGTGTTTTGGTGACCACGCGTTATGCAAATAACGTCGTTAGCAAACCAAGGTACAATCTAGTGACCATCCGTTGCTTGGCTAGTCAAGAATTCATTGTTAGCGAGCTATTATGTTCTTGTATAAAATATTTGTACAATAGCTAGGTAACCGTAACCTTTAACCTTAAACCCGAATAAAAGACCTCTTTGATATTTTATTTTATTGTTTTGATACTCGTACAAGCTTATGGTAAGAAACGTGAATCATGTCTGAGCAATTGAGTGATATGCCATTAAATTTACCCTTGTGTGTAGAGTGAATTTAAAAATCCTATGTGGGGAGCTTAGTTATGTTATCAAGCTTGAATTAACTTGTTTATGTTTCAAGAATTTTTCACACCTAAAAGTTAAAATGACAATTGTTCCATTGAGATAGTTGTTGGATTTTTAGAATCATAATGAAGTAGCCATTGAGTTCAGTTTTTCTTAAAGCTAGACTTGCTCGAGGGCGAGCAAAACTCAAGTGTGAGGGATTTGATAACGCTCAAAATGAACATGTTTTTAGTCACGTTATCGTTAGATTTGTGCATCATATTTGGTTATATTTGTGTATATTTGTTACTAAATCATGAAAAAGTGTATATGCAAGTAAATATAGCCAAGTACAGGAAAAGATGATAAAAAGATGAAGAAATGAAGAGATTATGCACATTTGAAGAATCACGAGAAAGAAACGAGAAAAGAACCACACAAGAATTCAAAGATTTGATAAAGTCAAGATTTCTATGTTTATGTATCAAGAAAAGATCAAGTTCTATGGAAGGAATTAGTGGTACAACAAAGGATCAAGCACGTAACGAGAAAAGGAAGAAAAAAAATAAAGTATACATGGCAGAATGGCCCATCCGATCGGATGGGAGAAAAGTGATTTACCGAGAGATCCAACCGATCGGTTGGACCTCAATACCGATCGGTTGGAGGAGACTGAAGTTACAAAAACGCATTTAATGACGAATTTAAGCCCCATAATCATGGTGGCTTATCATTTCTTGGTTATTTACTGATTAAGGACGTTTTTTGCTTGAGGGAAAAGGGTTCCTTCACTTATTTAAAGAACCCTTGGCTAGTTTACAAAGTGTGACAACCCAAAAACCTAGTAAGGCTTACACCAAGTCTTGCTAAACTTATTATCATTGCCCGAAAGCTTGTAGTTGCTGTGAGAACGTCCAGGGAACCTTGAGTTCAAGTCTCAAGAGTTGTGTCCAAGTGTGGAGTTGTTTACGTGTGATCATAGGCGATTGGAGGAGACTGGTTGCTATAGTTCCAAAATTCTAGTTCTTGTAATTTCACAATTAGGTATTTCTTGTTAGAGTTATTATGAACTACTTTTACTTTAAGATGAATGAAAGTATGGTTGATTACTTGTGTTTGATTATGATTATTATGGAGTGATTTTGGTTATGCTTGTGTGTATGATGTGATAATTGTTGGAGTATTCTTATTTCATAGTGATGCATGAAATCATATATTGTTTTATGAGTTTCTTGAAATAAAATCTAATCTTGCTTAATTGGTTGGTAAAAACAGTTTTAAAGATTAACAAAGGCTGAAAGGATTTTCTTTATGTTTTTATGCCAAAAAGTTCGTACACGAATTAGTATCGATTATGGTGTGTGACGAGCACCATATTAGCTTATTAAAATGGATTTGGAAACGATTTCATCACGAGAAAAGGCCGAAAGGATTCGTAGGAATTCTTAGAATAAGAAATGCTTTTCAAACAACAAAGAGTCTAATAGAATTATCGCACTAGTTAACAAAGGCCGAAAGGAATTAACTAGGAGATTGAATTCTTTGAGATGATTTCTCATAAGAAAAACCATTGATTGTGAATCACTCATTTTAAGTTGTGCATCATTACAAGTTACACCAAACTTGTTAGATTACTCTATACAATTGTCATGGAATTACACACAAGTACATTTATTTTTTATTGATTGATTTTTAATTACCTTAGAATTTACACCAAATCGGATTGACAATCCTTTTTGTCAAAACTTATTTTGCAAACCCAAACCACAATTCCCTTGGGACGATCTCAACTTACCCACCTTTACTACTACAGACGAGTATACTTGCTCGTATGTGTTGATTAGAGAATTGGATAAATTGATTTTATAAATTTTTAAAACTTGCACTACACACGACACATCACCTCAAACCACTAAAAAGTAATCACATAGATTTCCTAACACTAGTCTTCAACTAGCAACTAACAAAAGCATGTGATCATCAAAGTTTAGGCAACTATTAAGCATGCATCAATCTAGGCTATTTTATCATCTAGCACATGTAATAAAAGAAGATTTATGAACTAGACAAAGCTCACAAAGATAATAACACATAAGGATTGATTAACTTTTCAAAGTAACCAATGTCAAGCAAGAAATGTTAAAACAATTCAAACTAGTTAGTGTTATATGGCTATTGCCATTTCCCCATTACTAATAGCTTAATAATACTTAAGTTAGTTGTACTACTTAAGTTAGAACCATCTTATTTCTTCTCTTCAGTACAGCTTCATTTATCATCACTTGATGAAACATCATAGCGCGATGTCGAACCATCATCATGATTCACTCGAGATGATGTACATTCCCAATATAGAGAGATGTAGTTGTTTTGGGTAAGAGGAGCCATGGTGGGTTCAAAGAGGAGATATTTATTGTGTTGGAGATGAGGGAATAAGTTCATGACATAACGATACAGACGAGTCAACAACATGCCATAGGGTATTACCTTATCAATTCGACCCCTGACACCTACAATTCTTCTTGCCACAAAGTAGGCGAGATTGTAGGGTTGCTCTGTGACTAGACAGTACAACATATGAGCACAACACGCCGGAAGTTGCTCACGGTTGTGAGGAAGAAAGAAGACATTTTCACGGATGACTTCTATCCATCTATGTAAATGTGGATGAACTTCATCAACACAAACTTTGATTGGATCTAAGTCATACTCATGAGACTCACGAAACTCAACTTCACCGTTTTCTTTAAGAAAACTGTGAACTTTTTGAGAAAGACGAATGTGCTCTTTGATCGCACGTGGAGTGGGGATGAAAGTATTGTAAGGACCGGACTCAGTTTGATGACTCGTGAGGGCTTTGAGTGACCAACTTTCCATGTAGGAACATTGTCCATGGTTAGGAAGTTGAAGAATGTTGGCAAATTGGTCAAGGGTGAGTGAGATTTCTTGGTTTTGTATTACGAATTGTATAGAAAAAGTTTAATCCTTTTTATGCACGAGTTTGACTTGTTTATAGCACTCAAGAACGAAACGAGGACAAATGTGATCATTGATCCGAAACAAGCAATTGAATCCGATTCCTTGAAACATGGTTTGGATGTGATCATGGTTTAGAAAGGAGGGTTCGACAATACATCCTTCGTGGAAGAGACGAGACTCTAGGTGACGGAAGCTCTGTATGTGAGGAAGTGGGGTGTCAGGTTCAAGTGATGGTATGGGAATGTACACAGCTGTCAGTTCATGATCGTAATCAAACATGTGAAATCTCATGTTACCTATGAAAAATTATTTTGTATATGTTAGCTTGTTGCATTTCAGTGATTACATCTTTAATGTGTGTGTGTGCCTAAATGCAGACAATGTGGAGGTGCGGTGATCTCGACTCTAAAAACAAACCTAATGAGATTACCCAAACACTCCTAACTTCACTTTTGCTCAAACAAATATGTCGAAGAATACACATTAATTATGTAATTCGATCCATATTTGTGAGATCATGTATGCATGCAAAAACGTTTTTGGTTTGCATCAACAATGCACGAAAATAGTTTCATGATCCTAGATACGTGAATTTTTTCTGAAAATAATTGAATTGGGGTGTTTGGCAAATGCCTCAACTTGGCGCCAATATTCTCAAAATTGAAAAGCCTCAATGTTAATGATTCCCAATCCAAATTTAAGTATCCTAAACATGATTCCACTAGAAATAATTAAATTCCACTAGAAATAATTAATCTTAATCCAATTTAAATGATTAAATTCGGACTAGATTATGCACCATTAGTGGGTTTGTAAAAATCCTAGGTTTAGGGAATCATGTAAGTACTACATTGTCTAATCCTAGTTCTAATTGCATAAAAGTTTAACAAAAATTGAAAGCCCCCAATTCTATTTTATGCATAAGAACAAACCCTAGACTTCAATTGAAAATAAATTAAAGATAATTTACTTACAATTTGTGTTGTAGTGATTAAGATTTGTTGATTGCAATGCCTCGAATCTTGATTAGCAAGAGTGTAATTAGATTTTGGTGTTGGGTTCGGTTTTTGACAGCAGCAGGAAATTGGTGTGTTAGTTTTGAATGGATGTCCAGAGGGAAAGGAAAGAAAAACAGGTTTCCTCAGATCCACGGTACCACGATACCGCTAAACATTAGTGGTGCCGTGCCACTTTAGTGGAGCCGTGTATCTGTAAGACCCATTTTTGTTCTGTTTCGACTCTTGATTGATTAATCTTACTTATTTAGTAAGACTTTTTGACGCGAGGAAAAGGTTTATACCTAATAAACTCTTTGACGAAAGCGATTAGGCGAAATGACAAGGAATGACCTTAGTATGCCTAAGTTATCATTGAAGGAAAATGAGGATTGACTTTTAATATTTCCCGTGAAATAAGTAGAAGTCATGAGTCGAGATTTGGAGGATGACTACAATATTTCCAATGAAATATTTAATTAGTCATGAGCAGAATGAGACGAATAACTCATAGAGTTATGGAGCAAGATGAGAAACATGACTTAGTATTTCCAGTGAAATACCTGAGAAGTCATGAGACATATTTAGAGGGATGACTTGTAAAGTTATGAGGCGATACGTAAGAAATGACTTCGATATTTCCAGTGAAATATTCTAGTGGTCATTGGAAGGATGGGAAGAGTGACTTAATATTTCAAATGAAATACTGAGCGAGTCATGAGATAGGACGTAAGGGATGAGAAGGATGACTTAAAGATTCATAAGATGAGACGTGAGAAATGACTTCAATATTTCCAATGAAACATTTAGAAAGTCATGAGATGGGATTTAAGAGATGACTTCAATATTTCCGAAGAAATATTCAAATAGTCATAAGAGGGGTGTGGAGACCTTATTAGTTAGAATATCAACGATGTTGTCCTTTAAGAGAGACTTTTCCAAGAAAATGATTTCTCTTTGGACATTATCGTGACGGAGGAGGTGATGTACTTCGATGACCTTCATACATGAGCAAATCACGGGGTTCTCGGTCAAGTCTATTTGCACTTTGGTAGCCACCTTTCATGGGGAAATGTCTCATTCATAGTGCTTGTTGTCATGCCTTTTCGGCGCTTACGTATTCCGCTTCGGTCGTGGAGATAGCAAGAGTAGTTTGTTTCTTGGAGAACCAAGAAGTTTGACAACAACCTATGAAGGTACAAACATCACTCTTTCTTTATCAATCCACATTATCTCCCGTGTCATCAGAGTTGATATAGACAATAGTTTCTACACCAATCTCCTTGAGATATCAAAATCTCAAGTGTATAGTGCCATTAATACATCGGAAGATATATTAAACGCTTTATGTTAAGAAGTTTTAAGATCCTTCTTACAAGCGGGCACAAAGCCAGACACTAGACACGATGTCGGGCCTACTTGCCGTTAGGTAAATTAAATTACCTGTCATGCCCCTAACCTAGTAATATCCGCGCACTCACCTTCATCGTCTCTTGTGAGATTCGTTTCCGCGGACATGGGCGTTAGTATCAATTAAGATCTTTCTAAGCTACGTATCTTATACATATATAGTACACTTAGGTTTATGAGGATACTTTCTTTGAGTAGTATTATATACGAGCTAGGGAAGAAACTTGATTCACTCATCATTGCTCATTTCAAACTTGTCACGCATGATCTTTGAGCGATCATTGTACATTTCTGGACAAGTTGAGTTTGTCATAATAGTCTTTGACAAATACTTGAGTCATGATGAAAATGAATTTTGTTTCTTTGTTATAGTGCCTACTATGTTAGATTCTAACGACACTACATGCTTAGCATTTTTACCAACAAAGGGTGTTTTAAGAAAGCGTACCTGAGCCTGAGGTGTTGCCCTTAAAACTTTGAAGACTAGACTACCTTTGTTGAAAGCTAGGCATATGACACACTACTTGACTCTTCATCACTAGATTAGTGTAATTACTCATCACACTCCATTTGTTGGACTTCCAGTTTATTTACAACCATGTTTATCTAGCAAAACATAAGCTCAAACGTTTGGTCCCCAATTGATGACATCAAATAAGTATATTTTATTAGCATCATTTATCCTATGCTATTCGCTTGTTTTGTATTATTTTATATGGGAATCGATACTTAATCGCTTACTTTTGTGATTCTCAGTTATAAACAAGCATTTGGTGAAAGTTGACTATTTTGGACGTAAATTGGAGCAAAATGGATCAAGTTGGAAAAGTCTACTGAGCTGACGAAGAATACGCCGCATCATTCTTGATAGATGCGCCGTACATAAAGACTTAGATGAATCTGAGACCATTGCCTGACTTTGAAGAATGCGCCGCATGGATTTATCCCATGCGCCGCATATGAAACCTTGGTCAACGAGAAGAACCAACTTGTTTTACTCCAGATGCGCCGCATGAAGCTCCTGATATGCGGCGTATCAATCTCAAGACTTCACCAGATATCCAAGATATTGAAGAATATTCGCAAATATTACAATCTTGGGCCCCACGCGAAGTTACCTTGATACGCCGCATCGAACCAATCCGATGCGCCGTATCGGCCATATACAATCCTTACCAAGAATTCAAGAGATTAAGTGAAGATTAGAAGCTTAATGAAGAAGTCAAGATTACAAGTCGACACTTGAAGATGCTTTCGTATTTTGGCCATAAAATCTTCATCCGGACTCCGATTTAGTTGATTCAAGCGGCCACGCGAAGAGAAAAAGAAAATATATCTGAATCTGAAGGAGATGCGGCGCATCTGGTCCTTAGATGCGCCGTATTGGGAGATGAGGCGCATCTGGTCTTTAGATGCGCCGTATTGGGTCAGTTTCAGACTTGGAGGCTACGTTTACTTATAGATGCGGCGCATCTAACTCTCTAGATGCGCCGTATCGACCCAGATTTCAGAATCTATAAATACCGAGCTCATTAACGAATTAGGGTATCATTGGGGACCCTTGGGGTCGTTCCCAGAAGACCAAAAACCCCTCAAAACAGCAGAAGACCTCCTTGAAGATCGAATCATCGTAGAAGATCATCTCAAGAACCTTATATTAAGTTTAATCGTTTGGTTAGCGTATCGTTTTCATTATGAATTCTTATTCGTTTGCTTTGATTACAACTTTATGTATTGTTACTGAGATTATGGGCTAACACCCTTAGGTGTTAGCCACGTTTATGAAGTTTTATTAGTTTTTATGCTTGTGTTGATGTGTTTACTTTGTTATTGGATTGGGTGCTTATCGATAAAAACTCGTTTATTGCTTATAACTAGTAAAAGTCTATGTAACTAGATTATGAACTTATTGGTTTAATGTGGTAACTTAACTATCTGTAATTGTGGTTACTTTAATTGATCATAAAGTGTAGTAATCCGAATCCTATTAGACGGCTTAGAGGGAACACACTGGAACCGTGCCTTATGCCACTATTAGGACTAGTAGCGCGTAATGCCAAACTAGGTTAGACGGTTTAAAGCGATAAGTTAGTATTGATGCTAGATAGGTCACTATGATCATGTCCTCTTTCCCACCACGATGGTAGGTTATTCAATTGTGACAGGATTAATAATCGGATTGATGGCAAAACAATTGAATGAATTAAAACAAGTAGACATAAGCATGTATAACTATTAGATGGATTAGGCTTGGCTAACCCGTTCTTCTATATATCGATCTATCTTTAGTTTATTTATTTACTTTCCTGTATTTAGTTTAATTATACACACAAACTCGTGATAGCCTCTCAGGCTAAACCCCCATCTATCTTTAATTGCTTTCTAGTTTAGTTCAGTTAGATTAGAGACTAAAATACCTTTAGATCACTTTAGCTTCGCTCCTAGTGAACGACCCTTGCTTACCTAGAAACTATCTACATTGATCGGGTACACTGCTCGTTAGTGTTTAGAGTCTATAGGTTAGTTCGGCAAAATATAAATTTAAAACTTGGTAGTTTATTATAGACCTAAAAAAACACATCAAGTTTTTGGCGCCGCTGCCGGGGAGTGATTGTTTTAATTTGATTTATTGGTATTTTAGTTAGTTTTATTTGTTTCTGTGTGATTTTTTTTGTTTCTGTGTTTCTGTCTCAGAACGACAGATACGGCGTATTTTTGTCTGTGAATACGGCGCATCTGTCTGTTTTCAATACGGTGTATTCTTGTCTATGAATACGGCGTATTGACGTTCTGTGGGCAAAATTTTTTTTAGTTTGTGTGATTTAGTGTTTAAATTTAATAAAAAAAAAAAAAAAAAAAAAAAAAAAAAAAAAAAAAAAAAAAAAAAAAAATTACAGGAAGCTAATACGGCGTATCCATTGTCTGTTGGATACGGCGTATTAACTTGTATCGCATACGGCGTATCTATTGTCTGTTAGATACGGCGTATCGACCTTCTGTGACCAAAAAAATATTTTTTTATGTTTTTTATTTTTTGTGTTTATTAAATTTTTATTAGTTTAGTTTTTATTTTTGTTTCGGTTACTGCTGTTCTTGGTTGTTTATCTTTCAGGTAATAATGAAGATGGACGATCCAGATATTACAATGGAAGAATATATGAGACTTGAAGAGGAAAGAGCCTTGAGCAATAATAGGATCTACGATTGGGAAAGAGCAAGAAAAGGTGCACAAGTCAATGAGACGAAAGAAATAACTATGGAAGAATACTTGTTGCTGGAAAAGGTTAAGTCAAAGAAAGAAAGAAATGGGTTGCCGTTTCGGCATACTTGGATTATATCGGATGATAATGATGAGGAAGTATCCCATGTATTTAATATGAAACAAATTCCTGCAATTGTTCTCGATGGTGCTTTTTCTCCGGAGATTGCACAAGATGATGTGTATACGGAACCTTACGTTGAAGAATATTCTGCAATCGTATTACCACCATTAGGCAACCCATCGGATGAAGATGAAAAGTATTCTGATTTTGATTTCGAACCATTTGACGCCATAGTTTATGATGACATACCCCAACCAGATTTTGACCCAACGAGGGTTTTTGAAGAAATCTGGGATGACTTGTTTAAGGATGAAATTCGGGACGGTGAGGAAATTGCAAGACCACTAGTTGAAGAATCACAAGATGAATTGGAGTCACTTACAACAACAAGTGGTACAAATTTATTTAATACTAATGATCCCGTTACTAATAATCTTGCTAGTTTTCCTAAACAGGTTGCAAAACAAAAGGATAATGAGGTGGAGTATATTACACTACCTATTAAAGCACATGAAGCACCTGTGATCAACCCGTTTTTGGTGGAGCTCGAGGAAGAATTTGGGGATGAGCTCTTAAACATTGCTATGATTGATGAAGATGATGATTTAGACCCTGTGAAGTATATAGAGGAACTCGAACTTTTACTTTCTAAAGACCCTTTCTCATCTTTTGCGGAAGTCAAGGGACGCCTTACTACCAAAGAGACTAACCATGAAGAAAGGAGACTCATTTTTCCTCAACACACTACTCTTTCAGATGAAATGGTCAAAT
Organism: Artemisia tridentata subsp. tridentata; assembly: GCA_021014915.2. NCBI lineage: Eukaryota > Viridiplantae > Streptophyta > Magnoliopsida > Asterales > Asteraceae > Artemisia > Artemisia tridentata. The sequence goes on along the minus strand of CP139502.1, from coordinate 54,096,198 downwards.
CATCCAATTTATCAACCAAACCGGGTAAGGATAGGAAAGATGTACATATATTGCCAAGGTATGATTTTTATTTATTTCTTCCATCTTTACTAGCAAATTTACACTCTCTTCGTGTTTATTGCTACTATCACCCGCACTTGATCCCAAGTGGGGGGAACAATACCCTATTACATAGTAAATAAGGGTAGAGTCAGGCTCGTGACTCGAACAAAAACAAGCGCTTCGTGGGAGGCAACCCATGCTTGTCTTTTACTTTCTTTTTAGTTTATTTTATTTTCTTGTGTTTATTTTTATTTGTTTTTTCTGCATGACTGCTATCGCTGTATTCTGCTGATACAAACGATACGGCGCATCTGTATTCTAGATGCGGCGTATGGCGTTTTCATTTTATATACAGCGCATTTAATAATTCGAGTACGGCGCATCTATCCCCTAGATACGCCGTATTCTGTTTTTAATCAGAAAACAATTTAAACCATAACCGACATACGACGCATCTGTTGTACAGATACGGCGTATCTAATTATTTATTAAAAACAGTCTTCGAATTAATAAAATAAGAAGCGACGCATCAATTTCTATCGATACGGCGTATTATCCCATTGCATGCAGTTTAATATTTCCTACAGGTTGTTGATGCGGCGTATCCAATATTCCATGGATGCGGCGCATCGACACTCTGGCCTGTAATTTTTTCGTATTTTTATTTTTATTTTCCTAACCAATGATTAACGAGATGCTCTCGAGATTCTTTTTCTGTGGTCTCTATATTTTTACAGGTCTGGACAATTGAAGAGGTTGATGAACTCCCACATTTTATATGCTCGCATTCTTACATGGAGGATTATACCGAGCAAATTTCAGGGGAGTTTTCCGTTCTAATTCTTTTAATTTCCTGTTTTTAATTTCAAATTAAACAACGAGGACGTTGTTTATCTTAAGTGGGGGGATGGAGAATTAGAACGTTTACTTGTCATTATTTTTCAAAAATATGCTTAATATGTACTTAATATGCTTAAATTTAAAATTTTTCTAGCATGCTTTTGTTTAATCTAAGTTGCATAGCTGCACACATGACGTTATTTTCAAAAATTGTGATTTTTTCAAAATTCACAAATCTATGAGTGTGCCGGTGACTTGTAAACTTTAGAACTTGGCTTGTATACTATTCGAGACCACCATAATAAGTATTATTTATATAATTGGAATGACTTGTCTAAATTGGTAAATTTCTAGGATTACACCCAAAAACCCTATAAATGTTATGTGTTATTAACTAACTACACTGGTTAGTTAACCCCCGTATAAACCCTTTTGTTACTCTCACTTTTAGAGTAAGATACCCCTAGAAAAACACTCAGAGCCATTCCTTTCGTTTCTTACACCTTTGTTAAAATGTTTCGTTACACCCTTACACCTTAGCCTACCCTGTAGATTAAAATCCGTGGTTGGTTAATTGCTTTAGGCAAAGTGTGTTTTCTTACATTACCTGTGTTCGCGTACGTAATTCATTATCTATGGTTAGGTCGGGAAATTGCACAATGCAATTGGAGTGAAAGTAAATATTGTATATTTTTGAGTTTATTTTTCGTATGTTTACTACTTTCACTATTACCGTTATTTCTGAAGTATGAAAAATATGGAAAAATTATCCAGAATTATCATTATAGTGATGTGGTGAAATTTTACACATCTATGTTTATGTTACTAAAAAAAAAAAAAAAAAAAAAAAAAAAAAAAAAAAAAAAAAAAAAATCGAAAAAATGAGAAAAGAAAAAGAAAGAAGAAGTTGGATGTTTGATTTAAACCAACGATGTAAAGTTATGTAAGTGGTCGATATCACCACTAGTTGTTGTATTATATTTATGGATTGAATGGGAGTTGGCAGTTATGGGAACGTCAACTAAGGTATATTCTTTGATTGAGATCTTGTTGAGTATAATTCGTGTCTACCTAAAGCGTGTGTTTCAAGTGTTAAAGCGTGAGTTATCCAATGAAATGAGTCTTATTCTTGGGATGGTTGGGAAAGTGATTGACCACACTTAGGATTTTAATTTATTTGTTTTGTTTACTTTTCATTTTACACCAATTTGTATCCCAAATATTATCCATACCCTATATTATTCTTTATCCAAACCTTTGATTTATTGAGATTAGGGATTTGAGCAATCTTAAGTATCGTAGTCGTGGATTCGACTATGTATTTATGATTTTGTCGCCCTTTTTGATATAATATTATTGGTGAAGATTACTTGGTCCTATCTTTAGCCTATTCGAGTTAAGGATTTGAGCAATTGCAAGTATCGTGTTCGTGGATTCGATCATGTATTTGTGATTTTGTCGCCTTTTCTGGAATTTGAGATCGATAGAGATTAAGAAGAATGATTAACCCTTAACCAACAAACCCTTTTTACCGCTTTAGACTTGTTATTCCTTGGCTTTAGTGGGGGAGATGCGTGTACTTGCCAAGCTTATGATAGAATATTCGTCACGACTGGACAGTTAAACGATTAGATTTGCTTTTATCAAAATATTTTATTTTGTTTCAAATTCGTTAAGTGTTTGGTTGTGCAATTATGATAAAACGAATAAATGCTTAATTATAAAAATACATCCTATTTAGGATACATTTTCATAAGTTTAATCTAAGGTTTACTTGGGGACAAGTAAAGTTCAAGTGGGGGGATATTTGATGACATCAAATAAGTATATTTTATTAGCATCATTTATCCTATGCTATTCGCTTGTTTTGTATTATTTTATATGGGAATCGATACTTAATCGCTTACTTTTGTGATTCTCAGTTATAAACAAGCATTTGGTGAAAGTTGACTATTTTGGACGTAAATTGGAGCAAAATGGATCAAGTTGGAAAAGTCTACTGAGCTGACGAAGAATACGCCGCATCATTCTTGATAGATGCGCCGTACATAAAGACTTAGATGAATCTGAGACCATTGCCTGACTTTGAAGAATGCGCCGCATGGATTTATCCCATGCGCCGCATATGAAACCTTGGTCAACGAGAAGAACCAACTTGTTTTACTCCAGATGCGCCGCATGAAGCTCCTGATATGCGGCGTATCAATCTCAAGACTTCACCAGATATCCAAGATATTGAAGAATATTCGCAAATATTACAATCTTGGGCCCCACGCGAAGTTACCTTGATACGCCGCATCGGACCAATCTGATGCGCCGTATCGGCCATATACAATCCTTACCAAGAATTCAAGAGATTAAGTGAAGATTAGAAGCTTAATGAAGAAGTCAAGATTACAAGTCGACACTTGAAGATGCTTTCGTATTTTGGCCATAAAATCTTCATCCGGACTCCGATTTAGTTGATTCAAGCGGCCACGCGAAGAGAAAAAGAAAATCTATCTGAATCTGAAGGAGATGCGGCGCATCTGGTCCTTAGATGTGCCGTATTGGGAGATGAGGCGCATCTGGTCTTTAGATGCGCCGTATTGGGTCAGTTTCAGACTTGGAGGCTACGTTTACTTATAGATGCGGCGCATCTAACTCTCTAGATGCGCCGTATCGACCCAGATTTCAGAATCTATAAATACCGAGCTCATTAACGAATTAGGGTATCATTGGGGACCCTTGGGGTCGTTCCCAGAAGACCAAAAACCCCTCAAAACAGCAGAAGACCTCCTTGAAGATCGAATCATCGTAGAAGATCATCTCAAGAACCTTATATTAAGTTTAATCGTTTGGTTAGCGTATCGTTTTCATTATGAATTCTTATTCGTTTGCTTTGATTACAACTTTATGTATTGTTACTGAGATTATGGGCTAACACCCTTAGGTGTTAGCCACGTTTATGAAGTTTTATTAGTTTTTATGCTTGTGTTGATGTGTTTACTTTGTTATTGGATTGGGTGCTTATCGATAAAAACTCGTTTATTGCTTATAACTAGTAAAAGTCTATGTAACTAGATTATGAACTTATTGGTTTAATGTGGTAACTTAACTATCTGTAATTGTGGTTACTTTAATTGATCATAAAGTGTAGTAATCCGAATCCTATTAGACGGCTTAGAGGGAACACACTGGAACCGTGCCTTATGCCACTATTAGGACTAGTAGCGCGTAATGCCAAACTAGGTTAGACGGTTTAAAGCGATAAGTTAGTATTGATGCTAGATAGGTCACTATGATCATGTCCTCTTTCCCACCACGATGGTAGGTTATTCAATTGTGACAGGATTAATAATCGGATTGATGGCAAAACAATTGAATGAATTAAAACAAGTAGACATAAGCATGTATAACTATTAGATGGATTAGGCTTGGCTAACCCGTTCTTCTATATATCGATCTATCTTTAGTTTATTTATTTACTTTCCTGTATTTAGTTTAATTATACACACAAACTCGTGATAGCCTCTCAGGCTAAACCCCCATCTATCTTTAATTGCTTTCTAGTTTAGTTCAGTTAGATTAGAGACTAAAATACCTTTAGATCACTTTAGCTTCGCTCCTAGTGAACGACCCTTGCTTACCTAGAAACTATCTACATTGATCGGGTACACTGCTCGTTAGTGTTTAGAGTCTATAGGTTAGTTCGGCAAAATATAAATTTAAAACTTGGTAGTTTATTATAGACCTAAAAAAACACATCACCAATATCTCATGGGTCCAAAGTTGTTAGTGGCAAACATTCTACGCATTTGTTTCAATTGTTTAGGATGTGAGAATGGAGGACACATTTCCCATGGTAAGTAACCTTGTGATTGACTGTCATTCCAAGTTATGGGGAAGTTACTTGGATAACTTTATCTTCTAAAGTTACCTCTCGGTAGAGGAGTTCTTGACCGAGGTTTGGTAGAATTTGTTTTTCTAGGTGGAGGAGTCTTCGACCCAGTGTCGGGCTTTACAAATCCAAGTTCTGGAGTTGACAAGGGTTTGTAAAATCTTTTGACTTCCTCTATGCTAGCAATAGGTACTTTAGTACCATTTACAACTGTGTGACTTGGTTTAGGACTTAAGTTATTTTTCAAAATTGACCCTGATCTGACTTCAGCACCAGACGGTACCACGGTACCATTAAATTTAATGGTATTGTCCGTACCTTTAGTGGTGACGTCTCCTTCAGACTCGGACACTTCAGGCTTTACAAATTTTACTTGTTTAGTACTACTTGTTGAAGCCTGATTTGGGTCAAATCCTAAACCCGCACGGTCATGTTCATTATACCTAATGTTTTCAAGCATATCATTAAGTACTTTTGTTCCTTCTTCGAACTTAATGATTCTCAAAGCATTTTCTTTGAGTTTCTCATTTTCTACTTGAAGACTTATGCATGACCCACATCCTAAGTCTACTTCTTTATTTTTCTCAAGTCTTTTGACTTGATCCTTTAGCTCTAGAATTAGCATTTCAAATTCTTGCAATTTTAATTTTAATTTTCTGTTTCTACCTAAAATTTTAGAACTAACCTCGCATAATTTATTATGCTCGTCATGCAATTTATTGTCATCTATTGATGAGTTATCATCACTATAATAAGAAGAGTTGGAATGTACCTCATTAAAAGCTTGAGCCATTAGGCATGTTTCATCGTTGGACTTCTTCTCTTCTTCTTCACTGCTATCACTCCAAGAGCCTCCTATGAAAGCTCGTTGGTTGTTGGTTTTCAGTGGTTTGGGACATTCTCCTACGAGGTGATTAGGATCTCTGTATCTAAAGCATTTCCTATCACTTGTCCCTTTCCTATCATCTTGGTTCTTTTGGAATGACCTCTTTTCATCGCGAGGTTGTCTACGAAATCTACCTTTCCTCCTAAAAAAACTTTCTAAAATTTCTAACGGCTAGTGCATACTCTTCATCTTCACTATCAGAACTTGAACATTCCTCATCACTAGACTCCTTCTTGGCTCTCAATGCTAGAGATCTAACTCTCTCGCTTTTGCCTTTGACTGTATCAGAGTCCTTCTTGATTATCATCTCATGAACTTTCAAGTTTCCTATTAGTTCATCGAGTGATAATGTCGCTAAGTCCTTTGACTCTTCAATGGCGGTGACCTTTGCTCTCCATTTAGGATGTAGAGCCCTAAGAAACTTCCTAACATAATTCTTGCTAGAGTGACCTTCATCAAGAGCTTTAAGACTATTGATAATAGTATTAAATCTAGCAAAAACATTATCTATTGACTCATCTTCCGAAATGGAAAATTGTTCATATTGTTGAACAAGAAGATCTATCTTGTTCTCTTTGACTTGGTTATTACCTTGGTGAGTGACTAACAAAGTTTTCCAAACATCTTCTACCGTATTACACATGAAAATTCTTTCAAATTCCTTTTTCGGCAAAGCATTGTAAATCATCATTTTAGCCTCATTATTTTTGGCTAGTTTTCTTTTAAGTTCATCACTTTGTTTATCATAAGGAACTATTTCATTCTTTTTAGTTTTCGGATTCATTTGAATCGGTTGAAAGTCACCCTCGGTAATAACATGCCAAAGATCAATGTCTTTTGACTTCACATACATTTCGAATCTTGTTTTCCAATATATAAAACAATCGGTTTCGAAAAGTGGTGGTCTTTGCATAGATTTCCCTTCTAGATATTTGTCAGAATCTATTGATCGATTCAAGTTTTAAAATACAATATACTTTAAAAGCTTGACTGACGTGGCTTCTGATACCAATTGTGGAAAACTAGAAAGGGGGGGGGGGGGGTTTGAATAGTTTTACCGGTTTTTAAGTTCTTTTAGTTCTTTTGACGTTTCTTAAAAACTTTGCTATTGGAAACCTTTGATTCGATTCTTATGTGCAATCAAACAACACCAATATGAACTACACACTAAACTACAGTAACTAATAATAAGTAATGAAAGTAAAGAGTAGAGATGGAAAGATCAAACCGGGACAAAAGGATTTAAAGTGGTTCGGCTACGAAGTTCTTCTTCGCCCTACTCCATTCCTCGAGTACTTCACTCGAGAGTTTCAAGCACTATGTCAACTACTTCCCTTAAGGCGGAGAAAACTGTACACGTCGCTTAACTTGTTTTCCGACACTAAGCTAGATGTCGAGTGCTAATCTTAGCTAGCACCAATCTACCACGATCCACTTGATCCTTTACAACTTCACACAAGACTCGATCTACCCGATCTACCTATGATCACACTTGATCAAACACACAAGCCCAGTGGCTTCAAGAGATCTCCAAGATCTCGACACGATCATAATGATCAACTCTCACTTTTCTCAACCTATTCTATCTATCTATGATCCTCTTGATCAATCACACAAGCCCAATGGCTTCAAGAGATAATCAATATCTCTATAAGATCACAATGATCTTAACTCACTCTCTCACAAAATAAAAATGATCTTGATGTATGCTATGATACAACAAGTGTGTAACAAATGTTACAAGACCTAACAACTACAACTCTTGTATCTTCTTGGATACCTTGAGTTCTTCTCTTGCAAATGAAGAGGAATGACAACACTTTGTATCTACTTGGATAATTTTTGTTCTTCTCTTGCTAATGAAGAGGAATGAAGAGGATCACTTGAATGGATAATTGGATCACAATGATTAAACTCAGAAGTTTCTGTGTGAAAAAGGATGCCCAAGAACTGTGAACAGGGCTGGTATTTATAGGCAGAAAAAATCTGACCGTTATAAGGGGACGGCTCCACTAAATTTAGTGGAACCGTGGAGCCGTGTCAGACAAAGACGCTCCATTTTTTGTCTTTTCTGGTGAAAACTTATTTGGGGAAGTTTGGAGCTGATTTTGGGGGGGGGGGGGGGAATAGCTGTTATGTATTTTAAACTTATTTTTCCATTAAAACATTTCTTAATTATTCAAAAATAATTTGTAAAGTATATTTTTGAAAGAAATGTTTTGTCACATAAAAATGTGATGTCTAAAACTCAAATTCACTTCTTTGATCATTAGTTAAGTTGTAACTTTGTTCTAGAGTGATTTGTGTAGAAACGGGATCTTCCAATTAAAAACTTGTTTACGTTAATTTTAACGTAACGTGATTTCACATTTTGACATCCTCAAAACGTGAAGTTATCGAAAGATAGAAATAACATTTTTAGAACATTATTTGCATCAACATATGGAATTGTCACTTTTGGAATTGACAGACCACGTACTTACAATGATCTCAATGAGGAAGAAAAGAAGCGTTATGATGCTGACATAAGAGCTTCAAACATTGTGATTCAAGGACTTCCCAAGGATGTTTACAAGCTTATCAACTTCAACACTGAAGCTAAAGCGGTTTGGGACAATGTCAAAATGCTTCTTGCTGGATCTGAACTGACCAAAGAAGATCGTGAGTCTCAATTGTATGATGAGTTTGAGCATTTCAAGATGAATTCTGGTGAGAAAATTACAGAATATTATGTGAGATTTCACAAGCTTGTGAATGATATAAGAATCATCAGAATGACGATGCCAAACATCCAACTCAACTCAAAGTTTGTGAACAACATGACACCAGAGTGGGACAGATTTTTTACTACTGTGAAACTCAACAAAGGGTTGAGAGATACAAATTATGAACAGCTGTATGCCTATTTACAACAACATGAGAAGCATGCTGCTTATGACCGTCTTTTGAGGGAAAATGTCACACCCTGAATTTACCTGTTAATGGCAGCGGAATTGAATACCTTGGTGTGACTTTCATGGCGTCTCATACAATGGATATATTGAACGACCTAAAGTGTCGTTTTGAAAATACACGTTTGATCATAAATAAAATCAGAGTTTACAAAACATAGGTCCCAAATGATGTTGCAAGTTTAAAAACAAAACCATAGTAGATCAAACGGTTACATAAGTGCATGAAAATAAGTGATGCAAGTCGACCCCGCGACTCCAAGATGGTCCAATGCATGCCCACATGATAGCTAATAACCTGAAAATACATTGCTAAAAACGGTCAACATAAAGTTGGTGAGAGTTCATAGGTTTAATAAAATGAAGTTATACGATAGCCACAAGTATAAAGTGTATGACATAAGTCACAAAAAAAAAATGATTGTACAATAGCCTTAAGCTCATGACCCCGACGCTGTGACTGAATTCTCTGGAGCCCCTGGGAGTGTTTTGCCAGACACTCAAATGAAAAGACATGAAATGCATCCGCTATCGGTTGTTGGTCAAAGCCAACACGGATGGAGGCGTCACCCTCGATAGATCTATCCACTCACTCTCGCTTAAACATAATTAACGGTTCATGATTATATGGGGACTTTCAATTGGCAACAAGGTAACTTAATCTATGTACAGGAAGTCTGATACTTTGGCTCGTATGGAAAACAGTTGCAATGTATTCTCCCCCGTGGGATTTGAAAACAATAATAAAATGTATACGGGGCTATGAAAACTCACCTGAAGTGATGATACAACAATGCTATGAAATCGGAATACTTGGAATAATTGAAATACTGGAACACTTGGAATACTTGGCAATAACAAGGCGCGAACACTAGCCGCTACCTAAAATGAATATGCATAATCTACTTAGATTATGAGGCAATGTAGTGCATGTACATGTATATGTAACCTATACCACTCGTCATTTGAAAATACTAGTTATCGTTGATATGTAAAGTTTTTCCAAAACTTGGTATAAATATGTTAACTTGTTAACGTAAAACTAGTCGTGTCATAATGTGTATAAAACGTTAGTGTTGGTCTTGGCGTTTTGAAAACATTGAAATGTGATATGGTAGTCGCGTTAATAAACCTTTGATTGTACGTGTTCCAATGGATAAGAATTACGGTTCACCATAGTCGTTTCGTGAAAAATATAGTTTCTAGTACGTAAACATTTTCTTATAAAAAGCTGTCAAAATAAAATGGGTATTGTTGATGTTTAAACGCGTGTATCTTGTTCGTTATTAGCTTGTTTTTGACGTTCTTTATATCCGTGGTTTTGTATAAACATGTACTAATATATTTTCAGTAGCTCGGGTCATCTAGGTCGCGTTAAACGCCTCAGTTTGTCCGTCGAAAGATACCAAACAGCATGCAGTTTTCCGGAAAATTAGTTTTCGTCGTTAAACTTTGAAAAATCATATCTCCTTCGTTATTAACTCGTTTTTATCCCCGTTTTCGGCCACGGCTTCGTCTCGGAATGTATTTTCTAAATATTTGGCCAAAAATTATCTCACACCTACTGATTTTCCCACGTTTCACTTTTATGGACAGAATGTTTTATATACTTGTAAAAACTTGGTTTTCTAGTTATTATCTTGTTCAAAAACCAACCAAACAACTTCAAATGATCCCAAATCCTACCATACACCTTCTTAGGGTGTCATGGGGTCCTAAACATCATCAACCTTGCTAATCTACCAAGGATCTCATAAGGATGTTAATAAAACTTATAGATCTAGGGTTTATTATGAAAATGAACAAAGTGGTATAGATAACTTGTATTTTGCATGATCAATCATCAATATAACATCAAAACAATAGATTGAAAGTATGAAAAGATTAGAAAGATGTTCTTGAAGCTTACTTGAAGATTTGATGAATTTTGGAGATGATTATGTAAGAAACCTAGGGATTTCTATTTCAAAATCCTAACTAGGAGTACAAATGGGACTTGATTAACACTTGATCTTGGAAAATTGATGGATCTTGGTGTTCTTTTGGATCTTGGCCGTGCACTAGAGAGGAGAAGAGGAGGGTTTCACCCTTTTGATTTTGTAAATATGAGTTTATGTGTTAAAGTCTTGGAGTATTAAAATATCTAGCTACTTGGTTAAAGTCTTTTAGTCAAATGAGCTTTAATGAAGCTTGGTCACCAAGGGTGCTAGGGGTGGGGCGGCAACATGGGTGAAAAAGGAAGAAAATGTGGAGATTTGTTTAGATATTGTAAGACTTTTGTGTGTTATTGTGTGTATATAATAGTTTTAGGGGATACCGGGTACCGAGTTTGCTAGAAATAAAATTTAACGGTACCAATTTAGATATAACAACGTTATAAAAATTTTAAAATTTCATTCCTGATGAGAATCGGGTGTTAAAATAATTGTCGGGTTGAATTATCGTAAACCGACGGAAGTTTAAACGTATACCGGTAAATACGGTTAAAAATCCTCAAAACACCGTGTGAATTAATAATATAAATTTTATATTATTATAAAGAGTATGAAAATATATTAGGACCATAGTCGGGAGTGTCGGACGTGTTAGTCATATTTATTGGTCGCGCGTTAACGTTTTAATTAAAAGTAATTATACGTAATACGTCAAATGTAATAAAAATATTAATTTGATAAACCTACGAGTGGAATAGTATGAAAATGTAAATCTGACGATATGCAGACTATTCCTAGTCCGTATGCAGTGTTCTTACTGATGATGCATGAATTTCGCAGTCAAACCAAACCGGTTACGCGAATATGAATATCCGTAAACTATGTTTACGCTGAAATGAATAGTGGACATGAATAGTGATTCCCTCCCGGGGATGAATAGTGTCACATGAATAGTAAAATTTCTGAACGCTTCTCGAAGTCTCAAACTGACTCCGAAAACGATGAATAGTGAAATGATGAATAGTGATCGGTGAATAGTAAATGATGAATAGTAACTGATGAATAGTGAATTGTCGAGGTTAGGAAAGTGACCTGAAATTACGGGTTGTTACAGTCGCCCCTCCAAAAGGGAATTCAGTCCCTGAATTCAAATGTTGTTGGTTTCGGAAGCAGGCTCGGGAAAAAGATGTGGATACTTGCGTCGCATTTGGTCTTCTCGTTCCCAAGTAAACTCGGGTCCTCTTCGAGAATTCCAGCGAACTTTCACGATAGGAATTCGACTCTGCTTCAATTGTTTGACCTCACGGTCCATGATTTCAACGGGTTCTTCCACAAAATTAAGCTTGTCATCTAGTTGAATTTCTTCGAGTGGAATAACGGATGACTCGTCGGAGAGACACTTCTTGAGGTTTGAAACATGAAATGTGTTATGAACGTTGCTGAGTTCTGACGGAAACTTAGGTGTGTATGCCAACTGACCGGCTCTAACTAGAATCCGAAATGGTCCGATACCGAGAGCTCAGTCTATCAGGTTATCAAAAATTGTATCATGCCTTTCCAAGGCAAGGCTTTCAATCATAGTTCGTGCTTCTACTTGAATCTAGGAGGTTCGTTGTTCAAGGGTATCAATTCCGTATGATGTGCATCATGCATCGACCTAACTTCCATTGTTTTCTCATTTCTTGTAACTGATTCTTGACTTGTGAAATTTCCTTTGTTGTCTCCCGGTTTAGTTCTAGGTCCGTGAATTTAACTTTCCAAATTCGATATATAAATATGTATATGGTCACTTCGGCCATAGGGTGTCTTAAATGGTGCCTTTATATATTCCCGTGATGGTTATTTTTGCTGATGATGAAATTCGTCAATACTCGAAAGATTATCCTAATCCATTCAAAGTTGGTTATGTGGTGTTGAATAAATCCTATAGTGTTCAGGTAGTTCTTTTAAGGATTCGTCGGGCTAACTATGGTAGAGCATGTATATCCAATTAGAAAAGGAATATCTTAAAGGAATTGCTAGAAATCTGAGGGGTATCGTCTATCCTTTCGCCGTTTCTATGTCATAAAATATCTTTCATAATGTAGAGTCTCTCCTAGAGAAGTCAATGGTGCAAATTCAACTCAATGGCTGAGTGAGTGATGAGTGATGTAAGTATCCGGTGGGAGTTTGTTAAAAGGGGTGTTCATGAAAAATTCCATTTGTTTACAAAGCTTTTGAATGAAGATTGTTATTAATAATTTCTGAAAATGTGACTATTTTCTTCACGGCATAATTCCTCCTGAATTATACATAGGTGATCAGGCTATGTATAATTGAGGACCAACGATGCGATGCTTGGTTAAATCGAAACGGTATTACTTTTTCCCAAAAGTTTTAGATGGTGTTCAACGTGTTGTTTTGATAAATGGTTTTCTAGATATTTCCTTTGAAAGTAACATGAAAATTGTCTCGCGTAGCGGTAGTAAATACTTGATAAAATGACAGGAAATCCATTTATAGGGTGGTACCAAATGGTTTATTTTGAAAGTTCTGAAAAATAGTTCTCCCGTAGGGTAGTAAAATAACTTGCATTAAATTTGTTGAAGGTTTCATTGGATACATGGATGAATCTTATGAAATGGTATTAGTCTACTAATCCGTCAAGAATGAAATCGGCCTAATCCCTAGTAAGATAAAGGTATATTGTTGCGAAACTATAGAGAATTGAGCAATTGGAATAGGAATGGAATAAACGATGGTTATGATTATCGCGAAGATAACAAAAGATAGGTATTACATTGGATAGGAAAGTGCTTAATACAACTAGGTTACACCAACGTACCTATGGAAAGTACAAAAGAAAGATACAACCCTAGAGGGCTCAACTACGGTTTATTAAAACATGAACTCCTTCTGGTTAAGCATTGTTGTTGTCTTTGATGTTGCTAATGTCCTGACGGTCTCTCTCCCAAACACGCACGCTATTCCTCGAGTTAATTCCTCTTGGTCCCCATGTCCTGATTTCCTTTTGGGTAATTGTTCCTAAAGTGTCCAACTTCTCCACAACCATAACATGTTGGCGGTGGATTCTGATTATTTCCCCCAGGAGCAGCCCTGCATCCCTTAGCCAGATGACCGATCTTCCCACAATTGAAACAAGGTTTAGGGCAATCCCCCGGGTTATGATGTGTTTGGCATTTGTTACACTTTGGTAGAGTACCGGCGTAACCTTTCTTTTCAGTCGGACCCGCAACATAGGCCCGTGCAGTTTCTTGTCTTTTGGGTGGTGGTTGGTTGGCGTTGTTACCTTGGTTGTCATCCCATTTCCTTTTGTTGTTGTTGTTCTGGTAATTGTTGGTGTTATTGTTGTAGTTACGGTTTCGGTTGAAGTTATTGTTGTTGTTGTTGGCGGGTGTCACTTTCTTCAGAACTTGAGCTATGAGCTTTTGAGACATCCTGATTGCCTCATCAAGAGTTTGCGGATAAAAAGAAATCACATCACCACGGATGCTTTCGGGCAATCCACCAATGAAATTCTCTACCAATTTTTCATCATCAGGCACCATAGATGGGCATAGAGCAGCTAACTCTTGGTACCTCCGAATGTAAGTCTCAATATCATTACCCACAGTTACCAGATCATAGAACTCCACCTCTAACTTCTTCACTTCGGTTCGTGGGCAAAACTTCTTAGTTACCAACTTTTTGAACTCGTCCCATGTGACCTTGTAAGCATTCTCCATCCCTATGGGCTTTGCATAGGAGTTCCACCACGATAAGGCTTGATCACGAAGTGTACTAACGGCAAACTTAACCTTGTAGTCATCCGGGCAATTGCATAAGATAAACACAGATTCAGTATGTTCGAACCATCGAACCATGGCAGTAGCCCCTTCAGTACCCTTATACAAAGTAGGATCTCCACTCTTAAAATCCTTGTAAGTACATTTCTTCCCATTGGTTCCGTTGCTAGCTTCTCCCGATGTCCCTATCCGAGAAGCATCTTCGGCAGCTCTTGCGGCAACAGCGGCTCTTTCAATCTCTAGAGCTTCGGCTACACTATCCCTAACAAGCTTCCGGATAGCAGCCTGAGTCATTTCTGGGGAAGTCGTTGCAGCAGCCTTGGCTTTTGCTTTCCTAGGTGCCATAATTCTGGTACATCACAACAGAATACATCAACAACAATCATACTAGAAATGATTATCGTACAAAATATATACAACCACAACATGTATATATATATCCACCACAAGTGTAAATACAACCACGATATGTACAACCACAACATGTACAACCTCAGCGTGTATAAATACAACCATGAGTACTCGTAATAGCAACGATCATTGTTCACTAGGTATACCACCACAACCATGCGTATATCCTCATAACACATGAATACAACACTTAAAAATTTTGGTCTACATTGACCGGTGTCATAGATAGCACAACCATACCCATATAGTAAAGTCAATACTTGGGGATCTCGTTGTACAACAATCAAAATACCACAAGTTTCTTTGAACCACGCCACACTTCCCGTGGCCAAGATGATAGTAAAAGCGAGTAAAGGTAAAAAGCTAGGATGATGTCCTGAAGTGAGGTCCGGGGTTGTGCATCGATTCATGTCTGAGATAATGTAGATTCCAATCCATCCTTGAGGAATCTATAGATGTTCCTGTTGAGTCCGTGATCTTGGTGTCATCCACAAGATGTTATCTAATTTATGTCAAGTGAGAATGGGAAAAAGGAAATGACAATGGTCGTACTGAAAGGCAAGGTTAGACTCCCGAATCTCGAAGGTCTCGGTGTCATATCTGATTGGTGGGGTGTTGTTACGATGACCAATGATGAAATCCAACTCATCGGTTTAGAATGTGATGTAATCAAACTTGGTAATGAAGAGGGAGTTGTGAAGAGTTCTCTTGTGGTGGTGTAATATTGCTCAAAGCATCTTGTTGGTTCATTATGTCATGGAAGTATGAGTCGATTATACCTGAGATAGTATAGAGTCTTTGCGAGGAATGCCACTCTTTGGCGATTTGTTGTTGCTCTTGTTTGGTCTGTGGGGCATCCAAACCTTCATGTGTAGTCTCAATTAGTTAGAGATCATCATCTAACGATGAAGAGTAGTAGGTTGTCTAACAGTAAGGGCTCTCGAACTCTCATCAACCTTAATCTATAAGGTGGTGTAGTGTCCTTAGTGGTAGATGGTAATGGTGTATCAAACCATGTACGCTTCTCAAGCGGTAAGTTAAGTATGTGAGTAGAGTCCCTGAAATGTGATGGTATAAATGGGGTTCCATATGATGATGATGAAGTCGATGGTGATAATACTGAAGGAATCACTACCTTCTTTTACGCTATCTTGCGATGTCTAAGCGGTAAAACTGGAGTATGCACTATGGGACGACCAATAGTGGTATGAGTAGCTGATACTGGTGGTAATACATGAGTAGTGAGTGTTCTAATAGTGAGGGAATGAAGATATACTATCTTTCTTGCAATAAACATTCTAATAGGTCCATAAGGACTAAGCATGTACGTCTTATCAAATGGTATACTCTGTATGGGCTGAAGTAATAGGGACATCCCGATCGTCTTGCGACGTCGGAACATAAGAGTTGGATTCTGCGGAAACCGGAATAGTATGGGATGATGAATCTGTAGGTGCACGAGTAACCAAAGGTGGTGCAATAAGTGAAATCTGAGGAGTAGGTGCAACAATGGGAGTAGTAGAAGACATAGCGTCCTCGATGTAAACATCAGAAAATATAACAATAGTGCGGGAATTGGAAGACATATCTCTGTGGCAACAATGCAAAAT
The DNA here is from genome assembly GCA_021014915.2 of Artemisia tridentata subsp. tridentata. Classification (NCBI taxonomy): domain Eukaryota; kingdom Viridiplantae; phylum Streptophyta; class Magnoliopsida; order Asterales; family Asteraceae; genus Artemisia; species Artemisia tridentata. The sequence goes on along the minus strand of CP139502.1, from coordinate 54,079,859 downwards.
GAAATGAATAACCCATGTAATGAATCCTCGCAAATAATAATGTGCACTTATGATGTAATGATGAGACGCTACCGTTGGGGTAGTTATAGTCTAGGGTATGAGGACAACCTAGTTCGCTATAACCATTGCTCTGGTACCAATCTGTCACACCCTGAATTTACCTGTTAATGGCAGCGGAATTGAATACCTTGGTGTGACTTTCATGGCGTCTCATACAATGGATATATTGAACGACCTAAAGTGTCGTTTTGAAAATACACGTTTGATCATAAATAAAATCAGAGTTTACAAAACATAGGTCCCAAATGATGTTGCAAGTTTAAAAACAAAACCATAGTAGATCAAACGGTTACATAAGTGCATGAAAATAAGTGATGCAAGTCGACCCCGCGACTCCAAGATGGTCCAATGCATGCCCACATGATAGCTAATAACCTGAAAATACATTGCTAAAAACGGTCAACATAAAGTTGGTGAGAGTTCATAGGTTTAATAAAATGAAGTTATACGATAGCCACAAGTATAAAGTGTATGACATAAGTCACAAAAAAAAAATGATTGTACAATAGCCTTAAGCTCATGACCCCGACGCTGTGACTGAATTCTCTGGAGCCCCTGGGAGTGTTTTGCCAGACACTCAAATGAAAAGACATGAAATGCATCCGCTATCGGTTGTTGGTCAAAGCCAACACGGATGGAGGCGTCACCCTCGATAGATCTATCCACTCACTCTCGCTTAAACATAATTAACGGTTCATGATTATATGGGGACTTTCAATTGGCACAAGGTAACTTAATCTATGTACAGGAAGTCTGATACTTTGGCTCGTATGGAAAACAGTTGCAATGTATTCTCCCCCGTGGGATTTGAAAACAATAATAAAATGTATACGGGGCTATGAAAACTCACCTGAAGTGATGATACAACAATGCTATGAAATCGGAATACTTGGAATAATTGAAATACTGGAACACTTGGAATACTTGGCAATAACAAGGCGCGAACACTAGCCGCTACCTAAAATGAATATGCATAATCTACTTAGATTATGAGGCAATGTAGTGCATGTACATGTATATGTAACCTATACCACTCGTCATTTGAAAATACTAGTTATCGTTGATATGTAAAGTTTTTCCAAAACTTGGTATAAATATGTTAACTTGTTAACGTAAAACTAGTCGTGTCATAATGTGTATAAAACGTTAGTGTTGGTCTTGGCGTTTTGAAAACATTGAAATGTGATATGGTAGTCGCGTTAATAAACCTTTGATTGTACGTGTTCCAATGGATAAGAATTACGGTTCACCATAGTCGTTTCGTGAAAAATATAGTTTCTAGTACGTAAACATTTTCTTATAAAAAGCTGTCAAAATAAAATGGGTATTGTCGATGTTTAAACGCGTGTATCTTGTTCGTTATTAGCTTGTTTTTGACGTTCTTTATATCCGTGGTTTCGTATAAACATGTACTAATATATTTTCAGTAGCTCGGGTCATCTAGGTCGCGTTAAACGCCTCAGTTTGACCGTCGAAAGATACCAAACAGCATGCAGTTTTCCGGGAAAATTAGTTTTCGTCGTTAAACTTTGAAAAATCATAACTCCTTCGTTATTAACTCGTTTTTATCCCCGTTTTCGGCCACGGCTTCGTCTCGGAATGTATTTTCTAAATATTTGGCCAAAAATTATCTCACACCTACTGATTTTCCCACGTTTCACTTTTATGGACAGAATGTTTTATATACTTGTAAAAACTTGGTTTTCTAGTTATTATCTTGTTCAAAAACCAACCAAACAACTTCAAATGATCCCAAATCCTACCATACACCTTCTTAGGGTGTCATGGGGTCCTAAACATCATCAACCTTGCTAATCTACCAAGGATCTCATAAGGATGTTAATAAAACTTATAGATCTAGGGTTTATTATGAAAATGAACAAAGTGGTATAGATAACTTGTATTTTGCATGATCAATCATCAATATAACATGAAAAACAATAGATTGAAAGTATGAAAAGATTAGAAAGATGTTCTTGAAGCTTACTTGAAGATTTGATGAATTTTGGAGATGATTATGTAAGAAACCTAGGGATTTCTATTTCAAAATCCTAACTAGGAGTACAAATGGGACTTGATTAACACTTGATCTTGGAAAATTGATGGATCTTGGTGTTCTTTTGGATCTTGGCCGTGCACTAGAGAGGAGAAGAGGAGGGTTTCACCCTTTTGATTTTGTAAATATGAGTTTATGTGTTAAAGTCTTGGAGTATTAAAATATCTAGCTACTTGGTTAAAGTCTTTTAGTCAAATGAGCTTTAATGAAGCTTGGTCACCAAGGGTGCTAGGGGTGGGGCGGCAACATGGGTGAAAAAGGAAGAAAATGTGGAGATTTGTTTAGATATTGTAAGACTTTTGTGTGTTATTGTGTGTATATAATAGTTTTAGGGGATACCGGGTACCGAGTTTGCTAGAAATAAAATTTAACGGTACCAATTTAGATATAACAACGTTATAAAAATTTTAAAATTTCATTCCTGATGAGAATCGGGTGTTAAAATAATTGTCGGGTTGAATTATCGTAAACCGACGGAAGTTTAAACGTATACCGGTAAATACGGTAAAAATCCTCAAAACACCGTGTGAATTAATAATATAAATTTTATATTATTATAAAGAGTATGAAAATATATTAGGACCATAGTCGGGAGTGTCGGACGTGTTAGTCATATTTATTGGTCGCGCGTTAACGTTTTAATTAAAAGTAATTATACGTAATACGTCAAATGTAATAAAAATATTAATTTGATAAACCTACGAGTGGAATAGTATGAAAATGTAAATCTGACGATATGCAGACTATTCCTAGTCCGTATGCAGTGTTCTTACTGATGATGCATGAATTTCGCAGTCAAACCAAACCGGTTACGCGAATATGAATATCCGTAAACTATGTTTACGCTGAAATGAATAGTGGACATGAATAGTGATTCCCTCCCGGGGATGAATAGTGTCACATGAATAGTAAAATTTCTGAACGCTTCTCGAAGTCTCAAACTGACTCCGAAAACGATGAATAGTGAAATGATGAATAGTGATCGGTGAATAGTAAATGATGAATAGTAACTGATGAATAGTGAATTGTCGAGGTTAGGAAAGTGACCTGAAATTACGGGTTGTTACAGAAAAACTCAATCCAACAACACCAAATGATCCACTTGAACTTGTTGCAAATGTTCAGCCATTCAATCAATCATCGTCTGATCAAGCTTATCACCATCCCTATTCATCACAAAATCAACCATCAATTGTCCAAGCATCGTTGCACTCACCATCGGCTATGAATCCCCAACTGGATTTAGGATATTTTCATACTGACAAGATGATTGATAACCTCACAAACCAAGTTTCCTTACTTGTACAACAGTTCAAAACAACAGTCCCACAAACCAACAACCGACTTATAACTTCGTCAAACCCACGCAATCAAGCAACTGTGGAGGATGGAAGGGTTGTGGTTCAGAATGTTCAGGGAAGGCAGAACTTGAATCAAAGGAACATGGGTAGGGGTAATGTGCAGATCAGAGTAGGGAATGCAAATCAGGGGCAGGGAAAGCAACCCAAGTGTTACAACTGTGGTGGTCTTGGGCACATAGCAAGAAACTGCAATCAACCAAAGCGTCCACCAAATTCTGACTACTTCAAGGATAAAATGTTGTTGATGCAAGCTCAAGAGAATGGTGCAGCCCTGGATGAAGAAGAGTTGTTGTTTCTTGCTGGTGATGGGGGGGAATACGTTTGATGCTGATGTGGATGATCAACCAGTTCAAGATTTGGCACTTAACGATCCCAACATCTTCCAAGCTGATGATTGTGATGCGTTTGACTTAGACGTTAATGATGAACCCACTGCTCAAACCATCTTCATGGCTAATTTGTCATCGATTATCTCATCACCTCAACAAGTTGGTTCTCCTAATGTATCTGTCATATCTGAGGTACTAAAGCTTTATGACACATATAACGTGGTAGATGAACAGAAGATTCCCAACGAAGTACAACAGACAGATGTTGTTGAATCAGATACTGTTGACATGGGAAATAGTAATATTATTCCATATGAACAATATGTGAATCACAACAACGTGTCTGATGTACCAGATTGTGCATCTTCTGTTGTAGAAAATGCTTGTGTTGTAGATAATGTTTGTGAGTTGCATGAGAACACTGTGTTTGTCCCCGATGACACCTTGACCACTAGACTTAACATCTATAAAGATCAGGTGGCCATATATGAACAACGTGCAAAATTTGAGCTAACTGAACGTGAGCAGAAAATGGATAGTCAAATGCGTACACTCATAACTGAACGTAATTTAAGGGAAGAAACATTGAAAAAGGAGTTGAATTCTTTGAAAAAACAGCTGGATCAGGCTGCTAAACAAAAACAGGAGGTCCAAGAGCGTGTAAATACACTAAAACAAGATTTCAAAGAAAAAGAAACAAAACTCTTAAATGATTTCTCCAGACTTAAAAAGTTAAAAAATAAGCTTGAAAATAAGTTGTAAACACAAGACCAAACCAGACAAACTGCTCAAATGATACAAAAGCACAAAAAGTTGTGTGATAAGCATAGTGAAAATAATGTAGGTGAACCTAAGTTAGCTCTCCTTAGGAATGCTAAAGTAGCCCAACCTGCATTATATGATGCAAATGTGATGATTATGCCTGGTCATGCCCCTCCTGATGTGTCATCATTAGAAGAGAGTAATGAAATAGAAGTGAGAAATAGAGAAAGAATGACTGTGAAAATGAAGGATCCCAAATGCATAGCCAATCGAATCTTAGTCAAACCCCATGATTACTATGAGGAGAATCGATTGACTGTGTTTGCACCTCAAACGAAGTTGATGCCTGAACAAATTGTGGAAACCGTAGAGGGGGGTGAATACGTTTCCATTTAAAAACTTAAAACTTTTGTATCAAGCACCCGATCAAGTGTGACGTAATATGAAAAGTGTTAACTATGGTCATTTAACACTTAGAGATGAATGTACTAAACTACAACACAGGCACAATCAAGCCATGACACATACTAAATCAACATAACATAAGCAACTAGTCATACAAGCATAAACTTCATGCAAATATAAGTATAAAGCGATAAAGAATGAAATGAAAGTAAAGAGATAAGTAAGAAGTCGCAAACCAGACACGGTGATTTATAGTGGTTCGGTCACGAAGCTCCTCTTCGCCCTACTCCACTCCCCGAGTACCCAACTCGAGAGTTACTTCACTAATCAACAAACTCCCTTCAGGCGGAGAGAAAACCGTACACGTCGCTCAACTTGTTTTCCGACACTAAGCTAGATGTCGAGTGCTAATCTTAGCTAGCACCAATCTACCATGATCTACCCGATCTATACCTTACAAGTCGCTTATCCTATTTCCGACACTAAGCTAGATGTCGAGTGCTAATCTTAGCTAGCACCAATCTACCACGATCTACCCGATCTAACCTTGATCCACATGATCAATCACACAAGCCCAATGGCTTCAAGAGATCTTCACTATCTCTTAAGATCACAATGATCTTGACTCACTCTCTCACAAAAGAAAAATAATCTTGATGTATGCTATGATACAATCAAGAGTGTAACCAATGTTACAAGACCTAACAACTACAACTCTTGTATCTTCTTGGATACTTGGAGTTCTTCTCTTGCTAATCAAGAGGGATGACAACACTTTGTATCTACTTAGATACTTTTTGTTCTTCTCTTGCTAATCAAGAGGGATGACAACACCTTGTATCTACTTGGATACTTTGTGTTCTTCTCTTGCTAATCAAGAGGAATGAAGAGGATCACTTGAATGGAGGATTGGATCACTCTTAAACAAACTAAGACTCTCCAAATGATCAAAGAAAGTCATCTAAGTGAGGAGGGATTAGACCAGAGAAAAAGGACTGGAAAAATCAAGTTGGAAGTGTGGAATGGTCCACTATTTATAGGCAAGGGAAAATCTAACCGTTACAGACCCACGGCTCCACTAAATACCCGACGGCTCCTCTAAATTTAGTGGAGCCGTCCCTATTTAAAGGAACCGTGGATGCTCCTTCGTTTGTCTTTAGTGTGGAAGGTTTATTTGGGGATGTTAGGAGCTGTTTTGGGGGGAAATTTGACTGTTGGGATTTTCAAACATATTTTTCAAAATAAAACATTTTTTTTAATTCAAAAATAATTTGTGAAATATATTTTTGAAAAAATGTTTTGTCACATTAAAAATGTGAAGTTTAGAAAAATAAAATCCTTTGATCATTTGTCAAGTAGTAGATTTGTTTGTCCATACCTTGAGTGATTTATGTCGGGATGAAAATCTACGACTTCGTTGAAGCATACTTGAGACGTCGAGAGGTGTTGATGTAAGTATGCATTGGTGTTTTGTGTTTACAAGTAACTTGCACATTTTATGTTATGTATTACAAGTTACATGTTAGTCATTATTAAAACCGAAGAAACCGTTTAGTTTAAATATCGTAGTATTTGCACTAACAATCTCCCCCTTTTTGATGATGACAAATATGTAAACCGTAACACATAGTAAAATGTAAAAGTTACCTGTTTACACTACCCTTCTCCCCCTTTTGTCAAATCAAAAAAGTAGTTTCCTCGAGCTCTCCCTTGAATTTACTCCCTACTCCCCCTTATTGCACTACTATCCTTTCTCCCCCGAAAGTCGAGCTTGCATCATCCTAGTGAAGCCTTCTATCAACACTTGTGAAGACGACTCCATGCTATGTATTCAAATACTCCCGAGCTCCCCCTAGCTCAATGCTCCCCTATGGTGACTTAATCCCCTTGTTTATTTACCTTAGTATCTAGCGGATCCATGGATCAAATTCTTACAAAGGCTTTTCCTACATCAAGGGTTAGCTTCGTGCAGCATAATATATAACAGTATAGGTGCACCATTATAGGGATAGAATACACATAGCAAGACATGCATGGGTTAAACTATGTTAACACGTAAGTGTCACAACCCGACCGAAAACCTAAGGTGTAATTGTTCACTCAATCACACTAATCAAGAACGAGATTCGTTCATTGACTGACGCACTAAATGACTTATTCCAAGTTGTCATTGAGAAGGAAAGTTCTAACAAACCTTTTGAACAACATAATCATCTACCTAAGATGATTGATGTTAAGGATAGTTTGTTGATAATACATACTCTAAATGATTACTATTATGACAAGACGTGCCATAAAGTAGACTCGATAGAGGTTATACCTAAATGATTCCATAAGGTGGGAGAGTGTTGGTTGTGGTGACAACAAGGACAACGAAGAGGATTTGATTGTATATCGAGGGGTCAATGTACTTTGGCCAAAATACCAAAAGGAAGTAAATCCATTTTTTTTTATTCCCGTGGAAGTCCACATTTTGGCCGAATCTTCTTCCATAATGGTACGGCACAATAGTATTATTGGGGTAGATACACAAATAACTTTAAATCGAAGAAGTCGGGTAGGCGGATTGGTCCGAGTGAAGAAAAAAGCAGAAAAAATTAAACTAATAATCTTTTCTGGAGATATCCATTTTCCTGGAAAGACAAATAAGGCATTCCGATTGATACCACCAGGAGGGGGAAAACAGAATTCCAAAGAATACAAAAAATTGAAAAATTGGCTCTATATCCAACGAATGAAGCTTTCCAGGTATGAAAAAAATTATTTTGTTTTGGTTCAACCTGTAGTCCCATATAAAAAAACAGATGGTATAAATTTAGGAAGACTTTTCCCGCCGGATCTCTTGCAGGAAAGTGATAATCTACAACTTCGAGTTGTCAATTATATCCTTTATTACGACCCAATTCTTGAAATTTGGGACACAAATATTCAATTAGTTCGGACTTGTTTAGTGCTGAACTGGGACCAAGACAAAAAGATCGAAAAGGCCTGTGCTTCCTTTGTTGAAATAAGGACAAATGGTTTGATTAGAGATTTTCTAAGAATCGACTTAGCGAAGTCCCCTATTTTGTATACCGGAAAAAGAAATGATCTGTCGGGTTCAGGATTGATCTCTGAGAATGGATCAGATCGCGCTAATGTCAATCCGTTTTCTTCCATTTATTCCTATTCCAATCCCAAGCCAAGGATTCAAGAATCCCTTAATCCAAATCAAGGAACTATTCATACGTTATTGAATCGAAATAAGGAATCTCAATCTTTGATAATTTTGTCATCATCTAATTGTTCTCGAATAGGCCCATTCAACGATGTAAAATCAACCAATGTGATAAAAGAATCAATCAAAAAGGACCTGCTCATTCCAATTAGGAATTCGTTGGGCCCATTAGGAACAGGCTTTCCAATTTATAATTTTGATTTATTTTCCCATTTAATAACCCATAATCAGATCTTGGTAACTAACTATTTGCAACTTGATAATTTAAAACAGATTTTTCAAATACTTAAATATTATTTACTGGATGAAAATGGTAAAATTTATAATCCCTATTCGTGCAGTAACATCATTTTGAATCCATTGAATTTGAATTGGTATTTTCTCCATTACAATTATTGTGAAGAGACATCTACAATCGTTAGTCTTGGGCAGTTTCTTTGTGAAAATGTATGTATAGCCAAAAAAGGACCGCATTTAAAATCGGGTCAAGTTCTAATTCTTCAAGTTGACTCTGTGGTAATACGATCGGCTAAGCCTTATTTGGCTACTCCAGGAGCAACTGTTCATGGACATTATGGGGAAATCCTTTACGAAGGAGATACATTAGTTACATTTATATATGAAAAATCCAGATCTGGTGATATAACCCAAGGTCTTCCAAAAGTGGAACAGGTGTTAGAAGTGCGTTCAATTGATTCAATATCGATGAATCTCGAAAAGAGGATTGAGAGTTGGAATAAATGTATAACAAGAATTCTTGGAATTCCTTGGGCATTCTTGATTGGTACTGAGCTAACTATAGTGCAAAGTCGTATCTCTTTGGTTAATAAGGTCCAAAAGTTTTATCGATCCCAGGGGGTGCAGATACATAATCGGCATATAGAAATTATTGTACGTCAAATAACATCAAAAGTATTGGTTTCAGAAGATGAAATGTCTAATGTTTTTTCGCTCAAAGAACTTATTGGATTGTTGCGAGCGGAATGAATGGGGCGCGCTTAATAATGGGATGACCTATTAGTGGTTGTGGTGATGGTGATAGTGATAAGGATGATGTGTTAGTGCCAAGTTCAAAAGGTGAAGTAGGTGACAAGGTTAGTGCGAGAGCTAAAGGTTGTGGTGATGGTGATGGTGATAAGGATGATGTGTTGGTGCCAAGTCCAAAGCGGTTTGATGGTGATCGGGTTAGTGTAATAGCTAAAGGTTGTGGTGGACTTGGTGGAGGTAAGGGTGTAGGAATCCTAAAGGTGGAGGATGATGATGATGTGGTTGGAGATGTTGGTTTTGCCCTTTGAGGAAAGGTGGGAAAGGATGGTTTAGGTTAATATATCGTTTGCACTGACAATGAGATGCATTATATATTTCAAAAGGGAAAAAGAAAAGGTGCATGTGATCCTAACAAGATTGTTGGTGGATATCTCTAACGGGGTTAAGGTAACGAAGTTCTAGGTTTCTAGGTTGGATGATCCTAGTTGTGTGATAGAGATAATTTGGTGCATGAAGGTTTTCGTGTGTTTGTGAGGATTGAAGGTTGTTGAACTAACTGTCACTTATCCAAAGTGAGGAGTAGTTGTAAGGTTTGAGTGTGATGAGTTGAAGGTTATAAGGTTTGAGTGTGATGATCTATGGGTTGAAGGTTCTTAGACTAACTATCACTGTCAAGAGTGAAGTGTAGCTAAAAGGTTTGAGTGGGATTGATATAAGGGTTGAAGGTTGTAAGGTTTGAGTGTGATGATCGATGAGTTGAAGGTTTGAAGATGAGATGCAAGATAAGCTTGCAATAGTGAGGCCTTATATAGGCAAGAGTTGTGGGATTCAAACTAAAGTTGGTGATAGAGTCCTATGGTGTAGTGAGGGAATCCTAGGGTGTATGTGAGTTTGCAAAATTTTGCAGGTTTGAGGTTAGGGATGCAGGGATCAGGAGGGAACAGTGAAAATTCGTCAAACATAGGCACGGTACCACTAAATACCACACGGTACCGTTAAATTTAATGGTACCGTGACCTGGAAGTCACGAATTTTCCTGTGCAGCCTAGTTCTGGGCAGCTAAAGGGAAGTTTCCTAGGGAATAAGAACCACATTTGTGTGTTCTTGAGAGTGTTTGGTGAAAGACAGTATGAGTGTGTTTTCGCTCCCCCTTAATCTATTACCATCCGGACAAGATGTAGAAGATAAAGAGGAAAACGAACGATGATGGAAGCGATGAGCTTAGTAACGTCATGACAGGTGGTGGATAGCATACGATAAACTTCACCTTTGAAGTCACGTAGCTCTTCTCAATCATTGTGAATATTCATAGAATATTATGATGAGGCAAGTGATCACGTGGAGATATCCTAGGGGTTAAGAAGATAAAATCTTCAAGGTTGTGAGGTTAGTGATAAGGTTCTAGTGGGTTATATATGTTGATGAGGAAGGGTTATCTCAACGTATCCTAGCGATTCTTCGTTTGAAGTGTGTGGAAGATGAATGGGATGCGAAAGCATTGGTAGTGTTTAATACCATGCGGAAGTGAAAGGGAAAAGGCTAAGGAATCAGATGATAGATAGAATCTATTCTGATAAGAGACGGTTTTGGTTCAAGACTACATCGAGTGGGTTTTGATGGTGTTGGTGAGAGTTGAAAGGAAGATTTTTGACAAAGAAATTTCACATATGTTGTGACTTTTCTGGACTTTGAATTAAAAGAATTTATACCAAATAAATTCCTTTATGAATGAACCCAACGGGATTCGATACGTTTTTCAAGAAATGACATTTAATTGCATTTCGCAAATTAAATATACTTTAAATATTTCGGATGAAATATTTAAGTTGTCATTGGAATTTAAAAGGATTTCACGAATAAATCTCACTGATTTAGTGAGACTTTTCGACACGAGAAATGACATTTAATTGCATTTCGCAAATTAAATATACTTTAAATATTTCGGATGAAATATTTAAGTTGTCATTGGAATTTAAGATGATTTCACGAATAAATCTCGCTGATTTAGTGAGACTCTTCGACACGAGGAAAGAATTTATACCTAATAAATTCTTTGAACAGTACTGGACGAGAAGTGATGACTTTTATATTTCCGAGGAAATACATAGGTAGTCATTAGAGCAATGTGAAAGATGACTTAATATTTCCAGTGAAATATTTAAATAGTCATAAGAGGGGTACGAGGGATGACTTTAATATTTCCAGTGAAATATTTAAAGAGTCATAAGATTTATAAAAAATGTTCCATCATTCCTAGACCTAGACGAAAATGGTTAGGGGATTCTCGGTTGAGAGGTTTGGTTTATTTATGGATTTTGATGTGCTTCGCACACGAGTGTTTCATGGGGTTTTGAAAGACGTAAAGCTAAGCCTATGGTGCTGATTCGCAGCAGGGTTTGGGATCTTAAGACGTGTATAATCACATGAGGATGAAATGAACTACTAATCACTTATATAGTAACTTGTGAGTCCTTTGTCATCCGAGGGTTGATGTTAGCTTTTAGCTTTTGGATGAGCATTTTAACATATGTTGTTAAAAGGCTTGAGTATGATGTTTCGGATATGACATTTAACAATTGCGATCGCAAGTTAAACTTACTTGAATATTTCGGATGAAATATTTAAGTTGTCAACCCTACTCCGAGTTCTACTAGGTTTGTTCCTAACCTTCCCATGACAAAAAGGTGTATTACTTGGAAGAAGGCGAAGTGATGACTGGGGAATTAGGGTAACTTCGCGACTACTTTGACTTATGGGTTTTGACACTAGTGTATGACTCTATGACTTCTAAGGGTTCATAGTGATGGGCATACCTAATTCCTAATGTGTCAAAAGCACATAGTGTGGGTGCAAACTTTATAAGTAAATCATGTAAAATGCACATAAGGAATAAATGCAAATATCATGCAAATCATGATAATCATTTAGCATTCAAGATCATGAAGATATTTAATCATATCTTACGAGAACATGTTATCATTTTGAAACACGTATGTGGGATGCAAGCAATCTAGGTTTGCTAAGGCAGATCCTAATTACTACTTGTTCAAGATGACATCCTAATGGGAGATAAAGTTCACCGATGCAAACTATCTCTAGTCAAATGTAGGAATGAAAGTTTTTCAAGTTAGAGAATGAGTATGAGACTATCACTAGTGGTGCTCAATTAAGGCTAAACACGACCATTTTTACGGGTTATACCACAAACCCAACTTCTCTCCTGGAAGCAATTCAACCGTTAGGTCAAATTGAATTTCTAGTGCGATAGGTTCTCCAGTAGTCATTCTCATGTTAGAAAATTTCAAATTCCTATATTTGCCTATTGAAGTGTAGCAAAGATGATATTAGCTTATTTCGCTAATACATGACCTAATATGACTCATCTAACCATACTTTGAAGGTCGATTAAGAGAATGACATGTCTTACACAACTCCTAACAAAGGCAAGCGAAATGTTTTAATTTCGTGTTTGAGATTTAGAGGTTATTTGATGGAGATGGTGTATTTTATGATCTCTTGGACAACATCTTTGTTTGTTGAGTTGTTACATGTTATTTTAACATGATTTGGTTTCCTAGAACCAAGAGACACTCTAATGTGATACAATGTAGAACCTACTACATCGTGTGTGTTTCAAGAATGCTCCATTGCATATCTTGAGAAAGAATCTAGTGAAGGTTACATACCTCAATAGATCTTGTGAGCATTATATTAAAAATGAGACATATTGTATATTTCAACAAATATGCTTTTCTAAGAGGAAACTTATCACTCTTACGAATGCTTTGTGAAACAAGTATATATAAAAAATGGAATCAAGCAAATCCAATGAACTCTGACCAATTTTACTTGTTTATGCAATGACACATATCGTATTAGGTTATTATTCAACTCTAATATCCTATATTTGTTAACAGGGTGCAATGTATTCTCATGTAACATAACCATTCATGTTACAAAGGGAATAAGATGCATAGGATATAAGTTATCCTTTTTCAATCTTTTGATGAGAGAAATACATGTGATATTCTCAAAGATTGATGACTTACATAATAGTTAATAACATATTATGTGTGACACTTTTACTAGACATGTGGCTTTGAGTGTTGAGTTGTTCATGAGCAAAGTTTACATAAGTTGTTTGTTTGCTCGTGTTTGGTTTTTCAGAAATGACACATTTACCAATTGCATTGCAATGTAAATTACTTGTATATTTCGGATGAAACATCCAAGTTGTCAATCCTACTTAGTTGTGTATTTTATGCATCTTTTAAACATATTAGTTTAAAGTTTGGAACACAACCATTGGACATGAAGACTCAATATGGCATCTTCAACACAAGTGTGAGTTATGATCCGAAGCATATTATTTTCGTCTTGATAGGACGTCATTATTTTCACAACAATTGAAGGTGATTGAGTATGTAGATTCAAGATAATACATTTCATCATATTTTGATGTTATCTTGAAGCTAGACAAATAATAACTCCAATTTCATGTCCACACTCAAAAACTTGTCAATTAGATTCGATAATGATATCAATCATAATTTGAATAATGAATTGATATGTACTGGAGATCTTTCTTGACCCTCATAATCACTCCTTTTTAAAAAGAAAATAAAAATTTAAGGAGTGTGTTCCATTTATTCTAACACTAGTTGTATGTGTGAGGTTAATGACAAATTAAGTTACTACTTTGATATTGTCATTTATTTTTATTTGAGAAAAACTATTTATATTATTAAGTATAATACTCTTAGTTTTTCGACACCTCATTAGTATAAAAATAATTATCTTAACCATTTTTATACCACATACGTAAAATACTAAATGTTTAAAACATTTTGTATGTGTGTTAGATCAATGCAAGTTTAATACATTTTCCTGTACTTAAGTACTGATGTATTAAAATGACATTTTATCTTGTTTAGACAACCCATGGTCAACAAGACAAAATGATGTAATGTTTTAAAGATCATGTTACGGATTTTATGAAAGTGTTAAGTATTTTGGGGTGATATACTTTTTACACTTAAACCTTTGGAAAAATAATTGTGTAAGACAATATCTTTCGACGCACATGATCTACCAACTTAGTTTCTATTCCTAAGAAGGTTACTAAACCATTTTAAAAGCTTGCAACAAATGCATGAAAAATGGTCTATGCCTATATGCAATGCAAACTAATTACTTATTATAGTGCAAGTAATTTAGCATGAGCCTTATAAATGCATAAATCAAAAAGCTATAATAAACAAATAGCAACATGGCATGAAAGACACTTATGCTTATGGATAAAGTTAGCTCAACTAAAGATAGCAATAAGCATACAAAAGTATTGACTAACAATACTAAGACACAAAGAAAAGCAAATAGTCATTTAGCATAACACACAAAGATACTTATCGTCATTTTGTGTATTAAGTATAACAATGTACACTTAGCTTGACTTTATTTGAAAATGAATTATTTTTCACCCCATTTAAAAATTTGATCAACACCTTGAAATCATGAATGCATCAACGTGTGATGTTCACTTTGTGTTTTGACAAAAAAAAAATTTGTGCAATCGGCATGACCGGAAAAGACTCTCTGTTACGAAATAGAGACTCTTGTAAATTTTACTTTACAATCACTTTCTAAAAGTATTTTAAGTGAAAGTAGACTCAATTACGTTTAAAATGATAGGTGGCACGACTCCTACGGACTTACGGTTGATTTTATACGAATTTTTGAAAATTACCGAATTCTGAAAAACAGACGACGGTACCGTTAAATTTAGTGGTACCGTCCATATTTAATGGAGCCGTCCGTTATATTTAACGGTGTCGTACCTCTTATTTCAGTTTTGAACAGAAACAACTTTTATCAATTTAAAAAAACCTTCAAGCTAGTATGACAATATATACTTAACAACAAAACTTGTAAGTATTAAGCAACTAAATACTTTTCATATTTTTATCACCTTCATGGGTAATTTGATACATGGATCGTACTCAATTTTGAAAACCATTTGTTATAAAAATTTGAGCGACGTGGCTCTGGTACCAATTGTGGAAACCGTAGAGGAGGGGTGAATACGTTTCCATCTAAAAACTTAAAACTTTTGTATCAAGCACCCGATCAAGTGTGACGTAATATGAAAAGTGTTAACTATGGTCATTTAACACTTAGAGATGAATGTAGTAAACTACAACACAAGCACAATCAAGCCATGACACATACTAAATCAACATAACATAAGCAACTAGTCACACAAGCATAAACTTCATGCAAATATAAGTATAAAGCGATAAAGAATGAAATGAAAGTAAAGAGATAAGTAAGAAGGCGCAAACCGGACACGGTGATTTATAGTGGTTTGGTCACGAAGCTCCTCTTCGCCCTACTCCACTCCCCGAGTACCCAACTCGAGAGTTACTTCACTAATCAACAAACTCCCTTCAGGCGGAGAAAACCGTACACGTCGCTTAACTTGTTTTCCGACACTAAGCTAGATGTCGAGTTCTAATCTTAGCTAGCACCAATCTACCACAATCTACCCGATCTATACCTTACACGTCGCTTAACCTTTTTCCGACACTAAGCTAGATGTCGAGTTCTAATCTTAGCTAGCACCAATCTACCACGATCTACCCAATCTACCCTTGATCCACATGATCAATCACACAAGCCCAATGGCTTCAAGAGATCTTCACTATCTCTTAAGATCACAATGATCTTGACTCACTCTCTCACAAAAGAAAAATAATCTTGATGTATGCTATGATACAATCAAGAGTGTAACCAATGTTACAAGACCTAACAACTACAACTCTTGTATCTTCTTGGATACTTTGAGTTCTTCTCTTGCAAATTAAGAGGAATGATAACACTTTGTATCTACTTGGATACTTTGTGTTCTTCTCTTGCTAATCAAGAGGGATGACAACACTTTGTATCTACTTGGATACTTTGTGTTCTCCTCTTTCTAATCAAGAGGGATGACAACACCTTGTATCTACTTGGATACTTTGTGTTCTTCTCTTGCTAATCAAGAGGAATGAAGAGGATCACTTGAATGGAGGATTGGATCACTCTTAAACAAACTAAGACTCTCCAAATGATCAAAGAAAGTCATCTAAGTGAGGAGGGATTAGACCAGAGAAAAAGGACTGGAAAAATCAAGTTGGAAGTGTGGAATGGTCCACTATTTATAGGCAAGGGAAAATCTGACCGTTACAGACCCACGGCTCCACTAAATACCCGACGGCTCCACTAAATTTAGGGGAGCCGTCCCTATTTAAAGGAACCGTGGACGCTCCTTCATTTGTATTTAGTTTGGAAGGTTTATTTGGGGATGTTAGGAGCTGTTTTGGGGGGAAATTTGACTGTTGGGATTTTCAAACATATTTTTCAAAATAAAACATTTTTTTTTAATTCAAAAATAATTTGTGAAATATATTTTTGAAAAAATGTTTTGTCACATTAAAAATGTGAAGTTTAGAAAAATAAAATCCTTTGATCATTTGTAAAGTAGTAGATTTGTTTGTCCATACCTTGAGTGATTTATGTCGGGATGGAAATCTACGACTTCGTTGAAGCATACTTGAGACGTCGGGAGGTGTTGATGTAAGTATGCATTGATGTTTTGTGTTTACAAGTAACTTGCACATTTTACGTTATGTATTACAAGTTACATGTTTGTCATTATTAAAACCGAAGAAACTGTTTAGTTTAAATATCGTAATATTTGCACTAACACAAATATTTTGGTCTTTGGACATAGAAAAGAGAAAGGCTGATGAACTTAAAGACAAAACTCCACCCCTTAAGAAAATTGCGGTTGCAACGGTACATCCTCCCAATATACCTAGGCATTTAGTTCCTTTAACTCTTCCCACAGAATGTAAAACTCTAATTAGCATATATGTACTTTGTCAATTATTTGCTGATTTTGATAAAACATGTAAGAAGAGAATCACACCAACTGGAATCACTGAGGGGGAAAGGGGTTTTGAACAAACAAAAAGGTGTTACTTAACTGAGGTTATTCCATTCTTTAAACTACTTAAAGAACATTTTGATGGGATGCAAAACACCCTTAAATCTGAAGTAAATGAGATGAAAGTAGTGTTTAAAGAGATAGAAAATGAAGTGTCCCAAAATGCGATAGAACTTAAGAGTCGTGAGATTGAGAGGAAGAATATTCTCATCACCATTGAGAATTTGATTGCTAGCTGTATTGCACAGGATATATTTTATACTGCTACTGATTATGCATTAACTGCCTGTCAATTTCATGAGTATTCTATTGCATTGAATGTTACTCAGAATCGTGTTGTTGAGCTTGAGGGGGAGAATTTGAAATTGCATGAGAAAATTCAAAATGATGACCATGATAACATTCAAAATGATGACCATGATAACATGGTCAAGCATTTTTCAAAACTAGAGGTTGATCATCTTAATTTGCAATTAAAATATCAACACTTAGAAGAAAGATGTAAAATCTCAAATGCCAAGACATCTTTGGATGCTCCTGAATTTGATACATATTTTGAATTAAGCAAACGCGATGAAAAAATTCAAGCTCACACGAACACGATTCGACAATTGAGGGCCCAAATTGCCCAATTAAAGTCTAACAAGAGTGAAGCAATTGGCACCAATAAACCATCGTCTTTAGATTCTCAGAATTTTCACTATCAAGACACCATCAATAAGTTACACTATGAAAATGAGTGTTTTCAAACTGAAAATTCAAAAATCAAACAGCATTACAAAGAGTTATATGACTCAATTAAAGTCACGCGAAACAGTCACAATGAAAAGATAACTTCTTTGTTAAATGAAATCGAGAATCTAAAGACTCAGGTGAAAGGGAAAATGCCAATTATCACTTGTGATAATGTTGTTTCAAAGGTCTCTGCTTGTAGTAAGTATGCTGTTGATGTTATGCCTATTCAATTTCCTCTTAGGAACAATAGGTCTGCCCATCAAGTATATCTCAATCACCTTAAGGATAGCCTTGATACCCTTCGTGAGATTGTTGAAGAGGATAGAATAGATAAACCATTTGATAGTGCAATTGTAGATGCCTGCTTCCTCACTAAACGGTCTCAGGAACTTTTAGAATATGTCATTGGCACAAGTCCTAAGAATGATAACAAAAGAGATAGATTTGCTGCATCATCCTCTACGACTAAGAACAAGCATGTAACCTTTGATTTACCACTGAGAACATCAGAACCCAACACATCAAAATCAGGAAAACAAATGGCAGTAAAACAAACTAATGTTCCCATCATTACTTCTACAGGAGTAAACTGTGACACCAAAGCCAGCGGGTCAAAGCCTAGATGCAATGCAAGGAAAGATAGGACTACGCCGGCTAAGAGTGTTCAGGAGAAGAAAGTAGAAGTCCAACCTAGGAACAATAAGTTTGCTTTGAGTAGAATGAATCGTGTTGATTCTAGTATTAAACGTACTGTAATTAATTCGAATTCTAATGCTGTCTGTAAAACATGTAACGAATGTTTAATTTCTGGTAATCATGATGATTGTGTTGTTTCATTTTTGATGTCTCCTAATCGATCCCAAGTTAAGAATGTTAGGAAAACTGAACAAAGTAAGCAAATTTGGAAGGCAACAGGAAAAATATTTGCTAATGTAGGTTATCAATGGAGACCCACTGGAAGGAAATTCACTTTAGGTGATCAGTGCCCCTTAACTAGATTGAATATTCATAAAGTTGTGAATGTTAAGGAATGGAAGCCAACTGGTCGAATTTTGCCTTTAGTGACACAATGCCCTGCAACTAGGTCAATTGCTGCTTCTAGTGATGCTTCCACTGTAAATGCAATAACATCTATGAATCCTCTTGTTCTTGAATTTGTTTGTGCTAATCAAACGGACCCCAACTGCATGTTGGGATCCACACTCTTCAGTTATCCATCGTTGTCTGTTTTCAAATGCAGGTCGTACAAATCGTCCTTTGGTATTTGGACTCAGGCTGCTCAAAATATATGACTGGGGATCGCTCACGGCTAAAGAATTTCGTGAAGAAATTTATCGGAACAGTTAGATTTGGGAATGACCATTTTGGGGAAATCATGGGTTATGGATATTACGTTTTTGGTGACAGTGTAATTTCTCGGGTGTACTACGTTGAAGGACTTGGGCACAATTTGTGTTCTGTTGGTTAATTTTGCAATTCCGATCTTGAAGTTGCTTTCAGAAAACACACGTGCTTCATTAGAGAGTTAGATGGTATTGATCTTCTTAAAGGCAGCCGTGGGACTAATCTGTACACCATCGCCATAGAAAAAATGATGAGGTCCTCTCTTATTTGCTTGCTTCCAAAGGCCTCAAAGACCAAATCTTGGCTTTGGCACCGTCGTTTAAATCATTTAAAATTTGGTACCATAAATGATCTTTCTCGCAAGGACCTTGTACGAGGCATGCTCAGATTAAAGTTTGAGAAAGATCATCTTTGCTCTGCCTGTCAGCTGGGCAAAAGCAAGAAACACACTCACAAACCCAAAATTGTCAACACTATTGTGGAAGTTCTTCACACCCTTCACATGCATCTGTGCGGACCAATGAGAGTTCAGATTATAAATGGGAAGAAGTATATTCTTGTGATAGTCGATGACTACTCTCGATTTACATGGGTGAAGTTTTTGAGAACCAAGGATGAAACTCCAGAGGTTATCCTCAAACTGATCAAACAGCTGCAAGTGAGACTCAACAAAACTATCAGAATCATCCGTACAGACAATGAAACTGAGTTTGTTAACCAACAACTCAGTCAGTTTTATGAAAGTATTGGCATAACTCACCAGAAAAGTGTTCCACGCACTCCTCAGCAGAATGGTGTTGTTGAAAGAAGAAACTGTACTCTTGTGGAAGCTGCACAAACCATGCTCATATTTTCCAAGGTACCGATGTTTCTTTGGGCAGAAGCAATTGCTACAGCATGTTACACCCAGAACCGATCCCTGATTCATACTATTCACAACAAAACTCCCTATGAGCTGATTCATGGCAAGAAACCAGATCTTTCTTTTCTACGAGGGTGCTCTGTGCTACCCGACAAATGACAGTCAGGATCTGGGAAAACTAAAACCTAAAGCAGACATAGGATTCTTCGTTGGATATGCACCAGATCGCAAGGGTTACAGAATCTATAACAAACGAACCCGACAAATCATGGAAACAATTCACATAACATTTGATGAGCTGACTGAGCAAACGGCTCTTGGACACACCAGTTCTGGACCCGCTCCTAATCTTTTGTCACCTGGACCAATTAGTTCAGGTCTTGTACAGAATTCCACTCCTGCAGTTCTTTGTGTCCCACCTACCAGTGAGGAGTTGAAGAACTTGTTTAATCCAATGTTTGATGAATACTATGAGCCACCAACTGGGGATGCTACAACTGAAGCACCACCTGCACCTCCAGCTGCTGATGCTCAAGTTCCACAAGATTCAGAAGGTCCATCTGTATCCGTCTCAATCAGTCAAGATGCACCATCTGCTAGTCACTCTCCATCATCATCAAACACTCAATCTCCTCTGGTACAGCAAAGCACTGCAGTAGATAATTCTTTTGAAGTGAATCCTTTTGCTACAGTTGATGATGTTCCATTCAAGAACATCTTTGCTCCTGAATCTTCAACAGAGACATCTTCTTCAGGGGATCTCAACACAGCAACATCAGTTGACTACCCTCAACCACATGATCATCTCAGAAAATGGACCAATGATCATCCGATTGACAACATCATTGGAAATCCTTCTCGTCCAGTCTCCACACGAAAGCAACTTGCCACTGATGCATTGTGGTGTTTCTTCAATTCCGTACTATCCAAAGTCGAGCCAAAAGACTTCAAAGAAGCCATGTCCAAAGACTGTTGGTTTTATGCTATGCAAGATGAAATTCATGAATTTGATCGACTTGATGTATGGGAATTAGTGCCTCCTCCAGAGTGTGCAATGATTATTGCTCTAAAGTGGATCTTCAAAGTGAAACTCGATGAGTACGGTGATGTTCTGAAGAATAAGGCACGGCTTGTTGAAGAGGGGTATCGACAAGAAGAGGGCATAGACTTTGAAGAATCATTTGCTCCGGTTGCTCGAACTGAAGCCATCAGAATCTTTCTCGCTAATGCTGCCAGTCAGAATATGATAGTCTACCAAATGGATGTTAAGACAGCTTTCTTAAATGGTGACTTGAAAGAGGAAGTCTATGTGAGTCAACCTGAAGGATTTGTGGACCCTGATCATCCTACTCACGTCTATTATCACAACCCGCAAAATTTCATGTCAATACTATTCACCAAACTCGGATTTACTTTCTTGACGTTTATTTGAAAACAATTTACGTAAGACTTTTTACTTGAACCGACGTGAAAGCCTAGAATAAGTTCTAAGTGCACTAAGACTTAAGTTAACTTTAGTCCACAATGCTCCAGTATCTTGCTCCTGCTCCATTTCACAATTCTAAACCATAAAACAAATTTCTATTCTTTAGTTACTTATGGTTTTAAATTCAACAAACATTAATTGTTATGTAATATTTAACACCCGACATACCCGATTCTCTCAATGATTATTTTTATCGTATTTTTATACTTCCAAAATTATTACAAAAGTTTCAAAAATATTTCCTGACACCCAAAGTAATTTATTTACAACTTACGTTTAATTACGTATAACTTTCGTTAAGTACCGAAACAACAACCAATACATATTTTTAACACTCAATACCTACAATATATACATTTTTGTATCAAAACTACACAAATACTTCCAATTTTAACCCATGCCCCCCCCCCGTCTTGCTTTGTCCATAATTAGTAAGACATACTTGACATAATAATAATATTAGCCACAAAGTGCATTAACTTTTTCTACTTTTGTGGCTAAGCCACCAAAAATGTCTCCATGTCCCCCCTAGCCCCCCCCCCCCCCCCTAACCGCCGCCCCCCTTGGACCAAATCATAACATTTGACTTCTCTATTCACTCTTTGAAAATATCCTAGTATATATAGCCTTAGTTACCTTCATTTTTGGCTAACTAGTTCATGTAAGAAAAAAAAAATAAACCTACCCTTATTACTACATATATTTCGACACACTTAGTTGGGAGCAAGAAGGAGAAAATTGTTGTGGCAAGGATCAAGCAAACTAGGGCTTATTTACAAGGGTTTTAGAGCACAAGACTTGTGGTTAACTAGTGATTTACAACATCCACCTCACAAATCATCTTTGTAAGTAAAACTTACTAATATTTCATAGTTTTTACATTTTTGTGCTTGTCAAGTTTCATTACTCATTATCACTTGGTACATGTTAAAAAAAAGTTACTTTTATAATGATCCTTTAGTAGAGGTTATGTTTTTAACAATAAGTTGTTACAAGGAAACTAACTAGAAAAACTATCCATAAAAATGGTGGTAATAAACCTTATAAATGTAAATACTAGTGAACTTGTGTAGTTAGACATGTTTGATTGTTTAATACATGGACTTTGGATGTTGCTAGGTTTATGTTTAGACCACTATTGTTATGTTAGAAAGTTGATGGAGGATCTAGGATGAGATTTGGAAGTTGTGGTTAATTTGTTATAACAACTAGAAGGTTAGAAGATAATTTTTGATGTTCATAATAAGCAATCAGTCCAACTGTACACAAGCTGGAAAAATCAGTAGCTTAGGGACATTAATAGGCTAGAAATATAGTAAATAGACTTAATAACGGAAGTGTGGTCGCTTGAATGAGTTAAAACGGGTCTATAACGAAAAAGATACGCTATTTTCAAGTTAAACGACGAAAATGACTATTTCTGAAAAAGGACAATCTGTCCAGATTTTTAGCAAAAGAAAACTGAGATGTAAATGATGTTTAGGCTATCCGAGACCTTGAAAAGCCTGGAGTACACTTAAATACCTTCGCGTGGATAGGTTAAACTTAAGAAACGGAGTTACGACGCAAAAGTTATGGCCAAAAGAAGATTTGCGGCAATATATGAATTTTGGCAGCCTACTTGAAAGCTGATGGAATTTTTAGGAGTAGATTTTAGATCATTTTGAGTATGTTTTGGTTAAAATGAAGTAAAAGAAAATGGTAGGACCATGTGTAAACATATTAGATGCGTTAGAGAATTATGAAACCTTATTAACGCGACAATTAAAACTTGGTTATGAAATAAACAAGTTATGTTTCTAAAAGTGGTAATTTCTAATAAAGGATCAAAATGACATAATGATATTTTGACAACAAATATTACAACTACATGTGCAAGTTATAATGTAGAGTAAGACTTGCATGCTTGACCTTGTTTTCAAAACCTAAGACATATGTATATTTAGGTCGCGATTAGAGTTATTGGACCTATATTGCCATTTACATAATACCAAACGAGATTTCCTTTGCTAAGGTGAGTTTCATAGCCCCGACTTTTACATTGTTTATAAATGATTTCTAAACCCTCGGGGTAGGAATACATTGTTTTTTTTTTTTTTTTTTTTTTTTTTTTTTTTTTTTTTTACATACGGACACAAGTACTAAAACTGTTACTTTACCTAAGTTACCACATTGCCATTAAAGTCCCCTTTTGAATCATGAAACGTTAATTATTTGTAAGCGCAGATGTTATGAATAGATCTATTTGGATTGACACCCTGTCCGGGTTAGTCGCGCCAACTGGGTAAACGGACGCCTATCATTCGGATTATTTTCGAGTGTCTGGTAAACACTTATTGGGGCATTGTTATTATTGTGCTTAATTGCATACGAGTACGTCGAGCTTCGGGGTCATGAGCTTAGGCATTGTATATATTATTTTTGGCTGTGACATTATATTTGTTGTACTGTCTTGCTATTGAAATCTTGTGTTCCGCCTTACTGTTTATTTAAACCTATGACTCTCACCAACATTATTTGTTGACCCTTTTAGCGTGTATTCTCAGGTAACTAGGTGATGTTGATACACCTTTTGTATGGAAGCACTTCGAGTCACATTTTGGATGCACATCATGATGGAGATTTTCTTACATTATTTAGCGTTTGGTTATGTATTTAAATCTTACATTTTGATGGTGAACTCTGATAACTATGTTTTGTAAACCTTAACTTTAAATCAAGAGCTTGTTTTTAAAATGACTCACTTAGAGGTCGTTCTTTATTTCCTTGTACTTTGTGACCGAGAACATGACGCCCCCGGAATTCCATTCCTCTGTAAACACAGATTTTGGGGGTGTGACAGATTGATATCAGAGCCAAGGTTATAGAGAACTAAGATGCATCATTGACCCTAGACTATAACCACTAGGTCACGACACTTCACAATATCATGATGTGCTTAGGATTGCAAAACATGTTTTTATTCACTTATTTTATATAATTCATTGATACTTATACATATTTATATTGACCTGGTTTACAGTGATATGTCTTCACCCACCGATCCTATCATTCTCGATTCTAATTCGGATATGGATGATTCATCACCATCCACTATATCGGTGACGCCAGTCATTCCTGTTCCCGTACCTTCTGGTGATGAGTCTGCTGAGACCGAGCCATTCGAGGACGCCCAAACTGTGTCTACACCAACTATACCATCACCACCCACTGCACCTGTTCCTCTAGTACCATCACCACCAGCCTCACCACCAGTGCACCGTGTTAGGCATGCTCCTGTTGTGCGACCAGATCAGATCCCTATTGGTCGTCGCTACCGATTACATGAGACTGGCCCTGTTATGCTCTGCATGGCTAGGAAGAGGGTCCGACCTCAACCCAGCCATGTACCAGCACCCACTGTTACTCCACCTCATATCCTGTTAGGAACACATTTTATGAAATTACAAGTCTTAGTCATATCGTTTATATGTTGCTCTACATGGATTGTAAGTTAATGTTTAAAGGCTCCGTCCATTAGGAGTCCATGGGCCGGCCATTTTAGTATAATCCTTCTAGAAGCTTACATGTAAGAGATGCCCTAGATCTTCGCCTATAAATAGAAGGCTAGGGATCTCATTTGTGTTGTTGGTTTTCATTTCATTGTGCCGAAGCTTTGTCTCTATTATGTATGAATGATAATCATCCTTCTCTACTTCTATTCTCTTCATCTATCATCTCTAATCTCTCGTTATTAGTTAAGTTGTTTGTTAATCTTTCATACGTAGCTTAGTTAGTAATTGTTTACGTGGTGTTTAGTAGTTTAGATCTCGTGTTACGTTAAACATAGGGACCATCAAGTGGTATCATACGCCAAAGGATAGTTAGGATTGTGTTATTGAGTAGTTTAAATCGTTACTAAGTAGTGGTTAAGATTGGTTTAGTTGTTTACGCAAGTTTTGTTCAAGGTTTAGTAGTTAAATTCTATCGTTTTTTCTCTCGCTGCAAGCTCCAAAAACTCATCAAATTTTCGTTTTTATCGTTAAAGCTTATCACTTTCTTCATATTTAAGGATTCTTAATCGTTAGAAATCAAAAACAATCGGTAAAACTTTGTTTTCTAGTCGTTAAGTAATCTAAGTTAGTTAGCGTTATCGGAAAGTTGATGAAAAGTGGGTTTCTTGTAACTGGTTGAATTTCGAGAAAAGAGGGTTTTTCGCAATTCAATTTCGAGAAAAGAGGGTTTTTCACAATTCAATTTAGATAAAAGAGGGTTTATCGCAATTGAGGGGTTTATCGCAAATCTCAAGGGTTTTTCGCAATTCAGCAGCCTTCGGATCTTTCGGAATTGGAACTTAGTATTTTACTTGCTTGTATAAGCTTGTGAAAATACTTCGACTTGGCGTTAAATCTCATATCTTGTATAAGATTTGAGATAGTGAT
The DNA here is from genome assembly GCA_021014915.2 of Artemisia tridentata subsp. tridentata. Classification (NCBI taxonomy): domain Eukaryota; kingdom Viridiplantae; phylum Streptophyta; class Magnoliopsida; order Asterales; family Asteraceae; genus Artemisia; species Artemisia tridentata. The sequence continues at coordinate 54,053,847 of CP139502.1, read as the reverse complement.
CGAAATTGTAATTTTGAAAATCTTTCGAAATTGCTAGATCTTTCGCAATTCTGATTAACTTATCGCAATTGCCTTTAATATCGCAATTGAGATAACTTTTCGCAATTGTTTGATCTTTCGCAATTAGGAAATTTTTTGCAATTATCAATTTCTTTTCGCAATTCTTGGAGTTTTCGCAATTCTTGGATCTTTCGCAATTGGAGACTTTTCGCAATTGGATAAACCTTTCGCAATTGACAGACCTTTTCGAAATTGGCTGCGTGAACAGTGTTTTTCGCAAATTGTTGTGAACAGTAACTTTCGCAATTGGACAAAAACATCAATTAACCAAAACCAAACATAATAACTCATAACACAAATCTTAATTATCTACACGATCAACAAAATCACAAGATGTCTCAACCACCATACAATTACAACTTCTACAATCAATAACAATAACAGTACCATCAACAACCATTTCAGCAGCAATATCCTCAGCAACAGTATCAACCATCATACCAACCACAGTATCAACAACATCAAATGTTCATGCATCAACATCAATTCCCTCAGCAGCAACAACTTCTTCCACAACCAATGCAGAACTACCAACCATCTTCCAGAGAACCACATTGGTTTACCAAAATGTGTGAAGCCATAAGTAGTCAGCAATCGAGGCATGAAGCAGGTTCTCAAGACACACCACCTATGCTCACACCTGGAAACTATGTGCAGTGGTCAAGTCGGTTTCTCTGTTTCATTAAGCTAAGGAAACCTCATGGGAAATATATGAAGAAAGTCATCATTGATGGACCATATCCAACACCTACAACAACCATTCCCGGTGATCCAACTCAAGTTCCTCCAAGAGAAGCAACAACAGCCCCCACTCCTCTAGATCAACTAATTGCAGAATAAGTCCTACAACAAGAGGCCAATGAGCTAGCCATGTCTTATATACTCCAAGGGATTCCCAACCCTATCTTCAGGAGTATTGATGCCCAGAAGACAGCCAAGGACATGTGGGAGCACGTACATCTGCTTATGGAAGGTACTGAACTGAATCAAGAAGACTTGGAATCAAAGTTGTACATGGAATACACACACTTCATGATTTAACCTGAGGAATCCTTGGAATCATACTATCATCGTTTCACTAACATCATCAATGATCTGGATCGCCACAACATTACCTTACCAAAGATTGCTGTCAACTCCAAGTTTTTGGGATGTCTCGGCCCAGATTGGTAGAAATACGTCACATTCGTTCGTCAAGCCAAGAAGATAAATGACGTATCTTATGGGTTGTTATATGATTACCTAAAACAACACCAATCTGAGGTTGATAAAGATCGAGTTGCACGTGGAGGATTCTCACCAGCACCTAATCCAAACTCACTTGCTCTCATGGCTTAATCACATTTTTCACCAAACCAGGAGCTTGATCCACCACCGCCACCTCATTCAGGGTTTACTCCACAACCGTCAAATCAAATTATCCCTTATGAAGCACCAGAACAATACCCTGATAATCAACTTGTTCCATTCGACAATACTGATTACAACATGTACTCCAATGTTGACACTGATGAAGATGATGCATTTAATTCTTTAAATGAGGGGTTTGCATTAATCGCCCGTGCATTCAGCAAATTCTCCAACAGGTCAAACAATCGTCTGAGGACATCATCAAACACCAGAAATCAGGCAGTAGTTAACAATGGATGGGTTGAGATTCAGAATCGGTCTTCAGGAAGGTTTGGCTCAGGAAACATGGGGAATTCTGGTGGACAACGCTTTAGCTCAAGAAGTGGTAGTCGAAACAGCATGGGTAACAATCAGAGAATGAATCAGTTTGCTGACAAAGGGAAAGGGATTGTTAATACTTCCTTCACTTGCTACAATTATGGGGGAAATGGTCATATGGCTAACGCATGCCCCAAACCGAGAACAATGGGTAGTGCATATCATAAAGAAGCTCTTCTCATGGCATTGAAGGATGAAAGGGCCAGTGGTGTTTTGACAGAGAAGGAGCAGAGTTTTATGGCAAATGTCTACTCCGATGATGAAATGGAGGATCTGGAGGCTAATGCTGCAGTCATGTTAATGGCCAACATGCAGGAGATGAACATGACCGAGACAGGCCCGGTATATGACTCCGATGGCTTATCTCAGGTATCTGAAGCAGATTGTCTAATTCATGAAATTGCATCACCATCTGTATCTACATCTACACAAGATAATTTTGCTCAACATGCATCATCATTCTCATCTTCAGACAATGATGATGACAATTCTGAACATCTTGAGCAAAATGATCTTATGCAAGATTCAGATTCAGAACTCATGACCTTATTGCTTGCTACCCAATCACAATTGAATGCACATAAATCCCAGATGGACAAATGCAATGACATTAACAAAAACTTAAAAGCCAAAGTTGCACTGTTAACAAAGGACCTTGAGTGCTACAAGCAACAACTTTCAAACTTTGAAAACCATGAAAAACGTGAGAAAAGTTTTGAGTCTGCATTCCAAGAGTCATATGTAAAAGTACAAAATTTGGAACATCAAATTCGTGAATTGACCGTTTCCAAGAATGAAATAATTTCACAAAAGGAACAAGAAATATTTGGTTTTCAAAAACAGGTTGACATTCTCTAATCGGAAATCTCTAAAACCAAAACAGAATTGTCAACTTGTCAAACAAATTTTTCTGAACACAAAGAAGCTTCAAGGAAACGTGTCGATTCATATCTTGAAGAAATTGTGACATTAGAAGGCAAACTTAAGGATTTTCAAAACGTTGTTTATAAAGTGGGTAATTCTGTAACAGCTCTTCGAAATCTAACTGTCAAACCAACTCCTCGCGGATATGGATTTGCAATCGGATGTGATCAACCTCGTTTTTTAAACAAAGCACTCGAGACAAACCCTAAGTTGTACAGTGCCGAATTGTTGTTTGATGATACGTTTCAACGTGTGGTTGTTTATAGTACTGAAGAGGAAGAAGAACATGATATCGAGTGTCGATCAAAGATGAGTCATGTAAAATAAATACTTCATCTGATTATTTGAAAGCACCTCATATTAAAGAATCTTTTGTACCGCAAAAAGAGAAATCTTTACAACCTTGCTCTTTAAATGAAATAAATACTTCATCTGAAGTTGCTCCAGTTACCACTGTTGCACAAATCAATGGTCCGTTACCAAGTTAAGGTGTTAATGAACAAATGCCAAAGGAATGTCGTGTTCTTAAATATTTCAAAACATTTATGGAGGACATTCAACTTTTGGAAAACGCTATTGAAAGAAATTCTGAAATCAAAATCTCCACTTTTCTCTCTCCTTATGAGAAAGAAAAGCGAGAAGTTTTTCAAAAACAATTCTTGCCACTTGTTAATCACCTGCGACTTTGTGCAACTCAATGGGAACAGGATCTCCAGTCAGAAGTTGTATCAATGATGAGTATTTTCAATGCAAAAGATGTCAAAATTGCAAAACAAAAAGGTCAAAAGAAAGCTTTAGAAAAAGATGTTGATCGACTCTTGACGAATCTCCGTGATAATGAATTCTATCTATTTGTCATGTCATGAATTGCTTGTTGATGATCACTGTGATGAACTTGAGACAATGAGAATTGAGAATGAAAATCTGAGAAAAGAAAATGAGCGACTCAGACAAATCAGTGATGATGTGGAAACCAAATGTGCAAAAGAAATTTTCAAAATTCGTCAAACTCTGGATAAGTGTCAGACTCAAAGTATTAAATTTGAGTTAGCATTACAAAATCAAAAAGAATCTTTGTCTTCTCAAAATGTTTGTGTTTCAACACTTCAAAAACTTGAAAAAGAAAATGAGGTTTTAAAACATCAAATTTTAGAGTATGAAAAAGATATTGCTGAAGTTTGTGATAACAGAAATGACACTGTTCGGTTCAATAGACAATTGGAATCAAAAATTCAAAAACAAAACCACATCATCATTGAACTGAAAGAGAAACTCAGAGTTCTTGACAAAGGCAAAGTTGTATTAGATAATGTGACTGCACCAGGAATCTACAAAGTAGACAAGGAACCTAAGAAAGCATCATCACAAGTTACTAATGAGAACACTTCAACTTCCACAGGATTAGGCACCACATCTAAGGCTAGCAGCTTAAAGACCACCAAGAGTCAAAAGAAAAGACAAAAGAAGATTAGAGTTTGGCAACCTAAGAGTGGATTATCTAAGAATACAGAAGTAGAAGTTAATGCTAGTAGTTTGAATAAGACACATGTTACGTCTAGTTTGGAATCTAGCTTGTCTAAGTCTCATTCTGAATCTGATGTAATGAATGTTGAATCTTTGAATGTTACTAATGATATTATGGTTGATGCTTCTTGTATATTTTGTCACACTAGTATGTTTTCTGGAAATCATCAGAAATGCATTGCTAAGACATTTTTGTGAAGGAAAAAGAAATGTACTTCTGGCATTTCCAATAGGCCCAAAACAGCTACTAAGTCCATATTAGGAAAACCGCCTCAAGTAGTTTCTGAGACCACCATTGACAAGCCCGTAGTTGCCCCTAGGAAAATCCATTCACCTAGCATGTTCACTAAGAAGAAAGCACAAACTAGTTGGGCGTGGCTGCGTTGGTTGCAATATAAACCTAGTTTTGCCTGGGTTTCTAAGATATTGAAAACTTGTATTACTAACCCACCTGGATCCATTGGTCCCAACTCTCCTGTGTCCTCTTCTAGTGATGCAGGTAATTTAAATTGTGCTATGGATTGTTGATAGCGAGTGTTCCCGACACATGACAGGGAATCTAAAGCTTCTAGGAAACTTTGTCGCGAAGTTCATTGGCACTGTCAGGTTCGGGAATGATCATTACGCAGCTATCATGGGTTACGGTGATTATATCAATGGGAATATCGAAATTAGCAGGGTATATTACGTTGAGGTCCTAGGTCATCATTTGTTCTCAGTAGGACAATTTTGTGATGGTGATCTAGAAGTGGCATTTAGGGAGAAAACTTGTTTCATTCGAGATCTTGAAGGGAATGACCTCATGAAATTGAAACGTGGCACCAGTCTGTATACCATTTCCTTCGAAGGCATGACAGCTTCCCCTCCAATATGTCTACTATCCAAGGCACATCCCACAAAAGCTTGGCTATGGCACAAACGGATGTCTCACCTGAACTTCAAAACTATGACCGAGCTTGCTCGCAAAAAGTTGGTAGACGGTCTTCCAAAATTCAGATACACCAAAGATCATCTATGTCCCGCTTGAGAACAGGGAAAAAGTACTCGTGCTCACTTTACCCCTAAACCCGAGCACAGTACTGATCACGTACTTGAACTGTTGCATATGGATCTGTGTGGCCCTATGCGTGTTCAAACTATTAATGGGAAGCGGTACATACTGGTAATAGTCGATGATTACTCAAGATGGACATGGACTTATTTTCTTCGCATTAAAGATCAAGGACCATCCATGATCATCACCTTTCTCACAAAGATTCAAGTTCAGTTACGCAACACCGTCAGAAAAATTCGCACAGACAATGGCACTGAATTCAAGAATCAGACTCTTCGGGAGTATTATGAGAAAGTGGGTATTGAACATCAAACATCCATTGCTCGCAGCCCCAAACAAAATGGCGTAGTTGAAAGACGAAACCACACATTGGTGGAAGCAGCAAGAACAATGTTAATCAATGCTCAGTTACCAGATTACCTATGGGCCGAAGCCGTCTCAACTGCATGCTACACCCAAAATAGATGCATGATCACTAAAAGGCACACAAAGACACCATGTGAAATTGTTCACCGCATAAAACCAAACATCAATTACTTTCATGTCTTTGGAGCTCTCTGCTATCCAAAGAATGATCGTGATGACCTCGGAAAATTGAAGGCCAAAGCGGATATAGGGATTTTTGTAGGTTATTGTGAAAATTCAAAGGGATTCAGAATTTGGAAGCGTCGCACCCGGAGATTCAGGAGACTATCCATGCTAATTTTGATGAGCTCACAGAAATGGATTCTAAGCAAAACAGCTTAGAACCCGCAACCAACCGTCTCAACTTTCCTGATCCTTCAGCTGCAACCTTTTCTCTAAACCGCAAAGATCTAGAAGACTTGTTTACTCCATTGTTTGATGACACTATGGTTAGTCGTGCTCAAGAAGTATCCACAAGTTCCGCTCCACAACCACTCATCGATAATCAAGAACCTGATACTCCAGTGACTATTACTACCACATCAGTTGCTGCAGAAGCACCTCAACTAGACACATCATCATTAATTAATCAAACCGCTTCTAATTCTGAGACTGCAACTGAGGATCTCCCCCAACATTCTTTTCAAGTAACCCCACCAACAGATTATGACGGAAACGCCTTCTTTAATCCATTTGCGCCGGCTCCTAACATTCCTGATGTTGCAGAGTCTTCCTCACGCAATTTGGAGCCGTCAAATCTGCACCATACCTATCAATATTACCCATCAACACATAAATGGACAAAGGATCATCCCCTTGTAAATGTGATTGGCAACCCAGAAAACCCTGTAATGACACGACAACGACTCCATACAGACGGTGAAACCTGCATTTATGCACTCACCGTTTGTCAGTCCGAACCCAAAACCATTAAAGAAGCCCTTACATACGACAACTGGATTGAATCCATGCAAAAGGAATTGGATCAATTCAAACGGTTGGAAGTTTGGGAATTAGTCGAGAGACCAGATGGGGTATATGTCATTGGTTTAAAGTGGATCTAGAAAAATAAGCTAGATGCGGATGGTATAGTGATTCGTAACAAGTCTCGCTTGGTCGCCAAAGGGTTCAGTCAGGAAGAAGGCATTGACTTCGAAGAATCGTTTGCACCAGTGGCACATCTTGAGGCTGTTAGGATGTTCCTGGCGTACGCTGCTTACAAGAACATCACGGTATGCCAGATGGACGTGAAGAATGCATTTCTTAATGGACAACTCCGAGAAGAGGTGGAAGTTTCACAACCAGAGGGCTTCGTTGATCAAGAGCATCCAAACCACGTCTACAGACTCAAGAAAGCCCTCTACGGCCTTAAACAAGCCCCGAGGGCATGGTACGACAAACTGTCTGCATTCTTATTAGCCAATCATTTTACTAAAGGATCTGTGGACCCGACTTTGTTTATACAAAAACACGGGGAGGACATTCTCATCGTACAAATTTATGTAGATGATATCATTTTTAGATCAACTCATAAAAAGTACTCAAATGCTTTTGCAAGACTTATGAAACAAAACTTTGAGATGTCCATGATGGGTGAACTAAAGTTCTTCTTTGGACTGCAAGTTCATCAATCACCCCGTGGTATATTCTTGAGTCAGTCCAAATATGCTCAGGAAATCCTGAAAAAGCATGGTATGACCAGCTGTGACACCTATAACACCCCTATGTCCTCCTCATCCCCAAAGCTAGATGCTGATCTACATGGTACACCCATTGATCCTACGAAATATCGTAGTATGATTGGGTCCCTCATGTATCTCACAGCTAGCCGGCCGGATGTTGTATTTGCCACGTATCTTTGCTCCCGATATCAGTCAAGACCAACTGAGCGGCACTTATCAGCCGTTAAAAGAATCCTTCGATACATAAAAGGAACCATCCATTTGGGGATATGGTATCCGAAGGATTCTGGATTTGAACTTGTTGCATTTTCAGACACGGACCATGCAGGGTGCTTAGACACGAGAAAAAGTACATCAGGGGGAGTACAGTTTTTAGGTGACAAGCTAGTCTCTTGGTAGTCAAAGAAGCAAGATTGTACATCATTATCGTCCCTAGAATCAGAATACGTCTCCATGTCTACCTGCTGTGCTCAAGTCATTTGGATGCGATCTCAGTTGATGGACTACGGATATATGTTTAACAAGATTCCGATGTACTGCGACTCTAAGAGTGCCATCACTATTTCATGCAACACGGTTTAACACTGCAAACGAAGCATATTTCTCTACGATATCATTTTATCAAGGAGCATGTGGAAATGGGTACTGTTGAATTATACTTTGTGGGTACTGAACACCAATTGGCATATCTGTTCACCAAAGCTTTGCCACATGCAAGGTTTGTGGAACTAGTCCACCAGATTGGTATGAGATGTTTAACTCCAAATGATTTGGAAAATTTTCTCAAAAACAATTAACCGAGTCAAACATCAATTCTATCTCTGTAAATATTTAATGAAAAACACAAAAAGATTTTCTATTCTATTAAAATAATAATAATAATAATAATAAAATGCAAGTACAAAATCTTCGTCAACACTTTGTTCATTTTTTTAACACGTTAACAATTATTTATGAACAAGTGTTGAGGGGGAGACACAAATTTTTTAAAATTTTTTACTTGCATCGTTTCCTCCAAGTTGTTGCTTCATATGAAATGGTGGTGATATCATAAGGATCAAAGTTGCTAAGGCCAATATTATTAAGTATAAAAAACTTAAAGTTAGTTGTTTAAGACTTTGATTGCAACAAATAAAAGGTTTAGGGACTAAAGGTGTGCGAGTAGCAAAGTTAATAAAATTTAAATAAAAAGGTTGAATATTTCACCACAGTTAATACGCTCATCTCTTCTCTGACATACACACCTAATGTAGTAAATACACTCACCAACCCAATCTACGACCTGAAATTAATCTGCACATCTGCTAAAGATCTTTGAAATCTGTGAGTGTTCAAACGTTAAATACATGATTACAAACAATGGTTTTGAATGATTTCTTGATCCAACGGCTAAATATGTCAGAATTGTGTATTTTAGATCTAGGGTTCATGCGTAATTCAAGAAATTCAATTCTGAGTGTTTATGATGTATCTGTTGGTGTGTTTATGCTTAGAATATGTTTGTAAACATTGTATGCATGCTTAATCTAACCCAGAAACATGAATCGTGAATATTGTTGATTTAGGGTTTAAGCATATAATTTGGGGAAAATTGATTGCTTGTGTTTGAATACAATTAGACCACTGTTATGTTGTTGTTATGCCTTGAATTGAATGATTGTAACTTTGGAATGAACCCAGAATCATCACAAGTGAGAAATTGATCAGTAGGGTTTAACAAGAACACATGAACACGTTCAGGATGAATCTTAAGATTTTGTGGTTAAAAGTTGTTATAACTTGGTCAGATAACTTAGAAACATCATAGGATTCCATTGGAAAAAAGCGTGAAAACAAAATCACAAGTGTTAATGATTTGCGAAAAATCTGGTGAATAGTACGTCTTCAAAGTTATCAAAATTTCTTGTATAAGAAGTTTTCGAAATTGAAATTGCTTTCGCAATTGTCTAAAGCTTTCGCAATTGTCAAAAGCTTTCGCAATTGTCCAAAGTTTTTGCAATTGTCAAAAGTTTTCGCAATTGTCAAAAGTTTTCGCAATTGTCAAAAGTTTTCGCAATTATCAAAAAGTTTTCGCAATTGTCAAAAGTTTTCGCAATTGTCCAAAATTTTCGCAATTGTATGTGAACTAAGAAGTTTATCTAATGCTAACTTTCATGTATCCTGCAAATTGGTGTCTGACTGATGTTTTAGGTATTCAAAATCACTGCACCATCACAACAACCACTACCCCTGCTCACCAAGAAAGAAGTTTTCCCACAAGGTTTCAAGGCAAAATATGGGAACAACAATGCAAGGGTTGTCTTTGATGATATCAAGTGTGCGGAACCAAGTTGCCAGATTGCCATTGAAATTCTCAAAAGACATAAGTGCAAGGGCATGTTGGAGAATTCTGACAATATTTTAGAATTTTACATTCATCAAATGTGGAGTACCATTCAGCTTGATGATGAGGACAAATACTTCACATGCACCTTGGACCGTAAGCAAGTCAAAGTCACTCCTACCCATCTACGTAAAGCATTATCCTTACCTGAACCACCAGAAACCACTAACAAATATTGGCCTGCACCTTCAGAAGATGACATCATCAAATTCCTCATCGACATTGGTTATGATGAACAGCCCAACCAATCACTTACAACAATCTCCAGAGTAAATGCAAAATCCATTCCACAACCATGGAGAACCATTTACTACATATTGGTTCATTCGATTTCAGGAAGAGACAGTGGACATGAGCACCCAAAATTATCACACGCTCAACTCTTCTGTGGCATAGTTCATCAGAAAAGTAATGATTATGCTGAACTCATTTGGGAAGACCTTGCATTTCAGATTCGAGGCCAATGTAAAAAACCATTAACAAGGATCCCATTTGTCCGATACACCAAAATGCTTATTTGCTTTCTACTTGACGAGAACCCCGAAATTTCACCACGACCCGGAGACAAAGAACTACATGTGTTGAGAATGGATAAAACAATCAATTCAGTTTATTTCCCCAAAGATAGCTCACACAAACAAGGGGAAAGATTACCTGAAGGATTGTTAACAAAATCAATTCAGAAGACACAGACTTTCAAAGACTATGACAATGCTTACAATAAAGGTCAAGTCGGGTTTTCCAAACTTGGGGAAGGAACATGATCTTCTAAAACTCGTTCTAAAAGCAGTAAGACTGGGAGTGCTTCAAGTGCTTCAAAGCAACCAAGAAAACCACACCCCAGAACTCTTAAAAGATGAATCAAAGTTACTCCCAAGCCTAAAGTAGAAGAAGAAGGGATTCTTAATGAAGAAGAATCAGACTCAGAAGAAACGGAGTCAGAAGAGAACATTGTGATGCAAGTGAACAAAGAAGAAGATATTCAATGGGACATGGATGCTATTAAGGCAATGAAAGAGAGCGAAAAGACAAACAAGGAAGATGAAGACAGAAGGGCACATTTGAGGGTTTAGGAGCTTAGGAAATTGGAAGAAGCCAAAGGAGCTAAAGGATCAGGAACTGCTCAAGAAGTTCCTCCGACCCATACTGATCCGGTTAATCAACCCGAAGGGTCAGGAGGTGCTACCGAAGATATTCCACCATCAAGTCCGGTTAATCAACCCGGCAGTGACAATGATAAGGAAATCAAGTAGAAGCAGATCCTGACAGATGAGGAAATTCCAGACGAAATGTTGGAAAGTGAAAAAGAGGAAAATGCACATCCTGATGAACCCGTTGATTGGAATGATTCAGAAGAGGAAGAGGAAATTATTGGGAAGAAAACAACTGAAGCTGCCAACCAACTTGAAGATGAATATAAGGTAGCAGCAGGAAAGAGGTTGGAAGAAGAAAGATTGAAACAGGAGAAAGAGAAGGATGAACAGGAAGCAGATGATTACATTAATACACCACCAGTCACTCCACTTCATCTGACTCTCACCTCACATGAACCACAGCAAGAGTCACAGCCTAAGGTTCCTACACCTCCGTCGTATCAAGAATGATGCATTTAATCTTCTTAAAGATAAATCTTCAAGTGCAGCTGAACTTGAATATCACCTTGAAAACATTGCCCGAGCAATGTCAAGTGAGTTTGACTGGACTAATCCAGATATACTTAGGGTTGGTGGCCGTGACAGCAAAAACCGTCCTTATATCACAGACTGGACCAAGCCACTACCCGTGATCAGAAAAAATCATCAAACAGCCATCCCTTACCAATTCTTCTTTAACAAAGATCTCGAACTACTCAGGCACGGTGCTACAAGCAAAACCAAGTATGCAACATCAATTACCTTCACCCCAGCAACAAGTTACCCACAACCAGCCATTGAGGAAAATACCATTCACCATCACCTCTTCGTCAAACAAACGGTGAATTATGATCGCAATGCTGAATTGGGAATCTTTCACTGGTTCGAGAAAAGAAAAACATGGTATAAGAGTAAACTTACCGAGAAGTCTCATGAATCAGTAAGCAACAACCTTAGGATTGTGGCAGTGGTAAGTGTGAAGGGGGTGAAGAAGTATGATTACACCCTCCTGTCTGAGATCAACGTCCGAAGACACGACAAACAAATCTACTCGTTCTTTGAGGCAGACTTCCCAAACCTAAGTCTCAATGACATTGAAGACATGTACCTCATCAAAGTCCAAGGAAAGCTGCATCATCTCACAACCGAGCTTTAATATGCCTTCAATTCCCCTATCTGCCATTTTATCAGAAGGACTATCATAAAAGAATGAGTAGAAGATCTTCAGTTAGGAGTAGAGAGTTATCAAATGAATTTGAATCTCATTGAGCCTATACTACATCTTGAAGACACCAATTCTGAAGCTCAATACACCTTGAAGAACAAGCCAACCTTCGGATTCGTCTACAAGATTGCAATGACAATAAACTGCTTCATGTCATTTCACGAAATTCACAAGTTCTGTGACGATACATTGAAGAAGGTCCGAGATGGGTTAGTTCATCGAGTTCGTGATCAAGAGTTGAGAATGAAGAAGAGATGGAATAGTGATCAGCGGAGACAAGTAAAGCAGTTCATCTGGAAGATTGAGAGAATATTGTTCCGCAAAGATCAGATACGGAGATTGGAAAGCTATGTTGGAGGTCGTCCACCCTTCCCAATCAGAACATTTCAAAGGATGGATCCAGTATTCACTACATTTGTAAAAGGAGGCTGATGTAAGACTTTGATTTGATTATTCATTCATTATTCTTGCTATTGATATATGAGTGACTATTATGGCTTGTGTACACATAACAGTGCACAACCCGTACCTGTAAAGAAAAGACCCTGAGGTACGCTTCAGTGCCTCAATCCTGATCAAAGGAGCGAAAGCTTCTTTCTTATGAGTAGAATAAAACCAGAATTTTTTCTAAGTTTTCAAAAATTCTGCTCATAAGGACAAGTATTCCCTCGTCAAGGGGGAGTATTTGAAAATTAATCTTTGTTCATACAAAAGTTCTTGAAATTCTTCACACAAAACTCAAAAACAGCATATTTTAATCATAAAGTTTTTTCAAAAAACATCATGAGTATGCTATTTTTGAGGGGGAGAATAAAGATATGATTAAAATATGGTAATGTAAAGTTGGAATCTCATGAGTGCTCGACTCAGAAATTGACTGTAACACCCCGACCCGACAAGGGTAAAGATGTCACAATGATGGCTACTTATCAGAACAAACACAAACATTTGACATTAATAATACAATAGAATTCAATGGGTTACAATGAAAATCTAACACTACGAGATTATAAAACAATAATTTCATGTCTAACTATAACTTCTTCTAATCCTCTTCAATAGCTATTAAGGTCTTCTAGTTCCAAGATAGACTCTTCACTCAATTCCCAGCTTCCAAACTAAAACCTGCCGCACACGAAAAGAAAACGTGCGGCTGAGCTTAAAAAGCCCAGTGAACAGATATAACGATACAAAGCAGTAGTAAAAGAATAGTGAGGTAAAGGAGATAATACAAGGTGTAACGAGAGTAGGAAGGAAAAGTAGAAAAGGTTATCAAGAAATATTTACAATAGGTAGTGTAAAGTCAACCATAACCCACCACCAGCCCAAGTTCAATTCAAGTCTAATCAAATATCAAGTCATAGGGTAACATAAACAGAAATAGAAATCCTCTACGAGCCCAGAACATATCATATCAAGTCAAGTAAACAAGTATACATGTATACAGAGGGGTGACCTCGGTATGACAAGTATAATATGAGGGGATACCTCCAAGGGTTGGAGTCATGAGCTCCCAAAAGTGAATGACGTGTATCGCACACACCCATCATGTCACTAAACAATTCAAGTAATCAAGTCAAGTCAAGTTAAGTACAAATCTAGGATGCATCCATGCGCCCCTGTAGGCTGCCACAATGTCTTCATCTTCGTGTACAATTCAATTATCAAGTCATGGCAGGGACGGAATAGGTAATCACTTCCCTACCCAAAAGTCAAGTCATTGGTGCATCAATGACAAGGACATGAAACCCTCATGCCTAGTATGGCTCGTAGTCTCAAACTATGGTCAAGGTCAAGGTCAAGTATCAAGTGTACAAGTCAAGTTCAAGTTTCAAGTTACCTATCAATGGGTTCAATTCACATGGTCATGACAAGAGATCGTAGCAAATGTTCATAGTAAAGGTTCAATCTAAAAGTTCATTTGAAAACAATCCTTTTAAAATAGTTTCCATAAAATAATCTTTTAAAATGGCTTTTCATAAAAATAGTCTTTTAAAATAGTTTTCTTAAAACATTTTCATAAATAATTAAAAAGGTTTTCTCATCCCGCTAAAATCTCAAGTATATCAAGGTTCAAGGCAAGGTGTATGGCAAGGTTCATATCAAGGTTTATAGCAGGGTTCAAGGCAAAAGATTCAAAACAAAGGTTCACAATACAAGGGAACATAGCAATGGCTTGGGGAACTCCTAAACGAATCAAAACAAGAGATCAAGAGAACGAAGGCTCCTTACAAGAAGGGCAGAATATCTGTACCTTAGCGAATGAAATGGAAGCAAACAAATGGATGGACACAAGGAAACACTGTCACACCTCTTCAACGAATCTACATATATGATGATTCATAATATACTTATTAGCTCATTTAATTTCATAACGGATTTTAAATACTTGTTACTAATCACATTCTTATAGTTAGGGTTTATTAAGTAATTATAAATAGTTTAGGGATTATAGTGCAATTATCGTAAGATTAGGGTATGAAACATAATTATCATAAAGTTACATGTTTTAACAAGTTAAACCCTTTTAGTTTGAATAATGATAAGTTCCACCCTTAAGTTACACAATAAATCCTTATTTAGCCCTAATTAACTTCTTATCAGCTTTTAACCCTAAACAGACCACACTTGATCGAATTTATGAACCATATTAGAACTCAGAGATAAAATCCACAAAAATTCCCAGAGCTACCTCCATGTCTTAACAATCCACACTAATTTTCCCAGAATTTATTAATTAGTTTAACCCCACATGAAAAATACCACAACTCGGACTTCTCAGAAAACATGTCTGCTGTAACACTCAGAAATTCACCACTTCATTTACCCACCAATACCTCCAGTAAAAATCTACAAAAATTCATGACACTACTAAACATATTGAAGTCACATACTGGAGAATTTCATGACCTAACTCCTCATGGTTTGAAAATGAAAAATCGTCAAAATGGACTGATTTCCAGACTCCCCAAAACAGTTTTGACATTCGAACTCATAAAATCAAAAAGTATGCCTTCCCGACCTCTAAAAATTACATGGCTTAGTTTTCTAGAAAGCTATTTCCTTGAACTTAGTTTTAGACTCAGAAAACACCCAAAAACATGTTTCCATCAACAAGATAAGCTCAGTTCAATTTGACATAATTTTCTATCAGCATACTGTTTTTATGATTTCATGTGATTCCTCTTTAGGTTTTCATCCCGTGACCCATATATTGTTACGAGGCGAATATTAATGATATAGAACAGGTTTAGGTCGATTCAAGATGGTCATAACATGATCACAAAATCATCAAGCATCACTATAACCTAATCGATTCAACATTAGGGTTTAAGATTATCCATTATTTTATGTAACATAACATATTCTTATATAGTTTGTTCTTATAGATTATGATGATCATTAAACGACATACCAACAAAGAAGACACGCATGATTTGAACAAGAAAACATAGAACAAGAGATATATGTTACCCTTGTAGCGTGATCGAAGAAAGAAAACAAAGTATGGATCGGTTCACCCAAAAATCAAACCAGCCGAGAACCTCAACACCTTCGCATAAAACTTAAACCCCAATCGAGCCTCACCTTTAACCCACGATGGACTAAGACTAAAAACACCAACGAGCCTTTGTGTGTTGAGGACTGATCGAACACAGGAGTAGAATGGCAGTAGCAAGCGAATTGGCAGCAGCACCAAGTGACCGAATGGAATAGCAGCAGGATACAAAAGTCGACTTGAATTTTTCGGTATTTAGGGTTCTTTGGGTTGATGATATATTCGGTTATATAATATACTATGGACCGGCCCTTTTGTTGGGTATGTTTGTGGATTGGGCCAAATTTTAATGGGATAAGTACCTTCTAGTTTTAGTGCCTCTCAACTCCCTTTTTATTCTTATATTAGCCGAAATATGGGTGTATATAATTAATAAATTTTCGGTATACTTAAATAGGTTTTAGGAATGTTTATTTTGTGCTACTAATTTATAAGGTGAAATTTTTATCTATTAAAATTTATTAGATGGTTTTAGGCTTTAATTACTTGAGGTTTGATTTGATTTGTATGCCTTGTATATTATTTATAAGTTCTTTAGAATTTTAAAATTAGAGGGGTATTTTGGTCATTTTGCATGTTTTTAGATTTCAGGTATTACAACTTCTTCCCCCCTAAAAAAAAATTTTGTCCTCAAAATTTGCAGGGAAACGGAAAGGGAATAGAACGGAAACTCATACGGGATGCGAACAAGATTTCAAATCAATTTAACTGTGTCAACAGTAAAGAGCTCTACAAGAGTTCAAGATTTATAACTGAAATCAACAGAACGCAAAACGAGAGTCCAAACTTATCCAGGTATCTAATGAACGAAGGCAAGGTATACGCATAGGCAGAATGAACATAAAGTCTTACTAATCGTGGATAATCCAACGGAAATCAAGTTCTAAACTTCTGAGGTACCTCCCAAGACATCCTATGGCCACAATGAGGGCACGTTATATGGTGTAAGTATTATCACGTTGATCAGGCGTCATAATACCAGCACCACATAAATATGCCTTCATGATGATCATACTTTATCTCGAGTCGTAAGCAAAACAATCTATCCTAATCCACCTAATACTTCTATAGTCTTAATTGTCAACAAAATCAATGTCATAGTCAAAGCACGAGTCAGAGTGATGCGGAAATGATGATACTTAAATGCCTTATAGTCTACCCATTCCTCACTGGTCAAAACTTAAGTTCATATAAGGAATCCTAAAGCAAGTCCTCAAGATGTTCTCCTATGTTCTTACAGTGGAAGCCTAATGGTCCTAAACTCACAGGACAGGGTAAATGTATTACAAGTCGTCCGCCCGTTTTCTCTGATACCATAAATTGTAACACCCCGACCCGACAAGGGTAAAGATGTCACAATGATGGCTACTTATCAGAACAAACACAAACATTTGACATTAATAATACAATAGAATTCAATGGGTTACAATGAAAATCTAACACTACGAGATTATAAAACAATAATTTCATGTCTAACTATAACTTCTTCTAATCCTCTTCAATAGCTATTAAGGTCTTCTAGTTCCAAGGTAAACTCTTCACTCAATTCCCAGCTTCCAAACTAAAACCTGCCGCACACGAAAAGAAAACGTGCGGCTGAGCTTAAAAAGCCCAGTGAACAGATATAACGATACAAAGCAGTAGTAAAAGAATAGTGAGGTAAAGGAGATAATACAAGGTGTAACGAGAGTAGGAAGAAAAAGTAGAAAAGGTTATCAAGAAATATTTACAATAGGTAGTGTAAAGTCAACCATAACCCACCACCAGCCCAAGTTCAATTCAAGTCTAATCAAATATCAAGTCATAGGGTAACAGAAACAGAAATAGAAATCCTCTACGAGCCCATAACATATCATATCAAGTCAAGTAAACAAGTATACATGTATACGGAGGGGTGACCTCGGTATGACAAGTATAATATGAGGGGATACCTCCAAGGGTTGGAGTCATGGGCTCCCAAGAGTGAATGACGTGTATCGCACACACCCATCATGTCACTAAACAATTCAAGTAATCAAGTCAAGTCAAGTCAAGTACATATCTAGGATGCATCCATGCGCCCCTGTAGGCTGCCACAATGTCTTCATCTACGTGTACAAGTCAATTATCAAGTCATGGCAGGGACGGGATAGGTAATCACTTCCCTACCCAAAAGTCAAGTCATTGGTGCATCAATGACAAGGACATGAAACCCTCATGCCTAGTATGGCTCGTAGTCTCAAACTGTGGTCAAGGTCAAGGTCAAGTATCAAGTGTACAAGTCAAGTTCAAGTTTCAAGTTACATATCAATGGGTTCAATTCACATGGTCATGACAAGAGATCGTAGCAAATGTTCATAGTAAAGGTTCAATCTAAAAGTTCATTTGAAAACAATCCTTTTAAAATAGTTTCCATAAAATAATCTTTTAAAATGGCTTTTCATAAAAATAGTCTTTTAAAATAGTTTTCTTAAAACATTTTCATAAATAATTAAAAAGGTTTTCTCATCCCGCTAAAATCTCAAGTATATCAAGGTTCAAGGCAAGGTGTATGGCAAGGTTCATATCAAGGTTTATAGCAGGGTTCAAAGCAAAAGATTCAAAACAAGGGTTCACAATACAAGGGAACATAGCAATGGCTTGGGGAAATCCTAAACGAATCAAAACAAGAGATCAAGAGAACGAAGGCTCCTTACAAGAAGGGCAGAATATCTGTACCTTAGCGAATGAAATGGAAGCAAACAAATGGATGAACACAAGGACACACTGTCACACCTCTTCAACGTATCTACATATATGATGATTCATAATATACTTATTAGCTCATTTAATTTCATAACGGATTTTAAATACTTGTTACTAATCACATTCTTATAGTTAGGGTTTATTAAGTAATTATAAATAGTTTAGGGATTATAGTGAAACTATCGTAAGATTAGGGTATGAAACATAATTATCATAAATTTACATGTTTTAACAAGTTAAACCCTTTTAGTTTGAATAATGATAAGTTCCACCCTTAAGTTACACAATAAATCCTTATTTAGCCCTAATTAACTTCTTATCAGCTTTTAACCCTAAACAGACCACACTTGATCGAATTTATGAACCATATTAGAACTCAGAGATAAAATCCACAAAAATTCCCAGAGCTACCTCAATGTCTTGAAAATCCACACTAATTTTCCCAGAATTTATTAATTAGTTTAACCCCACATGAAAAATACCACAACTCGGACTACTCAGAAAACATGTCTGCTGTAACACTCAGAAATTCACCACTTCATTTACCCACCAATACCTCCAGGAAAAATCTACAAAAATTCATGACACTACTAAACATATTGAAGTCACATACTGGAGAATTTCATGACCTAACTCCTCATGGTTTGAAAATGAAAAATCGTCAAAACGGACTGATTTCCAGACTCCCCAAAACAGTTTTGACATTCGAACTCATAAAATCAAAAAGTATGCCTTCCCGACCTCTAAAAATTACATGGCTTAGTTTTCTAGAAAGCTATTTCCTTGAACTTAGTTTTAGACTCAGAAAACACCCGAAAACATGTTTCCATCAACAAGATAAGCTCAGTTCAATTTGACATAATTTTCTATCAGCATACTGTTTTTATGATTTCATGTGATTCCTCTTTAGGTTTTCATCCCGTGACCCATATATTGTTACGAGGCGAATATTAATGATATAGAACAGGTTTAGGTCGATTCAAGATGGTCATAACATGATCACAAAATCATCAAGCATCACTATAACCTAATCGATTCAACATTAGGGTTTAAGATTATCCATTATTTTATGTAACATAACATATTCTTATATAGTTTGTTCTTATAGATTATGATGATCATTAAACGACATACCAACAAAGAAGACACGCATGATTTGAACAAGAAAACATAGAACAAGAGATATATGTTACCCTTGTAGCGTGATCGAAGAAAGAAAACAAAGCATGGATCGGTTCACCCAAAAATCAAACCAGCCGAGAACCTCAACACCTTCGCATAAAACTTAAACCCCAATCGAGCCTCACCTTTAACCCACGATGGACTAAGACTAAAAACACCAACGAGCCTTTGTGTGTTGAGGACTGATCGAACACAGGAGTAGAATGGCAGTAGCAAGCGAATTGGCAGCAGCACCAAGTGACCGAATGGAATAGCAGCAGGATACAAAAGTCGACTTGAATTTTTCGGTATTTAGGGTTCTTTGGGTTGATGATATATTCGGTTATATAATATACTATGGACCGGCCCTTTTTGTTGGGTATGTTTGTGGATTGGGCCAAATTTTAATGGGATAAGTACCTTCTAGTTTTAGTGCCTCTCAACTCCCTTTTTATTCTTATATTAGCCGAAATATGGGTGTATATAATTAATAAATTTTCGGTATACTTAAATAGGTTTTAGGAATGTTTATTTTGTGCTACTAATTTATAAGGTGAAATTTTTATCTATTAAAATTTATTAGATGGTTTTAGGCTTTAATTACTTGAGGTTTGATTTGATTTGTATGCCTTGTATATTATTTATAAGTTCTTTAGAATTTTAAAATTAGAGGGGTATTTTGGTCATTTTGCATGTTTTTAGATTTCAGGTATTACATTGACCCTCGAATTGACGATAATAAAAGTCAGTAGTCGAAAAGACATGTCCCGGACGGGTAATAATTTCAAGCCAGTTTATCTGGTGATGTAAACGTGTCTCGCAACAGATATGTCTGAGTAGAATGTACCAATTTTGAGCGATTTTCGTTGAATATGATCTGGACGGGTAATAATTTCAAGCTAGTTCTACTAGTGATGTAAGCGTGTCTCACGACGATCATTTTCATTGAAAATCAATCAATTCAAAAGTGCCAACTCTTCCCCGCATGTGAAAATTTCAATTAAAGACATATGAGCGAATGTTAAGGGGGAGTCTTTCTGAAAATCACAAAACTCTCAAAGTGTTAACAAAATATGTTTTCATTATCATAAACACTTTGAGAGATTTTCAAAAAGTTTTGGTTTATGGCATCAATAGGATAGTCATGGAGTTATAAGGTGACTAAGGTTAGGAATAACCGTCCTATGATCCGCCAGAGCCAGAGGGATCTACCCAAGGACAATACCAATAGTTTAGAACTAGAAAGTCCTAGGTATGATTGAAAAAGGAGAAATGAAATGAACGGAGAAAGAAGGGGTTGAAGAATGAAAAAGAAAAGTAAAGAAAAGGGTGAAAAGAAATAGCCCTCCATTTGATCAACCTTAGGGCAGACACCGGGTTCAATACATAACCTACTAGTTGATGGGCATCACCGGTATTGAAGAATGAAGTCGTCATGGACCCAGTGACGCACTACATTAACCTTCTAGCCACTCAAGTGTCTCTCAAAAGACACTTGTTTCATTTCACACGGAGAACCCTTCATCATCTATCGACCTCTCACTCCGAGAAATGTTGATACTGAAAAGGAGGCAATCTGCTCCATGCCTCCATCGACCAAACAAATGTGAACTAATTGAGTCTAGAGCCATGAGATTCATCAAAGATCTCTTAGGAACACTTAGTATTACACTGTTGTTCTACATCATGGGCAGCAGTTGTAAAATTGAGAAGAGTCCTTCGCAGATCTTTGCAATCTGCCGAGAACATTCTTGAGAGAATTCATAATTATGATTCTCAGTGACTGAATGGAAATCCTGCCAGGGTCAACATCAAACAGCCCTGACAGCAGGTCACTTCTGTAACTCCTTGTGAGTTACGCTTAGTGTTTGCTCCAAAAGGTCTACAGTCATGGGGTGGTCTCCAGCGACTCACTGAATCGTGGGTGCACTTCGGTGTGTCCGTGTAAGCCCTTTCGGGGGTATCCGGTTCAGAACGGCCTGGGTAAATATTAGAGAAAGTCTTCACACTATGCTGTTGACAATCTCGAAGTCTGAACCCGTAAGTGCCGGATGGTTCGTGATGTACCTGCGGAGGATCATGAAGACATGGAGTTCTACCACCACCAAGATTCCACCATGCTCATATACTGGAGATAAGTTCTCATAAAGACTCAGAGATAACAAAAGTTCAAAAGTGTTAAAGAAAAGTCAAAGTTCAAGCATTACAACCTTTCACAAATCAAAGATTGAAGATGTGAGAACCAAATTGAAGAACAAAAGTCAAAAGACATATGAGCACGGTGGAAAAGACGTG
The DNA here is from genome assembly GCA_021014915.2 of Artemisia tridentata subsp. tridentata. Taxonomy (NCBI): domain Eukaryota; kingdom Viridiplantae; phylum Streptophyta; class Magnoliopsida; order Asterales; family Asteraceae; genus Artemisia; species Artemisia tridentata. The sequence goes on along the minus strand of CP139502.1, from coordinate 54,031,990 downwards.
AAGACACCAGAAGCAAAGACCATCGGAGAACGGCAGATCAGTACCATATTATATCAAGTTATATCAAGAATGAAAGAACAAAGATTATGAAGACGTCTGAAGCCTAAGAAGCAAAGATGACATCAAGCAACCAAGATGACCAAGACTTGGGGGAGATTGTTAGGAACACGTTTTATGAAATTACAAGTCTTAGTCATATCATTCATATGTTGCTCTACATGGATTCTAAGTTAGTGTTTAAAGGCTCGGTCCATTAGGAGTCCATAGGCCGGCCATTTTCGTATAATCCTTCTAGAAGCTTACATGTAAGAGATGCCCTAGATCTTCGCCTATAAATAGAAGGCTAGGGATCTCAATTGTGTTGTTGGTTTTCATTTCATTGTGCCGAAGCTTTGTCTCTATTATGTATAAATAATAATCATCCTTCTCTACTTCTATTCTCTTCATATATCATCTCTAATCTCTCGTTATTAGTTAAGTTGTTTGTTAATCTTTCATACGTAGCTTAGTTAGTAATTGTTTACGTGGTGTTTAGTAGTTTAGATCTCGTGTTACATTAAACAAAGGGACCATCATATCCCATCACCACCTTCATCTCCACCACCACCACCAGTTACTTACCGTCAGACTACCACAGTTCCCTTACCATCACCATCCAGAGATGTTTCTGACACCCTGCTACCGCCTCGTAAGAGGGCATTCACCATGGTTCCTTCTCCTTCAGATCCCTATGTTATGGCTGCTGCTGAGGCCTCCGCTCGACGCGAGGTTCGCAGACGGGTTGACGCCCGTAGATGGTCATTTATTACGATGAGGGTACTCCTCGTGCTTGGGAGTTAGGAGAGAGCTCGGATATGGTTGCTGCTCGTATTCTACCAGTTACCGGTGAGCCGATCCACCATACTATACCACTTCTGATTGCCAGGATGGTCCGTCATGAGGATCGTATTGGCCGGATATTTGATCGTCTCGATGAGGTTCCCCTAGAGCGCATTGAGACCTTGGAGACTCAGTTGGAGCACCAGATCATTGGCCACTCCCGGATTGCTACTCTTGAGCGTTTCGTGGAGGATGAGCAGGCACGCCGCCGCGACCAGGATGAGTTGATTGCTAGTCTCCGTGATCAGATCAGAGATCTCCAGCGCCGTCTTGATGGTGCCCCTGGCAGCACCTAGACTAGATTTGTATCATAGTTATCTTTTGTATGTATATCCTAGCCACGGGGTGTGTGGCATTAGTAATGACGCTTGCGATCTTTTGTTAGTTGTACAGCAATGAAGCAAGTTATGTCAGGATGTATAATATCGGTCGATGTGAACCGAGAGTTTCCTTTTGTATCTATGTATGTTGTGATGTATCTATCTATGTTGTGATCTTATTATGGTTGTCGTGATTTATTCTTATCGTGGTTGATTATTATCATGCCATATTCTTATCGTGCTTTATCATTATTGTGATGTATTTTTATCTTGTTGTGGTTGTACCTACTCATGGTGAAAATATGTTGATCCCAGTTGAGCTTCTCGATCTTATGAATTACTTTAGATATAAACCCAAAGCAATCGATATAGAAACTGTTCTTGAATTGTATATCAAATATTATGCGGAAACTAATACTTGATCTTAAGAAGAATTATAAAGAAAACAAATTATCAAACAACCAACACTTCAATATATTAATACGATCGCTCAACAACGATAGGGTTACAAAGATAACCTTGAAGTGTAAAACAATAATGATACGTATATCTAACCTAACCCTAGATCCTCCTTTTATAGCGTAAGGAGTCCTAGTCGGTTTACAAGACTTTCTATACAAGAAAAATATCTTACGTATCTTTTCTATACTTATCCTTAACATACTATACATATCTAATAAGCAGCAGAGTAAATCTTCTAGCAGCAGAGTCTTCGTGAGCTAGCAGCAGAGTTACACTATGCCTATTATCCCAAACCAGCAGAGTCACAAACAGCAGAGTCATTGCACTAATCAGCAGAGTTACATAACTATTCAGCAGAGTTATATAACTGACCAGCAGCATCTTTTAGACCCAACAATCCTCCCCTAAACTTGATATTTTTCTGCAAAAATCATCAAGTTTCTTATAAGCCCAGCTAATCACCAGGAGGATGCTTCCAAACACTTTACTGTTTTGATGTCTTTGATTCAAGAATCTTCTCATATTTCCTTATCATATTATAAGCCTGATCATCTGAAAAGAAACTATTTTGCAATGTCAACATTCCAGGCTTTAACATTTGAGTAATCACTGTTGTATTGTTATTCAAAGGGTATTCCTTCTCCACAAGCATGTAAACCTTAACACCCTTACAAACCAATTCATGTATTCCACAAGATTGATACAAATACCACCTATCAACTCTGGAGTTCAACAAATCCCTCCATTCAATATCTCTCTCATCAGGCTCAAACATGTTCTTCAAAAAGTAATAGTGAATTCTTTCATACATCACCTCTGGTCTCAGATCACTATACTTTTCTTTATACAACCTCCACATCTGCATCACATCATCTCTATCCATAAAATGTAGCATCTGAGAAAATCTAACAAATCCATAATACAAATTATTTGACCTCTTAAACTCCCAGTAAGCTTCACTTCCATCCCTGATTGTATGTGAATAAGATATGATTGAATACTTGGTATCCAAAGGAACTGCATTCACTATCTCTGGTTCCTTTTGTGGTACATGAGCTGTGAGATCCATTGTTCTTTTCATATCATCAGCAGTCACCTCTTCAAGATAATGCTCATCACTTTCTTCTTTTTCTGAATCACTCTTTACCAATGACTCAGTTTTTCTTTTCTTCCTAGCCACCTGCTTTACTCTTCTACCATATCTCTTTATACCAACAGCAGATTCAGTCATTATTTCAGCTTCAACAATAACTTCCTTCTCAACCTCCATGGTTTCCTTGTCATCTTGCACCTTTGAAACACTTCCAGATACTTTCATATGGTCAGATTCCATAACCTCTGACTTTCTCTTCTTTTCAGAAATTTTTCTTGGATTTAGCTTAGCATAGGTTTCATAAAATTCCTTTTCAATTATAGCATCTGACTTTCCCTTGAAATCCTTCATCTGATAATTTCTTGCATTCTTCAAATAATACTTCATATCATTAACCAATGCTTTCCTTGAAGATGACTTTGGTTTGTAACCATGCTTCTGTGCTTCTTTAATCCTCATAATCAGCTCTTCCCACTTAGCTACTCCATTCTTTCTGAGTATAAACTCAACAAGCTCTTTTGTCTTTTCACTTACTTCCAACTGCTCATCATTTGTTATCAAGAAAGCTTCACCTCTTACAATCATATCAGAGTCTAAGAAATACAGCAATTGTTCATTGAGCTCTTCTTGATTAACTTCTTTAGATGTGGAGCTTTCCCTAAATTCAAACATATTTCTTTCCTCATCAGCTGCAATACTTCTTGCATATTCCTCATCCTGAGCAATCTGAGCTTTTTCATCAGCTAAGGCCTTTTCTTGAAGTTGCCTTTCAAGTTCTTCAGCAGCTTCTTTATCATGATGTGGTGTAGATTCAGCAGCAGGTTGTTGTTGTGATGGTGTGGGTGTTTTAGTTCCTTTGTTCATGTTCAAAAGCACTTGAGCTAAAGTCATCTTTTCATCATCTGATTCAGCAGAGTCCTTTTCTCCTGCACTCTTCTTAGTAACAACAGCAGAAACCTTTAGCCCATCAGCAGAGTTTTCTGCTCCAGCAGAGTCAACAACTTTTTCACTCTTATCACCAACATTTTCACCTGATTTCTTGACAACCTCCCTGAACCTATTACAACTTCCTGATCCTGAGCATTCATTACAGCCTCCTGATCATCAGCCTCCTGATCATTCCTCCCCTTCAAGTAGGACAGAACAATCTTCCCCTATTCGATGATGACAAAACAAACACCGTCTTGTACGAACTTCCCTAGACGAAGTAGCAGAAGTTGAGATGTGATCATCTCCCTGAATGAAACAAACTGTCTTCCCCTTAATCCATGCCATGCCATCACAATATTTCTTCCCCTTTTTGTTATCAACAAATAGAGAACGAATAAACAATATAAACTTCCCCTCGAGTGATGCATGTACATAAAATGATTCTTCCAAATCTGTAGGCTTTATATATTGTTGAAGAAAAATAATCATCACCAATTTGATGTTGAAGTAGAAGAAACCAACCTTGTGTCCTATGCCTTGTACTAAATACGACTTCGAACGTATACTTAACGTATAGGGAGACCGCAATCTCTTGACAATAACCACTGAGCACAAATAACGTAACTCCTTCAAGTGTTTTGTCAATTCTTAGTCACTTGAACGAACAAACAAGTTACCTTTAAGGTGTAACACCCACCTCAAGATATGCTAAGACACAACCTTGAAAAATTCCACTGCACCATCAAAGAAGTAACAAAAACTCCTCTTCTCCAATAAGAAAATTAACTCGAGCCTTTTTAAACTTTAACGAACAAATAAACCAAAAACAATCTTCTTCGTGTGTGTGAACTTAATGATCAGGAGGCTGTAGTGAATGCTCAGGATCAGGAAGTTGTAATAGGTTCAGGGGAGGTTGTCAAGAAATCAGGTGAAAATGTTGGTGATAAGAGTGAAAAAGTTGGTGACTCTACTGGTTTGGGATAATAGGCATAGTGTAACTCTGCTGCTAGCTCACGAAGACTCTGCTGCTAGAAGATTTACTCTGCTGCTTATTAGATATGTATAGTATGTTAAGGATAAGTATAGAAAAGATACGTAAGATATTTTTCTTGTATAGAAAGTCTTGTAAGCCGACTAGGACTCCTTACGCTATAAAAGGAGGATCTAGGGTTAGGTTAGAGGTACGTATCATTATTGTTTTACACTTCAAGGTTATCTTTGTAACCCTATCATTGTTGAGCGATCGTATTAATATATTGAAGTGTTGGTTGTTTGATAATTTGTTTTCTTTATAATTCTTCTTAAGATCAAGTATTAGTTTCCGCATAATATTTGATATACAATTCAAGAACAGTTTCTATATCGATTGCTTTGGGTTTATATCTAAAGTAATTCATAAGATCGAGAAGCTCAACTGGGATCAACAAGTGGTATCAGAGCTTGTGATCTAGAAACTGGTACCAAGAAGAATTACTGAATACAAGATCTGTTAGTCATCAACATAAGCAATGGATTCCGATTCAACACACATGGTTACTGCATCAAGAGTTCCCATGCTTAAGACTGGAGAGTACGAGATCTGGAAGATGAGAATTCAGCAATACATGAGAATGGTTGATTACTCACTCTGGGAAGTTGTTCTGAATGGCGACAGTGTGCAAACCAAGACTGCTACTGGATCAGTCTTGACTCTCAAGACAAGTGAGGAGAAAGCACAGAGAAGATTGGAGGTCAAGGCTCACAGTATTCTCATGATGGGAATACCTAATGATTATCAATTGAGTTTTAATCATATTGAGTCGGCTAAGGAGTTATGGGACGCAATTGAACTTCGATTTGGTGGGAATGAAGCTACCAAGAAGTCAAGAAAGAATCTGCTGAAGCACCAGTTTGAAACTTTCACTGCTTTAAGTTCTGAGAACATTGAGGGAACTTATGATCGACTTCATAAGCTATCCAGTCAGATGGCTCTTTTGAAGATTGAGCCATCTCAAGAAGATATCAATCTTAAGTTTCTGAGAAGTCTATCTTCTGAATGGAACACTCATACAGTGGTTTGGAGGCACAAAGAAGATTTTGATACTATGACACTGGATGATCTGTATAACAACTTGAAGGTGTATGAATCAGAAGTTAAAGGATTGTCAAGCTCATCTTCTACCACAAATAATCTTGCTTTTGTTTCCTCAAGCAACAAAAGTTCTGGTAGTCATCAAGAACAACACTCTGCTGCTGGTACTTTTGCTCCTGCTGTTGGTTCACATGTCACTGCTGCTGACTCTACAAACACAAACACCATCAGTGATGCTGCTATTTGTGCTTATTTGGCTGAACTTACTACAAGTACTTCAGTCATGCCTCAAGATCTGGATGAACTTGATCCTGATGATGTTGAAGAAATTGATATGCAATGGCAGTTTGCAATGCTAACGATGAGAGCAAGAAGGTTTCTCAAAAGAACTGGAAAAGAGATGAAGTTCAGAAGGAATAAGAATGTGGGGTTTGACAAATCAAAGGCTGAATGTTTTAACTGTAGAAAGAAGGGACACTTTGCAAGAGAATGCAGAGCACCAAAAAGAAGCAATGAGAATTTCAAGAAGTCTGCTGATGAAGAGCCAAATCCTACTACTGCTATGGTATCATGTGATGGGTTAGGAGATTATGACTGGAGCGATCATGCTGAAGATGGTCCAAATTGTGCATTGATAGCTGAAGAGGAATCTCAAGTACAACACTTTGCTCTTATGGCATATTCTTCTTCTGGATCAGACTCTGAGGTATCCAATGAATCATCTTGTTCTTTTAAATCATGTTCTGATAAAATTGATGAACTTAAGTCTAGCAATGGAAATCTTAAGATGGAAAATGAAACACTTAAGTTAGACAATCTTAGTTATGCATATGGTTTAAAGAACTTAGAAGAGAAGCTAGAATTTTATAAAAAGGCTAAAATTGATTATCTTGATCAGATCACTATCCTGAAAAATGAGCTTATCAAGAAAGATGATGAGATTAAGGTTCTTATGGAAAAAGTAGAAGAGGCTGAGCAGGCTAGAGATTTAGCTATAAGTGAGACTGAAAAACACATTGTCAGGGTGGAAAAACAACAATTTGCCACTGATATTCTTAGTAAACCAATAGGTAGGCACTTTGCTGACTCAGGCAGTGGTCTAGGATATAATGCTGTTGCTCATCCTAAGAACCTTAGTGCCAATGCCCCTCCCACTAAGACCCTGTCTTTCATATCTGAGTCTGAAGCTAAATTGTTAGGTGAAACTAGTGAAAACAAAACAGAGTCACCTAAGGTTGAGAAAAAGTGTACTGATACACTCCTTATTGAAGATTGGGAGTCTGACAGTGATGATGATGTTGTAGAAACTGATTCAACCTCTAAGAACAAAAAGGAAGAAATTCCTGTTGTTGTTGAATCAAAAGGACCTAAGGTTGAAAAGGTTGAGTTTGTGAAGCCTAAGCTAGGAAAAGGTATCTCTAGGAAGATGGCTGAGTTTGATAACACACCTAGAGTATATCCTAAGAGAACTAATAATCTGCCTAGAGGAAACCAGAGAAATTGGAACAACCTAGTTTCACAAAAATTAGGTACTGATTTTCAATTGCTTAAGAAGGCATGTTATGGTTGTGGTAGTTTTGAGCATCTGCAAGATGAGTGCTACTACTCTAGGAAACTAGTTTGGAACCAGTATACAAGGGTGAATCATAGAAACTTTAATAGAAAGACTCGCCCTCACCCCAAAAGAAACATGGTTCCCAAGGAAGTTTTGATGAGAGATGGTACTTCTAGAGTTATCTCTCCTATTGCACCAACAGGGCCCATAAAGAAGGATATAGTTGATTCTGCTGTTAAGGCAAACTCTGTTGTTATAGCAAACTCTGCTGTTAAGGCAGACTCTGCTGTTTTGCCTAAAGTTGTTACTGATACTGTTGTGGGCAATCATTTTTATGCTGTTAAAGCCTCAGCTTGCTGGGTCTGGAAACCTAAAGTTAAAGTTTTGGATCATGTTCTCAGACACAGCAGTGCATCAATGCAGTTGAAGAAATTTGACTACTTTGATGCACAAGGTAGATCCAAGTCAGTAATGGCTTGGGTCCCAAAGAGAAACTAATTCTCTTACTTTTTGTGCAGGGCAATCTACAAAAGGAGCTAAAGGACAAATGCATTTTTGATAGTGGATGCTCTTCACACATGACTGGAGACCAAAGCAATTTGGAGAACTTTGAAGCTTTGGATGGTGGATATGTTGCCTTTGGGAATGACCCTAAAGGAGGAAAAATTGTTGGTAAAGGCATGATCAGAACTGGAAAATTGGATTTTGAAAAAGTGTATTTGGTGAATGGTTTAAAGTTCAATCTTTTTAGTGTCTCACAAATGTGTGACAGAAAGAATTTTGTTCTTTTTACAGACACTGAATGTCTTGTCTTATCTCCCGACTATAAGATACCTGATGATAAATTAGTACTTCTTAAAGTCCCTAGAAATGACAACATATACAGTGTGGACATAAAGAACATTATTCCCAAAAGAGATTTAACTTGTCTGTTTGCCAAAGCCACTATTGATGAATCCAAACTATGGCACAGAAGGCTTGGACATCTGAACTACAAGGCTATCAATAAGTTGGTGAAAGGGAACTTGGTCAGAGGATTACCTTCAAAGGTTTTTGAGAATCCTGAAGTATGTGTTGCTTGCCAGATGGGAAAGCAACATAGAGCATCTTGTAAGTCCAAATTGGTGAATTCTATAACTGAACCCTTGTTTATGTTACACATGGACCTATTTGAACCCACTTATGTGAATAGTTTGAACAAAAACATGTATAGCTTAGTGGTCACTGATGATTTTAGTAGATTTACTAGGGTATTCTTTTTAGCAACTAAGAATGAGACACATGGCATTCTTAAGGCTTTTATTACTAGGATAGAAAACCTATTTAATCACAAGGTTAAGATCATCAGATGTGACAATGGAACTGAATTTAAGAATCAAGTGATGAATCAGTTCTGTGAGGAAAAAGGGATAACTAGACAATTTAGTGTGGCTAGAACTCCTCAGCAAAATGGTGTGGCTGAGAGGAGAAATAGAACATTAATTGAGGCTGCTAGGACTATGTTGTCAGAGTCTAAGTTACCCACTATCTTTTGGGCTGAAGCAGTCAACACTGCTTGTTATGTGCAAAATAGAACTAAGATAGTTAAACCTCACAATAAGACCCCTTATGAGTTATTGCACGGTAGGAAACCACTGATAGATTTCTTTAGACCATTTGGGTGTCCTGTCACTATCTTAAACACAATTGACCACTTAGGCAAGTTTAGTGAGAAAGCAGACATAGGTTACTTTGTTGGATACTCTACTGAAAGTAAGGCTTTTAGGGTTTTCAATCAAAGGACTGGGCATGTGGTGGAAAATTTGCATGTTAGAATCAGAGAAACCACACCTAATGTTGATGGAAAAGGTCCTGAGTGGATGTTTGATATTGATTCTTTAACCAAGAGTATGAATTATCAACCAGTCATTACAGGTACTACTAACATGTCTGCAGGTACACAAACTAACCCTAATGCAGGTACTCAAGCAAAGAAGGATGGATCTACAGAGGAGTTTGTGTTGATTGAAAAGTGGAAGTTTGATCAATACTTCTCTCCAACAGATAAAGAGAGAAAGAGTTCAGATGATGATGTTGTTCATAAGGAAGTTCCAAAGGTTAATGTAGAAGGTGTTGATGAACCTTCTCATGATGACAAGAATGATGATAAGGAAAGGAATAAAGAGTCAGAAGTTGATGGGAAACAAGGGAATACACATAGCAGCAGTTCTCTCAACTCTGCTGCCAGGCCAAAACACTCTGCTGATAAGCCAAAACACTCTGCTGTTAGGCCCAAACACTCTGTTGTTAGGTTTGGTAACTCTGCTGCTATGCCAAAGGACTCTACTGATAAAGATGGTGATTCTGATGATGATTCTTCTGATGAGATGCCCGAATTAGAAGAAGTGTATGTGTATATTGATGATGAAGTTGTTGATGTTTTTGGTGCTGAAGCTGATTTATCCAATTTGGAGACTGATATACCTGTTAGTCCCACACCAACAACAAGAATCCACAAGATTCACCCAAAGGAGCAGATAATTGGTGATGTTAACTCTGCTGTTCAGACTAGAAGTAAATCAAAAGGGTTGAGTGATTTGCTTGATCAGGGATTGTTTGCTCAAACACTTGAGAAGAGAAATAGCCACAAGGATTTACAAAATTGCATGTTTGCCTGTTTCCTATCTCAAGAAGAACCCAAAACCATTCACAAGGCTATGAAAGATGAAAGTTGGGTTGAAGCTATGCAAGAGGAGTTGTTGCAGTTCAAGCTTCAAGAGGTCTGGACATTAGTTGATTTGCCTAATGCAAAAAGGGCAATTGGTACAAAATGGGTGTTCAGATGTAAAAGAGATGAAAAAGGTATTGTTATCAGAAACAAGGCTAGATTGGTGGCTCAGGGATATACTCAGGAAGAAGGAATAGACTATGATGAGGTATTTTCCCCAGTTGCAAGACTGGAGGCTATCAGACTTTTCTTGGCATATGCCTCATACAAGAATTTTCTTGTATATCAAATGGATGTGAAAAGTGCTTTCTTGTATGGAAAGATACCTGAAGAGGTTTATGTGATGCAACCACCTGGGTTTGAAGATCCTAAGTATCCTGATAGGGTCTACAAGGTAAAGAAAGCACTGTATGGATTACATTAAGCTCCTAGAGCTTGGTATGACACCTTATCCCAGTATCTGTTGAATAATGGTTTTTGCAGAGGAACCATTGATAAAACATTGTTCATTAAGAAAGACAAAAAGGATATCCTACTTGTTCAGGTTTATGTAGATGATATCATTTTTGGGTCTACAAATGAGGTGTTATGTGAAGGATTTGAGAAGCTTATGCACAGCAGGTTTGAGATGAGTTCTATGGGAGAATTGACTTTCTTTTTAGGGCTTCAAGTTAAGCAGAAGTCAGATGGGATTTTTATTAGCCAAGACAAGTATGTGGCTGATATGTTAAAGAAATTTGGTTTCAAAGATGTGAAGGCAGCTAAGACACCAATGGATAAAAACAAACCTTTGCTCAAGGATGAAGATGGGGTAGAGGTTGATGTACATCTTTATAGGTCAATGATTGGTTCATTGATGTATCTGACTGCTTCAAGGCCAGATATCATGTTTTATGTGTGTGCTTGTGCTAGATTTCAAGTGTCCCCAAAAGTTTCACACTTGGAAGTAGTCAAAAGAATTTTTAGGTACCTAAAGGGTCAACCAAAATTGGGTCTTTGGTATCCTAATAATTCACCATTTGACTTGTTAGCATACTCAGATAGTGACTATGCTGGAGCTACTATGGATAGAAAGTCAACCACTGAAGGCTGTCAGTACCTTGGACATAGACTGATCTCTTGGCAATGTAAGAAACAAACAGTGGTGGCTAATTCGACAACTGAAGCAGAATATGTTGCTGCTTCTAGCTGCTGTGGACAAGTGCTCTGGATTCAGAACCAATTGCTGGATTATGGGTACAATTTCATGAGCACAAAAATTTTCATTGACAACAACAGCACAATGTGTATTATCAAAAATCATGTTTTTCATTCTAAAACAAAACACATAGAGATAAGACATCATTTTATTAGAGATTGTTATGAGAAAAAAGTTAATTCAAGTGGTTAAAATATATACTGACAACAATGTTGCTGATTTACTTACAAAAAGTTTTGATATAAGTAGATTTCAATTTTTAGTTGCTAGTATTGGCATGATAAATCTTTAATCTTTAATCATCTTATCTTTGTATGTTTTTGTAAACTTTTGTAAGGATTTGTGTTGATTTGTTAAGTCAAAATTTGCTGTTTGTTAAGTGTTTTGCTGTTTAGTTGTCTGCTGCTATGCTACTCTGCTGTTATTTTTGGATATTCTTGCTTGTGTTTGTGGTTTTCTACTAACCTTTTGCAGATTTACATGAACACACAATCAAGTAAAGCAAGGAAATTTAAATGTTCATTGATAACTAAAGCAAAGTACAAGATGAAGTTTTCTTACAACCATTGATCAAAAGAGTTCAAAAGACAACAAGAACCATGGATTCACAACCTAAAACACCTATTCCACATCAAGCTTTATCCTTGCCTTTCCCTACAAAGTCTGGCATCACTTTGCTGCGTGGTCCCCTAGTACCCATTGCTGCTGACACTCTTGGACAAGGAAGAGCAAGTATGACTGGTCGTGGTGGTGGACTCTGCTGATGGCTTGAAGAAGGAGCTTGTTTCTTCATTGGCTTTTTCTTAGGAACAGGGACTTTCCTCTCCTCTGTTTGTGGTTGTGGTTGCGGCGGATTGAAACTCTTTGCAAAAGCGGCCGCAGCGTTCTCCATTTGCTTTTGAAGCTCAGCGGTCAAAGGATGTTGCGGAGGAATGATTTCCCAGGCACCTTGGTAGTATGTCATTGATCTTGGCCATTTTGCTGTTTCATCATCATCAGAATCTTCAAAGGAGGATGGTGTTGATGGAAGTGGGTCAGAATATTCGTCTTCTACAATCGACTTACCTTTGTGTTCTGAGGATGAAGTTGGTGGAAAATAGTTTGACCATCCTTGTGAGCTATCTGACGAGGAATCTGAGGATATGTCGATGATTGGTGCTTTGGAAGAGCTCATGGTTGGTTATTATTGAAGTTAGGGTTTGTGAATTGGGGATTTGTTAAAGAGATTAAGGGATTTTTGGACTTCAATGAGGGGTTGGTATGGTATTTAAGGGAGTGATTTTGAAGATATTGGGAAAGTTGACTTTTGGTCAACAATTTCATAACTCTGCTGATGAGTTTGAAAGTAGAAGGGTCAAATTGAAACTTTTGGCGCGTTCTTAAACCTAATTAGATCAAAACGGTCTCATACACCAATTCGATCTCATTACCTTTTAATTGCTCAAAACTACATTTGATTCTCACCCAAGAACACTAATTTATTTCATTACACCCAAAACCCCCAAATCATAATGGCTCGACGACAGTTTCCTGATGAGCATAATCAAATTGCATTTCTTAGTAAGGTTACTGTTGCTGACGGATTTCATGAGGTTATGGATTTTCTGAGTGCGTCTCGATTAAGGTATGCTTTAACAGTTGATCCTACCATTTATAAATCTCATATGCACCAATTTTGGTCAACTGTTAAGCTGGATATACTTGACGGGGAGGAACGGTTGATAGTTAGTGTGGATGGTGAAAGTATTGTAGTTAGTGAAACAACCATTAAGAGAAGTCTTCATTTGTCAGGCGTACCTACACCTTCTACCCTTACCCTAGAAATTGTTTTGACTGAGCTTGAGAACATTGGATATGAGAGACCTGAGGCTGGTGGAACATTTTTGAAAGGTCATATTTGTCCTCATTGGAAGTTCTTGTTGCATACTCTACAACACTGCTTGTTTCCCAAAGTAGGTGGATGGAGTGAGTTTAGTGCTTCTCAAGCTATGGCTTTAGTTTGTTTGGCAACAGGGCAACCATTTGATTTTTCTTCTATGATATTTGAGGGTATGAAGAAGTTTATTAAGAAAAAGTTCTATTTGTATCCAAGGTTTCTACAACTAGTTATCAACTCTCAGCTAAGAGAACCATTGAGGCATACAAATGTTGAGCCCTGTAGTAGAATGGCAATCAAGATGTTTGCTTTTCTAAAGAAGAATGGAAAAGGTTTTTCTGGTGCTATAACTCCCCTGACTGAACACATCTTGAATATTGTGGCTGTAGTTAATGAGGATGAAGAAGCTGGAACACCCACAGCTTCCCATCACACATCCTCATCTACAAGTTTGAATGTATCCTTATCCCATGAACCTCAAAATACCCAATCACCTAGGACTTCAACACATGAGGACATTGTGCAACCTCAGGCCAATGTTAGTATGGATGCAGATGAGGCTGGTACAGGTGATGGAGGTATCATGATGGAAGAGGCTGGCACTACTGTTTTCAACTTAGTAGTTGAACAGGACAGTGCTAACATAACTAAGACCTCAACCATGGCAACATCTTTTGTAGAAGGTTCTCAAGAACCCAATACAACTGATGGTAACCCCAGCCAAATGGCTTCTATGGGGGGCTCAGCTGTTCAACCTAGGGTTGAGACTGAGTTTTTGTCCAAAGATTCACCTCTCGGAGAAGGTCACACATCTCGAAGTGATGAGGACAGACATGAAACATTTGAATTGATGGACACTGATGTACATATTGACATTGCCCATGATACACCTCTCAGACCAGGTCACACAGGTCGAAGTGTTGAGGCTAGTATTGAACTTGAAAAAGAGGATTTGACGGTTAAAACCCCTGTACAAAATGCCAATTCCAGTGATCAACCTCTCGGGTCAGTTAACACAGACCGAAGTTGTGAGGATATCATGAAACAATTTAAGGAATTGATGGATAAATGTACAAAATTGTCACAGGAGGTTCTTGGACTAAGAAAGGAGTTGTCAACAGTCAAAGCTTCTCAAGGTGCTGAGATAAGACGGCTTAAGCTCAGGGTTACTCATCTTGAGGGGAGGCTGAAGAAAGGTTCCAAACCGTGTTTGGAAGAGGATGCTTCCAAACAGGGGAGGAATGATCAGAAGGCTGTAGTGAATGCTCAGGATCAGGAAGTTGTAATAGGTTCAGGGGAGGTTGTCAAGAAATCAGGTGAAAATGTTGGTGATAAGAGTGAAAAAGTTGGTGACTCTGCTGGTTTGGGATAATAGGCATAGTGTAACTCTGCTGCTAGCTCACGAAGACTCTGCTGCTAGAAGATTTACTCTGCTGCTTATTAGATATGTATAGTATGTTAAGGATAAGTATAGAAAAGATACGTAAGATATTTTTCTTGTATAGAAAGTCTTGTAAACCGACTAGGACTCCTTACGCTATAAAAGGAGGATCTAGGGTTAGGTTAGAGGTACGTATCATTATTGTTTTACACTTCAAGGTTATCTTTGTAACCCTATCATTGTTGAGCGATCGTATTAATATATTGAAGTGTTGGTTGTTTGATAATTTGTTTTCTTTATAATTCTTCTTAAGATCAAGTATTAGTTTCCGCATAATATTTGATATACAATTCAAGAACAATTTCTATATCGATTGCTTTGGGTTTATATCTAAAGTAATTCATAAGATCGAGAAGCTCAACTGGGATCAACAAAATATGTTATGATTGTTTTGATTATCATAGGTTGTTCTTATCACGTCATATTTCTATCATGATCTATTTCTGTCATAATTTATTCCTATATTGTTGTGGTTGATCTTGTTTTGATTTTCACACGTCATGATTATATATATATACTTGTGATGACCTTTGTTACTTATGGATACTAATTATTGTTGTTTCTTTTGATTAGAAAAACAATGCCGCCTAAGAAACAAAGCATGAGTACAGCTAAGATCGATTGACTCGTTGCCCAACGGGTTACAGCACAGGTTGCTGCTGCTATGGCTGAATATGAGAACAATCGCAACAGTGGTAACGGAGGAGAAGCTAGTGGAACGGCAACCAGGGGTGAAACCATGACTCGTGGATGTACTTACAAAGAGTTTTCGGGTTGCAAGCCGTAGACTTTCAGTGGCACGGAAGGAGCTGTCGGATTGGTACGATGGTTCGAGAAGTTGGAATCGACTTTCCGTATGCGCAACTGTGCGGAAAACTGTAAGGTGAAATATGCTACAGGTACCTTGTTGGACGATGCCTTATCTTGGTGGAATGCTTATGCCCAATAAGTGGGAATTAATGCTGTTTTTTAATTACCATGGGCTGAGTTTAAGGAAATGGTAACTGCTGAGTACTGTCCAAGAAATGAAGTTCAGAAATTGGAATTTGAATTTTGGAATTTAACAGATAAAGGGTACGACATTGCAGCTTATACCCAACGATATCATGAATTGGCTACTCTCTATCCCGAGATGGTTTCGACTACTCAGAAAAAGATTGAAAGGTACATTTGGGGTCTTCCATCTTATATTCAAGGAAATGTTACCTCTTCTAAGCCAAGTACTCTAGATGAGACAATCCGAATGTCTCACAATCTGATGGATCAAGTTGTTCGAGCCAAGGCTGCTCGAGATAGCAATAACAGTAACCGCAACAATAACAACAACCGCCACCACAACAGCAACAACAACAAGAGAAAGTGGGATTCTAATCAGGGAGGAAATGCTGCTCAACAACCCAACAAAAGACAAGAGGTTGTCAAGGCCTATGTGGCGGGCCCGACTGAAAGGAGAGGTTATGAAGGAAATCTTTCTAAGTGTGACAAGTGCCAACGTCACCACAATCCAGGACGCTGCCCTACTCCATGTGGAAATTGTAAGAAAATTGGGCACTTAACCAAAGACTGTAGGTCTCCTACTGCAGCAACAAATCAAAGGGTTCCTGGAGCATGTTTCGGATGTGGCGAAACAGGACATTTCAAGAAAGAATGCCCGAAGGAGAAGAATCAGGGAACTCAGAATAACAGAGCTCGGGGAAGAGTTTATAATCTCAGAAACAGGGAAGCTACTGAGGACCCGACTGTTGTCACGGGTACGTTCCTTCTCAATGATCGTTGTGCTTCAGTTTTATTTGATTCGGGTGTTGATAAAGGTTTTTTGTCTACTACTTTTACTCCTCTACTTGATATTGCACCGACCATCTTAGACACCACCTACGACGTTGAATTAGCAAATGGTGACCTAGTTAGCTCCAACACCATAATCCGCGATTGTACCTTTAATTTCCTAAATCATCCATTTAACATCGATCTTATCCCTATCGAACTCGGTAGTTTTGACGTCGTAATCGGTATGGATTGGTTATCTAAACACCACGCTAGGATCATTTGCGACGAAAAGGTTGTTCATGTCCCTTTGAATGGTGAAACCTTGATTATCCGTGGTGAACGAAGTGGAACTCGATTAAACATCATCTCGTGTGTCAAGACCGAAAAGTATATAAAGAAGGGATGTCATGCTTTTCTGGCACACATAACCAAAAAGAAGTCGGATGAGAAATGATTGGAAGATGTACCGATTGTTTGAGATTTTCCAGAAGTCTTTCCCGAAGACTTGCCTGGACTACCGCCTACCCGTCAAGTAGAGTTCCAGATAGATTTGGTGCCAGGAGCAGCACCAATAGCAAGAGCACCCTACCGACTAGCACCATCAGAGTTGCAAGAATTGTCTAAACAGTTGCAAGAACTACTAGACAAGGGATTCATTAGACCAAGTTCCTCGCCTTGGGGAGCACCGGTCTTGTTTGTAAAGAAGAAGGATGGATCATTCCGAATGTGCATAGATTATCGCGAGCTGAACAAGTTAACGGTAAAGAACCATTACCCACTTCCAAGAATCGACGATTTGTTCGATCAATTGCAAGGTTCCAGTTTTTATTCAAAGATTGATTTGAGATCGGGTTATCATCAACTATGGGTTCAGGAAGAAGATATTCCGAAAATGGATTTTAGGACTCGTTATGGTCATTATGAGTTTCAAGTGATGCCGTTTGGATTAACTAATGCACCGGCGGTATTTATGGATCTCATGAATCGTGTGTGCAAGTCGTACCTGGACAATTTGTAATTGTATTCATTGATGATATTCTAATCTATTCCAAAAGCAAGGAAGAGCACGAAGAGCATCTTAAGACGATCTAAGAATTGCTCAAGAACGAGAAGTTGCACGCGAAGTTTTCTAAGTGTGATTTTTGGATCCGAAGAGTACAATTTCTTGGACACGTAATTGACAGCCAGGGATTGCATGTTGACCCAGCTAAGATCGAGGCTATTAAAGATTGGGAAACTCCCAAGACTCCCACCGAGATTCGTCAATTTCTAGGTCTTGCCGGGTATTACAGAAGATTCATTGAGGGTTTCTCAAAGATAGCGAAGCCTTTAACCAAGCTAACGCAGAAGAAGCATAAATACGAATAGGGAGAGAAACAAGAGTCTGCCTTCCAGTTGTTGAAGCAGAAACTTTGCAGTGCGCCGATTTTGGCTTTACCCGAAGGAATGGAAAACTTTGTGGTTTATTGTGATGCTTTGCATAAAGGACTTGGAGCTGTGTTGATGCAGAATGAGAGGGTTATAGCTTACGCTTCCCGATAACTCAAAGTTCATGAGAAGAATTACACCACTCATGACTTAGAGTTAGGAGCAGTTGTCTTTGCGTTAAAAATTTGGAGACACTACCTATACGGTACAAAGTGTATAGTGTACACGGACCACAAAAGTCTTCAGCATATCTTAGAATAGAAAGAGCTTAATATGAGGCAACGTCGTTGGCTAGAACTACTCAGTGATTATGATTGCGAGATCCGATATCATCCGGGTAAAGCGAACATAGTAGCAGATGCCCTTAGCAGGAAAGAGCGACTTAAACCTTTAAGAGTAAGATCATTGGGTATGACCATTAGTTCGCCTCTTCCATCCAAAATTCTCGAGGCCCAGGCCGAAGCACTTAAGACAGAGAACCGACCGAAGGAGAACATTGATGGTATGCCATAAAGTTCAAATGGTTTCGTGAGAAGATCCGATGGGATGCTATGCATCAAAAATAGGAGTTGGATACCACTTTTTGGTGGCCTATGAGAGTTGATCATGCACGAATCACACAAGTCGAAATACTCCGTACACCCTGGTTCTGACAAAATGTACCAGGATCTTAAAAAGCTGTATTGGTGGCCGAATATGAAGGCCGACATCGCTACTTATGTTAGCAAATGTCTTACTTGTTCCAAAGTGAAGGCCGAATACCAGAAGCCGTCTGGTTTACTACAGCAACCAGAGATTCCTCAATGGAAATGGGAGCGTATTACCATGGACTTCATCACTAAACTTCCTAAAACTCCGAGCGGTCACGACGCGATTTGGGAGATCGTTGATCGTCTCACCAAATCAGCTCACTTCTTGCCCATTAAAGAAACCTACAAGATGGATAAGTTAACCATAATCTATATCCAGGAGATTGTCTCGAAACATGGTGTACCAGTTTCAATCATTTCGGATCAAGACAGTCGATTCACTTCAAGATTTTGGAAATCGCTTAATGTTGCCTTTGGAGCCCGTCTTGATATGAGTACAGCCTATCATCCACAAACCGATGGTCAGAGTGAGAGGACCATCCAAACACTCAAAGATATGCTTCGTGCCTGTGTGATTGATTTCGGTAATAGCTGGGATACTCATTTGCCATTGATTGAGTTTTCCTACAACAATAGTTATCACACAAGTATAAAGGCTGCACCATTCAAAGCACTCTACGGTAGGAAGTGCCGATCACTAGTCTGTTGGGCTGAAGTCGGAGATGCTCAACTTACTGGTCCAGAAATTGTTCACGAGACAACCGAGAAGATTGTTCAGATTCGGAACCGGTTAAAATCTGCCAGAGACCGCCAGAAAAGTTACGCCGATGTGAGTCATAAGCCCTTAGAATTCTAAGTTGGAGACATGGTAATGTTGAAGGTATCGCCTAGGAAAGGCGTGATACAATTTGGGAAATGTGGGAAATTAAACCCTAGATATATTGGACCAATTAAGATCCTAGCAAGAATTGGTCCGGTGGCATACAGACTTGAACTCCCGCTAGAGCTTAGTAGTGTGCATAATACCTTTCATGTTTCTAATCTTAAAAACTGTCTATCCGACGAATCCCTCATCATTCCATTAGAAGAGATTCAGCTCGATGACAAGCTTAATTTCATCGAAGAGCCAGTAGAAATTATGGATCGTGATGTCAAGCGATTAAAGCACATTAGAATTCCTATCGTCAAAGTTTGCTGGAATTCTCAACGAGGTCCCGAGTTCACTTGGGAATGAGAAGACCAGATCTGTCGAAAGTATCCGTATCTCTTCACCGACAACACACCAATGAACAACACTGGCTGAATCTCGAGGACGAGATTCATTTTTATGGGTGGTAGACTATCATAACCCGCAAAATTTCAGGTCAATACTATTCACCAAACTTGGATTTACTTTCTTGACGTTTATTTGAAAACAATTTACGTAAGACTTTGTACTTGAACCGACGTGAAAGCCTAGAATAAGTTCTAAGTGCACTAAGACTTAAGTTAAATGTTAGGAATATAAATATTCAGATGAAGGCTCGGTCACCCCGAGCATCTATTTAGCATTCACATAGCTCGTAGGCTTATTAATATTAGCTTAGTAAGATTAGTATTATTAGTTTAGTCGTATTTATATTTGTGGAGTGGGTCGGGGCTTTCCCCACTGTCAGCTCACTCCACAGCCCACTAGGGGCACAATATTAGTAACTATATAAAGCCCTTCCCACACTTGGGAAGGGTTGGAACTCTTGTCACATTTCACCTACAATCTAATTGATTTCAAGTTTTCCCAACTCTCTCTCTCTAGTTCATCTCATCTCACTAACTCAAACATGGGTTTCTTGATCTTTCAAGATCCAAGGCCACCCGAATAGATCCACACAATCAAAAGGTTAGATCTTACAATTGGTATCAAGAGCCAAGGTTAGGTTCGATTGATTGTGTGTGCTTGGATTCGTGGGTTCTATATTCTCTTTTTTATTTCTTATTGTTCGAATTGTGGTTTCACGTTTTTTTTTCTGGTCTTGTTCGAATATCATTTTCTGGTTACAAACAGTGGTGTGTATTGGGCTTTAACTGATTGCTCTAATAGATCAAGTTTGGGCTTAAATAGTGCAACAAAAATGATGTTAGTGCAACAGCTTAGAACATAAAGTGGCTTCTATTTTCTCGGTTTTACTTTGTTTGTTTGGTTCGATAATTGGTTCAAGAAAACTGTTTCAAGAAAGTCTCTTGCTGTCTATTTTTTCTTTGTTTGCTCAAATATCACAACAGCATTCAAGTATTGTTGTGTCTTGGGCTTGAACAGTTTGAACACTTGTTGCATTGTTTCCACCTCAGTCCATTTGGGGTTAATGGTTCAAGTGTTAAGGATTTATATCTCCTTATCGATTTGAGGCTGATCTTTTCTAATTTTCTCATCTTTAATTGTTTGTTCTTTGTGTTCGAACAATACTTTGGATTGGAGGCTGATTTGTGTTTTTGTTTGATGCGTGGTTTTGCAACCTTACAACAGGTTTTACCTCTCGAGGGATCTCAAGAGGCTTACAACCCCACCAGGCAGTGTACCTGACCGATGTAGTATAGTGTAGTGGTAAGTACGGGGGATTGATCGTTCTCCACAGGGAATAGTGTTCGTTAGGTATGAAAAATTACTCTAATAGGTCTAAGGGTGAGAGAAGATTCTTTTTATGTTTTTATAATTTTTATGAAAGCAAGTAAAATCTCGGGTTTGAAGGAGTAGGCGGAATTAGTTGCTAGTCAACTAACCCAAATTACTACGAATGCAAATAAAATAAAATAACAAAAAAATGAAAAGGTTGGTGAAAACTTATGTGGAGAGAAATGTGTTTACTTAGATTTCCTTACTCCCTAACTATCTTTTACCGGTTGATTAGTGTGTATTAGTTGCGTGGATGACGGGTGTATTCCTTAATACCATTCGTGGGGTGGCGTACGTACTTCCCCAACTCTACAAGCTCCTACTTCACTCCTATGACGAGCCGGCTAGGAAGCTCCTAACATGGGATCACTAGAATTCGCTTGTGCATTAAATACAACCATAAAAACCTTTAGTACGCATTGGTTCATGTTTCTTAAGAC
This sequence comes from Artemisia tridentata subsp. tridentata, assembly GCA_021014915.2. Classification (NCBI taxonomy): domain Eukaryota; kingdom Viridiplantae; phylum Streptophyta; class Magnoliopsida; order Asterales; family Asteraceae; genus Artemisia; species Artemisia tridentata. The sequence continues at coordinate 54,010,586 of CP139502.1, read as the reverse complement.
GTTCAAGCAAGTTACCGAATAGGAAGTTAGCCAGTTTTCTTAAGCCTAACATAGATGAACAATCATCCAATACAACTAATAACACACTAATAACCAATAATCAATAGCTAGGTTTCATTAGATCTAAGCAAACACAAGATAAATCTAGCCTAGCATGTTAAACAAAAGACAAGAACAAGATAAAATCAAACAACACATAGACATATTGAATGATTAATTGATAACTTATCTTCAATGTAACATGGAAGATCTCAAGGCAAAAAGCCTTGAAAGAGCTGCCAAATTCGTCCTAGGGTTTTCACACACAAAGTTCCCCAATAAGTTCCACCCTAATGACAAAAAATTAGAAAACTATATACAGACTTTCAGATCTGACGGCGTCACGTTATGGAGTGTGACGCCGTCACCTCGCCGCTTTTAGGGTTCTCGGATGACCTTCTTGACGCCGTCCCTCTTTAGCTCTCCAAAATCCGTTCTGGCTTATCAAGGCTTGACGCCGTCAGATTATGAACGTGACGCCGTCCCTCTTTAAATTATAACGTGACGACCTTGATCAGATTAAAGCGTGACGCCGTCAGAATTTCCATGCAATTTCTCTGGCTTATCATGAGTAAATTTCACATCCACCACTTTTGCCAATCCATGACGCCGTCCAGGGTTAATCCTGACGCCGTCAAAGGTAATTTCCAGCACAATTTTGAGACTTTGTCGTTTTCTTCGCTTTTATGCTCCAAAAACGTCCAAAATGCTTCCTTTTCCAGATTTCTCCTCAAAAGTACCTAAAATGACAAAAGGAACGATTTAGGGCAATATTTGATCAAATAAATACGATTTAGGGCTTAAATGACCCCTTAAAAGCGGTACACTTTTCGCTTCATCAAATACCCTTACACTTGAGATTTGCTTGTCCTCAAGCAAATGCGCTTTTATTCTAATCAAAATACAAGTTAGGGGTCATTTAATGCTAACATAAAAGTAATTACAACAAATATTCGTTCCACTTTAATCATAATAAGCACGGAGATTATAAACTAGCACCTCACAAGTAGTGTTTAGATACTCACATCTCTCAAGTGTCATCAAAATAAATCTCATAAATGAAAACGGATAATATCTCTCACTACCTGTCATAGCAAATAGATTACCATAGGCTTGGGAAAGGATCGAAAACCTCCTCCACTAGGCGTAAGCACCTAAGATAAACTATCAAAGAGGGCTTTTAATTGGGTTATAACGTTAGGTGTAGGGAAAAGGACAACACGGTTTTGTTGGATAAAGGATATTTTACTGGTGGCGAGTTAAAGATCTTGATCAATTACATGTACTATACAATGTTACTAAGCCAAGACTCGACTCGATTTAAGCTAATGAAAGAAAATAACAAAAACATAAAATAAACATAAAATGAAACGGGATGGTAGTCCGTATGTTTTTTTCCCTTTTTCTTTTTCTCATTTTTTTTTTATTTTTCTTGATTTTTTCGATTTTTTTTTTTTTTTTTTTTTTTGACATACACTTTTGCCCTACCATCCAAAATAATACATCATAGGGGCGTTGCATCCCCTTACACTTGAATTTTTACATAACTTTACAAATAACTACTCTAATGACTCGAATTAAGATAATCGAAACACTTGGAGTACTTTTAAAATATTTAGCACATATGGGGGTAATAAATGATGTTCTTCCCCATTACTCCATTACACTAGTACTTTACCCATGAGTCCCAATCGTCCCAAAACAATATGTACAAGGATATGACTCGACGTAGCAACCATGTAATCAATTAGATAATTAACTTGGGTTTTAAACAAATGTTGACACAATAATGCACTAAAAATGAGTGCATATAAGGTAGGCTAAGGCGATTTGGTTGTACATTTAAGTGGGGTGTAACAAATTCTTCCTTTAAGTAAAATGCTTAAAGGTCGAAACGAAAAGATAGGCTCTGAGGGGTGTACTAGGGGTATCGTGTACTAAAAATGAGTACAACGCAAAGGGTGTGGGAGAATTACTTGACCAATGTAGCCAAAGTAATTATAACAAAAACACAGGTGTAAAACAATGGGTTAATCCTAATGCCTCTTATCATGTAGTAAATCTAACTACACGAATGTAGTCTCACTTGTGGCTTCGGAATGGTCCTAACGCAAGTTCTAGAATCTAAGTGCTACTGGTACACACATCATAGCATAAATGCTTTTCCTACCAATTCTAGGGGCGAACCTCACATATTTGGGGGTGGAAAATTTTTTAGTGGTACGGTTTTTGTGCTAGTCATATAACTCCTATCCGTGAGACGCTCATTAAGATCAAAGTTTCACTCCTATATGTTGTAAAAAATTTTAAATTTGGCACTAAAATTGCCCTAACAGGTATTTATCTCAGTTTTATTAGACATCTACTATTAAACAAACAAAAATCAAGCGTAATAGCATTCTCTAATCGTACTTTTACCCCCCCCCTTACACTTAAGATGAACATTGTCTCCAATGTTCAAATAACAAGATGTAAAAGTAAAAAGGTAAAAGAATGAAATCAAATACTCCCCTGATTCGCTCGGTGGATAATGAAGTAACATGGTTAGATCTTCTTCCAAGGTAATGTTGAAGCTTCAAGACTAATGCATCGCCAAAAGCTAGATTCCACATACATCTCCTTGTCCAAAATAACCTGTTAATCCTGAGAAAACAAACAAGAAAAACCAAAGCATCAAACCGAACAAAGACAACTCACAACTAGGTGTAATTCCAGACTTAGAAATAAAACAATAAAAGATATAATGCTTGCGGAATGAATGTTTTGCAGGTTCCTGGAGTTTATAAGTTAGAGATTTAATAAAAACTTTTTATGAAAACAAAACTTTCAAAAATTTCAGAAAATTAAAACCTGACGCCGTCAGGTTGTAATTCCTGACGCCGTCAGAAATGATCTGACAGAATTCTCATGTTAAGTTTCCGGAAAATTTCTGGAAAAACCTATACCTCATTTCCTGGAAATCCTGCAAAATATCATTATGACTCGATACAAGCATTTGACTCAAACAAATACTAATATGTATGTTAATTTAATATTATTATGATTCATGTTCATTTGTTCTAATAAACCGATTTGACTTTCCCTTACACTTATCTTTTGCAAAATACCTTTATATGTAGTTAAGACGAAGTTAAAAACAAAATAAAGCATTTTCACAATTTTAGTTTTGAACATGAATCAATAATAATAAAAATTAAACATACATACGGAAGCAAATAAAATCAAACAAACAAATAAATAAACACACAAAGCAAATAAAGCTTGGGTTGCCTTCCAAGAAGCGCTTGTTTTTGTTCGAGTCACGAGCCTGACTCTACCCTTATTTAACAAAAATAGGGGAGGTTTTCCCTACACTTAGGATTAAGTGCGGGTGAAAGTAGCGATACACACCCTTAGGGTGTGAATATGCCACGTGAGGTGAAGGGGGTGAGTGAATGGCTTCCTTCATCCTAAAACTACCCGGATAGTATTGGTTGATGGGTGGGTCGGTTCCTCTTTTTTCTCCTAGATGTAAATCTAAGGATGAAAAGTTGTGTAAAGGTTGAGGTTCCAATTCATCAACACTAGGAAATTCCCTAGAACTAAGAGTAAGGTTATCACTAAAAGTGTGCAAACCTATATCCTCTAGTTGTGCTTGGTCCAAGGGTTCTACCTCCATCGGGATTCCTAAAGTTTCTTCTACTTCTTCCGGGTAAGTCACGGGTGGTGTGTATGCCTCAAGTGATGGTGGGACTTGTGGGGTACATGGTGGGCTTGGGTTTTCTACTATATCCTCCATCTCATTAAGATCACCTATGTGTTCATCTTGTATTATGGTAGTGCCTAACCATGACATGCACTTAGGTACCTCAACTCTACCCACCTCATTCCTAAACAAACCTTCCGATTGATTTATCCAAATACCAAATAGGTCTAAGCTTGCATTTTTTGGGTCACATGTTCCACTTCTTTTTTGGGCGAGAATCTCAAAGATTTCCCATGCCTCTTCATCACCATAATCCCACATTTTCCCATCTTCCATATTTTCAATCTCCTGCTGGGTTTGGCGGTCGATACGAGTGTAAAAGATTTGAAGTGGAAATAATAAGTCAAGACCATGATGAAAGACCTTTTTTAATAAGTATTTGAAACGAGTCCATGTATCGGAAAAAGATTCATCATTATGTCGACGGAACATAAAGATGTCATTTTGGAGTGGAAGGGGTAGATTATGTAGTGGATTCACGTTCTCCATAATGGTGAACGGAAGAGTCAATGGAAATTTCTTTTACGAACAAAGACACAAAGAAAAAGATAGACTAAAGAAAATCCTAGAAAAAGAAAATAAAAATCTCACTAGAAAGGAATCTAGCGAGTAGACCTAATAAAATAACAATTCAACCTAAACAATAACTATTCCCCGGCAGCGGCGCCAAAAACTTGATGCGTGGTTTTGCAACCTTACAACAGGTTTTACCTCTCGAGGGATCTCAAGAGGCTTACAACCCCACCAGGCAGTGTACCTGACCGATGTAGTATAGTGTAGTGGTAAGTACGGGGGATTGATCGTTCTCCACAGGGAATAGTGTTCGTTAGGTATGAAAAATTACTCTAATAGGTCTAAGGGTGAGAGAAGATTCTTTTTATGTTTTTATAATTTTTATGAAAGCAAGTAAAATCTCGGGTTTGAAGGAGTGGGCGGAATTAGTTGCTAGTCAACTAACCCAAATTACTACGAATGCAAATAAAATAAAATAACAAAAAAATGAAAAGGTTGGTGAAAACTTATGTGGAGGGAAATGTGTTTACTTAGATTTCCTTACTCCCTAACTATCTTTTACCGGTTGATTAGTGTGTATTAGTTGCGTGGATGACGGGTGTATTCCTTAATACCATTCGTGGGGTGGCGTACGTACTTCCCCAACTCTACAAGCTCCTACTTCACTCCTATGACGAGCCGGCTAGGAAGCTCCTAACATGGGATCACTAGAATTCGCTTGTGCATTAAATACAACCATAAAAACCTTTAGTACGCATTGGTTCATGTTTCTTAAGACGTTTAAGCAAGTTACCGAATAGGAAGTTAGCCAGTTTTCTTAAGCCTAACATAGATGAACAATCATCCAATACAACTAATAACACACTAATAACCAATAATCAATAGCTAGGTTTCATTAGATCTAAGCAAACACAAGATAAATCTAGCCTAGCATGTTAAACAAAAGACAAGAACAAGATAAAATCAAACAACACATAGACATATTGAATGATTAATTGATAACTTATCTTCAATGTAACATGGAAGATCTCAAGGCAAAAAGCCTTGAAAGAGCTGCCAAATTCGTCCTAGGGTTTTCACACACAAAGTTCCCCAATAAGTTCCACCCTAATGACAAAAAATTAGAAAACTATATATAGACTTTCAGATCTGACGGCGTCACGTTATGGAGTGTGACGCCGTCACCTCGCCGCTTTTAGGGTTCTCGGATGACCTTCTTGACGCCGTCCCTCTTTAGCTCTCCAAAATCCATTCTGGCTTATCAAGGCTTGACGCCGTCAGATTATGAACGTGACGTCGTCCCTCTTTAAATTATAACGTGACGACCTTGACCAGATTAAAGCGTGACGCCGTTAGAATTTCCATGCAATTTCTCTGGCTTACCATGAGTAAATTTCACATCCACCACTTTTGCCAAGCCATGACGCTGTCCAGGGTTAATCCTGACGCCGTCAAAGGTAATTTCCAGCACAATTTTGAGACTTTGTCGTTTTCTTCACTTTTATGCTCCAAAAACGTCCAAAATGCTTCCTTTTCCAGATTTCTCCTCAAAAGTACCTAAAATGACAAAAGGAACGATGTAGGGCAATATTTGATCAAATAAATACGATTTAGGGCTTAAATGACCCCTTAAAAGCGGTACACTTTTCGCTTCATCATTGTTGGTCACGAAAATCTTTGTGTTCTTGGTTGAACTTAGTGTTATTTCTTGCTAGCGGTTTTGTGAATCTTGGGATAGCAGTTTGGACTATTACCAATACGGGAAAAAGACAACTAGCTGTTGAAAGTAACAGTTTTGTTGTGTACCAGTAGCGGTTTGACCAGAAGACCTATAGTTTGACTGTAGCGGTTTTGCATTCTGGCGGTTTGCACTAAAACGGGAAAAGGACAAAATCTGGTGAAAGTGACATTTTGTCCTTTAGCGGTTTGTCATTTTGCTTCAGCGGTTTGACCAAGGTAGCGGTTTGACCAGTCAACAACGGTTTGACCAGTCCTGGCGGTTTGACTTTTTGGCTGTTTGACTTTTTGGCGGTTTGCTATTAACGGTTTAATCTTCAGCGGTTTGGGTCCTAGCGGTTTAGTGACTGGCGGCTTAGTGACACTAGTGGTTTTGTAACTGTAGCGGTTTAGTGACTGTAGATGTTTCGTGACGGTAGCGGTTGTGAATGTAGCGGTTTTGTGACTGTAGCAGTGGGCCACAGTTGACTAGTCAAGAAAACTCAAAAAGATAGAAATGAAGGAGATGATGTGGAAACAGTCCTCAAATAAACTACAAACAAACCAAAAATCACAGAAGATCCTCAAGTCCATACATATCTAATCCACTCTAATCCTATATCCCATCTCATATTTCACGACTTGAACAACAAAAAATTTATAACAAGATCTCAGATTAACTTACTTCGTGTGGTACAACAACGCCAAGATCTTCAAAGATCTTATACACGAAAAGAATATCTCCTCATAGATCTTTGAACTAAAACATAATGAAGAAACATAAAAAGATATCAGATTAATTTCTCTCGTGTTTAATTATTACTGGTACGATCTTGAAGATCATGTACACGAAGAAATATCTCTTCACCGATCTCTATTGAAGATCGACTTCTTTTATATCCGAATAAAAAAATAAAAAATAAATAAATAAATAAAAAATAAAAAAAAAGAATAATAACATGTATGTTATTTCATTTCTTTGGTTCATTGACTGGGAAAACAATACGAAAGCACAACACAATTAAACGTACCCGAGACACCTCTAGGATCTTGATGCCCTCAAAATTATGTCTTGATTTGGAGTAAGCGGCAATTAAGGATATCTAGTTTGGTTGTGTTTGTACTTGTTCATATGTTTCGGGTTTAATTATAATTGATGATGATGAAGATGAAGATGAATCTTAGATGAGATAATATTGATTGATAAGTTGTGATTGGAAGCAGTTTGGTGAGAGGCGTGTATGTGTAGAGGCGGATGAGATTGAATAAGTGTTTTAGGGTTAGACTAATTATACCAAGTAATAAGGGTTACACCTTTGATTACCGTTTCTTTTTGGTGGATTGGATTTGGGCTCACAGATTGAAACGTGTTATTCATTTGGAGTATTGGATTTGGGCTTAACATTTGTTGCCAAAGTTATAACACACAAAAATGCGTTAACCGGATTATTGTTTGGATACACAATTTTGTTTGGTTAGTCTTTAATATTTGGTGAAAAAGGAGTGGTAGTTTGGGTTATTATAAATTTTCACGAGGATACACACGTCGCGGCTAGTATTTGGGTATATGAATGTCAACGTGATTTCAGAGTTGTGGATTTGGCAGCGTTGTCCTATTGGTGCCTGCGATTTGTGTGAGCCTGCGATTTGATCTTTGCGATTTGAGTTACAGTTGACTAATTGTGATTTGGTTAATTGCGAATTGACAAGTTGCTATTTGACTTGTTGCAACTTGACTGATTGCGATGATACCAGTTGCGATTTGACGTTGTGAGTTAACACTTGTGATTTGACTTATTGCGATTTGGTTGATTGCGATTTGACTTGTTGCAATTCGACAAACTGTGACTTGACTTGTTGCGATTTGATCAAGTTGAGATTTGACTTCTTTGACTTGAATTTTGAAGATTAGTATTGCTCTTCACTCTTGGTTATTCTTGTTGATTTCACGGTTTCTCTTGATGATTTTAGAAAATCCCGCGAAAGATTCGATTTCTCGGTTTAAATCTCAAGAGCTGTAAAATCCCATGAAATTAAGCTTGGACAAGTAGGTTGGACTTGGATTTAGACATAATAAAACTTACGGGGTTTGACCAATTTTTAGGGATAAGTTTGTGCTGCGAGATCGGTAGGAATTGGGAAATGATGGTAGCTTGGTTGGTTTGGTAATTCACGGGTTGGTGTACTTAGTGTCACAAACATCTCGGGGTGGATGGATGCACGATGTTTGATGGCCCTTGCTCGAGCGTATTTAAGGAGATTTGACTTGGATGTTCAAGAAGTGGATATATACAATAAAGGATGGAAGGTTGGGTATATATCACTACCTATATTTAAAGGAGTTACATTGTTGTGCTCAATATAGGTTCTAAATCACAATTTGCAATTTAAGGTGATTAAGGTGGTTAGACTTGGGTGTTCAAGAAGTGGATATATACAATAAAGGATGGAAGGTTGGGTATATATCACTACCTATATTTAAAGGAGTTACGTTGTTATGCTCAATATAGGTTCTAAATCACAAATTTAGTGCAAGTATAAGTTGCGAACTTGTCCTTTATCAGGCTTCATCAAGAGATTGTTGTTTCTCAAGCTTCTAATGGGATTGTAGTACAAGATCTTCTCAAGAGGTGGTCAGACTTAAAGACAGGAGGTGATTTGTTTAGAGACGTGTTTTAACCTTTTACTCACTCTTAAGTGTAACACATTTCATCAAGCGGTTTTGGCATGTTAGGAGCCTCAATGAATTGTTAATCTGCTAAACCATTGATGAGGAGACTAGCAAGGGGTTACTACAAGAGAGTCTTAATCACCATCTTCTTTGCAGTAGTTTTATCTGTCTCTTTCCATGTATTGTGCCTGACAAATTCACTAACATCACGGACTCTCAGCCTTGGCAAAAAGGGTCATTTCATGCCCTTTTTGAGGGGGAGAATTAGCGCATGTTTCTTCTTTAGCTTTCAACAGGTTGGGTCTTAGCGAGTTGCCTAAGGGTTCAGCGGGTTGATACTTACTGTTGTGCAGTTTGTTCTTGAATCTATTTCTCAGTTAAATCTCAAGAACTGTAAAATCCTGTATACAGTATGACAACTATACCAAGCACTGCATCTGATGACATCCAAGCAGCTGGGTCAGACAGTCATACTTGATAGGACTGACTATGAGTCATGGGCACTGCTAAGAATTAGCGCATGTTTCTTCTCCTTTTGGCTAGTCAACAGCACAAGATGATCACAAAGTTCATTTGGTATTCCTCATTTGAGATTGAAGTTGAATTTCACGAAGGCGTCTACTTATTTTATCTGAAGATATCGGGGCTGGCTGGATGCATGAACTTCAATGATAACTTGCTCGTGCTTAAAATCTTAAGTTGAAGACTTGGGTTATCTAGTTACCAGCAGTCGGGGTAACTATCACTTAAGAGTCATGGGAGTACTCAGTGTCACACGTCAATGACGTTGTTGATAATCGCAAGAGGTGTTAATGTCTCATACTTTGGTTGGGTATTGAGCACTTAGAGATTTGCTTGGAGCATTATTTCTCTACACCGTTTTTCCAACATTAGTGCAAGCTTAAGTAACCAATTTGGGGACTTCGACCACAGTTTTTCAATTTTTGCATATCGGGTTGTCTTCATCAAGTGGTCACTAATCTGTGTACGAGGTTGGGTAGTTGGCCAAAGGTTTTAAAAGTTGTGATGAGATCTATAATTTTCACGAGATATTCTTAACCCAAACTGATATTCGCCAAAATCAAATCAGTCATGCCACACTCAATCTGTTACTGTCTCACGGTTTCTTCTTGGTTTTGTAAAATCCCGCGAAAGAACTTATTTCTCGGTTTAAATCATAGATTTGTAAAATCCCGTGATGATGGGCTATGCGCTCTTGACCATGATTGGGTTAAAACCATTATCAAAGTTCAGCTATAAGTTCACAAATGGCTGGATCGGAGCATTTAATCTACAAGATGTGACTACGGGGTTAGTTCAGTATTATTTATTTGAGGCTGAAGTGAAATTTCATGGGTGCGTGTACTTAGTATCTGAAGATATCGAGGAGGTTGGATGAAGATTCTTCGAGATCCTTGTTCGAGCTTTCAACGTTTACAATGACGAGGACTTGGATATCTAGTTATTTTTTCTTTCTCTCTATTACAAAATAACTATCACTTTAAGGAGTTACGTTGTAGTGCTCAGTGTCACACGTAGCTGTGGATATCCAAGAGGTGATGTACGTCTTATACTTGATGGTTGGTTGGTTGAAGAGTATAGAGTACTTAGGGATTCAATGTTGCACGAAGTCTCTACACCGCTCTTAGTCATGCATTAGTACAAGTTTAAGTCACAAGCTCGGGTTATGTTACTTCAGTCTCAAGTTCATCATATTGGGTTTTTCTCCATCAGTAGTCACGACATCAAGCCGACAAAATGATAATGGGGTTGGTAACGAGTTAGTTGAGAAAAGAAGAAAAGAGAAAAATGACGTCTGTACACATCAGTGCAGGCCTCGCTCTTCATCATAATGACGTTTGAACACAGCAGTTCAAGCCTCGGGCCTCAACATTATGGCGTCTGCTGGCATCACTTCAGGCCCCGTTCCTCAAAGAAAATAAAGGCGTACGCTTGAGTGCACTTTATCTTTGGAAGAAGAGGAATCTTCTTACTTATGACCATTCTCATCATCAAATTTCATGCTCTTTCTGTGATTATTCAGTCTTCAAGTAGATCGACGCATATTGGAGTATTCTATTATTCACTTATTCAACCAAAAATTGCAGTTGACAGGCATATGCAAGTTTTGAGGGGGGGGGGGAGGGTGAATAAACAACATGTCAGTCTTCAAGTACCGTCAAGTGGAGCTACTTACCGGTGATGGTATTCATATTCACTAGTTCAATCATCAAAAATTGCAGTTGGCAGGCATATGCAATTTTTGAGGGGGGGAAAGGGTGAATATTAATCTACATGTTGATTGATGATTGAGAAATGGTCATACGACTCCTGAATACGTCAGTTCAGGAGTCGTGCAAACCATGGTTCTCCAACACTACATCTTCCTCCGTCTATCAAGGTGTTGAAGAACATGGTCATGGAATGCTAATCGACATCGTCTCACGGGCTGGTACAATCAGCAACAAAGGGTTTCTAGTCAATGCTTCATGTACACGTCATTACGCTGCATGTACACATCATGATGATGATTCCGATTAATCGTAACCATCAGGGGAGAGAGAATGTGTACACCAAGGACGCACAACAGGTTCACGTGATCAGGGCTTAATATCCAAGGATGGATACATACTATAGATGATCAGTGGTTCAACTTGTTACTTTGGTGTTATACTAAAGACTGAAGAAGGTCGAGTCGTCAGTCTATTCTACATTCTCTGTTGTGTGTTATCATCTCATGTGTATGCTGCGGGCTGATGGGTTATATGTAAGGTTACTGGAAGGCATTTGGTGAGATGAAGATGGTTGGTATTCTGTTCCTCCATATTGGGCAATCTTGAAGAAGGTCGAGTCTACAGTCTACTCTACATTCTCCGCTATGTGTTAGAAGACTAAAGACGGCATGCATTTGGTTATCAAAAGACTTCTTCATATTATGGGTGTTCATCAGAAAGGTTGTCAGATTGGGGGAGAGCACTAATTAGGGGAGAGTGAAAAGCCAGAATTAATCCCTAATTAAAATGTGCTCACATTGCTCTTCAGCAAGTCAAGTGATGGAAGCGGAGAAGATTCAGAATGCTGAGGAGTAATGGTTTTTGGTTCGTATCCTTGTATATATTTGCTTCATACATTTTTGTTCATATCTTATACCATTTTGTAAATAGATATATAGAAAACCTGCAAATTGTAAATAGAGAAACGTAAAACCAGAAAAACCATAAAAATTGAAAAATAGAAAATACCAAAAATAGTTTCACCTAGGCATGTCTTCTGTTTATCGATAACATTTACGGACTTAGAAATGTAATTCAATAATGGCACGGGTCTTTAAATGAAGCTCGAGCAGAAGTTAAAATGGATGGTTAAAACATGTCTAAATGGCTTGCTATTACTTTAGATAGCAACCCGCGCGTCAAAATGGGGAAAGCACATCGCCAAAAGGACGGCTGTTCCTCAAACTGGGTGATGTTCACCTGGGCATGGATTACTTTATATCCATGTTCTTTGTTCGATCTGATGTACGTTTCAGTGCATCATTTCTTGAAAAAGAAGAGAAATCTTCTTTGTATGCAAATAGTTTTCATTCTATGATTCTTCTGAAAATTATTTGTGAGACACTTGGTGCTTATGTGTTGCCTGAAATTCTTTTAGACTTGGATTATGCATAAAATTTGTCACTCAACCAACGACTACAAATCTTTAACTAGAATACGGGTCATTGATTGAGGGGGAGAGTGAATTCAAATTTTATATCATCAAACGGGTTTCTTGATTAATTCATAACGCTTTGAAAAGGTTTTGTAGTCAATGGGGTATTAGTTGAAGAGGATCTTGCTAAAACTTTATATCAAATGGCCAAACGTGTTAGTTGCTAGAAAGTTTAGGACATTATGTTCAATTTGCTTATAGTTTCCTAGCTTCATATAACTAGAAGGTTCATTTGTATCACTTTGGAATCCTCGTTTAATCCCCTAGATACTTTAAGACTCAAAACCTAAAAGAAGTAAGAAAACCAGTTGTGTTTGATGTTCTTGAATACTCCTATGACATTTGTATGATCTAAAGAAATGAGTTTCAAATGTTGTGTGACTCTTGTTAGTCGACTGCTGCTTAATTGTTGTTGATATTGTGCATATGTTCTCAGGATTCGCTTAGGTATATTGCTATCATGTTAGAATCATGTTCCTAAGATCCTGAGTTGAATATAGATATCTGTGTGAATTGCCATGTGCATGATTGCTATTTGCTCTTCATGCTAGATAGTAGTTTGACGTATTTCCTGACTGTGGTTTGATTATAAGATGAACTTGGTATTATAATGTGGCAAGCTGCTAAAGGGTAGCTATTAAGGAACAATGTATCTGTATGTATGTATATCTGTGTTGATATTCTTATGCAGATTCCATAGCCAATATAAATGTGCCAGTTCCAGCTCTAACCATGTGATCAGACATTCAAACTCTATTGATTGGCTCAGAATTCACCACGACAACAACATCGGCAGCAACAACAACAACAATACCGTCATCACCACTGTCACAACCCGTAATTTCAGGTCACTTTCCTAACCTCGACAAATCACCATTCATGTCCATCATTCATCATTCATTTCAGCGTAACCGGTTTGGTTTAGCTGCAAAATTTATGCATCATCAGTAGGATCATTGCATACGGACTAGTAATAGTCTGCATATCATCATATTTACATTTTCATACTATTCCACTCGTAGGTTTATCAAATTAATATTTTTGTTACATTTGACGTTTTACGTATAATTACTTTTAATTAAAACGTTAACGCGCGATCGATAAATGTGACTAACACGTCCGACAATCCCCACGATGGTCCCGATATATTTTTATACTCATTTTAATGTCAAGAAAATTATAAAATTCATTTACCCGGTATTTTGCGAATTTATTTAATTTATATCGTACATTTAATATAATTACGACGGTTTTCGTAAAAACTAAACGATAATTACCCGAACACCCAATATTTGTACCCAACATATTTTTACAATTTTTATGAGTTTATTATATCCCGGTTAACTCCGTTAAATTTTATTTCTAGCAAACACGGTACCCGATTACACCTAAAACTAATTAAATTACACATTATATACACAAAATTCTTACATAAGCCACCAAGGAGGCCCCCCTCCTTTTTCCCCTAATTCATGCCGACCACCTCCCCCCTCCTAGCCCCAAAACTCTTACACATACAACTACATTTAATGCCTACTAAATCTTGTCCACTATATAATACTTAACCTCATTTATTTTCACTTCATTTTACACATAAACTTCAAGTAAACATAAGAAAAATCCTCTCTTCCTTTCTCCTCCTTGTGTGCTCGGCCAAATCAAGAAAAACAAGAAAACATCATCAATCTTGCAAGATCAATACATAAACAAGCTCTATTAGTCTTCCTATAAGGGTTTTGAAATACAAACTCAAAGGTTTCTTAGGTTTTCTTCCTCATTTGCTCACTAATCTTTCAAGTAAGTTGTCAAAACTCATTTTCATAATTTTACCAAGTTAATATAATGTTCATATCATTTTTATGCAAGATCTATATGTATATGTTAATTATACCACTCCTTTTAAATCTTTTTGCAACTTATGAGCCCTAGAAGTGTTATATACTTAGATCCTTGGTAGATTTACATGGATGATGAAGTTTAGGACCCATGACACCCTAAGAAGGTGTATGGTAGGATTGAGAATTGTTTGGTTGAAGAGTGGATGGTTTTGGACTAGATATAAACTAGAAAAACTCATTTTTTTTGAACATATATAATACCTACTGTCATTAAAATAAAAACGTGGGACACTCAGTAGGGTTGGGATAATTTTTGGCCAAATATTTAGAAAATACATTCCGAGACGAAGCCGTGGCCGAAAACGGGGATAAAAACGAGTTAATAACGAAGGAGATATGATTTTTACAAGTTTAACGACGAAAACTAATTTTCAGAAAATAACATGCTGTTACACGACTTTCGACGGACAAACTGAGGCGTTTAACGCGACCTAGATGACCCGGGCTACTGAAAATATATTAGTACATGTTTATACGAAACCACGGATATAAAGAACGTCGAAAACGAGCTAATAACGAACAAGATACACGCGTTTAAACATCGATAATATACCTTTCATTTTGACAGCTTTTTAACTAGAAAATGTTTACGTACTAGAAACTATATTTTTCACGAAACGACTATGGTGAACCGTAATTCTTATCCATTGGAACACGTACAATCAAAGGTTTATTAACGCGACTACCATATCACATTTCAATGTTTTCAAAACGCCAAGACCAACACTAACGTTTTATACACATTATGACACGACTAGTTTTACGTTAACAAGTTAACATATTTATACCAAGTTTTGGAAAAAACTTTACATATCAACGATAACTAGTATTTTCAAATGACGAGTGGTATAGGTTACATATACATGTACATGCACTACATTGCCTCATAATCTAAGTAGATTATGCATATTCATTTTAGGTAGCGGCTAGTGTTCGCGCCTTGTTATTGCCAAGTATTCCAAGTGTTCCAGTATTTCAATTATTCCAAGTATTCCGATTTCATAGCATTGTTGTATCATCACTTCAGGTGAGTTTTCATAGCCCCGTATACATTTTATTATTGTTTTCAAATCCCACGGGGGAGAATACATTGCAACTGTTTTCCATACGAGCCAAAGTATCAGACTTCCTGTACATAGATTAAGTTACCTTGTTGCCAATTGAAAGTCCCCATATAATCATGAACCGTTAATTATGTTTAAGCGAGAGTGAGTGGATAGATCTATCGAGGGTGACGCCTCCATCCGTGTTGGCTTTGACCAACAACCGATAGCGGATGCATTTCATGTCTTTTTATTAGAGTGCCTGGCAAAACACTCTGAGGGGCACCACAGATTCAGTCATAGTTTCGGGGTCATGAGCTTAAGTCTATTGTACACCATTTTTATGTGACTTATGTCATACACTTTATACTTGTGGCTATCGTATACCTTCATTTTATTAAACCTATGATCTCTCACCAACTTTATGTTGACCGTTTTTAGCAATGTATTTTCAGGTAATTAGCTAGCGTGTGGACATGCATTTGGCTATTTTGGAGTCGCGGGGTCGACTTGCATCACTTATTTTCATGCACTTATGTAAACGTTTGATCTACTATGGTTTTGTTATAAACTTGCAACATCATTTGGGACCTATGTTTTGTAAACTCTGATTTTAATTATGATCAAACGTGTATTTTCAAAACGACACTTTAGGTCGTTCAATATATCCATTGTATGAGACGCCATGAAAGTCACACCAAGGTATTCATATCCGCTGCCATTAACAGGTAAATTCAGGGTGTGACAGATTGGTACCAGAGCAATGGTTATAGCGAACTAGGTTGTCCTCATACCCTAGACTATAACTACCCCAACGGTAGCGTCTCATCATTACATCATAAGTGCACATTATTATTTGCGAGGATTCATTACATGGGTTATTCATTTCATTTTGTATTGTTGCCACAGAGATATGTCTTCCAATTCCCGCACTATTGTTATATTTTCTGATGTTTACATCGAGGACGCTATGTCTTCTACTACTCCCATTGTTGCACCTACTCCTCAGATTTCACTTATTGCACCACCTTTGGTTACTCGTGCACCTACAGATTCATCATCCCATACTATTCCGGTTTCCACAGAATCCAACTCTTATGTTCCGACGTCGCAAGACGATCGGGATGTCCCTATTACTTCAGCATATACAGAGTATACCATTTGATAAGACGTACATGCTTAGTCCTTATGGACCTATTAGGATGTTTATTGCAAGAAAGATAGTATATCTTCATTCCCTCACTATTAGAACACTCACTACTCATGTATTACCACCATTATCAGCTACTCATACCACTATTGGTCGTCCCATAGTGCACACTCCAGTTTTACCGCTTAGACATCGCAAGATAGCGTAAAAGAGGGTAGTGATTCCTTCAGTATTATCACCATCGACTTCATCATCATCATATGGAACCCCATTTATACCATCACATTTCAGGGACTCTACTCACATACTTAACTTACCGCTTGAGAAGCGTACATGGTTTGATACACCATTACCATCTACCACTAAGGACACTACACCACCTTATAGATTAAGGTTGATGAGAGTTCGAGAGCCTTTACTGTTAGACAACCTACTACTCTTCATCATTAGATGATGATCTCTAATTAATTGAGACTACACGTGAGGGTTTGGATGCCCCACAAACCAAACAAGAGCAACAACAAATCGCCAAAGAGTGGCATTCCTCACAATGACTCTATACTATCTCAGGTATAATCGACTCATACTTCCATGACATAATGAACCAACAAGATGCTTTGAGCAATATTACACCACCACAAGAGAACTCTTCACAACACCCTCTTCATTACCAAGTTTGATTACATCACATTCTAAGCCGATGAGTTGGATTTCATCATTGGTCATCGTAACAACACCCCACCAATCAGATATGACACCGAGACCTTCGAGATTCGGGAGCCTAACCTTGCCTTTCAGTACGACCATTGTCATTTCCCTTTTCCCATTCTCACTTGACATGAATTAAATAACATTTTGTGGATAACACCAAGATCACGGACTCAACAGGAACATCACTAGATTCCTCAAGAATGGATTGGAATCTACATTATCTCGGACATGAATCGATGCACAACCCCGGACCTCACTTCAGGACATCATCCTAGCTTTTACCTTTACTCGCTTTTACTATCATCTTAGCCACGGGAAGTGTGGCGTAGTTCAAAGAAGCTTGTGGTATTTTGATTGTTGTACAACGAGATCCCCAAGTATTGACTTTACTATATGGGTATGGTTGTGCTATCTATGACACCGGTCAATGTAGACCGAAATTTTCAAGTGTTGTATTCATGTGTTATGAGGATATACGCATGATTGTGGTGGTATACATAGTGAACAATGATCGTTGCTATTACGAGTACTCATGGTTGTATTCTTTTATGGTTTTGAAGAAACATGGCACCAAGGAAAGTTAAGACTACATCGGCTACACCGAACATGACACAAGCAGCTATCCAAAAGCTTGTTAAGAATAGTATCGCTGAAGCACTAGTGGTTGAAAGAGCCGTTGAGGCTGCTCCTCAGATAGAGACATTTGGGAAAGATAGTAATGGAACTAATGGAAGAAAGTGTACGTGTAAGGACTCCAAAAGTGGTAATCCCATCAAATTCAAAGGTACTGAAGAAGCCATTGCTATGATTCGTTGGTTTGAGCATACCAAATCTGTATTTCACCTATGCTATTGTCCCGAGGAAGCTAAGGTAAAGTTTGTTGCTAGTACACTCCCTGATAAAGCTATATCATGGTGGAATTCCTACACCGAGCTCATTGGAAAGGATAATGCATACAAGCATACATGGGATGAATTCAAGAATTTGTTGACAAAGAAGTTTTGTCCACGCACGGAAGTGAAGAAGTTGGAGGTTGAGTTTTATGAACTAGTGACATTGGGTAATGACATTGAGACATACCTCAGAAGATTTCAAGAGTTGGCTGCTTTATGCCCGTCTATGGTTCCTAATAATGAGAAGTGGTTGGAAAAACTTCATTGGTTGTTTACCTGAAAACATCGGTGGAGATGTGATCTCTTCTGACCCGCAAACAATTGATGAGGCAAACAGGATGGCTCAGAAACTTATGGCTCAGGTTCTAAGGAAAGGAATTCCTGCCTTATATCATAACCCGTATTTCGAGCCCTTAGGGTCGTATCTATCCGTTGTATTTATCCGTTGGTACGTTGACATGACCTAGTTGTATAAGCACTCTTCTATCCAATGTAATAACTATCTTTTGTTATTTCCCCGATAATCACAACCTTGGTTTATTCCATTTCTATTTCAATGGCTCCATTTTCCAATCGTTCCACAACAACATACCACTATCCTATTAGGGATTAAGCTGATTTCACTCTTGGCAGATTAGTAGACTATTACCATTTCGAAAGATCCATCCATGTATCCAATGAAACCTTCAACAAATTTAATGCAAGTTATTTTACTACCCTACGGGAGAACTATTTTTCAGAACTTTCAAAATAAACCATTTGGTACCACCCTATAAATGGATTTCCTGTCATTTTATCAAGTATTTACTACCGCTACGCGAGACAATTTTCATGTTACTTTCAAAGGAAATATCTAGAAAACCATTTATCAAAACAACACGCTGAACACCATCTAAAACTTTTGGGAAAAAGTAATACCGTTTCGATTTAACCAAGCATCGCATCGTTGGTCCTCAATTATACATAGCCTGATCACCTATGTATAATTCAGGAGGAATTATGCCGTGAAGAAAATAGTCACATTTTCAGAAATTATTAATAACAATCTTCATTCAAAAGCTTTGTAAACAAATGGAATTTTTCATGAACACCCTTTTAACAAACTCCCACCGGATACTTACATCACTCATCACTCACTCAGCCATTAAGTTGAATTTTCACCATTGACTTCTCTAGGAGAGACTCTACATTATGAAGGATATTTCATGACATAGAAACGGCGAAAGGATAGACGATACCCCACAGATTTCTAGCAATTCCTTTAAGATATTCTTTTTTTTTTTTTTTTTTCCTAATCGGATATACACGCTCTACCATCGTTAAGCCCGACGAATCCTTAAGAGAACTACCTGAGCACTATAGGATGTATTCAACACCACATAACCAACTTTGAATGGATTAGGATAATCTTTCAATTATTGATGAATTTCATCATCAGCAAAAATAACCATCACGGGAATATATAAAGGCACCATTTAAGACACCCTATGGCCGAAGTGACCATATACACATTTACATATCGAATTTGGAAAGTTAAATTCACAGGCCTAGAACTAAACCGGGAAACGACAAAGGGAATTTCAAGAGTCAAGAATCAGTTACAAGAAATGAGAAAACGATGGAAGTTAGGTTGGTGCATGATGCACATCATTCGGATTTGATATCCTTGAACAATGAACCTCCTAGATTCAAGTGGAGGCACGAACTATGATTGAAAGCCTTGCCTTGGAAAGGCACGATACAATTTTTGGTAACCCGATAGATTGAGCTCTCGGTATTGGACCATTTCAGATTCTAGTTAGAACCGGTCAGTTGGCATACAAACCTAAGTTTCCGCCAGAGTTCAGCAACATATATACTGCTCATCTCACCTTTCAGCCCTCAAGAAGTACTTTCCTACTGAAACACACAAGTTGAAGTACTTTATTCATCCAAGTTCTAATAAGATATATCAGGACCTCAAGAGGTTTTATTGGTAGCCAAACATGAAAGTAGAAGTAGCTACTTATGTCAGCAAATGCCATACTTGTGCTAAAGTAAAAGCCGAGTACCAGAAACCAACAGGATTACTTCAGCAACCAGAAATTTCACAATGGAAATGGGAGCGTATTACAATGGACTTTGTTACTAAACTCCCCAAGACTTCAGGTGGTTACGATGCTATTTGGGTTATAGTAGATCGTCCCACCAAATCAGCCCATTTCATACCAATTAGAGAGACTTATTCCATGGACCAACTCGCTAGACTTTATGTCAAGGAAATAGTCTCAAGGCACGGTGCGCCAGTTTCCATCATTTCCGACAGGGATAGTCGTTTTACTTCAAACTTTTGGCAGTCATTGCAAGATTCCTTTGGATCTAAGTTAGACATGAGCACTGCTTACCATCCCCAGACCGACGGTCAGAGCGAGAGAACCATTCAGACACTAGAAGACATGCTTAGAGCGTGTGTGATTGATTTTGGAAATGGTTGGGCTAACCATTTGCCATTGATCGAATTTTCTTACAACAACAGCTACCATTCGAGCATCAAAGCCGCACCATTTGAGGCACTTTATGGTCGTAAGTGTCGTTCACCGGTCTGTTGGGCTGAAGTCGGTGATGTACAATGTACTGGACCAGAGATGGTACGAGATACAACCGAGAAGATTGTTAAAATTCGAGGAAGGCTCGAAACAGCTAGAAGTCGACAGAAAAGCTATGCAGATGTTCGACGCAAACCATTGGAATTTCAAGTTGGAGATAAAGTCATGTTGAAGGTTTCGCCTTGGAAGGGCGTGATCCGATTTGGGAAATGCGGGAAGCTGAACCCGAGATACATTGGGCCATTCAAGATTCTGGAAAAGATTGGTCCGGTAGCCTACAAGCTTGAACTTCCGCCAGAACTCAGCAACGTTCATAACACATTTCATGTTTCAAACCTCAAGAAGTGTCTTTCCGACGAGTCGTCCGTTATTCCACTTGAAGAAATTCAACTAGATGACAAGCTTAATTTTGTGGAAGAACCTGTAGAAATCATGGACCGTGAGGTCAAGCAATTGAAGCAGAGTCGAATTCCTATCGTGAAGGTTCGCTGGAATTCTCGAAGAGGACCCGAGTTTACTTGGGAACGAGAAGACCAAATGCGACGCAAGTATCCACACCTTTTTCCCGAGCCTGCTTCTGAAACCAACAACAATTGAATTCAGGGACTGAATTCCCTTTTGGAGGGGCGACTGTCACAACCCGTAATTTCAGGTCACTTTCCTAACCTCGACAAATCACCATTCATGTCCATCATTCATCATTCATTTCAGCGTAACCGGTTTGGTTTAGCTGCAAAATTTATGCATCATCAGTAGGATCATTGCATACGGACTAGTAATAGTCTGCATATCATCATATTTACATTTTCATACTATTCCACTCGTAGGTTTATCAAATTAATATTTTTGTTACATTTGACGTTTTACGTATAATTACTTTTAATTAAAACGTTAACGCGCGATCGATAAATGTGACTAACACGTCCGACAATCCCCACGATGGTCCCGATATATTTTTATACTCATTTTAATGTCAAGAAAATTATAAAATTCATTTACCCGGTATTTTGCGAATTTATTTAATTTATATCGTACATTTAATATAATTACGACGGTTTTCGTAAAAACTAAACGATAATTACCCGAACACCCAATATTTGTACCCAACATATTTTTACAATTTTTATGAGTTTATTATATCCCGGTTAACTCCGTTAAATTTTATTTCTAGCAAACACGGTACCCGATTACACCTAAAACTAATTAAATTACACATTATATACACAAAATTCTTACATAAGCCACCAAGGAGGCCCCCCTCCTTTTTCCCCTAATTCATGCCGACCACCTCCCCCCTCCTAGCCCCCAAAACTCTTACACATACAACTACATTTAATGCCTACTAAATCTTGTCCACTATATAATACTTAACCTCATTTATTTTCACTTCATTTTACACATAAACTTCAAGTAAACATAAGAAAAATCCTCTCTTCCTTTCTCCTCCTTGTGTGCTCGGCCAAATCAAGAAAAACAAGAAAACATCATCAATCTTGCAAGATCAATACATAAACAAGCTCTATTAGTCTTCCTATAAGGGTTTTGAAATACAAACTCAAAGGTTTCTTAGGTTTTCTTCCTCATTTGCTCACTAATCTTTCAAGTAAGTTGTCAAAACTCATTTTCATAATTTTACCAAGTTAATATAATGTTCATATCATTTTTATGCAAGATCTATATGTATATGTTAATTATACCACTCCTTTTAAATCTTTTTGCAACTTATGAGCCCTAGAAGTGTTATATACTTAGATCCTTGGTAGATTTACATGGATGATGAAGTTTAGGACCCATGACACCCTAAGAAGGTGTATGGTAGGATTGAGAATTGTTTGGTTGAAGAGTGGATGGTTTTGGACTAGATATAAACTAGAAAAACTCATTTTTTTTGAACATATATAATACCTACTGTCATTAAAATAAAAACGTGGGACACTCAGTAGGGTTGGGATAATTTTTGGCCAAATATTTAGAAAATACATTCCGAGACGAAGCCGTGGCCGAAAACGGGGATAAAAACGAGTTAATAACGAAGGAGATATGATTTTTACAAGTTTAACGACGAAAACTAATTTTCAGAAAATAACATGCTGTTACACGACTTTCGACGGACAAACTGAGGCGTTTAACGCGACCTAGATGACCCGGGCTACTGAAAATATATTAGTACATGTTTATACGAAACCACGGATATAAAGAACGTCGAAAACGAGCTAATAACGAACAAGATACACGCGTTTAAACATCGATAATATACCTTTCATTTTGACAGCTTTTTAACTAGAAAATGTTTACGTACTAGAAACTATATTTTTCACGAAACGACTATGGTGAACCGTAATTCTTATCCATTGGAACACGTACAATCAAAGGTTTATTAACGCGACTACCATATCACATTTCAATGTTTTCAAAACGCCAAGACCAACACTAACGTTTTATACACATTATGACACGACTAGTTTTACGTTAACAAGTTAACATATTTATACCAAGTTTTGGAAAAAACTTTACATATCAACGATAACTAGTATTTTCAAATGACGAGTGGTATAGGTTACATATACATGTACATGCACTACATTGCCTCATAATCTAAGTAGATTATGCATATTCATTTTAGGTAGCGGCTAGTGTTCGCGCCTTGTTATTGCCAAGTATTCCAAGTGTTCCAGTATTTCAATTATTCCAAGTATTCCGATTTCATAGCATTGTTGTATCATCACTTCAGGTGAGTTTTCATAGCCCCGTATACATTTTATTATTGTTTTCAAATCCCACGGGGGAGAATACATTGCAACTGTTTTCCATACGAGCCAAAGTATCAGACTTCCTGTACATAGATTAAGTTACCTTGTTGCCAATTGAAAGTCCCCATATAATCATGAACCGTTAATTATGTTTAAGCGAGAGTGAGTGGATAGATCTATCGAGGGTGACGCCTCCATCCGTGTTGGCTTTGACCAACAACCGATAGCGGATGCATTTCATGTCTTTTTATTAGAGTGCCTGGCAAAACACTCTGAGGGGCACCACAGATTCAGTCATAGTTTCGGGGTCATGAGCTTAAGTCTATTGTACACCATTTTTATGTGACTTATGTCATACACTTTATACTTGTGGCTATCGTATACCTTCATTTTATTAAACCTATGATCTCTCACCAACTTTATGTTGACCGTTTTTAGCAATGTATTTTCAGGTAATTAGCTAGCGTGTGGACATGCATTTGGCTATTTTGGAGTCGCGGGGTCGACTTGCATCACTTATTTTCATGCACTTATGTAAACGTTTGATCTACTATGGTTTTGTTATAAACTTGCAACATCATTTGGGACCTATGTTTTGTAAACTCTGATTTTAATTATGATCAAACGTGTATTTTCAAAACGACACTTTAGGTCGTTCAATATATCCATTGTATGAGACGCCATGAAAGTCACACCAAGGTATTCATATCCGCTGCCATTAACAGGTAAATTCAGGGTGTGACAACCACCACCACCTTCAGTAAAACAAAGCAATATTTGTTCCGATCTCGCCAAGTGGGGATCTACAATTCTTGGACGTACTTGGTGGTGGATGGATAAGCGATGTTGACCACTGACTCACTCAGAAAAGCGGGTGATTACATCATCTGAGCAAAAAGGTCAATATCATTTGTGTCATAATTGTCGAATTATGCATAATAAGCAGTGAATCTCCCTCTTAGTTTAAGGGGGAGCATAGTATGTTTCATCATCAGACTACATTAAATCGGACACATTTTCTCCCACATTTTCTAACTTATTTAAATCAATTGGGATCACAAATCTCAAAAGGTTTGAAATTTTTGATCGGGGGAGAGAATGTGATTTAAATATGAAACCTGATGAAAATGTGATATTTTGGAATTAAACGTTAGGCTCTCCCATATGTGCTAAACTCTTTCGTATATCGATGCACATATTGAGGGGGAGCAAATGGACAAAAAGGATTTTGGCATAGCATGAGATCGTGACTCAGACTTCACCAATGAATTGACGAAACCTATACTGTCATTGATCGAAAGGACATATCCTGGCCAGGTAATAATTTCAAGCTGGTCTAACCAGTGATGTAAGCGTGTCTCGAAAAGGATGTGTCTGAGTAGAGTGTACCATTTTGAGAAACTTTTTGTGAACTTGACCAGGACGGGTAATAATTTCAAGCTGGTCTAACCAGTGATGTAAGCGTGTCTCGAATCGGTCATGTTCACTGAAAGTTGATCAATTCAAAAAGTGCGAGCTCTACCTAACATGTGCAAATTTATAAAACAATCAACCGAGCACATTTTGAGGGTGAGCATTTGAAAAATATAAAACTCTCAAGTGTTTGCAAAAATGTGTTTCAGAATCATGAACACTTTGAGAGATTTTTCAAAGATTTGGTTTGGCAATCGTGGATGAATACCAAAGACCGGCCATTTTAATTAATGCATGGAGTTATAAGGATGGTTAGGTTAGGCTCAAGTTCCCACGATCCCGCCAGAGCCGGAGGGATCTACCCAGGGACAATCCACTAGTTAGTGTAGAAGTCCTTAGGTATGATTAAAAAGGAGAAAAGGGGATAAGGGAAAAGTGCCGACTGAGATGGAGCTAGTACTGGAACAAACCCAACAAGGTGCTAGTTATGAAGTCTCAGTAAGCACTGAAGGGGTTGAAGAATGAAAAAGAATTGTAAAGATAAAGGGTGAAAAGAAAGAAGCCCTCCTTACAACTTAGGCAGAAACCGGATCAATTCATATGCTATCAGAATCACTTAGATGATTGCTGGCATTGAAGAAAAAGTATCATGGACCCAGTGATACGCTGCACAACCCTCCCTAGCCACTCAAAGTCCCTCAAAGGATTCTTGTTTCAATTTTCACAGAGTTCAATACATTTCTATCGTCTCCCTCACTCCGAGTTAGATGATATTGAAAAGGTGGCAGTTCTCTCCAGCCTCCGCTCACTAAATCAAAATGCACTATCGAGTCTAGAGCCACGAGATGCATAATAAGATCTCATAGGGACACGAATTATTTCTACACTGGTTGTTCAACATTAAGGACACCAGTTGTAAACTCATGAGTCCTACGCAGATCTTAGCAATCTGCCAGAACATTTATGAGAGAATTTACGAATGTAATTCTCAATGATTGAATGGAAATTCCTGCCAGGGTCAACATCAAGCAGCCCTGAAAGCAGGTCACTTCGGTAATTCCCTGTGGATTACGCTTAGTGATCGCGGCGGTTTCAAACGGTCTACAGTCGTGGAGTGATCTCCAGCGACTCACCTAATCGTTGATATACTACGGTACGATCTTAAAAAGCCCTCTGTGGGTTTTCGATTAGGAACGGTCCTGGTAAGGATTAGAGAGAGTTTTCACACTATGCTGTTGACTATCTCGAAGTCCGAACCTGTAAGTACCGGATGTTTTATTGCTAACTGTCGTATGCAGGAACATCTGGCAGTTGAAGCTGATTGCTGTTGCAGCTGTTTGCGGTTGTAGCTGATTGAGGTTGCAGCTGAATGCGGTTGTAGCTGGTTGCAGAAAAGATGACAATCCTCTACCACATGTTCACACTACATCATCATCTTAATCAAAGAAGTCATGATCAACCTAAAGACCTTTAACACAGCTTCTGCAAACTCTGATGTTGAAGATCATGACACCAAATAGTGTGAGCATGTCGGCTCGAAGACTATCACATTACGTGGAGACATACTGCTGTAAGATGACTTGGAAACAAATGTTGGATGATAAAGTCGAAGAATACTCAAAGATCATCCAAGACAATCAAACAGTCATTAAATGATTACTGCTGGATGCACAATGCACAAAGATACAAGACTTTGAAGAATCAAATACTACGAGCTATAAAGACAAGTTCAGAAGAAAGAATGCTAGAATTCAAATTATTATTTCCGGGGTGACCTCCCTTAGGGGGAGATTGTTAGGAATATAAATATTCAAATGAAGGCTCGGTCACCCCGAGCATCTATTTAGCATTCACATAGCTCGTAGGCTTATTAATATTAGCTTAGTAATATTAGTATTATTAGTGTAGTCGTATTTATATTTGTGGAGTGGGTCGGGGCTTTCCCCACTGTCAGCTCACTCCACAGCCCACTAGGGGCACAATATTAGTAACTATATAAAGCCCTTCCCACACTTGGGAAGGGTTGGAACTCTTGTCACATTTCACCTACAATCTAATTGATTTCAAGTTTTCCCAACTCTCTCTCTAGTTCATCTCATCTCACTAACTCAAACATGGGTTTCTTGATCTTTCAAGATCCAAGGCCACCCGAATAGATCCACGCAATCAAAAGGTTAGATCTTACATTAAATTTAGTCCACAATGCTCCAGTATCTTGCTCTTGCTCCATTTCACAATTCTAAACCATAAAACAAATTTCTATTCTTTAGTTACTTATGGTTTTAAATTCAACAAACATTAATTGTTATGTAATATTTAACACCCGACATACCCGATTCTCTCAACGATTATTTTTATCGTATTTTTATACTTCCAAAATTATTACAAAAGTTCCAAAAATATTTCCTGACACCCAAAGTAATTTCTTTACAACTTACGTTTAATTACGTATAACTTTCGTTAAGTACCGAAACAACAACCAATACATATTTTTAACACTCAATACCTACAATATATACATTTTTGTATCAAAACTACACAAATACTTCCAATTTTAACCCATGGCCGCCCCCCCCCCCCCCCTCTTGCTTTGTCCATAATTAGTAAGACATACTTGACATAATAATAATATTAGCCACAAAGTGCATTAACTTTTTCTACTTTTGTGGCTAAGCCACCAAAAATGTCTCCATGTCCCCCCTAGCCCCCCCTCCTAACTGCCCCCCCCCCCCCCCCCGGACCAAATCATAACATTTGACTTCTCTATTCACTCTTTGAAAATATCCTAGTATATATAGCCTTAGTTACCTTCATTTTTGGCTAACTAGTTCATGTAAAAGAAAAAAAATAAACCTACCCTTATTACTACATATATTTCGACACACTTAGTTGGGGATTAAGAAAACTAGGGTTATTTAAAAGGGTTTTAGAGCACAAGACTTGTGGTTAACTAGTGATTTACAACATCCACCTCACAAATCATCTTTGTAAGTAAAACTTACTAATATTTCATAGTTTTTACATTTTTGTGCTTGTCAAGTTTCATTACTCATTATCACTTGGTAGATGTTAAAAACAAGTTACTTTTATAATGATCCTTTAGTAAAGGTTATGTTTCTAACAATATGTTGTTACAAGAAAACTAACTAGAAAAACTATCCATAAAAATGGTGGTAATAAACCTTATAAATGTAAATACTAGTGAACTTGTGTAGTTAGACATTTTTGATTGTTTAATACATGGACTTTGGATGTTGCTAGGTTTATGTTTAGACCACTATTGTTATGTTAGAAAGTTGATGGAGGATCTAGGATGAGATTTGGAAGTTGTGGTTAATTTGTTATAACAACTAGAAGGTTAGAAGACAATTTTTGATGTTCATAATAAGCAATCTGTCCAACTTTACACGAACTGGAAAAATCAGTAGCTTAGGGACATTAATAGGATAGAAATATAGGAAATAGACTTAATAAAGGAAACGTGGTCGCTTGAATGAGTTAAAATGGGTCTATAACGAAAAAGATGCGCTATTTTCAAGTTAAACGACGAAAATGACTATTTCTGAAAAAGGACATTCTGTCCAGATTTTTAGCAAAACAAAACTGATATGTAAATGATGTTTAGGCTAGCCGAGACCTTGAAAAGCCTAGAGTACACTTAAATACCTTCGCGTGGATAGGTTAAACTTAAGAAACGGAGTTACGACGCAAAAGTTATGGCCAAAAGAAGATTTGCGGCAATATATGAATTTTGGCAGCCTATTTGAAAGCTGATGGAATTTTTAGGAGTAGATTTTAGACCATTTTGAGTATGTTTTGGTTAAAATGAAGTAAACGAAAATGGTAGGACCATGTGTAAACATATTAGATGCGTTAGAGAATTATGAAACCTATTAACGCGACAATTAAAACTTGGTTATGAAATAAACAAGTTATGTTTCTAAAAGTGGTAATTTCTAATAAAGGATCAAAATGACATAATGATATTTTGAAAACAAATATTACAACGACATGTACAAGTGATAATGTAGAGTAAGAATTGCATGCTTGACCTTGTTTTCAAAACCTAAGACAGATGTATATTTAGGTCGCGATTAGAGTTATTGGACCTATATTGCCGTTTACATAATACCAAACGAGATTTGCTTTGCTAAGGTGAGTTTCATAGCTCCAACTTTTACCTTGTTTATACATGATTTCTAAACCCTCGGGGTGGGAATACATTGCTTGTTTTTTTTACATACAGACACAAGTACTAAAACTGTTACTTTGCCTAAGTTACCACATTGCCATTAAAGTCCCCTTTTGAATCATGAACCGTTAATTATTTGTAAGCGCGGATGTTATGAATAGATCTATTTGGATTGACACCCCGTCCGGGTTGGTCGCGCCAACTGGGTAAACGGACGTATATCATTCGGATTATTTCTGAGTGTCTGGCAAACACTTATTGGGGCATTGATATTATTGTGCTTAATTGCATATGAGTATGTCGAGCTTCAGGGTCATGAGCTTAGGCATTGTATATATTATTTTTGGCTGTGACATTATATTTGTTGTACTGTCTTGCTATTGAAATATTGTGGTTCGCCTTACTGTTTATTTAAACCTATGACTCTCACCAACATTATTTGTTGACCCTTTTAGCGTGTATTCTCAGGTAACTAGGTGATGTTGATACACCTTTTGTATGGAAGCACTTCGAGTCACATTTTGGATGCACATCATGATGGAGATTTTCTTACATTATTTAGCGTTTGGTTATGTATTTAAATCTTACATTTTGATGGTGAACTCTGATAACTATGTTTTGTAAACCTTAACTTTAAATCAAACGTTTGTTTTTAAAACGACTCACTTAAAGGTCGTTCTTTATTGCCTTGTACTTTGTGACCGAGAACATCACACCCCCGAAATTCCATTCCGCTGCAAACACAGATTTTGGGGGTGTGACATCTATCGCTTGAAGAAGGCCCCCTATGGCTTGAAGCAGGCACCTAGGACGTGGTATGATACGTTGTCTAAGTTTCTTCTGGCAAACGGATTCTCCAAAGGTGTTGTTGATCCTACGCTATTCACCAGGAAGTCGGCAAACATCTACTTCATGTTCAGATATATGTAGATGACATTATCTTTGCCTCCTCTGATCCTAGTGAATGTTATCGGTTTTCTAAAGAGATGAGTTCTAAGTTCCAAATGTCGATGATGGGACAAATGTCGTTCTTTTTAGGTTTGCAAATCTCTCAAAGTCCCGGAGGCATCTTCATTAATCAATCCAAGTATGCAAATGAAATATTGAAGAAATTTGGATTTGATTCAAGTGATCCAGTTGATACTCCTATGGTTGAAAGATCGAAGTTGGATGAAGACCTCTCTGGGATCCCAGTTGATCAAACTAAGTTTCGCAGTATGATTGGATCCCTAATGTATCTCACCGCTAGTAGGCCAGATCTCTTGTTCGCAGTATGCATGTGTGCTCGGTACCAGTCCAAGCCTACCAAAAAGCATCTGGAAGCGGTAAAACGGGTCTTCAGATATCTTCAAGGAACTATTCACATGGGTCTCTGGTATCCTAAGGACACCGCCATGGAACTCACGGCATATGCAGATGCAGACCATGCGGGGTGTCAAGATACTCGTCGGAGTACGTCGGGAGGTGCTCAGTTTTTGGGGGAAAAGTTGGTTAGTTGGTCTTCTAAAAAGCAAATGAGTACATCTATATCTTCCACAGAGGCTGAATACATTGCCATGTCTGCGTGCTGTGCTCAAATCCTATGGATGAGATCACAACTATCGGACTATGGCTTTGCATACAACAAGATTCCTCTGTATTGTGACAACAAAAGTGCTATCGCTCTTTGCTGCAATAATGTCCAACACTCCCGATCAAAGCACATCGATATCCGGCACCACTTCATAAGGGAACAGGTTGAGAAAGGGATTGTTGAACTTTACTTCGTGAGGACTGAGTTTCAGTTGGCTGATATCTTCACTAAGGCACTTCCGAGAGAACGGTTTCAATTTATTCTCCCGCGACTTGGCATGAAGAGTTTGACTCCAGAAACCCTCAAGAGTCTTCAAGAAGAAAACGAGGAGTAAAGGATTTGCTTCACATATCCTTGTATATATTTGTATATATCTTAAACCAAAAAGAAAATAGAAAAATATAAAACCTATAAAAACCATAAAAATCAGAAAATCACAAAAATACCAAAAATAGTTTCACTTAGGCATGTCTTCTGTTTATCGATAACATTTACGGTGCTAGAAATGTCATTCAATAATGACACGGGACTTTAAATGAAGATCGAGCAGAAGTTATATTAAATGGTTAAAACATGTCTCGTCAGCTTGCAGTTACTTCAGACTGCAACCCGTGCTTTAATATGGGGAAAAGAAATAAGGGGTTGAAGAATTAAAAAGAAATATAATGAGAAAGGGTGAAAGAAGGGGTTGAAGAATTAAAAAGAAATATAATGAGAAAGGGTGAAAAGAAATAGCCCTCCATTTATTCAACCTTAGGGCAGAAACCGGGTTCAACTCATATGCTACTGGTTGTTACTATGGTGACGTCGGTATTGAAGACAAGACGTCATGGACCCAGTGACGCACTGCACTTAACCTTCTAAGCCACTCAAGTTCTCTTAAAAGGACTTGTTTCATTCTCACGGGGAACCCTGCATAATCTATCAACCGCTCATTATGAGTTATGTTGATATTGAAACAGGAGACACCGCTCTAGTCTCCGACTACCAAAAATGCACTTATCGAGTCTAGAGCCGCGAGATACATCATAAGATCTCATAGGAACACTTAGTACATCTACACTGGTTGTTCAAAATTAAGGACACCAGTTGTAAACTTATGAGTCCTACGCAGATCTTAGCAATCTGCCAGAACATTTATGAGGGAACTTACAAATGTAATTCTCAGTGATTGAATGGAAATTCCTGCCAGGGTCAACATCAAACAGCCCTGAAAGCAGGTCACTTCGGTAATTCCTTGTGGATTACGCTTAGTGGTCACGACGGTAGATCTTGTAAGCCCTCTCGGGGGTATCCGATTTAGGAACGGCCTTGGTAAGGATTAGAGAAAGTTTTCACACTATGCTGTTAACAATCTCGAAGTCCGAACCTGTAAGTACCGGACGTTTTATTGCTAACTGTCTGCTTGCAGGAATCCCTGGTGGTTGCAGCTGATTGCTGAAAAGATGCCGATTCATCACCCCATGCTCACACTTCATCATCATAATCCAAGAAATCATGATAAATGAAAGGCCTTCAACACTGCTTTCGCAACTCTGATGCTGAAAATCATGATCCAAGAAAAGTGTGAGCATGTCGGTCCAAAGATCACAACATCACATGAAGACGATGCTGCAAATCAAGATGACTTGAAGAAGTATGTTGGATGATAAGCTCAAAGAATCCTCAAAGATTATCCAAGATAAAAGATCAGTCATCAAAAGTTCGCTGCTGAACGCACAAAGATCAATGACTTTGAAGAATCAAGAACTACGAGCTAAGAAGTCAAACACATATGATAGAATGCTAGAATTCAAAATATTATTTCCGGGGTGACCTCCCTTAGGGGGAGATTGTTAGGAATATAAATATTCATGTGAAGACTCGGTCACCCCGAGTATCTGTTAGCATTAACTAGCTCGTAGGATTATTAGTATAATTAGTAATAGTTTAGTTATTATAGTAATTGTGGAGTGGGTCGGGTCTTTACCCACTGTCAGCTCACTCCACAGCCCACACGGGGCATATTATGTAAGTCTATATAAATCCCTTCCCACACAAGGGAAGGGTTGGACCTTCTCACAATATTAATCTTACAACTTCACTTTCTCTCTCTAAGGTTTCCAACTCACTTTCTCCCTCTAGAATTCCTAATCTATTCGGCCTAAATCTCATCCATACGTGTGATATATGCTTGTGAACATCTTACATTGATGCTAAACATCGAATTATTTCTATTGGATACATTATCATTCATGTCAATCTCAAACACACCATTCATAGCAATAACATTAAAATAAAAAATACCATTTAAAGAAACTAAAATTCCATTACTAGTAAATGTGTGAATAAAACCAAGATCCAACAATAAAGAAACTGAAACAACACCTCTAATAATAGAAGTTGCGTAATGACAATTGTTTAATAACAGTACTAAGCCCGAAGGAAAAACTAAATTAAACGATCCTATGGCTTCAACAGCTGCATGTGCTCCATTCCCCACGTGCATATATTGCTCCCCATAGACTAGCTTCCTTTCTTCTCTAAATCCCTGCCGTGTATTACAAATGTGAATACCACATCCAGTATCATATACCCAAGAATTTATTTTATGAGAAAATGTAAATAATTCAATCATAAAGAAGTTACCTGGGGCGCTGGGATTCCCATCATACTTCTGCTTCTTCACTCGCAACTCATCAAGGTAGAGATGACAGTTCCTCTTCCAATGTCCTACCTCATGGCAGTGATGGCAAGCCTGATCCTTGGGATTCTCTTTTTTCTTGGGAGGGTATTTCTTAGGTTCAGGTTGATAGGCCATAACTTGCTTACCCTTATCACCCTTTCCTTTGCCTTTACCCTTCTTGTTCGCTTGCGGTTTTAGCTTATTAATCCTACCACCTTGAATAGCAAGTACTTGAGGTGTAGGAGCCTTCTTTGGTAATCCTTTTTCATAGTCAATGAGCATTGCATGTAACTCACTAACTGTCTTCCCCGTGCAATGCATATTGAAATTGCGCACAAAACCACCAAATTCCTTAGAGAGGGATCTGTTGATTAGGCCAATTTGAATTTCTTGTGGGTTGACATAGTTGAGTTGCTCAAGTTGGTCCATGTAACTTTTCATTTCCAACACATGAGCACTCACGGATTTACCATCCTCTTGTTTACAGCTGTGTAGAGCATCAATCAAATCATACGTTTCTACAGCTGCAGGCTTCTCAAACATACGTCTGAGTTCATTGAGCATATCATAAGGAAAGAAGTTCTCAAATTGCTTTTGCAAAGTGGGAATCATACTTCCTAACGGAAGCGTAGGATCATATAATTATAATTAATTAACCGAATTTAAATAGTATGCGTACCTTTTTCACTAGCAAGAATCAGATCAAGATTAAAACCTAATTAGGGTTTATGTGGTTTAACGAATTGACCCTTACCATTTTTCAATTCAAACCAAGATGCAAACAATAGTGTGTTTGCACCACGTTCTTGTACACACGTACTAATACCGAATTAAAGTAAATGCTAGTTTTTAAACACAAAACGTTTGTGTGATAAACCACAAAACCAATCGACCCTAAGGGTTGTTTGGTTCGGCCGAGTACCAAAAAAAAAAAAAAAAAAAAAAAAAAAAAAAAAAGTTTAGGGTATTGTGTGTGTACAAAAGATTACTAAACAATGAACCCCAAGCCTTGTTTATATAGCATGAAAACTTAGAGGACAAGTTAGGGTGGGATTGGGTCTCCCCAAGCCCAACCGATCGGCCATAATTCCCAAAGGGGATCTAGAACCTTCTTGATCTCTAATTTCATCTCTAGTCCTTCTCTTAACGACCGTTAGTCAATTTCATTAATTACTTAACGCTCGTTAGTCGTTATTGTGTATTTAATAATTAAATGCAACATTTTACATTAATAATTTAAGTATTAATTCTCATACGTAAAGTGTGCAATCCCGTAGTCTCGAGTTTTAATCCGGACATACACTATTAAATTTGTCCACAAAACTAACACATAACCTATAATTTAAGGGATAATAATCCAAGATGTAAGAAACTTGACATGCACCTTCCTTTTGTCTGTACCCGCTACTTTTTGGATGCAACTTGTAAACATTCAATCATGCATTTTTAGACATAATTTCTATATTAGCAGCCATCAATTATTGTAGTAATGTCTACTAGATAACGTAAAAATGCTGCATTTCTTTATTAACTTATCTGATTCTATTACGAGCACATTCATATATTACATGTTCACGCGTTTCTTTTTCACTTGTTGGGAGTAAAAGCATACTTGTTAAGATCCCGATCCTGATATTAGGATCTTACACTACTACAAAAAAGACCATTTAGACCGGTTGGAAATGGCTTTTAGACGGGTTCCACAGGGGGTTTAAATGGGGGGAGGTCTAAAAGGTTTTTCATATAAAGACCGGTTGAGGCACCGGTCTATAAGACTATTTATTTGGACCGGTTGGTTTCATTTAAACCGGTCTAAAAGGTGTTTTTTAATATAAAAAAAAAAAAAAAAAAAAAAAAAAAAAAAAATTTCAAAAAATCAGCAGTTTGGTTAGATGAGCTGTTGTAGTTCACGAGCTTTTTCCACCATTTTTACCCCCGCATTGACCATTTTTACCACAACCATCTTTTACCCCATTTCAACCATAATCTTTCATCGCATTTCGACCATCATTTTTCACCCACTAACCCGGCCAAACCCACCCATCTCCTAATCTAAACTGCATCAACATATATAGTCTGTCAATGCACTTCTCCTATTCCAATAACCCTTTCCCACTCTTCTGCAAATCCACTCGAAAGTGACAATACATAACTGGAAGTGAATACCCAATCAATTAAGTAATAATAATCAGTGGTGATATGTATTTAATTTGGACATAATGAAGCTGAAAGCAAAAGTTTCACCCTTGATTCAATTCGTACTCTAAAAATAATCATCCATGTCGTTAGTCCGTCGATTACATAAAAATAATTTAGCACCAATATATATATATATATCTATGTACTCACGCGACAGCAAACTTCCCACTTTGAGTGACAATTCATGGGCAAGTTCCTTATTTTGGTGGTGCGATGGACATTATTAAGTCACCTGCAAACCACCAAGGGAATGACATTATTAATTATACATTTTTATATAAAGTAAACTGCAAACTTACCAAATAATAGAAGAATGAAGATTTGATTCGTTTTGCTTCATGTGTTGAAAATAAAGAAAGTGTGGAAACAAGTGAGAAAAGTAAGTAGAGAACAAGATTAAAAAGAAGAGAAAGAAACAAAAGAAGAGGTTTAAAAATTTCGTATGAGCGGGCAAATTTAGATGAAAAATTTGAAATCCCACCAAGACTTTTTAGACAGGTTGAAATGAACCGGTCTAAAAGAGTAGTTTTTTAGACAGGTTTGTTTGATATTCACCGGTCTAAATATTCGGATTATATAGACCGGTTCGTTTAAAACAACCCGGTTTAAATACGTTTTTTTAGACCGGTGTTTTACATATAAACCGGTCTAAATGTGAAAAAGATATTTAGACCGGTGCCGTCTATTTGCACCGGTTTAAAATAACTCTTGGCGGGGTAAAATCCTCATTTAGACCTGCGTTTTTTTTTAAGGGTCTAAATAAGGGGGTCTAAAAGCCCATTTTTGTAGTAGTGTTACGATTTTACGATTCTACAAAGCAAAAACGATCCGGATTCTACGTAGGATCTTAACAAGCTTAAGATCTTATAGGATCCCGATCTTGACCATAGGATCTTAAGATCTACTCCGAACCGATTTTACTTTTCTCGAACTTTAAACTAAAAAACTACAAATTTATTATTTATGTTTTTCTATAATTTAAAAACAACGTGTAATTCTTGTTAAACATTCCATATTAATAATTTAGGACAATATTTTCATGAAATATTCATATAATTTCATGTTTATAATATATAATAATTTGTAGATTTAAATAATATTATAAAGATTATTAAAAAATAGCATTATAGTAGGATCTTAGGATCCCGATCCGATCTTACGATCACGATCTTGCAAAGACGAAAACGATCCTAGGTAGGACCGGATCTTGAAAACCCTTGAGTAAAAGAGTAAATAAAAGCAGCTCTTTCATTGTGTGAATTAACTATATTCTTAAATAATGGAAAAGACTTACCAAAGACTCATTATCTAACAAAAAGGACCCAAAGTAGCATACCTTCAACCACTTACATAAGTGCCTTTTCGTCAACCATGTGTTTGATTATAAAATGGCCGATTGAAAAAACTCAACGGATCAGGTCTTCTTTTTTACATATTGAGGACAGAACTAAGGGGGTTTATAATTTGTAAAACGGTGTAAAAACTAAATGTTAACGCTAAATGCTTCTTCAAGTAGCATTTGAAAAGTAGTGTTCTTAAGAAAAACAAAATGCAGAACACAGCTTGCCAAACGATCTTTCAATTTTAAACGCTAAATGCTAAACATTCTTAAAGTCTCCTTTCTTATTAAATTTCATAAACACAATAATCTATTAATCTCCTCGGAAACACAATTACCAAACACGAAAAAAAATATTTTCGAAACAGGGATATATAGCTAGTTTTATTAATTAGTAGCAACAAACAGCAAGTAGAAACATAATCAATCTATGAACGAATATGAATAATAATAGTAGTAGTTAGGGCATCTCCAATGCAGGGTGAAATACAGAGTTTAGTACATTGTCACATCACCGCGACATCGGCATCTCATTATTTTATACAACACTCTCACAATGCATTGAACTTTACACAGTTTAATGCTCAAACTATGGATACAAGGGGTAGTAGCATATATGGGGTATTATTTTAATCTAAAAATAATGATGAGGCACACATTCAACATTTAAAGGTCGTGTGTTCAGAGACACATCTTATTTACACGAATGGTGACCTGGACTTCCCACAATTAGATTAAACGTAGCCACGTGGACTCTCTTTATTCATTGCACGTATGCCAGCATGTGCATTGTGGATGACCTTACTAGTGAGTGTATAATCGAATGAGGGAAAAGGATATTGGGGGGTTTTGGGTTTGTTGCAATAAACTTTCTTCTTAAATGGAGCTTTTTTTTTTTTTTTTTTTTTTTTTTTATTTTATTTTATTTTATTTTAAATGTCTTTTTGCACTTTTGTCTACAGAGGCCGGAAGATGAGATGAAAAACATGCATATCTTTTTTGTTATATTATATATGTGTATTTGAGGAAACGAAATAAAAAAGCAAGCATATTTATTTTTTCTTGAATAAATGACACCGTTGGTCCCCAAACCGTGCCTCATTCGCGAATTTGGTCATTTATTCTCAAAAGTCGCACTTTTAGTCCCAACATTTTATGTTAATTGTGCGGTTGGTTCTTGTTTGCTAACGCTCGTTAGTATTTCTCGTTAGTCAACAAACTTGACTTAGGGGTGAAGGGCATATACGTAATTTAATATTTTTTTTGCTAACGCTCGTTAGCATTTCTCGTTAGTCCCTGAAATTTCCATATACCACCACCACCACTACCACTGCCACTACCCACCACCACCATGTCACACCCCAAAAATGGCGCAGCGGAATGGCATTTACGGGGTATGACCTCATAGTTAATAACACAAGGTGTCACAACAGAGAAACACTAAATGCATAACATACGACAGATAATAGTCGCAAACTCCCACAACCGGGATAAGTACAAAGATCCAAAATAAACATAAGTCTCAAAGTTAAACAACGTCACTAGGACATATCAAATGCAACTCCACGAGATATAACCCGGGAGGGTCTTATCTTAAGTCTTGCTAAGCCAGTCAATACTCAACCTTCTAAGCAGCTTCAATAACACCTGAAAATGGTACTAGAAAAAGTCAACATAATGTTGGTGAGCTCGTAGGTTTAAAAGTAAAACCGCTGAGCTGTGATAGCATAGTGTAGGACAAAAGTGAGCATGATAACCAATTATAAGCACAAGTCAAAACAAAATAGTGTCGCGCCAACTGAACCTGCCACGATGGTTGCACACATAAACAGTACACACAGAGGGGAGCTACCCCGATAGATCTATCATATTGCTTCGGCTCTTAAAAGAGTTAACAGTTGCACATTTATGTACACACAGTCAAAACATTTAGTAGCACATAATCATATCAACACACATAATGTCCAAAAACATGAAAACGATATATCACAGCATGAAAACAGTTAAAATATCATTTGAGTACCATTTTCCCCCCAAGGAAAACATAATGAAAAAGGGGCTACGAGAACTCACCTCAGAAATAGTCGTCTGAAGTGAATAAATCAAGTAACAATAGTGTACGGCACCGATACGCGACCTAGATTAGTAAGGCATGTTTTAGTTCACAGACTAAGTTTAAGACTCCACGAATTTAATTCAAAAGTTTTAAAGTGTTTACGTTGTTGTTGCTGGTGTGCCAGCATTTAAGTTTAAAAGAACAGTTTTGTAGGTATTGGCTCTTGGAAGTGCATAAGTGTATGACAATAAAATATCAAGGACGATTAACATTTCGATTGGACAATAACCGAAAGACGATGAACGAAGAGTGATTATGACAATACTAGACGTTAACGAGATTTTGGAATATTATTGTTAAGCGAGTATATATCACTAAGTGTGCGTATATATATATATATATATATATATATATATATATATATATATATATATATATATATATATATATATATATATATATATAGGGGGCGTTATTGTGGTGTACAAGCTTAAAATAGATAAAATAGGTACACATGTGAACCGTTGGATCAAACTTGATAGATGAGATTAGATATTAAATAGATGAGTGGCAAAATTGTAATTAAGTGAAAGAAAAATGGCATTTGTGTACCAATATTTTGTACAGCGTACATCTTGTGTTGATCATCATTAGGTCTCGGTTACAAAAAAACTTAGGCAGCCACAATAACCACACCCACAATTATACCGGATATCATGCAATTCAAAATTAGCATCATAATCCCAAAAATGGAGGAATCAATCAAAAATCCCCAAATCTTCTTTCTACATTTTTTCTTTAAATATAGTTAGCAAAGGTGTATTTGCAATTATAAACAACAAGATGGCGTTTTTGAACCCCAAGTGATCGACAACGGGAATGAAGAAGAAATAATGCTTGGTAATTGATACATTGTTCGTCTTTTTTATTCTTTTTTTATTCGGTCAATATAGATTGTTGGTTAATTTAGTTGTTGGTTTTTGTTCGGTCAATATTGATTATGTGTACTAGTTGAAGTAAGATATTGTGTATTGGTTATTAGGTGATTTGAAATAAACTACTTATAGTTGTTGTGTGTAATAATCTATTAATTGATTATGTGTATTAGCTACTTTGATATAAACGTGTATTAGCTACTAATAGTTGCTTTTTTGTATTAGCTACGTATATCTGTTTTTAAATAAGCTATTCGGTGATGATGTGTATTAGCTACTTATAGCTGTTTTGAAATAAGGTATTAGGTGATTTTACGTATTAGGTTGATGTTACTTGAGTATGTGTACTAGTTAATTATGTGTATTAGATGAAATAAACTTATGTTTATATTAGCTGGTAATGATTTATGTGTATTAGTTGCATCCATGTATATTAGTTGCTAAGGATTCATGTGCATCAGTTGCATATATGTTTTGTACTTCTGTGTTTGCTGCATATTGTGTGTTTGGTATTCTGCAAATTGAGGTTTGGTAGTCTGCAACTTGGTTGGTAGTCTACATTTTTTGCAACTGTTTGCTGCAACTTGTGTGTTTGGTAAAGGTAATTTATGTGTTATGGTTGTGAAATTTTGAACTGATGTGAACATCTAGACCCTTTTGAACTGATATGAACTGATGTGAAATTTTGCAACTTGTGTGTTTGGTACATATGTTTATATATACTGAAATTACTTTTGCAACTTCCCATTTGAACTGAAATGATTTGAACTTCCCATTTTTTTTATATCAGATCTCTGTTTTTGAAGATTATCTATTGCACAAGAATAATACGAATTATAGAACAATGACTGATGCGCCAAGAAAGGTCCTGCAATTGGGATGCATGACAACCAACAATTTTTTAGACTGTGGTGTATTAAAAATGCGCCACATGGAAACCTACAAAGGTGATGGTGATTGTGGTGACCTTTGTTGCTTGAGCAAAGAAGGTAAGAAACAAATCAGTGAACTAAGGAAAATGCGCATTAAATAGGCTGCGAAGATACTTCTGTCCGATTGCAACTTGGTGAAGAGTGAATTTGAGAAAGAAGCGCATGGATTCAGGACCTTACCATTGGAAGAAAAGAAGCGGTTACATGGGGCTGCGTTTGAAACCATCAAGGTGCGTGTCTCGACCAAGTTTGAAATGAAATGAACTATTATCTGTAGTTTTGATTGAATAAGTAGCACTAAGACTGCAATTTTATTATGCTTGTGTATTCAGTTTATTGTCAAAAAAAATCTCGTGTATGCTTACCGAGTAACCTTTAATCTAGTTTTGGCGTGTTTAATTTTAAAACATGGAACTATGCATTATGCTTATAACAATTTGGGTATTTGTTTAAATGGAATTGTGCATTAGGCTTATAACAGTTTGGGTATCTATTATGATTTTATTGTTTAAATGGATTGTGCATTAGGTTTATAACAGTTTGGGTATTTGTTTAACTGGATTGTGCATTACCCTGTCAACTAATTTATGTTATACCAAAGCAATTTACTTTAAAGTAGTTTAAGTTGTGTGTCATCAAAATTGGTTCAAACTTTATTATTTTAATGAACGAATTAAATATCCGATTTGAGACCAGCATTAGCATGCTGGTATGTTTTTGATTTAATACCTAAAATTCTAAATATTTAATGCATGTTGCATTTCCACATTTTAGTCAAGTTTATTAGGTGGTTCTGAAAATTCATTGAATGTTAAAAATATGCAGGTTTCTTCAGCTGTTCCTGAAGGCAAAGGTGTATCATCTTCTGCCTCAGTGGAGGTTGCTAGCATGCAAGCGATTGCTGCTGCTCATGGTGATTATCAATATGTACAGAACTATGCACCTATATACAGCTAATTAATGAGATTTTAAAGTTTTATCTTCGTTTTACAGGCTTAAATATCAGTTCAAGGGAGCTTGCTTTGCTCTGCCAAAAGGTATAAATCATCGAACATGTTTATGTAAAAACACTATAAAGTAGAAGCTATATCTCAAATGTTTCATTATTATTCTACAGGTAGAAAACTCAGTTGTTGGAGCTCCATGTGGTGTGATGGATCAGATGGCTTCTGCGTGTGGTGAAGCTAACAAGCTTCTCGCAATGGTTTGCC
Organism: Artemisia tridentata subsp. tridentata; assembly: GCA_021014915.2. Taxonomy (NCBI): domain Eukaryota; kingdom Viridiplantae; phylum Streptophyta; class Magnoliopsida; order Asterales; family Asteraceae; genus Artemisia; species Artemisia tridentata. The sequence continues at coordinate 53,968,649 of CP139502.1, read as the reverse complement.
AGGTAACATCTAATGGCTGTTCATGCAAGTTGAGTAACGGGTCGAAATTTTGTACCTGTCCAAATGGTTTGGTCCGACCTTGAACACTTTCTATTAAGATATATTATGTTTCATTAATATCAATTACTTGATTAAATATTTTAGTAGATTTTCTGCATTAAAAACACATTTTGGGTGACTTTTGACCGGCTTGACTTCCTAGCTGATCTTTTAATTTTCACCGTTCTAGAAGCATGTTATATTCACTATGATGTGGTAAACTTTTGGCTAATTCTCCTATGTGGTGGACATTTTTTGTAGCCTGCTGAGGTATTAGGCTTGGTGGACATTCCTAGTCATATACGGTTTTGGGGAATGGACTCAGGTTTACGACACAGTATCGGGGGTGCTGACTATGGATCAGTAAGAATAGGAGCATTTATGGGTCAAAAAATGATCAAATCCACTGCATCTGATATCTCTTCGCAATCATATTCAAATGGTAACGGGAATAATCTTGATGAGTTAAAAGAGTACGGAATTGAACTGCTTCATGATGAAGCATCTTTAGATTATTTATGCAATCTCACCCCTTGTAAGACCCCACGAAAATTCGTCTTAATAATCTTTGTTAATTAATAATAACCTCGCGTTACTGTCTAATGAAACCCATTTTTATGGGGAATTTTAAATTTTTATTTACTTATTATAGTATTCTAACCACGTCACGTCATCACAACATCTATCGATTAACAACACAAACTCACGAGACGTGCTTCGAGACATAACGATTTCACAAAGGTTAATAGTTCACGAAACACCATTCTCACTACATTCAAATCTCACAAATAATATCGAGTATCAATAAATTTCCTATACTAAATATATTCAACCTTTCCTAAATTACATTTAGTTAATTCCCAACTCCTACACTAATTAAACTAAACTACAAACCAGGTGGGCTGCCAACCCATCTCAGCCATCAACGGCCCAACACCACCCCAAAGCCCACACGCCCTCTTATATTTCATGCAACTTTCGACCAGCCACACCCCTCCAAAAACAGCCCTCGTTTTCATCATGGTTAAAAATGACATATCCATATTTTTGCATCATCGCGACCACCACCCACGAGACATTGAACGTGCCAATTTTCGTATTTATATATCGAGTATTACTAGGATTTTCAAAACCAAATCTTACAAACGATTATAAGAACTCGCAAAATGATTAAACTAAATGTATTTAGGTTTACTAATCATAACAAATCATTCCTAAAGTATTTCACTAATCACTTTAGTAAATTGTTAACAAAGACACAATACAACCGGACCCTTAATATTCTTAAGCCATTTCACAGCCGAAGATCAAGCCCATCTCCCTTAAAATGTTAACCTTGTAATTTCATTATAGATCTCTACGGATACAACCTTTCCAAAACCGCATTCAACCTCTTGAACTCCAAATATCACATGTTATTATTTTTAACCATTCTCATTCCTCACCCAATGGTTTATCTGTATGCCAACTTTCAGAAACCCCAGTCGAGTGTTAATGTTATTTTGAAGGCTCATTTGGTCACTCTATATCAATTACATACGTATAAATGAGAATCTCTAAGGCTCGATTGTTATAAAACTCGACTTTTCCTACATTACACTAACAATATTTCTAGTATATTAGATAGTTTAGAACATGGTTGGAGCAGCAGTAATTGTGTTAAACACTAAATTCACTCTAAATGAACTAGAATACCAACTGTGTAGAGCCATACAATCCAACAAACCAAAGAGGAGAATTACCCACGTTTCACCTTCATCACTTGTCCCATTATGTCGGTAGAAATCCTTAGGTGTCTCTTATCTACAGGAGAAGCCAATCATTTAGTTGAGGGTAATATAGGCAACATGTAAAACTTTATCTCTATATATTACTCCCTCCTATAGCAAGCCACACTACTCCTTTACCTACTCCTTTCACCCTCAATACTAACCTCAAAAATTATAGCAACTCTCTGTCGCTCTTATGGAAACAGCAGCCATGTATATTACAACTTAAGAATGCAAATTTAGTAAGAACTAAAACCCTTAAACACATGCCTTAAACACGTTAAAAGCCTACTGCCTTGTGGCTACCTACAACTTGTCGAACCACCCAACCTTCTACACCACCCATTCACCTTTCCTACTCCATATCAACTTGCATACTAAACGTGTGTATAAGACCCATGCGTCTCCCACTTCACGTACAACCAATAAACTCACCAAAACACAAACACTTTCAAGTCATTTGTTATCTGTGATTCTGTACGAGAAGAACAAGAGCAACGAACCCATCCTTTCGCTCCTGATCAACACCATACTAATAACCTCGACTCATCTATATATTTTTCGGTCCCTTTTCATCCTTTAAACACACTCAACTCACTCTACAAAAACACTTCAATTTCTTCTCTTGGTCACTGCTTACTGTCGAAGAGCTCCAGGATCACCACAAGAGTTTGCTAGTACGTACAAGTCATCACCAAGGCCTCACTCGAAACTCTAGTGCACCACCAAGCAAGCCACCAAATTCTCACACCCCTCCTCGTTCGCAGCAGTCGAAGCGATCCACCTTTCATAAGGTGTTGTAAGTCACACTTGATCTTTCTTTTTTTTTTCTATTCTTTCTTTTATCTAAAATCATTTCATATATTGTACTAGTTCACTTCGACCATGTAGTTGCATCGTTTCAATTCCTTTAGCGTCTTCTTTAGTTTTTATCATGCGACCACCCATCTCTTGGGATGGCTAGTCTACCAAGAAGTTCACTATCATGCATCTTTCCATATATATAATCACACGTATAGATTCTAATCTCTCATTAAAAAAATTTCATTTACTTTGTTAAACGTATAACCACTGCCACCTATGATGGATGGCTAGAGAGTGGTTTATATACCTCCATGCATCAACTAGTATACAATCTTTTAAACTCATAACGAATCATTTCATACGTACGCTAGTCACCAAGCTTATAACCCACAAAATATAAGACATAACCCATTTGTTTGAACGAGAAATGTTCAACAGACTCGACCTCGTAAAGAACATATACGTACCCTAGGCATATATACATTTTTAGGTTCGAACCCATTAACGAGATACTATAAACCACTTAGTCACAAGACTTCAAGGACCTTTTACAAATCTCATTTCAAATGCTATAAAGAACTCGTTTTATTAAACTTGTATCGAGTGGACTGTTAGAAGCCCAATAAGCAATCCCTAATAAGCCAACCAATAAGCACATTAAATATATTTTTAGAATCCTTTTACAAGCCCAAGTCGAAGCCTAAAATACTTTTTAACCCAACAGACCGTTATCTCTTAACGGGCCTTAAACGTTTTCTTCAAAAAGCCCATTAAGCCAAAATAAGCTATGTTCCGAAATAAGCAGTTTAAATAAGTTGTAATAAACCTAAATAAGTTATAGAAATTTTCAGAATATTTTTCCCGTCATTTTTATGCATAAAGGACTAAAAATGTAACGCGATCTAACCGAAAGGACCAAAACTGCCAAACCGTGAAACCCATGGACTGAAGCGGTGAAAACAGTTTATAAAGGACTTAAATTGACATACCATTGAACTCCGAGCCTTATATGGACATATGGACAAATTTTGGACTATTATGGACTTTGGACTTAACCGAGGACTAACGACGTAACGCAACCACCGTTAGACTAAGAAGGATAAAATCTGAAAAGAACAAGGACATATTTAATTTCACTTGACATTCTAGTTTATTTTCATTTTACACCCTTTATTTCATATGCATTTTACATTTTTAGTATGCATTATTTAAGGTTTCGTTATTAGGAATATTAGCAATCTCACTTGCATATTATTTCAGCATATTTCGAGAAAGTAATATGTTGGGTCATCTGAGATAAGAACTGAGATAATATTATAGATATATCATATTTTTAACTTGAGGCATTTTAGGCATATCACAATTCACACACTCACATCACTGATCAAATCGTTATACGATTTATCCTTTCCACATTCGTTATTAGTCGTAAGTTAGAATCTTAGACTTCGCTTATACTCAGGTCTCGTATTGAAGAAGTTTTCGTGATCGTTTACTTGATCTTATAACTTCGTCTTGACGGATACGCTCCAGGTGAGTCGTGGCCCCTACTTTTAACTCTTGTTTTTATAACTCTTTTGGGGGAGATACATGCTTTAACTGTTTTAAGTTACTTATATATAAAACTCTCATGATTTATTCAAAATCATCCACTATGCTCTACATGTTTGAATCATACTTGAAAGGAATACATGCTCATTATATGTGCAAATTGTCTGTTTATCTTAAACACGGAACTTGGAAGATAACATTTTAAGCTACTTGATGACACTGAAACTCATTGTATGCATTCATGTGACAAATGAATGTACTGCTACTTTAACATGATATTTCTACAGTTCACTATAAATAATTGCCAATACTAAAATTACGCATGATTCACCTATATTGCCTAAGCACACTTTATTGCCGAAAGTCCCTTTATCATGAGCCATTAATCACTGCGGTGAGCGCGAATATAGTGAACAGCTTCGAAACCTGTTAAAGGCTGACGACCTATCCCACTAAATACTGTGACGGAATGCCTATATGGTTAGTCGTATTTAGTCGCGATGCACTATATTTGAGAAAAATAGGAATTGGCAAGTACCTATTAACACGAGGGCCATAAAAACCCATCAGTGACCCTGGTGGGACACCGCCGTATTACGGTACTCTGTTAACGTTTTGCGTGTCATGAGGCTTAGGGCAATATAACTTTATGAATATATGAATGTTTCATATATATTCTAGGATACAGCTGTATTTAGAAGACCACCACATTACACTAATAGACTTCAGATTCTAGATTATCATTCTCACTATATGATATGATTGTAAATCTTGTACTTGAACTTTAACTGGTAATATATGTGACTTAAATAAGAATTCTACAATGCAAACCAAAATGCTTGTTATGTCATTACATTTAGAAGTTGACTCAACGTCCCATTTTCGAGCATATAACAACGTAGCTCAATTTCATTTAAAATATGAAACTTCTGATTTTGAAGATCATACATTATTCACGTGTGGATTTTTATACAACTCAACTCTTTATTTATTTTATGAAGAACTATTATCACTATACACCTTTCAAAGAGAGATATTTTCTATCAAACTCCACGAACTCACCAACCATTGTGTTGACACTTTTTAGCATGTTTATCTCAGGTAAATTAACGGAGCAGGACAAGACACGGAGCGGGCATCTTTTACTCTGATAATTTAAATGGTGTAAAATCGAATATGTCATTCCTTTCAAATTTTCACATCTTTTTATGGGATTTTCAAATAAATTATTTCACTTTGTATCAAGGATATTATTTTGAATGACATATAACTTTCAAAACGCCCCTTCCGGGCCGTTTTCTGGAATTTTAACTTCGATCCTCACCGTAACACCCTAATTATTTTTCCGCTGCCACAAACCAAATTAGGGGGTGTTACACCCCTCACAGGTACTTGGACAATCATCAAAAACCATATAATTTTTAATCCAGTAACGAGTCTAATGCATGCTTCTTGTATCCTTCAGATTTGAAGCTATCTATTCTAATAATCTTCCAGATACTCTGAGCGGTGAAGCGTTTTTGACCAAATATGATCATCACAGCGATCCCGTCACAGTGATTGATAAGAAACATTCATATGGAGTCCAAATATGACCATCACAGCGATCCCGTCACAGTGATTGATAAGAAACGTTCATATGGAGTCCAAATATGACCATCACAGCGATCCTGAGATTAACTGTTGTGTTACATTGGCAGACCAAATTGGATCCTGAAAAGATCCTGAGATTAATTGTTCAAAATCTATTATTTTAAGGAAGGTGGGGCACAACCGCACAACCTTTAGTACAGTGACACTAAACTTCTTGATACATGTATAATGACACACTAAAATTTTAGTAACATTTGACACACTATATTTATCATACAAATTTTCTTTACACATATGTTGTCAGTGCCCAATTTGTCAACTTACATTGACTGATCCCACGCCCCTTTCTTGGATAGTTAGCATCCTTCATGTAGTGGAAAAGGAGCACAAAAACTCTATTAAAATAATGAACGTGTATTTTATGATATTATCAAACTTTACTCCATATGCATCTTGGTACATGCCTATGTTACTCTGCATCATCTATACATTTATGGAATATGATGTTATCCAACTTTAACCACAAAAACTCAATTAAAATAATGAATGTGTATTTTACTATTTTATGTGTAACTGAAATATATTATTATATTTTATAAAAGATGATTGAATTGTGGATTTTTATGTATATTTTATTAGTTTAAAACCAATTTATAAGTACTAAATATAATAATAAACAACGCTATGGTGCTTTTACGAATTTGTCAGCAAAAAAAAAAAAAAAAACTCCAAGATGCTTAACCACAAATTCATAAACCTCTTCCAAAAATTCTTCAACTGATGCACATGAGAATCTTCAAATGATAAACATGAGAATATTCAACAGATACACATAACAAAGCCGTCGGATGAAAGACAAAATTTGGTGGGTTTTATACTCGCCGGAAAATTAAAAGCAAATGATACAGTTGATACACAACCCGTCGTAACAGCGGCGGCGGTTAAAACAAACCAAACAAAACCAAATCGATCTAGCGAGACAATTGATACGGGTTTGAGAGACTGCAGGACATGATGGTTACGAAGAGAAGGTGTTTATTTAAATTACAGGAGCAACAAGTGGTATCGGCTTAGAAACAGCCCGTGTGCTTGCCTTACGTGGAGTACATGTCGTCATCGCAGTCAGAAATGTTGAATCTGGTAATAAAGTGAAAGAGGGCATTGTTGAGAAAATCCCCAATGCTAAAATTGATGTTATGGAGTTGGATATCTGCTCGTTGGAATCTGTACGAAAATTTGTATCACAATATTGCGCAAAGGGACTTCCATTGAACATCTTAATGTAAGACATTACAACCAATAACACTACTGGTTTATTGTTGGTTTAACTCGGGATGTTATAAATGGAATAATTTTGTGAATTCGTTTATGTGAAAATTCTCAACGCAGGAATTATGACTCCTCCCTTCTCACTAACCAAAGACAACATTGAATTGCAATTTGCAACGTCTTGACCAAAACTAGGCTACTATCAAGAATGAATTGGTATACATATTTTAAAGGAGAAGAAGATGGGGTTGTTTTTTCCTGAGATCTAAATGAAACGGATGAGTATATATTATGATGAGAGAGGATATGTTCTAGGAAAAGATAGGAGGGAGTGTCAAATACCTGAGATACCCTTTTCATTTAATTTATAGTTTCGTTTTGTGCTAAATTTATGTTTTCCAAGTGTCACAATTTGATTAGGAGGATTGCCACTTGTCTGATTTCTATAGGTACCTATTGTATTTCATTTTAAAGTGTACACCACATGAACGCAAATATATATATATATATATATATATATATATATATATATATATATATATAGAGTCCGGATCGATTGAGAAGAGTTTTAAATTGAGAAGAATGAGAAATAATCATGGCCACTTATCTCATAAAACTAACTCAAGGGTATGATAGGTATTATACAACTCTCATTAATTATATTTAATTATGAACACATTTAATGATAATGGTTATCCCTACATTCTCTACGATGAAGATGGTTACCCCCATAAAAGTGATAAAACTAAGAAATTACCTACAGTTAATCATTGAATCGTTATTAGTAAATGAGTTAATGATTCAAAAGAAAAAGAAAAAAAACAAAACGGACTCATCTATCGATTCACTAATCCAAGTATGATTCAAAATCAATGACTACCAATTTGTTTTAATGATTCACTTATTCGGTTATGATTCATTAATCAAAATTTGAATCAATAATCTGGTTATCATTTGGTTTTGATTTACATATCGAAGTATGATTCAAAATTAAGACAAGGAAAAAAAAAACCCACTATATTGTTTGATTCACTAATTCAAAATGATTCAAATAAAATAACACTAACAAACTCTTTAAATGATTCAGTGAATGCAAAACTATTATAGTTAATTAAATCGTATAAAGACGTCAAGAAGAAAAAAAAAATTGAATCGTATATAACTATATATAATTGTTATTTTCTTTGGTTCCATTCAAGACTTTTGATTTTAAAAATTGAATCGTATACATCAATTGCTATTATTGCTATTATGATTTTAAAAATTCAAAATTTATTACCATAAAGGAGTCATTATTTTTCATCTAATGTGTCAAGATTCATTTTACTTTTATACCCTTTTCACTCTATTAAATAATATTTATGAAATATTAAAATTAAAATTTTTCAATGGCCTAGATCTCTTCTCAATCTTCTCAATCTAAAAGTCTTCTCAATGAAACCGGATTCTATATATATATATATATATATATATATATATATATATATATATATATATATATATACATAGTTTTTATAAAAGAAGTGTTTCGTTTAGGAATTTCTCATCCTTGTTTATGACATTAACGAAAAGATTAATAATTCAAGTATATACTCCTTGATAATATACAATTCTCGTGCTAACAAAAGTTATAAGGATCGTGTTTAAAATAGTTGTTCATAACCAAATAAATTCATACAAGTTTTGATAAAACTCTTCAAGTTTACATGTAACCGAATTAATGAACGAGTTTTCTTTTACAAGTAATTGTTAAATATGTAAAAAAGTTTTTTTTTTTTTTTCATTGTATGCGTCACGACAATTCCATTTGGTTTGATAATCATGTTAAGTGAATAGGTTGTAAGATCTAAATATATATATCGAGAGGTTAGGTTTTAGTGATGTGTAACGGGATAAGAACTAGTTGAGTTGTTATTATATTAAGGTTTTGACGAGTTGGGCTGTGGCCCACCATTTGATTAAACGGACTCACGCTAGATAGGGTTGCCAACACTAATAGACCTTATTACTTGCTACTTAGACCTCGGCCCTGTGGAGTCTAGCTGGACACACAACCCCATTGGGTTTAAGAGAATTTCGGCCCAAATTTATGGACCAACAAGATGGTCCAGTATTCCCATTTGTCTAACCAATAATTGAATCAACTCTTGTGGGTATTTAGCAAAATTTCGACTCATCCAATGAAGTAATAGAAAATTCAGTAACCACAATCTGGAACAGACATAAAAATTTCAAGCGTTATCTTGTGTAAAACGAGTGAGGGAGACTCGAACCGTGACCTCGAGATAACAACACAACTGAGCCTAAACACAACCAAAGTTCCTGCATACTTCACGACTTGAACTGGACACAAACACGACCAATATATTGAACACAAACACGACTAAATTTGGACACAGGCATGGATTCCTGAGCATTGAGACACACCTCAAACATCTTTCAAGCATATACTTTGACTATGGACACGAGTACCCAAGAATAACGCAACACAAACATATTAGAGCAACCCATGAATACAAACCCAAACATAAACACAAACACAGGATGAACACAAAAGAAAATAGCCGAGATGTGAACTTAACACAACACACGGATTCGAGTACCAACATAACCACAAGCATTCAAACATCAAATTTCTTTTATCCTCAATTCTTCTAAATCCGTAGCCGCTCATAATACGACTAAAAACAATAACCATGATTTCGAACACAACATCCTTACAACATTTACTTCCAATATGAGCCAATACTTAGGTTTGATTTTTAGTTTTATATATTTTCGGTTCTAATTCTTTACCACACCACAGTCACAACACAAACATCATCCTTAAACTAAAATCGACACTTTCTTTAACCACAACATTTAATAACAGTTTTTTCATTAATCGAAAGAAAAAAAAAAACATCAGAGATCGAATACAATAAAAAAATTCAAGAGCTTACAATACCAAACGAGGGACACTGATTTGACACGGATTGACCCGATTCCAAGCAAACCCACACACCTCAATGATTTGTAGATCGATATACCCGAATCCACAGATCTTGAAAAGCTCTTATGAACGAGATATTGTGTGTGGATTCACTGAGAATCGAATGAAAATAAAAAGAACACATTAAAGGAGTTTTTGGTTATACATTAGAACATAGGGGAATGGAGATCATCCATTTTAGCAAGCATCCTTCTCAATCCGAGTCACTTTGACTGTTGACTTCTAGGGAGAAGATTGGTGAGACGACAAACTCTATTCGAAGTATAAAAAGCACATCGATCCAGTATTTTGATGGTGATGGATGAGGAGCGGTTTTGGGGAGTTGGGGAAGAGAACCAGGAAAGTCCAAGAATGAATGTGGATCGGTTGTGTGGTGATATTAAGAGAGAGAGATAAGATAAGATCAGTTGTGAGTGTGGGTGTGTTTTATTATATAAACTGTATTTTGTGTACCTTGTGTTTTGTTGAGCTGAGGTGAAATTGTGGTATCCCGGTTTCACATAAATGTGAAAAACACAAATCTAGAGTCGTTTTTATAAAACTGACATAAAGAAAAATTTATTGACTCCGAAAATGAATTAAAAATTTGAACAATTACTAATTTGGTGTCGGTACGCGTGTAATATCGTTCTCTTAATTCGTGCAGTTTAGATATACGTTATACGCAAGAGAAATATGTAACTTCAAAAATAAATTATTTTGAGCTTTTAAATGTTCAGTGAGACCTGAAAAATTCGCGGTTGCTACACACCACCTCTCACCACCACCCACCACCGCCACTCACCGCCACCGCTGCTCACTACGACCATCACTACCCACCACCATCGCCCACCACCACTGCCACCCACCACCGCCACTCACCATCACCAATAACAACCTACACCACCACCCACCACCACCACCCACCACGGCCATCCATCATCGCTACTCACCACCACCAACGCCTCTCACCACCACCACCACCACCACCCACCACTACCACCACCCACCAATACCACCACCACTACCACCCACCGCCCACCACTACCACCACCACCACCACCCACCACTACCACCACCACCCATCACCACCATTCACTGCCACCGCCACTCACCTCCATCACCCCCACCACCACTACCACCACCGACCACCACCACCACCACTACCACCCATCATCCGCCACTCACCCCCACCATCGCCATTCACCACCATAACCAACAACAACCTACCACCCACCATCTCCATTCACTACGACCACCACCTACTACCACCACCACCACCCCCTACCACCTCTCACCACCACCCACCACCCACCACCGCCACCGCCACTTACCACCACCCACCACCGCCATCGCCACTCACCACCACCACAACCACCCACCACCGCCACTCACCACCACCACAACCACCACCCACGAGTAGTAAATACTAAATAGGCTTATGAACCTTTTGAAATTCATATTTAAATTTCAAAATACGGAACACAAACAGTAATTTGAAATTTTTATTTTTTTCTATACGAAATAGCAACGAGTCTAGTAAGAATTTGGTAAGTTTCTTTGTGTTTTACAATGAGATAAACTTGTTTGAGGTGTATGCCTAAACTCTTTAATTACAAGTTTATATGTACATCATATTTCTTCAAAAAAAACTAGCAGTACACAAAATGATTGCAAACTACTATAGTAACTGTTGATCATGCTTTTGACACGTATGCTAAAATTAGTAAAATTAATGTAATCTTTTTTTAGATTTAGGTGCCGTTTGTTTTTTCCAATAAGCATTTTTTTCTCCTCTTTTCATTTTTTTTGTCTGCGGGAGGGCAGAGGTTTATGTTTGTTTTTTTGCAAACATAAGTGCTTCTTTTCACTTATTTCCTCTCCTAAATTTCAGACATTATCTTTCACTTCGTACCCTTCTTTCACAAACCCTACATCTCTTTCTCAATATCATTTTTATACGTTTTCGATCTTTTTTTAATGTTTTCGTCCGTTTTTTTACGTTTTAGTCCGTCTTCTTACGTTTTCGTCCGTTTTTTTTACGTTTTCGTCCGTTTCTTTACGTTTTCGTATGTTTTTTTTACGTTTTCGACCATTATTTTACGTTTTCATTTTTTTTACGTTTTCGTCTGTTTTTTACTTTTTTTACGTTTTCATCGGTTTCTTCACGTTTTCGACCGTTTTTTTACGTTTTCGTCGGTTTTTTACGTTTTCATCTGTTTTTTTTAACGTTTTCGTCTATTTTATTACGTTTTAGACCGTTTTCTTACGTTTTCGTCCTTTTTTTTTACGTTTTAGTCCGTTTTCATCCCTTTTTTACATTCTCGTCTGTTTTTTTACGTTTTCATCCATATTTTTACATTTTCGTCTGTTTTTTACATTTTCGTCTGTTTTATTACATTTTCATCCGTTTTTTATGTTTTCGTTTGTTTTTTAACGTTTTCGTCTGTTTTTTTATGTTTTAGTCCGTTTTCTTACGTTTTCGTCCATTTTTTTTACGTTTTCGACCATTTTTTTATGTTGAAAACGTAAAAAACAGACGAAAACGTAAAAAATGGAGGAAAACGCAAAAAAACAGACGAAAACGTAAAAAGGATGAAAACGTAAAAAAAAGACAAAACGTAAAAGAACGGTCGAAAACGTAAAAAACGTACTAAAACGTAAAAAACAGACGAAAACGTAAAAAAACGAAGGAAAACGTATAAAACGGATGATAACGTATAAAACGGACGAAAACTTTTCTTTGATACTTCGTATCACAAAACATTAGTTAAAAAAATGAAAAAAAAAAGAAAAGAAAGAAGTACTTCAATAGCATAAAAAATAAACAGTCTTCTTCCATGCAGATGAAGACTTTAGATGTGCCTCTTCTTCTGCAGACATGGTTTGCAGATGAAGAGGTAAAAAATCTAAAAAAACAAATGACACCTTAATGATTAACCGTGAGTTTGTTTCTAGAACTCAAAAGATGTAGAACTCAAAAAAGAAGAAATGATGAATGAATGAAGTTTTATGCACGTGCGAAGATTCCCGCATCAAGACCTACCTCGGGAAGCCTTTCAAGAGCAAACGGATCAACAAATCAATGCTTCCAAGTCTCAAGATAAAGAAACAGTTAAGTTTTATTAAAGAATAATGAGCCACGATCGAGAAACGAGCGAACCGCAAGCTAAGAACGAAAAAGACACAAATGTGTGTGTTGAGTAGCCTCCAGGCGATTGGCTTAAGCCCGTAGCCGATTGGGCTGGATGGTTTTGCTCTTCCATAGTCAAGTTTATCTTTGCCATCTTGCACAAACCGACTTTGGCACCTCTCATACATATTTTTCTAGATCCTTTCAACCCTTAGTCCCCAAGTATAGCATTCAATACCCCAAGGCCTTGTGTTGAGTATAAATAGACCCCTTGGGTAGTGTTTTCATCACCAACTCATAAACCAATGTTCATATAATCTTCACAACCAATTCACCACTCTCTCAAAGCCGTAAATTCATCCCTAAACCTCTAGAAAAACGCATGAGACTAAGAAGGATCAAGAAGTCATCATTTGGAGGTCGAATCAACAAGGAATGATCATAATTCCTTGAGACATCAAAGCCTTATCATTTGTAATCTTATTTACATCTTTGTAAGACCTTTAATCATGTTTTCTAATGCTAAAGTTTATGAGTTTATGTCTTTGTTTGATATGAGTGGCTAGTGCCTTTGTGCACTTGCTTAGATGATGTTTGTGGTATGATGATTTGCTTTGATTGTGATAACATGTTTTAATCCTTTAACACAGGTGTTGTTGCTCAAGATTTATCCTCTAAAGGGATTTCAAAAACTATGTTGAGTTAAAAACCCAATTTTGGCATACGTGTTAGTTTTACACAATTGTGTGTCAAGTAAAAGCTTCGTTCAACCCTATTCAACCATGAACTGTGACTTCTAAAACAGGTTTTCATGTCAACTGAAACATATTTAACAACATCTACAATTCAATCTTTTTTTTTCTTGTTGTACAATTCAAACTTTAACCTTGAATTTTTTTCTGATGGTAAAAGAGACAAACTACTACTTTATTTTATTTGGTAGAGATGAAAACATAGCCCGAATGTACCCATTTATAGGCAAATAAGTCGAAAGTGTCACCTGTAATTATCAATTTAACACAATAACGTTGTGTACAGAAAGACAAATTATAGTTCAGTACTAGATGTAAAACGTTAGTTTTGACCCATTTACTTCTACGTAAGTTGACCAGGTAATGTTTTAACTATAAACTTTTGCTCATCAACAAACAGGTAGAAAGTCACAGAAAGTATACATTTAAATAATACAACCCGAAAAATCATTTTACTTATAGATATAGACACTTTTGTATCATATACTCTTTTTTATCATAGTTTGAAGTAATTCTTTATCAAAAAATTGATACAAAATATTTTGGGTCAGACCCACTCAAACTCTAAAAAAAACTACAAAATGATTTTGCCTTTTTTATACTCCCTTCGTCTTATATTGACTGTCCAGTTTGACTTTTTGAAGTATTTATTTTTCAACTTTGACCTTAAATATTTTTGTTTGTAGTGTTATATACTGTAATATTTGATAAAAATTATACCTATGAAAATACATTTAAAACTCAATCAATTCATATATTTTGCATCAAGTATTACATAACACAAACAAAAAATTGAAGGTCAAAATTGATAAAGAATGACTTGAAAAAGTCAAACTGGACAGTTAATATGGGACAGAGAGAATATCTTACAAGTAGTTAAATAACATAATGAGACACCAAACTGATGAATTGTGCTTGAGCTCTCCAGCATTCTTCTTACCTTTATGAAATAAGTAGTTTGAAGTGAGTCACTTAAAACTGTTTATTTGCTCAGCTCCTTGCAAGAAACGATAAGTAGTTTGAAGTTAGCCACTTAAAACTGTAACTGCCTGTCTATCTGCACATTATAAAATTTGCTAAATTCCCTATAAGAAACAAGCTTCATGATCTTATGCACACCTTGAATTGCATGTGTCCCATTTATGGAAACATGAAAAATGCCCATAAAAAGCTAAAGAATATGATGACTGTTGAAAAATGTAAAGAACAAGATCAAAGAGATTGAGGAAAAAGGAGAGAAATACTACTTATTTACTGGTGATCACAAGAGGTTACAAATGTGTCGATGGGACAGGATTCGGTGATAACCATATTTACATAGTTTTATTTTCTATATAACCTTGTGTTATTTGATTCTAATAGTATTAAAAAGTGACCTATGCACATTGCTTCAAATAAAAATAATAACCCCTTTTCATTTGCAGCCTACAACCTGTATTACTCGCATACAAAACATTCATATATCAATTGCAAGCTCATCAAATGTAAGCGCTAATTATGCTTTTACTTTGTGTGGCAAAATAGCATCCACATCCATATTTTACATAGACTTAACCAAATTACCAGAATCAAAATGATTTTATTAAGAATCAACCCAACCAACCACCCCTAATGGTTGATTCATCAGCAGTTTTACAATACAAAAGATTAAAGAGAGCTTTACAAAAAAAATAAGAACTAACAATAACAACTATAACTGTGTGTAAACGGCACATAGTAAATCCCTAAAAAACTAACTGAAGAATGAGATAGGATAAGCTTATATAGCTCAGCCAATTAGAGTATCTCCACTTGTCAACAATAGCCCTTGAACTTTCACATAGCTTCCATCTTTATCCAGCCACTTGAGAACTTCAACATCAGCTACAAAACCAGCCCTCCAACTATTTCCAACTATCCATATAACACCTGCACACAACAAAACAAAGAAAACACAAACTATACTGCATAACATAAGCCTGAAGCTTATATAATTCAACATTCCCCCTTAAGCTAAGGCTTATAAAAATCCTTAAGCTTCAACAAATCACAAAACTTTCTGTGATCACCAACACTCAATCCTTTTGTGAATATATCAGCAATATTATTCTCAGATTTGACCTTAACAGTTTTAATAGTCCATCAGCAACTTTATCTCTTATAAAGAACAAGTCAATCTCAAAATGCTTAGATCTTTCATGCAACACAGGATTAGCAGCAATCTGTATTGCACTGCTGTTATCACAAAACATTTCAACAAGTGTATTAACTTGCACATTCAGATCTTTGCAGACCTTCAAGATCCACATAATCTCACAAGTCACATTACACATAGCTCTAAACTCTGCCTCAGCAGAAGATCTAGCCAAAACAGACTGCTTTTTACTTTTCCAAGAAACAAGATTGTTTCCTAGATAAACAGCAAAACCAGTCACTAACTTTCTAGTAATTTTTCATTTAGCCCAGTCAGAATCAACAAACACTTTCATATCACAACTGCCATTTTTGCTAAAAGAAATCCCTTTGCCTGGGGATTCTTTAAGATATCTCAATACTCTAAAAGCTAGTTTTAAATGTGACTGCATTGGACTATGCATAACTTGACTTAAGTAGTGAACTGCATAAGACACATCAGGCCTAGTTAATGTCAAGTAAATAAGCTTTCCAACTAACTTTTGATAGTTATTAACACCAAGCAAAGGCTCATCTTTGACAACATGCTTATTCTTTTCTGATACATTAACAGACTCAATAGGAGAATTACTAGGTTTGCAAGCTAACATACCAAACTCATTAAGCAATTCCAAACAATACTTCCTCTGAGTTAGACACAACCCAGTATCATCACTCAACACCTCAATATCCAGAAAATACTTTAGCTTACCTAAGTCTTTAATAAGAAATTTAGTTCTTAAATACTGCTTAAACTTTTCAATTTCATTAACATTGTTTCCTGTTATAACAATATCATCTACATATACAAGCAGAATTAAGAACACATCATTCTCAGACTTGGTAAACAATGAAAAATCATTCTTACTTTGATAGAACCCATTTTCTTTTAACACACAAGTCAACTTTTCATTCCATTTCCCAGGTGCTTGTTTTAAACCATATAAAGACTTATTTAACTTGCAAACCCTCTTGTCATTTTTATCAAAATAACCTTGAGGTAATGATGAGTGTGTAAATACTCATCATTTTTGTCGTATCTGAACTGCCAAAACATCCAAAAACACTCAAAAATGCATCAAAATACTGAAAATATCCCAGGGATTGTGTTTTATAGGTTTTAAATGCAAAATATTTAAAAACAATTGAAAAACAAACAAAGTTTGCAAAATTGGCAGTTTCAGTCCCTCAAGTTTCAAAACTTGTCAAAATTAGTCCCTAAGCATTTGTTTTGTAAGAAAAGTCACCAAAGGTCCTTTTAAAATTAATAATTATCATATTTAGTCCTTTGGTGAAAAGTTTAAATAAATTACAAGTTTGGTCCCTGCACTTTCAGAATTTGCAAAAATGATCCCTGGGAAATATTATTTTTTGGAAACATCATGTATGGTCCCTGGATTATTGAAACATGGCAGGAATTACCCTTGGTTTATTTTGGAAGATGTACAAGTTTGGTCCTCCAATTTTCAGAAGTTACAAGAATGGTCCTTGTGATTTAACTATAAACCAAATCCGGATCCTAAATAAATAAAACAAACCCATCCTTAACTAAAACCCAACCCATCCCATTTATCTAAACCCAGCCCACAAGCCCAATCATAACCCGATCCAACCCAACTTTTTTAGTTAAACCGAAGGTTTGACTTCGGTCAAACCTATCCTTTCCCTTCAAACCGCCAAAACACAAAACCATACCGCTATCCAATACCACCATTGTCCACCACCCTCCTGACATACCCACTCCCCCTCCTCCTACATGCTACCTAACCACTCCAAAAGCATTAAATGCTTCTTCCCCACTCCCTCAGACCCATGTGATAACCTATCCAACCTTATCCACTTTTGGCGCCAAAAATCTGTTTTGATGGCTCAGATCGAATGAAGAAAATTCAAGGGTTGGGATTTGTTCAGAGATGAAGTGTTAGCTTATCCCACCATAGTATAGTATAAATAGCAGAGTAGTGTAAGCAATTAGAGTAGTAGTTAGTTTTAGTGTAATCGTATTTTACCTTTGTTAGTTGTAATCTTGTAATTTATCATTTCCAGTTGTAATTCAAGTTAATTTCAATCAAGTTAAATTTATGTGAAGCAGTATTGTACTCAGTTTCAGTTCTAATAGAATTTCAAGTTATAAGTTGATTCGTATAAGCTCAAGTCACTTTAAATTACCATTAAAAGCTCCAAACACCCTTGCTATAAGCTCACATAAGCTCATCATAGCTTTATGTAAGCTTATATAGTGGATACTAGTTCTAAGTTTCAAATTTGAAGAAAGTCAACAAAAAAGTCAACATAAGCTCTTAAAAGCTATTCTGGGTTTAAAAAGCTCTCAGGAAGGTTTCTTTGGGTTTTCTAGCTTGTTTTTAACAAGCTAGATTGTTCTGTTCTGTGCATGTTATGCCTATAGCCACTCTCTCAGTTGTAAGCTTTTCATCCATTTTAGCTTATTTTCCCATTTCACTGTAGAAGTGCTTATTATTAGCTAAATATTGTTGTTACATGCTATTTGTTAGTTTTTAATCATATTTGGGTAGTTGTATCAGAAGTTAGATAACTTTTCATCATTTTGCTTAAAAAACTTATAAAAGTCCAAAAATAGCTAAGTAGTATATAACTTGTTAGATTGCTTATTTTTCTGTTGGAAGTTGCTAATCAGTGTTTGTATAAGTTAGTTGATCATTAAAATCATAGCTTTTAGTTCAAAATATTTTGTTTCCTTTGAAAATCCACCACAGAATACCCATAAAGGGCTGTTTGGTTTAAGGTAGTCAAAACAGTCATACTAGCTTATACTGTTCATGTGCCATATTGCAAAGTTTGATCTTGCTTAAAATGAGTTTTAGAAGCTGTTTTTAAGTTGTGAAAAGTTCATTTGATAGGTTGTGTAGTTTTGTGCCATCTGTGGGATTTTGAGGAGCTCAACTGCTCCAATAAGCCCATAGGAGCTTTAAGCTTTTTCTGGCCTTGTTCTTGACTTTTCTGAGTGCATTTGAGTCCAATTAGAGTAGCCACAAAAGTTGGTTTGAAGCCCTAAGGCTTGTGCTTTTCTGCACAACTCTGCACAAGCAACTCAGCATACACTGAGTTGCTGAAGCAGCTGATCTAAGCCAATTTGTGGCTTATCCACATAAGCTCAGGCTCTAATTCTTGGTTTTCTGAATAGCCAGTACTGCTAGCTTACTTTTGCCCCCATAAGATTGCATCTCAGAAGCTTATTACACTGCTTAATCTGCCTTGCAATTTAGCATTTTTCTGAAGTTTCTGTTTGAAGTTTGAAACAGATTTGGTGTTGAATTTGCTTATTTGTTGGATTATCTGTTGGATTTAAGTTGTTTTTTTGCTTATTAGAGTTGGTTAAACTTGTCCTGAGCATTTGGTTAACTTTGTGCTTATTAGCTTATTTTTAGCTTATTGCATCAACTGCTTATCTGTCCATCTGCTTATCTAGGTTCAGTAGACTTTTGATTTTATTTTTCTTAGCTTCTAAATAATATTTTAGACTTATCCTGAATTTTTCAGATTTTTCTAAAGTCATTTGATATTTTTAATCTTTTTAATTAGTTTAAAATAGTAATTAAATCATAATAAATAGAATATTAATCAGAAAAATATAATTTTAATTTTCATAATTTTCTTTTGTCATTTGTAATCTAGGAAAAATATAATTATATTTTTAGACCTTAAGAAAATCAAAAATAGAAAAATAGTGATAGCTTCTATTTAATAGAATTTATCTTTTTAAATTTTAATTAAGTAAATTTCAATTTTATAATTTTCTTAGCTTCTTTTTACTTAATAATATTTTTAGAAAAAGTTTTAGATTTTTCTTTGCTCATTTAGTATTTTTTATAATTTAAATTAGTTTAATTAGTAATTAAATAATAAATAATTAGTAATAATTAAATAAAAAGTGTAAAAAAATATAATTTAAGTTTTAAAATAAGTTTTTAGTAATTTTACATTTTTAGGTTTTAAATTTCATAAATCTCAGTTTTTGTCCCATTTTTAAATTTCCTGTTGCGCGTTTGTAATTTATTCTAGTCGCGTTTAGATTTATTGTGCATAATTGTTTATCGTTTGTTAATTAAATATCAAAAAAGCAAAATCAAAAGCAATCTAAATCATCAATC
The DNA here is from genome assembly GCA_021014915.2 of Artemisia tridentata subsp. tridentata. Taxonomy (NCBI): domain Eukaryota; kingdom Viridiplantae; phylum Streptophyta; class Magnoliopsida; order Asterales; family Asteraceae; genus Artemisia; species Artemisia tridentata. The sequence continues at coordinate 53,948,487 of CP139502.1, read as the reverse complement.
ACTCTAATCCAAAGCTTTCCACAGTTGCCCATTCACACTTCGTTGGGAAACGATCCGGGTAATCACTTACCTGGTTTCACACTACACACACAAACGTGAGTTTGTACAAGTATCCTTTTTCACATAAGGGTGATTTGTATTTATTCACGCGTATCCGTCGTTGCATAATATTCATATATATACTTTAGCACGGATCAAATTTTGGCGCCGCTGCCGGGGAGGTGTGCTGCGACTATTGTGTAAAGTTCAAGCGATTAGTGATTCGAGATCCTTCTTTCAAGAAGTTCCTATTTCCCAAAAACAATATAAAAAACAAAAATATTTTTCTTTTCTTTTCTAATATATATTATCATATAAAAAATAAAAACCCAAAAACATTTTCCGTTTTCTTTGTTAATAATAAATAACAATAAAAAATTACCATCGAGAACCAAGACAGAGTACTACCTAACTGGGGGTACGACCATAATAAGTTCCTAAACCAAAGATTTAAAACTTGCCTTTGTATCACTTGCGAATATCGGCTCACCTTTGATTGATAAACAAACTATAACGGAGGTTTAAGGATAGTCTGACATTAAATTGTCGGACTGAAAGAAGCGGGTTTTTAAGGAGCATTAATTGCCCACCTTTGCTTCTCCGCCACTCTGTGCGTTTATCTTTTAGAGAGCTACCGTACGCTTGTTGATTATTGGTTTAAGTTAACTTGTGTTTTTTCTCGATCTTGTTTTAATTGGATTTGTTTTCATCTTCACTTTTCAAAAACAAAAAGAATCTTCCTTCCTTTTTCATAATTCTCTCGACTCTGAGGCTTCTTAGAGTTGTGTTCTAGTGCATGCGCACGCGTTCTTCTAGGTCTACGAGCCCGTTACGTGAGCTTGGCAACATTCCTCGAAGACGAAATCGTAGACGTAGACGTTCTTCTTCAATAGTCGAACCCGAGGTTCGTACTATTCCTGTTCTCATGGCGGCTGAGCCGACTATGAATGAGCTTCTCCAAGCACCCATCGAGGGTTACGGAGATGCTATCGTTGTTCCGGCCATCGTGGCCGAGAATTTTGAGCTCAAGACGGGGTTGATAAATCTTGTAACCTCGCGTCAATTTTATGGTTTTGAAAGGGACGATCCTCAAGATCACATTCGATGGTTTAACAAAATCACGTCTACCATCAAATGCAAAAACGTCCCTGAATAGGCAATCAAACTTCTTCTTTTCCCATTTTCCATCGATGGGGCTGCCCGGATTTGGCTTGATAAACAACCCCCTCGATCGATTGTAACATGGGAAGATTTGGTTAAGAAGTTCGTGAATGAATTTTTTCCTCCTTCCAAAACCACGAGTCTTAAAAACGAAATCATGAAATTTACACAGAAATTCGATGAATCATTTAGTGAGGCATGGGATCGTTATAAGGAAATGCTTCGCAAATGTCCTCATCATGGTTTCTCTGAGTTGATGCAACTCGACACTTTCTACAATGGTGTGAGCTCAGCTGATCAAGAATCTCTCAATTCCTCCGCTGGAGGTAATTTCTTGAATCGAACCACAAGGGATGCTTTAGCAATCATCGAGAACAAGTCTAAGGTCCGCACTCCACGAAGCAAACCGGTTGTTTCCCAAATGAGTGTTGGTCCTTCTACCTCATCATCAGTGGGTCAGTCCAGCACCGATGCTAGACTTGACGAACTCACGAAGGTTATTAAATCCTTGGTTCTCACCACACAGAAAGTCTCCTCTCCCTCTCCTCCGCAAACTTCTCAACCTGCTGAATTCAAAAAGGTAGAAGTTTGTGTCACTTGTGGTGGTCCACATGCATACTATAATTGTACTGCCACTGATGGTACATTTGAAATTAATGCAATAGCCGGTAGTTCCAACCAAGGAGGTAACCAATACCGTCCTCAAGTGGAACCAAACTACCGTCCTCAAAATGGACCACCCGGATTTCCTCAACCCAACAATCCAAATAGGTTTAATCCTAATCAGCAAAGAGGGCAAAACATGCAAAATCAATTTCATGCCCCGATCAATCAATACCCACCCCAAAGGGGTAATCAAGGGTATTCAGCTCCTCATTACCAAGAACCGCCTTCAAGTGAACTCAATAACTATATCAAGGTTAATGATACCAAACTGAAGGCAATGCAAAATCAAATCTTTACTTTGAGGAATGATTTACAATCTTCAATAACCAAGCAGGGTAATGAGTTGAAGAGTGAGCTTATGGCTACAAACAACAAAATGGAACATTCTCAAAACAACATTGAGAATATGCTTGCTAGTCTCATAAGCCATCTCACTCCACCTTCTACCTCGGGAGGTCTCCCTGGTAACACTATTCCCAATCCCAAGGGTGAACTTAAAGCTATCACCACACGCAGTGGCAAAGCTTATGATGGACCCGAGATTCCTACTACCACTTCTTCTCTTCCCAAGGTAGTGGAACGTGAACCTGAGGCGACAAAGGACAAGGTGCAAGTTACTAGCCCACAAAGTACCGCACACGTCTACCCTCAGGATATCCCAAAAACCAAACTCAAACCTGGAGTTGTCTTTGAATCTGCTGAAACTCCCGTTGAGATCCCTAAATCCAAACCTTCAATACCTTATCCATCACGACTCAATGAGCAAAAGCTCCGTGAAAAGGCTAGTCACCAAATGGACAAGTTCTATCAAATCTTTCAAGATTTGCACTTTGACATAAGCCTTGCGGATGCTATCATTATGATGCCCAAATTTGCATCAAATGATCAAGAACTTGTTAAGTAACAAGGAAAAATTGTACGAAATGGCAAAAACTCCTTTAAACGAGAATTGCTCTGCAGCAATTTTAAAGAAGCTTCCCGAGAAGCTTGGAGATCCTGGAAAATTTCTCATCCCGTGTGTTTTTCCAGGAATGGTTGAATGCTTCGCTTTGGCCGATCTTGGCGCTAGCATTAACCTGATGCCTAATTCAGTATGGAAGAAACTTTCTCTTCCTGAACTTACTCCTACCTGCATGACTCTTGAGCTTGCAGATCGTTCTATCACTCGTCCACTCGGCATTGCCGAAGATGTATTCGTGAAAGTAGGAAAGTTCCATTTTCCAGCTGACTTCGTTGTTGTTGAATTCGATGCTGATCCAAGGGTTCCTCTCATTCTTGGAAGAGGATTCCTAAGGACGGGCCGTGCTCTAATTGATGTGTTCGAAGAGAAAATAACTCTTCGTGTTGGTAATGAAGCAGTCACTTTTAACCTCGATCAAACTTCGAGGTACTCCTCAAATTATGACTCTGAATCGGTTAACCGAATAGATGTCATTGATGTTGCTTCAGAGGAGTACTCTCAAGAAGTTCTGGGTTATGTTCATAATTCTTCGAGTGGTGATCCCACTCCATCTTCTGAACCTATAATCGCAAATTCTTCTCCTTCTCTCACTCCGTTTGAGGGAAGTGACTTCATCTTAGAGGAAATAGAGGCCTTTCTCAAAAGTGATTCAGTTCCCGATGGAATTGATAACCAAGAGATTGACCTGGAAGGGGATATTCTTCTCCTTGAGAAGATGTTAAATGAAGATCCCTTTCTTCCTCCTGTTCTTCCACAAAAACTTCATAATGAGGAAATCAAATCAGTTGAGAAAACCGATGAATTTCCTGAGGTCGAACTCAAAGACTTACCGCCTCATCTCGAGTATGCATTTTTGGAGGGTGATGATAAATTACCCATCATAATTGCTAAGGATTTGAGTGAGGATGAAAAGACTGCTCTTATAAAAGTTTTGAAGTCACACAAGCAAGCAATTGCTTGGAAACTCTCCGACATCAAGGGTATTAACCCTGAATTTTGTACTCACAAGATTTTAATGGAGGATGATCTTAAACCGGCAGTTCAACATCAAAGAAGGGTGAATCCTAAAATTCATGAGGTTATCAAGCAAGAGGTTCTCAAACTTCTTGATGCCGGATTGATTTACCCTATCTCGGATAGTCCTTGGGTTAGTCCCATTCATTGCGTTCCAAAAAAGGGTGGCATAACTGTTGTCACAAATGAAGAAAATGAGTTGATTCCAACTCGATTGGTTACGGGGTGGCGTGTCTGCATTGACTATCGTAAGTTAAATGATGCCACCCGTAAAGACCATTTTCCTCTACCCTTCATGGACCAGATGCTTGAGAGATTAGCGGGAAACGAGTACATTGTTTCCTTAATGGTTTCTCGGGTTACTTTCAAATTCCCATTGATCCGCAAGATCAAGAAAAGACTACCTTTACATGCCCTTATGGAACTTTTGCTTATAAACGTATGCCTTTTGGCTTATGTAATGCTCCGGGCACGTTCCAAAGGTGTATGATGGCCATATTCACCGACATGATCGGTAAAACAATGGAGGTCTTTATGGATGACTTCTCGGTCATTGGGGATTCGTTCCAAGCATGTCTCTCTAATTTAGAAAACATGTTGAAAAGGTGTAAAGACACCAATCTTTGTCTAAATTGGGAGAAGAGTCACTTTATGGTTAAAGAGGGCATTGTCCTCGGCCATAAGATTTCCAAGAGTGGGATTGAGGTTGACAGAGCTAAAGTTGATGTCATTGCTAAATTACCTCATCCCACTACCGTCAAAGGTATTAGGAGTTTTTTGGGTCATGCTAGTTTCTATCGTAGATTCATACAAGATTTTTCTAAAATCGCCCGGCCTATGACTCATCTCCTTGAAAAGGATGCTCCTTTTATCTTCTCTCCTGAGTGCGTTGAAGCTTTTCAAACTCTAAAGAAAAAGCTTACTGAAGCACCCATTTTAGTTGCCCCCGACTGGGACTTGCCGTTTGAGCTCATGTGCGATGCAAGTGATTTTGCTATCGGTGCAGTCCTGGGGCAACGAAAAGCCAAACACTTTCAGCCTATCCACTACGCAAGTAAAACTATGACTGAAGCTCAAACTCATTACACCACTACAGAAAAAGAATTGTTGGCTGTGGTGTATGCCTTTGAGAAATTTCGGCCATATTTGATCTTGACCAAATGTGTAGTGTATACGGATCACTCGGCTCTCAAATATCTCTTTGCAAAGCAAGATGCAAAGCCGAGATTGCTCCGTTGGGTTCTCCTCCTGCAAGAATTTGATATCATTATACGTGATAAAAAAGGAGCTGAGAACCTAGCTGCTGATCATCTGTCCCGATTAGAGAACCCACATGTAATAACCCGAAATTTTCGAGTTATAAACTTTCTGTAAACCCGAAACTATTGGTTATGAAATTTAATCAAGTTATTTTATTCACCTTTGCATTCCAAATTGTTGTTATATATATATATATATATATTTTTTTTAAATGACTAGTGAGATTACGAAACGACCACATAACATTCTTATTGGAACCACACACGTACCGACACTGTGACCGTATGGCATGAGCAAAATAAATCAAAGAAAGAATGTACAGAACAAATCATAAAAATGATACGAACTCGGAAGTAAACTCAAATAATAAATGATGACTCTAAAGATATGAGCTCTCGGGCTAGAGATATTTGAAACGAGGCCAGCTCCGACACGGTCCAACGAAACACGGGTATTTAAGACACAAATTATACCCTACTAAATTTTAAAAGTACACTACTCCTCCTAGATAAATAAAAATCTAACTATAATACATAAAAATTAATAATACATTCTTCCCCTCTTGGTTTTGTCGGCATTCACTCACCCCCAAAAGCAAGTATATAGTTTTTTTTTTTACCTTACCTCTTTGCTGCTACCCTCCTTTTCTTGTTCCTGCCGAGACCCAAAAACCACCAAACCCTCATCTCCTTTCAAAACCCACCTTCTACCTCTATCATCATTTTCGGCAAAGACCCTCATCCCCAAAAACACCACCCTCTCGTTTTGTCGCTATGACCATCTTCCCCAAAACCCAGAAACCGAACCATCGCCTTCACCATTTAATTAAGTGTTGACCAAACCCTCTTGTCTCTTATTTAGTCACAAGGATTCATATGTTATAGAGCCACTAAAATAGAGATAGAACACCGATTAGGGTAGTTTAGTTCTCCAACAATCCGAAAGGGGTTATGGAGCTTAACTCCATGATCTCCTATAAATTCGTACCCCCATGGGCTATCCGAATCACACAAACAAACAACACACTAAAGAAATTGAGAAGTTCTCAAAGGTTTGGATCAAGTTGTGATTCGGATAAAGAAGCCGTAGTGGGTCGATATTGGAAGCTAGGATTGTTCGGGTTTTGGAGCTTTTGGATTCGAGTCTAATTAGTGACCTTCAAGTTTCAGGTTAATTATAAACTTTGGTTTGATATTAGTTCTTTTCTGCTTTATCAGATAGTATAGACAAATTGGTTTTGTTTGATAACAATCTATATTTTTCTTTTTCATTTTTTTTCTATTTTCATTTCGAGGCATATGAATTAGCAAACTTAGATTAGATGAGAAAAATGTAGTTTTAGAATAAAATGGGTCGAGTAGGGAAATTTGACTTTTAAAGTCATGTGTGAATTAGTTTTGAAATGGGTAAGTTAAGTATTGCTTTCAAACGGGTCAAAAGGGGAGTTTGACTTTAAAAGTCCCGGGTTGAGTTAGTTATGAGCTCATTAAAAGTTATTAGGAACTTGAAATGGTAGAATGTCTGCGGATTGGTTATTAAGGGATGGCAGTAGGATTCGAAATCTCATTTTGAGGTTAGAATGACCACTAGCGAGACCATAGCTCGACCTTAGTAACATGCGACCCTTTTCGTCAAAGTCTCGTTTGAGACAGTCTCTTAAAACTTGCGAATGACTTGGTTTATTCCAACTCAAAATGCAGACAATCCATTTCCTCTAAAACTAAACTTAGTACCTGCGTTTTATTTAGTAAAATTGGATCTAACTTGGTACTGGGCCGGAGCCCAATATAAAATATAATAGAGAAACTTTTGTAATTCGTACCAGGCCACAAATCTTTGGGTTACAATTGAGTGGGCCGCAACCCATGTAGGTTAATTTAAAAACTGAATGTGCGTTTGGTTTTAGAAGCTAAAAAAGAAGTATTACATTTTTAAGATATGATGTCACCTAGTGAAACCCGAATTGACAACACGACAAATATTAGCTATTCGAATGGTGACAAAACCGAATAACCGAAACACTAAAAATTGTTATACGCCGTCAATAATATTTGCAAAATAAATGGTTATCACGTACAACAATAAAGCGATTGTTTTGAAAACATATATAAACTATTTTACGTTCATCGAATCTTAAATCAAGAATGCAAACTAAATTATGCCATACTATCTAGGTCACGCGTTGGAGTAACTACACACCTTTTTGATTCTATTTCGTCACAGATTCTACTACTACCAAGGTGAGTTCATAGTCCCACTTTTACAATGTTTTCAAATCCCGTGGGGAGATACATGCTATAAATCTGAACACAAATATTTTTGTAAGCTATCCTGATTGATATTGCTAAGTAATATTGCCTAAGTTACCACCCTGCCAAAAAGTCCCTTATATCATGAACCATTAATCACTTGCGAGTGAACGCGAATTTAGTGAATAGATCTATTGGAAGTTGACGACCCACTTGAAGTTAGCCTGGAATGGTAACCAAGTGCACTTTATTCGAATTATCAAGAGTTTGGCAAACTCCTACGACGAGGGCATTATCACCCACATCATTGCTATGATGTGGGCTATTTATATTATTTATTATTACACCCGATGTTAAGGTTTGCGTGTCATGAGGCTTAGGGCAATATTTATATCACACTTCAATATCATTGTTTTCACTATTATCTGACTTGTGTTCAAACTATTACAAATTAAACACTATGAATTCACTCAACCTTTGTGTTGACGTTTTAAGCATGTTTTATCTCAGGTATTTAAAGAAGCTAAAGGCACGGAGTGGAACAGGGCCCCCTTTTGGACGTTGTCTAAAAACAATTGTTTTCATTCATCTTAAACATTTTTCTTTTTGTATTTCTAAATATCATGACTTTGTTGTTGACAACTCTGATTTGAATTTGATGAATGATAACAAATTTTCACAAAACGTCTCTTTCGAGTCGTTTTCTATAATTATGACTACGATCTAAGATGTAATATCCCAAATTAGACTTCCGCTGCTTCATTACGATTTTTGGGGTGTTACACCACACCAAGATGTTTTCGAGAAAAAGGAAATAAATGAAACATTTCCTCTCGAAACACTCAATGCGGTTGCTTTTCGAGGAGATTCTACTACCCCATGGTTTGCAGACTTTGCAAATTACCATGCGGGTAACTTCATAGTGAAAGGGATGTCGACCCAACAGAAGAATAAATTCTTCAAGGATGTTAAACATTACTTCTGGGATGACCCCTACTTGTTCAAAATCTGTGCGGATCAAGTCATCCGACGGTGTGTTTACGGACAGGAAGCTATTGACATTCTCAAATCTTGCCATGCCGGACCCACTGGGGGCCATCATAGTCCAAACTACACCGCCAAAAAGGTGTTTGATTCCGGGTTTTATTGGCCCACAATCTATAAGGATGCCCAAGATCTCATCAAAACTTGTGAAGCTTGTCAGCGTAACGGAAATATTTCACAACGAAATGAAATGCCACAAAATGCTATTCAAGTTTGTGAAATCTTTGATGTCTGGGGCATTGACTTTATGGGGCCATTTCCATCATCTCGAGGAAACAAATACATTCTCGTGGCTGTTGACTATTTGTCAAAATGGGTTGAAGCAAAAGCTTTACCTACCAATGATGCCCGAGTTGTTGTAAAATTCCTGAAAGCTCTGTTTGCCCGTTTTGGAACTCCACGTGCTATAATCAGTGATCGTGGAATGCATTTTTGCAATGAAAAATTTGATAAAGTCATGCAAAAGTATGGTGTAACTCACCGTCTTTCTACTGCGTATCACCCACAAACAAGTGGGCAAGTGGAAGTTTCAAATCGTGGTATTAAAAGAATTCTGGAAAGGACTGTAGGAGAAAATCGTGCATCCTGGTCGGATAAGTTGGATGATGCATTATGGGCCTTTCGTACAGCTTACAAAACACCCATCGGGTGTACGCCTTACAAGCTTGTGTACGGAAAGGCATGTCATCTTCCGATCGAACTAGAGCACAAAGCCTACTGGGCATTGAAACATGCCAACTTTGACCTTCAAACTGCGGGTGATCACCGTAAAGTTCAAATGAATGAATTAAATGAACTACGTGATCAAGCATACGAGAACTCTTTGATCTACAAAGAAAAGACAAAGAAGATTCATGACTCTAAAATCAAGAACCGCGTTTTCAACGTTGGTGACCGAGTCCTTCTTTTCAATTCAAGATTGAAGATCTTCTCGGGAAAACTCAAATCCCGTTGGTCTGGTCCATTCACTGTCACAAAAGTTTATCCATATGGTACCGTTGAGTTATCTCAAGCTGACGGACCTAACTTTAAAGTGAATGGCCATCGGTTGAAACATTACTTTGGAGAGGACATACCACCCATGGTTGTCCCGGATCTTCAAACTTTCCCCATGAACCAATGAATGCGGGGATCGAGTCAAGCTAGTGACTCGGTGATCAAAAACTCAAGCACCATATGGGTTTTCACCCATATTTCTGACTTCTTTCTCTGTTCTACCACCCTAGTGTGGGGGAGATGCCCCACATGTTGTATATATGGAAATTTCAAAAAAAAAAAAAAGTGTATATAAAATATAAATGGCTATTAGTATTTCCCTTTCACGTTCTAAGTGTTGGTTTAACAACCGGTACTTTGAATATTGAGGGCAATATTCAGTTCTAAGTGTGGGGGGGAATTCTAGCGAATTTAATCAAATGTACCATCTAGTACCCCCATTTTAGCCAAAATTTTAAATTTTTTTCTCACTTAGAACGCAATAAATGGTTATCAGTCCGCCATGTCTAACCCACATAAGGATTGGCTAATCCGAGAGCAAACGGCTCTTGGTAAAGATGTCTCAAATCCGTTGATGGCTTACAATTTGCCGAAAATTGTATGGTTTTCGACTCGCCATATCTTTAAAAGTGAAGAGTTGGCTAGCCCGCAAGGTTGTGGCTTGTGGTAAAGGCAGTGAAAAACCATAATTGGTAATCAGCTCACCAAAGATAATATTGATAATTTATCTAAGAGTTGGCTAGTCCAGAAGCAAACGGCTTTTGGTAAAGACAAATCAAAACCGTTGACAGCTGATGGTTTGCTCAAAATCATTTGGTTATCATTGTACCAAAGTATCACATACTAAAACATTGGCTACTCCAGAAGTAATGGCTTTTGGTAAAGAGATAAAATCCATTAAAACTTCATAAAAGATTGCTAGGGACTAGCAATAGTTTAGTGTGGGGGATTGATGAGTGTGTAAATACTCATCATTTTTGTCGTATCTGAACTGCCAAAACATCCAAAAACACTCAAAAATGCATCAAAATACTGAAAATATCCCAGGGATTGTGTTTTATAGGTTTTAAATGCAAAATGTTTAAAAACAATTGAAAAACGAACAAAGTTTGCAAAATTGGCAGTTTCAGTCCCTCAAGTTTCAAAACTTGTCAAAATTAGTCCCTAAGCATTTGTTTTGTAAGAAAAGTCACCAAAGGTCCTTTTGAAATTAATAATTATCATATTTAGTCCTTTGGTGAAAAGTTTAAATAAATTACAAGTTTGGTCCCTGCACTTTCAGAATTTGCAAAAATGATCCCTGGGAAATATTATTTTTTGGAAACATCATGTATGGTCCCTGGATTATTGAAACATGGCAGGAATTACCCTTGGTTTATTTTGGAAGATGTACAAGTTTGGTCCTCCAATTTTTAGAAGTTACAAGAATGGTCCTTGTGATTTAACTATAAACCAAATCCGGATCTTAAATAAATAAAACAAACCCATCCTTAACTAAAACCCAACCCATCCCATTTATCTAAACCCAGCCCACAAGCCCAATCATAACCCGATCCAACCCAACTTTTTTAGTTAAACCGAAGGTTTGACTTCGGTCAAACCTATCCTTTCCCTTCAAACCGCCAAAACACAAAACCATACCGCCATCCAATACCACCATTGTCCACCACCCTCCTGACACACACACTCCCCCTCCTCCTACACGCTACCTAACCACTCCAAAAGCATTAAATGCTTCTTCCCCACTCCCTCAGACCCATGAGATAACCTATCCACCCTTATCCACTTTTGGCGCCAAAAATATGTTTTGATGGCTCAGATCGAATGAAGACAATTCAAGGGTTGGGATTTGTTCAGAGATGAAGTGTTAGCTTATCCCACCATAATATATTATAAATAGCAGAGTAGTGTAAGCAATTAGAGTAGTAGTTAGTTTTAGTGTAATCGTATTTTACCTTTGTTAGTTGTAATCTTGTAATTTATCATTTCCAGTTGTAATTCAAGTTAATTTCAATCAAGTTAAATTTATGTGAAGCAGTATTGTACTCAGTTTCAGTTCTAATAGAATTTCAAGTTATAAGTTGATTCGTATAAGCTCAAGTCACTTTAAATTACCATTAAAAGCTCCAAACACCCTTGCTATAAGCTCATCATAGCTTTATGTAAGCTTATATAGTGGATACTAGTTCTAAGTTTCAAATTTGAAGAAAGTCAACAAAAAAGTCAACATAAGCTCTTAAAAGCTATTCTGGGTTTAAAAAGCTCTCAGGAAGGTTTCTTTGGGTTTTCTAGCTTGTTTTTAACAAGCTAGATTGTTCTGTTCTGTGCATGCTATGCCTATAGCCACTCTCTCAGTTGTAAGCTTTTCATCCATTTTAGCTTATTTTCCCATTTCACTGTAGAAGTGCTTATTATTAGCTAATTATTGTTGTTACATGCTATTTGTTAGTTTTTAATCATATTTGGGTAGTTGTATCAGAAGTTAGATAGCTTTTCATCATTTTGCTTAAAAAACTTATAAAAGTCCAAAAATAGCTAAGTAGTATATAACTTGTTAGATTGCTTATTTTTCTGTTGGAAGTTGCTAATCAGTATTTGTATAAGTTAGTTGATCATTAAAATCATAGCTTTTAGTTCAAAATATTTTGTTTCCTTTGAAAATCCACCACAGAATACCCATAAAGGGCTGTTTGGTTTAAGGTAGTCAAAACAGTCATACTAGCTTATACTGTTCATGTGCCATATTGCAAAGTTTGATCCTGCTTAAAATGAGTTTTAGAAGCTGTTTTTAAGTTGTGAAAAGTTCATTTGATAGGTTGTGTAGTTTTGTGCTATCTGTGGGATTTTGAGGAGCTCAACTGCTCCAATAAGCCCATAGGAGCTTTAAGCTTTTTCTGGCCTTGTTCTTGACTTTTCTGAGTCCATTTGAGTCCAATTAGAGTAGCCACAAAAGTTGGTTTGAAGCCCTAAGGCTTGTGCTTTTCTGCACAACTCTGCACAAGCAACTCAGCATACACTGAGTTGCTGAAGCAGCTGATCTAAGCCAATTTGTGGCTTATCCACATAAGCTCAGGCTCTAATTTTTGGTTTTCTGGATAGCTCATACTGCTAGCTTACTTTTGCCCCCATAAGATTGCATCTCAGAAGCTTATTACACTGCTTAATCTGCCTTGCAATTTAGCATTTTTCTGAAGTTTCTGTTTGAAGTTTGAATCAGATTTGGTGTTGAATTTGCTTATTTGTTGGATTATCTGTTGGATTTAAGTTGTTTTGTGCTTATTAGAGTTGGTTAAACTTGTCCTGAGCATTTGGTTAACTTTGTGCTTTTTAGCTTATTGCATCAACTGCTTATCTGTTCATCTGCTTATCTAGGTTCAGTAGACTTTTGATTTTATTTTTCTTAGCTTCTAAATAATATTTTAGACTTATCCTGAATTTTTCAGATTTTTCTAAAATCATTTGATATTTTTAATCTTTTTAATTAGTTTAAAATAGTAATTAAATCATAATAAATAGAATATTAATCAGAAAAATATAATTTTAATTTTCATAATTTTCTTTTGTCATTTGTAATCTAGGAAAAATATAATTATATTTTTAGACCTTAAGAAAATCAAAAATAGAAAAATAGTGATAGCTTCTATTTAATAGAATTTATCTTTTTAAATTTTAATTAAGTAAATTTCAATTTTATAATTTTCTTAGCTTCTTTTTACTTAATAATATTTTTAGAAAAAGTTTTAGATTTTTCTTTGCTCATTTAGTATTTTTTATTATTTAAATTAGTTTAATTAGTAATTAAATAATAAATAATTAGTAATAATTAAATAAAAAGTGTAAAAAAAATATAATTTAAGTTTTACAATAAGTTTTTAGTAATTTTACATTTTTAGGTTTTAAATTTCATAAATCTCAGTTTTTTTCCCATTTTTAGATTTGCTGTTGCGCGTATGTAATTTATTCTAGTCGCGTTTAGATTTATTGTGCATAATTGTTTATCGTTTGTTAATTAAATATCAAAAAAAGCAAAATCAAAAGCAATCTAAATCATCAATCACTCTAATCCAAAGCTTTCCACAGTTGCCCATTCACACTTCGTTGGGAAACGATCCGGGTAATCACTTACCTGGTTTCACACTACACACACAAACGTGAGTTTGTACAAGTATCCTTTTTCACATAAGGGTGATTTGTATTTATTCACGCGTATCCGTCGTTGCATAATATTCATATATATACTTTAGCACGGATCAGGTAACTGCATATACACATCCTCATCAAGCTCACCATACAGAAAGGCATTATTAACATCAAGCTGATATAGAGGCCAGCCATTCTGTACAACTATACTTATGATTATTCTCACAGTCACAATTTTAATAACTAGAGAAAAAGTCTCTTCATAATCTATTCCTTCTTTTTGATTAAAGCCTTTGGCTACAAGCCTAGCTTTAAACCTTTCTACATCTCCATCAGATTTATACTTGATCTTCCACACCCATTTACAGCCAATTGCTCTTCTCCCAACAGGGAGTTCAACAATGACCCAGGTATTATTTATGTTTAAAGCTTCCATTTCAAGATTCATGGCATCAATCCATTTGTTATCTTTAATAGCCTCATTATATGTTTTAGGTTCAATGATTTTATTGAGACTAGTAGAGAACACATAATTCTCTTTATTTAGATTACTATAATTAACAGATTTATCAATACCATACTTAACTTTACCTTCTAACACAAAATCACTCAGTTTGGTTGGCATACTTGCTTTTCTACTAGACTTTCTAACATATGTTCTCAAATTAGCTTGTCTATCTGGTGTCACCACAGGTGTCACAACAGTCTCATGAAACAAATCATTAAAATCTTGATAATAATCATCATCACCCTCAGATATTTTATCATTTTCCTCAAGTCTTGCATTCTCCAAACCTTCACTGTTGACATCATCTGTTACATCAGGATGTACCACCTCATCCTTTAAGATGTCATCAGATGAGCCTCCAAGTGAAGATTGGTCTATGCCTTCACTCTTTTCAGATATTTTAACTATTTCTTTCTCTCTCTTATCATCATAGGGTTCATCTGATGTCTCTAGGCCATAATTAAAAAAGTTTCTATTATTAGCATTTTGAAACTCAAACACATATTCTTTGTTCTCAGAACTGTGTTTAAGAGGAAACACATTTTCATAAAACTTCACATCTCTTGAGTAAAAAACCTTTTTAGTTTCAAGATTAAACAACTTATACCCCTTTTTGTTAAAAGAATAACCTATAAACACACACTTTTCTGACCTAGAGAAAAACTTATCAGAATTATTCAACACAGTTGCAAAACACAAGCATCCAAAAACTTTTAAAAGAGAGAGATTAGGTTCTATTTTGTAGATTATTTCATAAAGTGATTTTCCAGCCATCACAGAGCTAGGAGTCGTGTTAATTAAGTAAACAGCTGTTAGAATACACTCAGACCATATGTTCAAAGGTAGCCCCCCGGGAAACATGAGGCCTCTAGCTACATTCAACAAGTGTCTATGTTTTCTTTCAGCTAAACCATTTTGTTGTGGTGTATAAGCACAAGAAGTCTGTTGATGTATACCATTATCTTTACAAAACTTATCCATATTGTAATTCACAAACTCAGTTCCATTATCACTTCTAAAAACCTTCACAGTTTTATCAAATTGAGTCTTAATCAGGTTAAAAACAGTTACAATTTGAGAAAATACTTCTGTTTTCCCCCTTAATAGAAACACCCAAACAGCTCTTGAAAAATCATCAACAACAGTTAAAAAGTACTTATACCCCTCTTTACTTTGAACCTTGTAAGGACCCCAAACATCTAAGTGAACAATCTGCCCAACCTCTGAGGTTTTGTGTTCACTAAGAGGAAAAGGATCCCTTGTCTATTTAGCCTTGTGACACACTTCACAAGGATCACTTTTAAACTCATTTTCAATCTTAAGTTTGTGTATGAGAATGTTTAAAACTTGATTAGAAGGATGACTAAGTCTATTATGCCATATACACTTAGACAAACAACAAACTTGAATGTTATTATTTAATAGTTTTTTTACCTGTATTAAGAAAATACA
Organism: Artemisia tridentata subsp. tridentata; assembly: GCA_021014915.2. Lineage (NCBI taxonomy): Eukaryota > Viridiplantae > Streptophyta > Magnoliopsida > Asterales > Asteraceae > Artemisia > Artemisia tridentata. The sequence continues at coordinate 53,932,997 of CP139502.1, read as the reverse complement.
GCCCATTATGTTGACTACCAGTCCCCATTTGGGTCTTTAGAACAGAATCCTGAAGAATACAAACATCTTCATAAAATATTACTCTACATTTGTTATCTTTATTAAGCTTGTGAACTGACAACAAGCTGACTTGATATCCAGGAACAACCAAGACATCATGAATAGTCAACTTGTCAGTCAATTTTAGACTGCCAATGTGAGTAACTTTAGCTTTAGTACCATTTGGATGACCCACAGTCATATTAAGTTTTGAAACATCAACAATATTAATCATATTCAAGATTGTGTAAGTCATATGTTGACTGGCACCAGAATCTATAATCCAACCAATATATATGTGATATGTGCTTATGTTGGTATTATGATTAAAAATTTTAGAGTGACTGAAACTAATAACACAGTTTATACCTGCAACATTTGCAGGAATACTGCAGCTTCCAGATTTTTCACTAATCAAAGCCATAAGCCTTTGATACTGCTCATCTGTGAAACAATTAGATGACCCAGCAGACTTGTCCTTATGACCTGAAACATTGTTGCTACTAGCAGTATTCTGATTATAAGTGTTTTTCTTTTGAAAACCAGCAGGATAACCAACTAGTTCAAAACACCTATCAACAGTTTGACCATTCATTTTACAATGAGTGCAGACCAAATTAGGTTTATTTAACCTTCTATTCAAATTGTTATTATTATTAGAATTCTTATTAGCAGACCAATTAGTAGACCAACTAGAACCTCTAGAATTGGTCTTAGAAACAAAAGCAGTGTTATCAGACTTAGAAGTACTATGAGTGGAAGTACTTCTGTGAGACTCATCCCTTGACAAAGTTGCAAAAGCCCCTTTGACATCAGGAATAGGATCAGTGGTAAGGATTATACTCCTAATAGGAGCATAAATCTCATCCAAACCCATGAGAAATTGCATCAACTTAATCAATTTATTATGTTCTTTAAATTTTGTGGAACCATCACAAGTACACTCTAGCACACTGACAAGAGAGTCATATTGCCTCCACAGAGCATTAAACTTGTGATAATATTCAGACAAAGTGATACCAGACTGTGTGAATGAGTGAATTTGATAATGCATATTGTAAATTATTGAAGCATCTGTTTTATCATAAGTTTCCTTTAATTCATCCCATACATCTTTAGCATTTTTAGAATAAACTTGTGACATAAACACATCTTGTGAAACACATCCAAGAATCCAAGAAAGAACCACATAATTGCACCTATCCCATTGTGTTTGCATAAAACCAGGTTCTTCAGGCCTTTTAATTTTTCCATTTATAAAACCAAGTTTATTTTTAGTGTGAATTGCTATAGTAATAGCAGCAGACCAAACCTTATAGTTTTATGGACCTTCCAGTTTAAAACTTATTAGTAGTATACCATTAGTATCATTACTATGCAAATACAATGGGTCAAACTGGTCAAGTTGGTCAGAACCACCACCTGAACCAGATGCCTTTTCCTTATGCTTATCATCATCAGACATGATGAAAACTCAAAGCAAAGAAACAGAACAAAAAGAAACAACAAAAAACTGATACACCTTATATCTCCTCAATCACAAATAAACCACCAATTAGCCAACTCCAACACAAACAAAACCTCAACCTACACTTCGTCTCATGCAATTTCTAGAAAACCTAAAAAAAAAAACCTAAAAGAGAGCGTGAGAGGTGTTACAGAGCACGCAAATCCAGCAATATTGACCAAGAAGATCAATAAGAACTAAGAACCAAATGCAGCGGAACCAGAACCTGAAAAATATCAATAACAAACAAATTAGTAACCAATTATGTATAAATAACACACAAAGAACAATAAGACTCAATAATAACAACTCTAATCCTGAATTAGGGTTTGATACAGTAAACCCTAATTTTGACGACACACCAATAAGATCAAGATCTATGAGATCTTGAGTATTGATGAACTCAAATAAGTACATTTTATTACTATCATTTATCCTATTTATTTGACTTGTTTTACTATATTATGTATGAGGATTGATACTTAATCGTTTACTTTTGTAATTCTCAGGTAAAAACAAGCATTTGGTGAAACTTGGCGTTTTTGGACTAATAATGGAGCAAAACATGCATAAAGTGAAGAGTCTACTGAAATGGACAAGATCAAGTTAAATCTGCTCCAGATGCGCCGCATCTCACCTATGACATGCGCCGCATCTCTATCAAGATATCACCAGATACGATCCAAGATACAAGAGGACATGCGCCGCATCTAATCATGGAGTTACGCCGCATCTTCTGGCGGTGTACGAATATTCCTGAATATTATAATCTTGGACCCCACGCGAAGTTAAGTCAATGCGCCGCATCTACTTAATAGATGCGCCGCATCTTCCCTCAGACAGAAACTATAAATACCCCAAGACCAGACGAATTCCAAAAGAGCTTTTGGTCAGACCATATAATACCGAAGACCGAACAGGAGAAACCAAGGACGAATTCAGTCAAGGAGGCAGCACAAGACACACCAAAATCAAAGATACAAGAGCTGTAAGAAGGTGCTGCATGTGTTTAATTCATTAAGTAGTTTTGTTTTATTGTGTTAGCAAACTTTAATTCATCAGGATTGGTGGCTTGTGTAATGTGACAACGAAAGATTGCACTCCCTTTAATACTTGCTTTCCCATCAATTAAAGTTTATATGTTGATGTCTTTGGTTACTACTTATTAGTGCATTGATAAACTCTGTGTTTATTAGTGGCTTGCGGGCATTTGACTACGGAAAATAATGTGGCTCCCACGGTTATTACTAAATTGATCACTTAGGAATAACTTTTAGACATAAGTAATCATTAAGGGTTTACTCGCCGATAAGAATAGGACCAACGAGAAAGGGTTAACTACATACACTTCATATAAAGCTATCAATAAAACAAGTGACAATCTACTTAATCATAAGGACAGCCCTCTTATTGTCTCGAGTATTTATCTGTGTACGTGTGTGCTACTTGCTGATTTGTGCCTATTGGTTTATTTTATTATTTAATTGCAAACAAATCTTGCCAGTCTCTCAGGCTGAAACCCCCTTGCGTTAGGATATTAAAATACTGATTAGAATAACGAGATAATACGTTCCACTCTTAGTGATTGACACTCTACTTACCATTATATTCATACTGACCGGGTACACTGCTCGTTAAGTGTGTGTGTTATTGATAAGTCGGCTAAATATAAATTTAAAACTTGAGTAGGCATTAAAACTGCTAAACCGCAACGACACATCACGCGCATCAAGTTTTTTGGCGCCGCTGCCGGGGAGTGAATTGTTATTATCTGTTAATTTGATTAGTATTTTAATTAGGTTTTTCTTTTTATTAGATTAATTGCATCATTGTATTATTTTGCATATTTGTTGTTTTGTGTGTTATTTGTTTGCTTTTATTTTTGTTTTTGTGTTTATTTTGTTTGTGTGTTTTTTATTTGTTTTTATTTTTCGTATTTTCTGTTCTGCTATCGTTGTACTGTGCTAAATCAAACGATACGGCGCATCTGATCTCTCAGATACGGCGTATTGCGTTTAATTTTTTAAAATACAACGCGTTTAATTAATTCGATACGACGCATCTTTTCCCCAAGATACGGCGTATCTGTTTTTAATAAGAAAATTTTTTTTCTAAGCGATAAAGTAATACGACGCATCTGCTTTTGCAGATACGGCGTATCTGTTTTTGATAAAAAAAAAAAAAAAAAAAAAAAAAAATTCTAAAACGTTAACGCCATACGACGCATCTGCTTTTGCAGATACGGCGTATCTATTATTTTAATTAAAAACAGTTTGCGAATTATTAAACAGATACGGCGTATCGATCTCTGTCGATACGGCGCATCTTCTGAATCAAAAATCTTGTATTTTTAAACGTAACGAAAATACGGCGCATTAACTTTCGTTAATACGACGCATTTAATTTTAAATAAATATCGATTTTTGATTAATTAATTCGATACGGCGCATTCATAAATTCTAAGCGGCGTATCTATTTTCTGAATAAAGTCTGATTAAATTTTAACGATTATAAGATACGGCGTATCCAACTTTTTGGATACGGCGCATCGTCTGCAGATATCAGCTATTTGTATTCATATATCCGTTTCTATATTCATTAATTTCTCTTCTAGCGAACAAATCCTACTGATGATTTTACCTTTGATGACAGATTTTGCTATGGAAGACATGTCAGTTAACGGATATCTTGCTAAGGAATGCTTGTTTTCAGATTCATTCAATGTGCTCATGATCGATGCAGATTTATTCTCTTGGGAGACTCCTCTTGAAGCTGCTTTTAAGGAATTCATGCGTTTGTGCAACATTGACGAAGAGGTGTTCTCTTATGATGTATTTGTGAGGTACACTGGAGATGAATTGTCACTCTTATGGCCTGTCATTGAAGCCAAAGGATTGAACTGGACTACTATCGAAGAAGATGATGGGAAATTCTATCTTGCATACATGGATTCAAGCAACGAAAGCTGTGGTGGAGGCAATACCCAAAACTCTTACATGCCATATTCCGAGCAGTACTGGGGATTAAATGAGAACTATCTGGATGATGAAAAGATTTATGCTGTGGCGGAGTTACTATTTCATGGCAGGTTGGTGAGATTAATGGACCTCTCCCTCAATGATTGGCTTGAACTTAAATATGGTAGTCCGGAATTTGCCCCTGCAAATGAAGTCAAGCGGATTATGACTTCATGGTTGACACGTAGTTTTAAGGAGCAATTTAACGAGTTCATGGAGATAAAAAGGAATATGATTGGAAAATTTTGCTTTGACGTTAACCATGATCCTAACGATGTTGATTTTTCAGAGTGGTTGGCTAGTAAGTTTAATAACTATAAGAGTATGGATCGAGCTACTAAGGATGCATTATGGGTATATTGGATGAGAGGAGAAGACGAAGAAGTAGAAAGCGATTATGGGTCGTCACTTCAAGATTCAACAATCAATGAAGGCATTGAAGAGTTATTCAGAATAGACGTTGATTTGTTCGATTATGAGACACCCTTGTGCAAGCAGTTCAAGGAATTTAACTACCTTCTTCAAGTCGACGATGATGTGCTTACTGGAGATCTACCAGGATTTAAGACTTATGATGATTTCAAAAACACCTGGTACTATGAATGGAATGACCAAGTACCATGGGTTTGGGATAAACCATGGGAATTTGCGCACATTAATCACACTTGTACACCCTTCGTTTTCAAGGATGGGAGTAGTGTTTGGCCGACCTGTGATTATAAGAGTGACGGAACCTGTAATGGGGGAAGTATAATTGGGATGAGACGGGTTGGAAACGATGTAACCTTTGAAGATTATGAGTGGTACGATAATGTTGAAGACTGCCCACTAAAATCGGAGGCTTTACAAGAAAAGGGGAGAATTGAACGCTTGAAAGGACTTAAGGGGACATCGGATACTACTTTCTGGGAATGGGTGCATAAACAGTTTGATGATTTCACAAAGCTTAGTCGACGGTTACAATATGATTTGGAAAGAGAATGGGAGGCGATGCAAGATGATAATAATGATGAATCGTTGATTGAGGAACTAGATGACTATTTGATTAAAGATCCTTATTTTAAGTTTGTTGACAAGGACGAAGAAGAATTCACCAAAAAGAGGTGTCAACTACTTGGGGTCCCTTACAATAAGCCACCCGCAATGATTTGTGAGAAATTTAATGTCGTCAAATACTCTTTGGGACCTGATGAGGGTTATGTTGCAGTGAAGACCAAGAGTTATACTAGATTAAGTCGAACAGAAGAAAATGTTGCGGAACTATACGGGAACATCTTTCGGATGAAGGAAGAAGGATGGACCGTGGCATGGACTAAGTAAAGAGCTGAACGTGAGTCTAACTTGAAGACTCTGGAATAAAGACAAGTGCTTACCGGGAGACAACCCGGAGAATTTTATTATTCTGTTTTTTTGTGTCGAGTCAGTCCAGGCCGCATGAAGATACGGCGCATCTCCATCCTGAGATGCGACGCATCTCCTGCAATGGTCATATCTTATTTTATTTTTCTGCATTTTTATTTTCGACTTTAAAACTATTTATCAGTTTATTTTAATGCGGCGCATCCCTGGTTAAGGATGCGGCGCATCTTTATTCTGATCCGTATTTATTCCAGGCTCGATACGGCGTATCTTCTTCCATAAGATACGGCGCATCGACTGACCTGATGATTTTCAGTTTTAATTTTTAAGTTTTATTTTTTCTAACTACTAATGTATTATGCAAGTTTGAACCTTTCTTATCTTAGGTGTGTTTTAAAGTGTTGGTGGTATTATAGTTTCCTGGATTTCCTGTGGATACATCAAGTATGAAGCTTTAACGTTCTAATCCACAAGAAAAATGATTTTTGCTCTTATACAAATGGAGGATCATACCGAGCAAATCTCAGGGGAGTTTTCCTGTTCTAATTCTTTTATTTTCCAGTTTTTAACCTTTTATACAAACAACGAGGACGTTGTTTAACTTAAGTGGGGGGATTGGAGAATTAGAACACTTAACAATTACTTGTCCTAAACTTTTTCAAAAATTATGCTTAAAATGTGCTTAATATATCAAACTTAAAATTTTTTTGCATGTTTTTGTTTAAGATCTAAGTTGCATAGCTGCACACGTGACGTTATTTTCAAAAATTGTGATTTTCCAAAATTTACAAATATATGAGTGTGCCGGTGACTTGTAAACTTTAGAACTTGGCTTGTATACTATTCGAGACCACCATAATGAGTATTATTTATATAATTGGAATGACTTGTCTAAATTGGTAAAATTCTAGGATTACACCCAAATAGCCTATTATATGTTACGTGATATTAACTAACTACACTGGTTAGTTAACCCCCGTATAAACCCTTTTGTTACTCTCATTTTTAGAGTAAGATACCCCTAGAAAAACAGTCAGAGCCATTCCTTTCGTTTCTTACACCTATGTTTAAAATGTTTCGTTACACCCTTACACCTTAGCCTACCCTGTAGATTAGAATCCATGGTTGGTTAATTGCTATAGGCAAAGTGTGTTTCCTTACATTACCTGTGTTCGCGTGCGTAATTCATTATCTATGGTTAGGTCGGGAAATTGCACAATGCAATTGGAGTGAAAGTAAATATTGTATATCTTTGAGTCTATTTTTCGTGTGTTTACTACTTTCGCTATTTCCGTTATTTCTGAAAGTATGAAAAGTATGAAAAAATTATCCGGAAAGAAAGTTATAGTGATGTGGTGAAATTTTACACATCTATGTTTATGTTTAAAAAAAAAAAAAAAAAAAAAATCGAAAAAATGAGAAAAGAAAAAGAAAAAGAGTTGGATGTTTATTTTAAGCCAACGATGTAAAGTTATGTAAGTGGTTCATATGGCCACTATTTGTTGTACTATATCTATGGATTGAATGGGAATTGGCAGTTATGGGAACGCCAATTAAGGTTTATTCTTTGATTAAGATCTTGTTGAGTATAATTCGTGTCTACCTAAAGCGTGTGTTTCAAGTATTAAAGCGTGAGTTATTCGATGATATGAGTCTTATTCATGGGATGGTTGGGATAGTGATTAACCACACTTAGGATTTTAATTTATTTGTTTTGTTTATTTTATTTTTATTTTTACACCAATTTTTATCCCAAATGTTATCCATGCCCTTTATTATTCTTTATCCAACCAAACCTTTGATTTATTGAGATTGGGGATTTGAGCAATCTTAAGTATCGTAGTCGTGGATTCGGCTATGTATTTATGATTTTGTCGCCCTTTTTGATATATTATTATTGGTGAAGTTTGGACCTATCTTTAGCCTATTTGAGTTAAGGATTTGAGCAATTGCAAGTATCGTGTTCGTGGATTCGATCATGTATTTGTGATTTTGTCGCCTTTTCTGGAATTTGAGATCGATAGTGAAAGAGAATAATTAACCCTTAAGCCTAAAAACCCTTTTTACCGCTTTAGACTTGTTATTCCTTAGCTTTAGTGGAGGAGATGTGTATACTTGCCAAGCTTATGATAGAATATTCGTCACGACTGGACAGTTAAACGATTAGATTTGCTTTTATCAGATTATTTTATTTTACTTCTAATTCGTTAAGTGTTTAGTTGTGTGATTATGAATTAAACGAATACATGCTTAAATATAAAATAAATCCTAACATCTTTTAGGATACATTTTCATAAGAGAAATTCTAAGGTTTACTTGGGGACAAGTAAAGTTCAAGTGGGGGGATATTTGATGAACTCAAATAAGTACATTTTATTACTATCATTTATCCTATTTATTTGACTTGTTTTACTATATTATGTATGAGGATTGATACTTAATCGTTTACTTTTGTAATTCTCAGGTAAAAACAAGCATTTGGTGAAACTTGGCGTTTTTGGACTAATAATGGAGCAAAACATGCATAAAGTGAAGAGTCTACTGAAATGGACAAGATCAAGTTAAATCTGCTCCAGATGCGCCGCATCTCACCTATGACATGCGCCGCATCTCTATCAAGATATCACCAGATACGATCCAAGATACAAGAGGACATGCGCCGCATCTAATCATGGAGTTACGCCGCATCTTCTGGCGGTGTACGAATATTCCTGAATATTATAATCTTGGACCCCACGCGAAGTTAAGTCAATGCGCCGCATCTACTTAATAGATGCGCCGCATCTTCCCTCAGACAGAAACTATAAATACCCCAAGACCAGACGAATTCCAAAAGAGCTTTTGGTCAGACCATATAATACCGAAGACCGAACAGGAGAAACCAAGGACGAATTCAGTCAAGGAGGCAGCACAAGACACACCAAAATCAAAGATACAAGAGCTGTAAGAAGGTGCTACATGTGTTTAATTCATTAAGTAGTTTTGTTTTATTGTGTTAGCAAACTTTAATTCATCAGGATTGGTGGCTTGTGTAATGTGAGAACGAAAGATTGCACTCCCTTTAATACTTGCTTTCCCATCAATTAAAGTTTATATGTTGATGTCTTTGGTTACTACTTATTAGTGCATTGATAACCTCTGTGTTTATTAGTGGCTTGCGGGCATTTGACTGCGGAAAATAATGTGGCTCCCACGGTTATTACTAAATTGATCATTTAGGAATAACTTTTAGACATAAGTAATCATTAAGGGTTTACTCGCCGATAAGAATAGGACCAACGAGAAAGGGTTAACTACATACACTTCATATAAAGCTATCAATAAAACAAGTGACAATCTACTTAATCATAAGGACAGCCCTCTTATTGTCTCGAGTATTTATCTGTGTACGTGTGTGCTACTTGCTGATTCGTGCCTATTGGTTTATTTTATTATTTAATTGCAAACAAATCGTGCCAGTCTCTCAGGCTGAAACCCCCTTGTGTTAGGATATTAAAATACTGATTAGAATAACGAGATAATACGTTCCACTCTTAGTGATTGACACTCTACTTACCATTATATTCATACTGACCGGGTACACTGCTCGTTAAGTGTGTGTGTTATTGATAAGTCGGCCAAATATAAATTTAAAACTTGAGTAGGCATTAAAACTGCTAAACCACAACGACACATCACGCGCATCAAGTAAACTCAACTGATTAACACACGTTAACCACAACACGAACACCATAACGAAAACCCCCAATTTTTAGAAAAACCCTAAAAATTGTAATCGATCAATTGACCTTCAATTGATACCCAAAACACTTGATTCAACCACTAATTAACTGAATTAGACTTCGATCTAGTAAGATCTGACCAAGAATCACATAACCCCCAAATTTTACCGAAACCCTAATTTTTGGGAAAAATCAATTTCTATTAAATCTTTGTATCAAAGCGAACCTGTCTCTGATACCATGTTAAAACTATACAAAGACTTAACCAAATTACCAGAATCAAATGATTTTATTAAGAATCAACCCAACCAACCACCCCTAATGGTTGATTCATCAGCAGTTTTGCAATACAAAAGATTAAAAAGAGGTTTACAAAGAAAATAAGAACTAACAATAACAACTATAACTGTGTGTAAACGGCACACAGTAAAACCCTAAAAAACTAACTGAAGAATGAGATAGGATAAGCTTATATAGCACAACCAATTAGAGTATCTCCACTTGTCAACAATAGCCCTTGAACTTTCACATAGCTTCCATCTTTATCCAGCCACTTGAGAACTTCAACATCAGCTACAAAACCAGCCCTCCAACTATTTCCAACTATCCATATAACACCTACACACAACAAAACAAAGAAAACACAAACTATACTGCATAACATAAGCCTGAAGCTTGTATAATTTAACAAATAACATCCATATTTTACATAGATTAAATGTTTTTTACCTCAACATCAAGCCGGACAAAGTCAGAAAACCGGATGGTATTACTCTTGATCAACAAAGGCTTTTGCTGCAATTAAGCACAACACACTGCGTTTGAGAAAAAATATATCCGTAACATGATATTAGAATTTAGAAAGCAAAAATGCTTGATCATAGATACCTTGAAAAATGTTAATATACAATAAATTTTCTCACAAGCATTTTCACAAACACGTTGTATTGTCCTATTCCTTTGATTCCAATGTAAGTCAATAAAAAGAACCAAAGTAACATCGGATATGTAATAGACAATAAACGGGATCGAACAAACCTTCACTCCTTATCTGTAGCACCTCACTCAATGTTTAAGCATTGGCTGCAACTCATCTCTGAATCAACAACCGTGAACCCTCACAAAGTTCGATAATCCTGTGGCTGAAATAACCATTTTTGAGGATGAGAATAGAGAGAAATTGAAGCATCGAAGAATTTGAATTTGTGGATAATCCGTAGCCCACTCTGCTTCCAAAGCACCTCCCTCGTTAACCAAGTTGCAGGCAAAATATTTAAAAGAGTAAAATACATCATTAGTCCCTTTGGTTTGGCCAGATTTCATTTTTAGTCCGTTTCTGAAAACATTCACCTGGCGAGTCCCCAACGTTCCTGAATATTACACCGCAGGTCCAATTCCGCTAACGACGTTAGTGTCAAATCGTTATCTTCAGTCTCATGCTTGGCACATGAGAGTATGATGGTCTTTTCACTGTTTATGTCCTTTCATTCTATTTGTTTAATGGTTTTTTTGTTCTTTGATGCTTTTTTATCCTTATTTTTTTGTCCTTTAACTTATTTTTTACTGTAATTGCTTATTTATTGTTGTTGTTTGTTATAATGTTCGTTATCCTTTATCTTATCACAATTTTACACTTTTAACCCTTTAACTTATATAAAATTGAAAAGAACCCTAAATTAAATATGATCTATAATTAAAAACACCGACTATACCAATCAATTCATAGGTTTTTATTTCAGTTATGAGTTAACTACATTTTTTATCTTTGTGGTTTGTTGAGTATTTCATTTTTGGCCTAATTTTTTTAAAAAGTTTTGAATTCAGTAAGAAAATGAAACATTCGTTCCAGGTTTGGTCCAATTTTAACAGTCAACGTTAGTTTGACTACGTTGACCGTTAATTAAGAAGTACTTTGATACACCAAACCCTTCAACCTCTTTCCCCATTATCACTTCCTGAAACAATTTATAACTACCACCAACGAAAGAGTAACCCGTTAATAAATAAATTCCCTCAATTTAAACAAAATCCCCAAATTTTATAAAAATTAAAAACCCAGACCCTCTAATTTGAGAAAAACGTTGTTAGGTGAGGAGTTCTGTTTATTACATTGGGATGATGTATTTTCCTTTTATTGGACTATTATGTATTTTTTGGCTTTAAGAAAATAGGCGTTTACAAGACCATCAGTCTCAATTTTTTTGTTTGTTTCACTGCAATATCATTTAGTAGCGGACTTGACTAATATCGATAAAAGGCGATGGTCGGGTGTTCACTATGTGATTTAGAACAGAACCAGTTAATAACAATTTGTTACAACATCTTTAGGTATATCTTTCTTTTATTTATTTATTTATTTATTTATTTATTTTTTTATCATTATTACTTAAGCTGTTAGTATTTTCCTTTTGTTTAACCATAGGTTCAAATTATAATTTAACATCAATTTAAAATTGTTGGAATTACAATTTTTTTTATTTATTAATTTTGATATTTGTTGTGTAATTTTTTTAATTATTTTGTGCTTATTTAAATTTTGTTTAAGTGCGTTTATTTGAAACATGCTAATTAAGAAGGTACTAACAAAATACAGTATGAAAGTTAAAAAAAACCTCTATCCTCATTATCAGACAATTTCTAACAACCACCACCAAACAGCAACGAAACCCTAACCCTGTAATAAATTCCCTCAATTTAAACAAAATCCCCAAAATTTTTTTAATAAAAATCCCTCTAATTTGAAGAAATGAGAGATTGGTGGAGTTGAAGATGATTAAATGTGTGTGATGTTGGATATCGTTTATAGGACCATAGTATTGTTGCAGGATTTTTGCAACACATGCCATCCACCATAAGACCCCTTAAACTGTTTTTTCTATAGCGTTTCCTTACCTTTGTATGAAAATACTTTGAGTTTTAGTCTCCTTCTTTGTTCTAGAAGTGATGATAGGGATTATCGAGACCATTCAGAACCGTCACCTCGTCATGGAAGAGACTATAGAGATAAGGCTGCTTTGAATTACCATGTAATTTGTTGATTCTTAATTAATAATGTCACACCCCCAAATTTCGTGACTTACAGCGGAAAGAAGCATTCAGGGGCGCGACTGGTCATAGCACCAAAGTTGCAGTTATATTGATCGACCTAAAGTTTCGTTTAGAAAATACATCGTTTGATTATTTAAAAACATTCAGAGTTACAAAGCTAGGTCCCAAAAGGTGAAACAAGTTTTCAGAAAACAAGTTCATACAATTCAAACGATGGATAAGTGCATAAAATATAAAGTGAGACGCGTCGACTCCGCGACTCCATGATGTGTCCATATGTAAGCCAACATGCGATACCTTAATTACCTGAAAATACATTGCTAAAAATGGTCAACAAAAATGTTGGTGAGATCATAGGTTTATGTAAATGAAATGTTGTACGGATACCACAAGTATAAAGTGTATGACAAAACAATGCCACATAAAAAAAATGATACATTAGCTCTATGCTCATGACCCCGAAGCTAGACTGAATGAAATGCCCCAACCGAGTGTTTGCCAAACACTCTAATATGACAGAAATGAAATGCGTTCGTTTGACCAGTTGGTGCTACCAACCCGAACGGAGGAGTCACCCTCAATAGATCTATTCACTCACTCTCGCTTGCTAACAATTAACGGTTCATGATAATAAAAGGGGACTTTAATCTGGGCAATGATGTAACTTAAGCAATGTAATGAGTTTGTATACTTTGGTCCGCATATGAAAATGGTGCAATGTATTCTCCCCCGAGAGTTTAGAAATCAACAAACAATTTAAAACGGGGCTATGAAAACTCACCTGATATGATATAGCAACAATGACAATGATGGATATGATGAAATAAAGCTCGGTCTCTAACTGCGACCTATTATGAATGATGTGATCCAATGTAAGCAATGATTCAATGCAACACATGCAAATACGTATGTTAACGATACCACTTGTTAGTTTAGAAAATAACGTTTATCGATGAAAAATACACTTTTGACGTGTCGTTAAGTTAGAAACTACTTTTCGCGTAAATATGTTGAAACGGTACTCCACGATCCTCGTTTGGTGTTCTAACGGCAAAATGTAGCGTTTTCATCGCAATTTAATATTTTCCTTAACTCGTGAAAATATGTCCAAAATGGCTTCGTGAAACTAGTCGTGAAATTTTGCACGTTAGGTGTTAGTTGATCAAACTCGACGTTTTTGAAAACCTTGTAACAATGTATAAATGTCGTTTCATTTAACTTTTGATTGTACACGCCTCGATCAATTAGAAAATCGGCTATCAATGTTATGTCTCGCAAAAACACTAGTTTTTATACTTAAATCACTTTCTATTAGTGGCTGACAAAATGAACATGGTACGTCGGGCTTCAAACGTGAATAGCTCGGCCGTTACAAGCTCGTTTTCTACGTTCTTTACATCCACGGCTTCGTATAAACATGAAATAACATAATCTTAGTAGGTCGGTTCGTCTAGATCATGTCTAACGCCTCGTTTTGTTCTTTGAATCTCGGCGATCAGCAACTAAATTTTTAGAAAATTAGTTTTCGTCGTCTAACTTTGAAAAATCATATCTCGTTCGTTATAAGTCGGTTTTTAGTGATTCTTGCGGCCACGGTTTCGTTTTTGAAAGAAATTTCTGAATATGAAGGCAAAAATATACCAAAAGTTACTGAGATTTCCAGACTTGGCGTTTAAGGACAGTAGCTATTTTAGATTGTTAAAAACTCATTTCCTTGGTTCTAAAACTTGATCATACTACTTCAAATCAACTCCACAAGTTCGCAAATCCTACCATACACCTTCTTAGGGTGTCATAGGGTCCTAAACATCACCAACCTTGGTGGATTTCATGAGATCATTAGTGAAACTTATAGATCTAGTGTTAAAGATAGTTTATGTGCAAAAGTGGTATCTAAAACATAAGTAACTTGCATGAATAACTAATATAACTTGAAAATACATAAACGTATGAATCAAATGAAAGTCTAAGATGATCAAAATGTGTTCTTGAAACTTACTTGAATATTTGATGAGTTTTGATAAGAAATGAGTAAGAAACTTGAGATTTAATCACAAAACCATAACTAGGAAGGTAAATGGAGCTTGATTATGACTTGAACTTCAAAAAGTGATGGATTATGGTGGTGTTCTTGGTCTTGGCCGAACCTAGGGGATGAGATGGGAGGGTTTTGATCTTTTTTTAGCTAGTTGGTATGATAGTGTATGTGTTTGGTTAATTAAATCAAGAAACATGTAGACATAAACATTAATTGAAGTGTACTAGTAATCAAGTGAAGTAGAGAATTAGGGGTGATGAGGGGGGCGGCACACATGGGGTAAAAAGGAAGGATTTGATGTGAATTAATGCAAGTGTCTCCCATTTATTTAGAATTAGCTAGTTTAAGGCATACATTAGGTGTTATCGGGTACCGAGTTAACTAGAAATAACTCGTGACGAGGTGAAATGAAATATGACAAAGTTGTAAAAATTGTAAAATCATGTTCCTTGCAAGAATCGGGTGTTAGAATGATTATCGGATTGAAATTTCGTAAACCGACAGAGTTATAAGCGTCAAACAAAAAATATAGCGATTGGTTTAAAAACACCGGGTAAAGTAATAATATAATCTCTATATCATTATAATTAGTTTGAAAATGTGTTAGGATTATTGTCGGGAGTATTGGGTATAATGTTAGTAGAAATGACTGAGTGGTAACATTAATTAAACAATTAAGCATACGTTAATGAAAATCACACAAACCCATGCATGAACTGATATGGTAATGATGTTACTGATGATATGCAGACTACTCTAGTCTGTATGATGTGTCTTTACTGATGATGCATGAATACGCAGCTAAACCTAACTGGTTACGCGCATTTGAATACCCGTAAACCAAGTTTATGACATGATGAATGATGCCCATGAATAGTGATTTCCCTCTGGGAATGAATAGTGTCTTGTGGATAGTAAAATTTTTGACGACTTCTCAATATCTCAAATTGACTTTAAAAATGATGAATAGTGAAATGATGAATAGTGATCGGTGAATAGTGGTTGATGAATAGTAACTCATGAATAGTAAATTGTCGAGGTTTGGAAAATGACCCAAAATTACGAGTTGTGACAGTCGACCACCTTAAAAGGAATTCAGTCCCTGAATTCTGCTGATGTTGGTCTCTGGAGTGGTCTCAGTGAAAAGATGTGGGTATTTGAGTCGCATCTGGTCTTCCCGTCCCCAAGTAAACTCAGGACCTCTGCGAGAATTTCAGCGAACTTTGACGATCAGAATTCGACTTTGCTTCAACTGGTTGACCTCTCTGTCCATGATTTCTGCTGGTTCTTCCACAAAGTTAAGCTTATCATCGATCTGAATTTCTTCCAATGGGATTACGAGCGTTTTGTCTGAAAGACATTTCTTGAGGTTTGAGACATGAAACGTGTTATGCACATTGCTGAGCTCTGACGGAAGCTCCAGTCTGTACGCTACCGGACCGATCCTTTCCAGAATCTTGAACGGCCCAATGTATCTCGGGTTCAACTTCCCGCGTTTCCTGAATCGTATCACGCCCTTCCAAGGCGAGACCTTCAACATGACTTTGTCTCCAACCTGAAATTCTAATGGTTTGCGTCGAACATCAGCGTAACTTTTTTGTCTGCTTCTGGCTGTTTGGAGTCTTTCTCTAATCTGAATTATCTTTTCTGTTGTTTCTCTGACCAACTCTAGACCAGTAAGTTGTACATCACCAACTTCGGCCCAACAAACTGGGGACCTGCACTTACGACCGTAGAGTGCCTTGAATGGTGCGGCTTTTATGCTCGAATGATAACTATTATTGTAAGAGAACTCGATCAATGACAAATGGTTAGCCCAACCATTTCCAAAGTCAATGACACATGCCCTGAGCATGTCTTCCAATGTCTGAATCGTTCTCTCGCTCTGACCATCGGTCTGAGGATGATAGGCGGTACTCATGTCTAACTTAGACCCAAATGAATCTTGCAATGATTCCCAAAAATTTGAAGTAAAGCGACTATCTCTGTCGGAAATGATGGAAATTGGTGCACCGTGCCTTGAGACTATTTCCTTGACGTAAAGTCTGGTGAGCTGATCCATAGTATAAGTCTCTTTGATTGGAATGAAATGAGCTGACTTGGTGAGACGATCAACTATTACCCAAATAGCATCGTAACCTCCTGATGTTTTGGGAAGTTTAGTGACAAAGTCCATTGTAATGCGTTCCCACTTCCACTGGGGAATCTCTGGTTGCTGAAGTAATCCTGATGGCTTCTGGTACTCGGCTTTCACTTTAGCACAAGTAAGGCATTTACTGACATACGTAGCTATCTCTGCTTTCATATTCGGCCACCAATAAAGCTTCTTGAGATCCTGATACATCTTATCAGAACCTGGATGAATGGAGTACTTCGACTTGTGTGATTCGTGCATGATCAACTCTCGTATTCCACCATAGAGAGGTATCCAACTTCTATCCTTGAAGCATAATGTTCCATCTGATCTCCTTACTAAACCGTTTGCATTATCTTGCATTCCTTTGAGTGTTTCACTTGGTAGGTTTTCTTCCTTGAGTGCCTCAACTTGGGCCTCGAGGATCTTTGATGGTAGTGGTGAAATGATTGTCATTCCCAATGATCTGACTCTCAAAGGCTTGAGTCTCTCTTTCCGACTGAGTGCATCTGCCACAACATTGGCTTTTCCTGGGTGATATCTGATTTCACAGTCGTAATCACTAAGTAGTTCCAACTAACGACGTTGCCTCATGTTAAGTTCCTTCTGATCAAGAATGTACTGTAAGCTTTTGTGGTCTGTAAATACTACACACTTTGTTTCGTAAAGATAATGCCTCCAAATCTTGAGTGCGAAAACCACGGCACCCAACTCTAAGTCGTGAGTAGTGTAGTTCTTCTCATGCTTCTTAAGCTGACGAGATGCATAAGCTATCACTTTCTCGTTTTGCATTAGCACTGCTCCAAGTCCTTTGTGTGAAGCATCGCAATATACCATGAAGTTTTCAATCCCTTCTGGCAATGACAAAATTGGCGCGCTGCAAAGTTTCTGTTTCAATAACTGAAAAGCGGTCTCTTGTTTTCTCCCCAATCGTACTTCTGGTTCTTTTGTGTCAACTTGGTCAGTGGCTTAGCTATCTTGGAAAACCCTTCAATGAACCTTCTGTAATATCCGGCAAGTCCTAAGAATTGACGAATTTCTGTGGAAGTTTTTGGTGTTGCCCAATCTTTAACTGCCTCAATCTTTGCTGGATCAACCTGTAGTCCCTGACTATCAATGACGTGACCAAGAAATTGTACTCTTCTAATCCAAAAATCACACTTTGAAAATTTGCTTACAGTTTCTCTTTCTTGAGCAGTTCTAAGATTATTCTAAGGTGTTCTCGGTGCTCTTCTTCACTCCTTGAGTAAATCAAGATATCGTCAATGAATACGATCACAAACTTATCCAGATATGGCTTGCACACCCTATTCATGAGATCCATGAACACAGCTGGTACGTTGGTTAGTCCAAACGGCATTACCTGAAATTCATAATGGCCATAGCGTGTTCTGAATGCTGTCTTCGGGATATCTCCCTCCCGAACGCTAAGCTGATGGTAACCCGATATCAAGTCGATCTTGGAGTAATAACTGGAACCTTGCAACTGATCAAACAAATCGTCGATCCTAGGAAGTGGATAACGATTCTTCACCGTTAATTTGTTTAGCTCTCGATAATCAATGCACATTCTGAAAGATCCATCTTTCTTCTTTACAAACAAAACTGGTGCTCCCCAAGGCGAGGAACTCGGCCTAATGAATCCTTTATCCAAGAGCTCTTGCAATTGGTTCGACAACTCTTGCATTTCTGAAGGTGCAAGTCGATAAGGTGCTCGCGCAACTGGTGCGGCTTCCGGCACTAAGTCAACCTGAAATTCGACTTGGCCAGTAGGTGGAAGTCCTGGTAAATCTTCTGGAAAGACTTCTGGAAAATCTTTAACCGTTGGCACATCCTCAAGTCGCTTCTCCTCCGACTTCTTTTATGTGATATGAGCCAAGAATGCATAACAACCCTTCTTTATGTATTTCTCTGTTTTAATGCACGAGATGATGCTGAGTCTAGTCCCACTGCGTTCTACGCGAACGACCAATGTTTCGCCATCATAAGGAAGATGAACAACTTTATCATCACAGATGATTCTGGCATGATGTCGAGATAACCAATCCATTCCGATGACAATGTCGAAACTTCCAAGTTCTACTGGCATGAGATCTATATTGAACGGGTGATTGAGAAAATTGAGAGTGCAACCACGAATGATCGTGTCGGTGCCAACTAAACTACCGTTAGCTAGTTCAATGTGATATGGAGTGTCTAATGCAGTTGGTTCAATGTTGAGTAATGGTGCAAATGCAGTAGAAACAAAACTTCTATCGGCTCCTGAATCAAATAGGATGGATGCATAACGATTATTAATGAGGAACGTACCCGTAACGACATTCGGGTCCTCCCTGACATCTTCTCCTCCAAGGACATAATCTCTTCCTCTAGCTGTTCCACCTTGGTTATTGTTTCCTTGATTCTTTCCTTTCGGACATTCCTTCTTGAAGTGTCCAACTTCTCCACAACCAAAGCATGTTACTGGGGGCTTCTGATTATCAACCACAATCGGAGCCTTGCAATCCCTGGTCGAATGACCAACCTTCTTACAGTTCCCACACGAATTCGGATAATTTCCAGGGTTATGATGGGTTTGACATTTGTTGCACTTGGGTAAAGTACCATTGTAACCTCTTTTCTCAGCTTGACCTGCAACATAGGCCTTTGCAGTTTCCTGTCTCTTGGGTGGTGGTTGAGTAACATTGCTACTCTGGTTGTTATCCTGATTTCTTTTGTTGTTGTAGTTATTGGAATTGTTTCGGTTGCTGTTATAGTTGTTGTTGTTTCGGTAGTTGTTGGAATTGTTGTTGTAGTTACGGTTACTGTTGGTGTTGTTTGAAGTAATTCCTTTCTTCACTATCTGAGCCATGAGTTTCTGAGACATTCTGATTGCCTCATCCAATGTTTGCGGGTCAAAAGAAATCACATCACCACGGATGTTGTGAGGTAATCCTCCAATGAAATTCTCTAATAGCTTCTCAGTGTCCGGAACCATTGTCGGACATAATGCTGCCAATTCCCGAAACCTCCTGATATATGCCTCAATATCATTACCTGTTGTCACTAGCTCATAAAACTCTATTTCCATCTTTTTCACTTCTGTTCGTGGGCAAAACTTCTTTGTTAGCAACTTCTTGAATTCGTCCCATGTAAGCTTGTGAGCATTCTCCATTCCCATGGGCTTTGCATACGAATTCCACCATGACATAGCTTCCCCAACGAGTGTACTAGTAGCAAACTTTACTTTGCTGTCCTCCGTACAGTTGCATAGAAGGAATACTGATTCTGTCTTTTCAAACCATCGGATCATGGCAGTGGCTCCTTCGGTGCCTTTGAATTTTTCCGGATCACCACTCTTGAAATATTTGTACGTACATTTACGACCATTTGTACCATTGGTATTTGTTTCTGCGGCTTCCGCGGTTTCTGCCCGCGAAGCGGCTTCAGCAGCAGCTGCAGCTACGGCAGCTGATCCGTGGTGAAGTATATATATAAAATATTATGCAACGACGGATACACGTGAATAAATACAAATCACCCTTTTGTGAAAAAGGATACTTGTACAAACTCACGTTTGTGTGTAGTGTGAAACCAGGTAAGTGATTACCCGGATCGTTTCCCAACGAGATGTGAATGGGCAACTGTGGAAAGCTTTGGATTAGAGTGATTGATGATTTAGATTGCTTTTGATTTTGCTTTTTGACAATTCTAAATAACAAATTAAAACAAATATGCACAATAAAATTAAACGCGAATTAATTAACCTAAAAACGCGCAACGAAAAATCTAAAATGGGACTAAAAAGTAAAATTTATGAAATTTAAAACCTAAAAATGTAAAATTACTTAAAACTTATTTAAAAACATAAATTATATTTTTTTACACTTTTTATTTAATTATTACTAATTATTTATTATTTAATAACTAATTAAACTAATTTAAATTATAAAAAATACTAAATGAGCAAAGAAAAATCTAAAACTTTTTCTAAAAATATTATTAAGTAAAAAGAAGCTAAGAAAATTATAAAATTGAAATTTACTTAATTAAGATTTAAAAAGATAAATTCTATTAAATAGAAGCTATCACTATTTTTCTATTTTTGGTTTTCTTAAGGACTAAAAATGTAATTATATTTTTCCTAGATTAAAAATGATAAAAGAAAATTATGAAAATTAAAATTATATTTTTCTGATTATTTTTCTATTTATTATGATTTAATTACTATTTTAAACTAATTAAAAAGATTTAAAATATCAAATGACTTTAGAAAAATCTGAAAAATTCAGGATAAGTCTAAAATAATATTCTTAATGTAAGAAAATTAAAATCAAAAGTCAAATAAGCCTGAATAAGCAGATGGACAGTTAAGCAGTTGAGCTAATAAGCTAAAAATAAGCTAATAAGCACAAAACTCAACCAACTGATCAGGACAGGCTTAATACACTTATATAAGCTTAAAACAACTAGAAAACACAAATAATCATAAGTAAATAAGCTAGAAAGAAGGCAAGCAGTAACAAGGTTTCAGCAGAAACAGCAGAAAATTGCTAACTTTCAAGGCAATTTAAGCACACCAAATAAGCTCTGAGATGCAATCTTATGGGGGCAAAAGTAAGCTAGTAGTACTGGCTATTCAGAAAACCAAAAATCTAGGCAAGAGCTTATGTGGATAAGCCACAATTGATGAAAGTTCAGCTGCTTCAGCAATCAGCATACACTGATTCTGCTGATGCAGAGTTGTGCAGAAGTGCACAAGCCTTAGGGCTTTAAACCAACTTTTGTGTATATTCTAATTGGACTCAAATGAACTCAGACAAGCCATGAAAAAGGACAAAATGAGCTTATGGCTATAGATGGCTTAATTGAGCCTTTTGATGCCTGATATTAACACAGGCAACTCAAAAATGGATTTTCTATTGAAATGACTTTTTAAAACCTAGAAACAGCTTATAATGGTCATAAAAGCTTAATTAAAGTTGGGCCAAGTACAAATCTACAGTAAAACCAATGTTTGACCTTGTTGACCTGCTAAACCAAACAACCCTTTATGGACTGTCTGTTGTGGTTTTTCAAAGAAAACAAATATTTTGACTAATGATTGCTGACTTTCATTGACTAATTAGCTTATACAAACTACAATAAGCAACTTTTATAACAGAAGTAAGCAGTAAATTAAGCTAGGCTATATTATGCTATTTTTGGAATTTTTAAGTTTTTTAGCAAAATGAAAACCAAACTATATAACTACTGATATTATTGAGCAAATATACTTAAGGACTAACAATAAGCATATAACAATAATAAAAAGCTACTAACAAGCACTTATACAATGACAAGAGATTTTAAGCTAAAATTGATGAAAAGCTTACAACTGCAATGAACTGTGAACCAAAGAACAAGGACCAGAAACTAACCCTAGCTTGTTAACACAAGCTAGAAAACCAAGAAGCCATCCATTATAGCTTATAACACCCCCAGAATAGCTTATTTGACCCAAAGTTGACTTTTGTTGACTTCCTTGATTCTTCAAAATCAAACTAACTAGAATCTAATATAAGCTTATAACAAGCTATATTAAGCTTGTATAAGCTCATATGCAGGGTATTGGAGCTTGTGAGAACTTTTTAGTAATGGTTCGAACTTAATAATTTTAACAGGAACATACAAATTTGAACAACATTGAATTTAAACACAAGATAACTTGAAACAAGATTTTTATAACTTAAATTAACTTGAATTACAACTGGAAATGATAAATTACAAGATTACAACTAATAAAAGTAAAATGCGATTATACTAAAAATTAACTACTACCTTAATTGCTTACACTACTCTGCTATTTATACTATGCTATGGTGGGATAAGCTAACACTTCATCTCTGAACAAATCCCAACCCTTGAATTGTCTTCATTCGATCTGAGCCATCAAAACAGATTTTGGCGCCAAAAGTGGATAAGGGTGGATATGTTATCACATGGGTCTGAGGGAGTGGGGAAGAAGCATTTAATGTTTTTGGAGTGGTTAGGTAACGTGTAGGAGGAGGGGGAGTGGGTGTGTCAGGAGGTGGTGGATAATGGTGGTATTGGAGGGTGGTTTTGGCGGGGGTGGTGATGCGCGTGATGTGTCGTTGCGGTTTAGCAGTTTTAATGCCTACTCAAGTTTTAAATTTATATTTAGCCGACTTATCAATAACACACACACTTAACGAGCAGTGTACCCGGTCAGTATAAAGATAATGGTAAGTAGAGTGTCGATCACTAAGAGTGGAACGTATTATCTAGTTATTCTAATCAGTATTTTAATATCCTAACGCAAGGGGGTTTCAGCCTGAGAGACTGGCACGATTTGTTGCAATTAAATAATAAAATAAACCAATAGGCACGAATCAGCAAGTAGCACACACGTACACAGATAGATACTCGAGACAATAAGAGGGCTGTCCTTATAATTAAGTAGATTGTCACTTGTTTTATTGATAGCTTTATATGAAGTGTATGTAGTTAATCCTTTCTCGTTGGTCCTATTCTTATCGGCGAGTAAACCCTTAATGATTACTTATGTCTAAAAGTTATTCCTAAGTGATCAATTTAGAAACAACCGTGGGAGTGCAACCTTTCAGTTGCCACGTTACACAAGCCACTAATAAACACAGAGGTTATCAATGCACTAATAAGTAGTAACCAAAGACATCAACATATAAACTTTAATTAATGGGAAAGCAAGTATTAAAGGGAGTGCAATCTTTCCGTTGTCACATTACACAAGCCACCAATCCTGATGAATTAAAGTTTGCTAACACAATAAAACAAAACTACTTAATGAATTAAATACATGCAGCACCTTCTTACAGCTCTTGTATCTTTGATTTGGGTGTGTCTTGTGCTGCCTCCTTGACTGAATTCGTCCTTTGTTCCTACTGTTCGGTCTTCGGTGTTAGGGTTTTGGAACTCTTTAATTCGTCTGGTCTACGGGGTATTTATAGTTTCTGTCTGAGGGAAGATGCGGCGTATCTAAGGAGTAGATGCGGCGCATGTACTTAACTTCGCGTGGGGTCCAAGATTATAATATTCAGGAATATTCGTACACCGCCAGAAGATGCGGCGTAACCCTTTATTAGATGCGGCGCATGTCCTCTTGTATCTTGGATCGTATCTGGTGATATCTTGATAGAGATGCGGCGCATGTTGAGAGTGAGATGCGGCGCATCTGGAGCAGAATTGACTTAATCTTGTCCATGTCAGTAGACTTTCACTTTACGTACGTTTTGCTCCATTATTTGTCCAAAATAGCTAAGTTTCACCAAATGCTTGTTTTTACCTGAGAATTACAAAAGTAAACAATTAAGTATCAATCCTCATACATAATATAGTAAAACAAGTCAAATTAATAGGATAAATGATAGTAATAAAATGTACTTATTTGAGTTCATCAAATATCCCGCCACTTGAACTTTACTTGTCCCCAAGTAAACCTTAGAATTTCATTTATGAAAATGTATCCTAAAAGATGTTAGGATTTATTTTTATATTTAAGCATGTATTCGTTTAATTCATAATCACACAACTAAACACTTAACGAATTAGAAGTAAAATAAAATAATTTGATAAAAGCAAATCTAATCGTTTAACTGATGCGTGGTTTTGTAACCTTACAACAGGTTTTACCTCTCGAGGGATCTCAAGAGGCTTACAACCCCACCAGGCAGTGTACCTGACCGATGTAGTATAGTGTAGTGGTAAGTACGGGGGATTGATCGTTCTCCACAGGGAATAGTGTTCGTTAGGTATGAAAGGCTACTCTAATTAGGTCTAAGGGTTGAGGAAGATTCTTTTTATGTTTTTATATTTTTATGAAAGGAAGTAAAATCTCGGTTTTGAAGGAGTGGGCGGAATTAGTTGCTAGTCAACTAACCCAATTTACTACGAATGCAAATAAAATAAAATAACAAAAATGAAAAGTGGTGAGAAACTTATGTGTAGAGAAATGTGTTTACTTAGATTTCCTTACTCCCTAACTATCTTTTACCGGTTAATTAGTGTGTATTAGTCGCGTGGATGACGGGTGTATTCCTTAATACCATTCGTGGGGTGGCGTACTTACTTCCCCAAACTCTACAAGCTCCTACTTCACTCCTATGTCGAGCCGGCTAGGAAGCTCCTAACATGGGATCACTAGAATTCGCTTGTGCATTAAATACAACCATAAAAACCTTTAGTACGCGTTTGGTTCATGTTTCTTAAGACGTTCAAGCAAGTTACCGAATAGGAAGTTAGCCAGTTTTCTTAAGCCTAACATAGATAAACAATCATCCCATACAACTAACAACACACTAACAACCAATAATCAATAGCTAGGTTTCATTAGATCTAAGCAAACACAAGATAAAATTAGCCTAACAAGTTAAACAAAAGACAAGCATAAGATAGAATCAAACAACACATAGACATATTGAATGATTAATTGATAACTTATCTTTCAATGAAACATGGAAGATCTCAAGGCAAAAAGCCCTGAAAAAGTAGCTAAAATCGTCTTAGGGTTTTATCCCAAAATTCCACACACTAAGCTCTCTCTCAATGACAAAAGATTAGAAAACTATATATAGATTTTTGGATCTGACGGCGTCACCTTATGCATTGTGACGCCGTCACCTCGCCGCTTTTAGGGTTCCCGGGTGACCTTCTTGACGCCGTCCCTCTTTAGCTCTTCAAAAATCCATTCTGGCCTATCAAGGCTTGACGCCGTCGGATCATGAACGTGACGCCGTCCCCTTATGATTTAAGCCGTGACGCCCTTGATTTAGTTAAAGCGTGACGCCGTCAGAATTCTCATGCTAACTCACTGGCCCGTCATGAGTAAATTTCACATCCAACTTTTCTTGCCAAGGCATGACGCCGTCCCATGTTAATTGTGACGCCGTCAAGAGTAACTTTAGCCGATTCTTGAGACTTTGTCGTTTTCTTCACTTTAATGCTCCAAAAACGTCCAAAATGCTTCCTTTTCCAGATTTCTCCTCAAAAGTACCTAAAATGACAAAAGGAACGATTTAGGGCAATATTTGATCAAATAAATATGATTTCGGGCTTAAATGACCCCTTAAAAGCGGTACACTTTTCGCCTCATCAAATACCCTTACACTTGAGATTTGCTTGTCCTCAAGCAAATGCGCTTTTATTCTAATCAAAATACAAGTTAGGGGTCATTTAATGCAAACATAAAAGTAATTACAACAAATAATCGTTCCACTTCAATCATAATAAGCACGGAGATTACATACTAGCACCTCACAAGTAGTGTTTAGATACTCACATCTCTCAAGTGTCATCAAAATAAATCTCATAAATGAAAACGGAAAATATCTCTCACTACCTGTCATAGCAAATAGATTACCATAGGCTTGGGAAAGGATCGAAAACCTCCTCCACTAGGCGTAAGCACCAAAGATAAACTATCAAAGAGGGCTTTTAAATGGGTTATAACGTTAGGTGTAGGGAAAAGGAAAACACGGTTTGGTTGGATAAAGGATATTTTACTGGTGGCGAGTTAAAGATCTTGATCAATTACATGTACTATACAATGTTGCTAAGCCAAGACTCGACTCGATCTTAAGCTAAAAACAAAATAACAAAATAACAAAAGCATAAAAATAAACATAAAATGAAACGGGATGGTAGTCCGTATGTTTTTTCTATTTTTCTTTTTCTCATTTTTTTGTGTTTTTCTTGATTTTTTTTTTTTTTTTTTTTTTTTTGCATACACTTTTGCCCTACCATCCAAAATAATACATCATAGGGGCATTGCATCCCCCTTACACTTGAACTTTTACATAACTTTACAAATACTAATCTAATGACTCGAATTAAGATAATCAAAACACTTGGAGTACTTTTAAAATATTTAGCACATATGGGGGTAATAAATGATGTTCTTCCCCATTACTCTATTACACTAGTACTTTACCCATGAGTCCCAATCGTCCCAAAACAATATGTACAAGGATATGACTCGACTTAGCAACCATGTAATCAACTAGATAATTAACTTGGGTTTAAACAAATGTTGTAACAATAATGCACAAAAAATGAGTGCATACAAGGTAGGCTAAGGCGATTTGGGTGTACATTTAAGTGGGGTGTAGCAAATTCTTCCTTTAAGTAAAATGCTTAAAGGTCGAAACGAAAAGATAGGCTCTGAGGGGTGTACTAGGGGTATCGTGTACTAAAAATGAGTACAACGCAAAGGGTGTGGGAGAATTACTTGACCAATGTAGCCAAAGTAATTATAACAAAAACACAGGTGTAAAACAATGGGTTAATCCTAATGCCTCTTATCATGTAGTAAATCTAACTACACGAATGTAGTCTCACTTGTGGCCTTGGAATGGTCCTAACGCAAGTTCTAGAATCTAAGTGCTACCGGTACACACATCATAGCATAAATGCTTTTCCTACCAATTCTAGGGGCGAACCTCACATATTTGGGGTGGAAAATTTTTTAGTGGTACGGTTTTTTTGTGCTAGTCATATAACTCCTATCCGTGAGACGCTCATTAAGATCAAAGTTTCACTCCTATATGTTGTAAAAAATTTTAAATTTGGCACTAAAATTACCCTAATCAAGTATTTCTCTCAGTTTTATTACACATCTATTATTAAACAAACAAAAATCAAGCGCAATTGTATTCTCTAAAATCGTACTTTTACCCTCCCCTTACACTTAAGATGAACATTGTCCCCAATGTTCAAATAACAAGATGTAAAAGTAAATAAGGTAAAAGAATGAAATCAAATACTCCCCTGATTCGTTCGGTGGATAATGAAGTAACATGGTTAAATCTTCTTCCAAGGTAATGTAGAAGCTCCAAGACTAATGCATCGCCATAAGCTTGATTCCACATACATTTCCTTGTCCAAAATAACCTGTTAAACCTGAGAAAACAAACAAGAAAAACCAAAGCATCAAACCGAACAAAGAAAACTCACAACTAGATGTAATTCCAGACTTAGAAATAAAAACAAAACAATTAAAGATATAATGCTTGTGGAATGAATATTTGCAGATTTCCTGGAGTTTATAAAACTAAAGATTTAACAAAAAACTTTTACGACTCCTGTATAAACAAAACTCGCAAAATTTTTCAGAATTTATGTACCTGACGCCGTCAGGTTATAACTCCTGACGCCGTCAGAATGTTCCTGCAAAAATCTCATGTTAAGTTTCCGGAAAATTTCTGGAAAAACTTATGCCTTACTTCCTAGAAAATCCTGCAAAACATCATTATGACTCGATACAAGCATTTGACTCAAACAATTACTAATATACATGTTCATTTAATATTGTTGTGGTTCATGCTCAATTTCGTTCTTATAAACAAATTTGGGTCTCCCCTTACACTTAGCTTTTGCAAAATACCTTTATATGTAATTAAGACGAAGTTAAAAACAAAATAAAGCATTTTCACAATTTATTTTGAATCATGATCCACAAACAATAAAAATAAAACATGCATACGGAAACAAATAAAATCAAATAAACAAACAAACAAACAATTAAATAAAGCTTGGGTTGCCTCCCAATAAGCGCTTGTTTTTGTTCGAGTCACGAGCCTGACTCTACCCTTATTTAACAAAAATAGGGGAGGTTTTCCCTACACTTAGGATTAAGTGCGGGTGAAAGTAGCGATGCACACCCTTAGGGTGTGAATATGCCACGTGAGGTGAAGGGGGTGAGTGAATGGCTTCCTTCATCCTAAAACTACCCGGATAATTTTGGTTGATAGGTGGGTCGGTTCCTCTTTTTTCTCCTAGATGTAAATCTAAGGATGAAAAGTTCTGTAAAGGTTGAGGTTCCAATTCATCAACACTAGGAAATTCCCTAGAAATATGAGTAAGGTCATCACTAAAAGTGTGCAAACCTATATCCTCTAGTTGTGCTTGGTCCAAGGGTTCTACCTCCATCGGGATTCCTAAAGTTTCTTCTACTTCTTCCGGGTAAGTCACGGGCGGTGTGGGTGCCTCAAATGATGGTTGAGTATTTTGTGGGCTTATGGTGTTTACCTCATTATTCCACGTGTCAAGATCACCTATATCCTCGTCAATTGTTTTCTTAGGTAGTGATAATAACAAACCTAGTGCTTCATCCAACTTATGATTTATTGATACGGCTCTATCCACAATTCCTTGGCAAACTAGGTCGCTTTTCCTATTAGCCTCACTAAAACAAGATCCTAAACATGGAGGTTGTTCATAAGAATCTATCCTAGGTGAAGGCTCATATGATTCATAAGTGTCTCTAAATGAGGTATTTTGAACTTCTTGGTGTTCTAGCCACTCAACCATATCATGCAATCTTAGAAATCTAAGTGAAAAGTCCATTTGAAGCAAATTACAAACAAAATCACAAAGAAAAGATAGACTACGAGAAAGCTACAAAATAAAAAGAAAATATCTCACTTGATAGGAATCTTGTGAGTAGACCTAATAAAAATAAAATTTCAACCTAAGCAATAACTACTCCCCGGCAACGGCGCCAAAAACTTGATTGCGTGGTTTTGTAACCTTACAACAGGTTTTTTCCTCTCGAGGGATCTCAAGAGGCTTACAACCCCACCAGGCAGTGTACCTGACCGATGTAGTATAGTGTAGTGGTAAGTACGGGGGATTGATCGTTCTCCACAGGGAATAGTGTTCGTTAGGTATGAAAGGCTACTCTAATTAGGTCTAAGGGTTGAGGAAGATTCTTTTTATGTTTTTATATTTTTATGAAAGGAAGTAAAATCTCGGTTTTGAAGGAGTGGGCGGAATTAGTTGCTAGTCAACTAACCCAATTTACTACGAATGCAAATAAAATAAAATAACAAAAATGAAAAGTGGTGAGAAACTTATGTGTAGAGAAATGTGTTTACTTAGATTTCCTTACTCCCTAACTATCTTTTACCGGTTAATTAGTGTGTATTAGTCGCGTGGATGACGGGTGTATTCCTTAATACCATTCGTGGGGTGGCGTACTTACTTCCCCAAACTCTACAAGCTCCTACTTCACTCCTATGTCGAGCCGGCTAGGAAGCTCCTAACATGGGATCACTAGAATTCGCTTGTGCATTAAATACAACCATAAAAACCTTTAGTACGCGTTTGGTTCATGTTTCTTAAGACGTTCAAGCAAGTTACCGAATAGGAAGTTAGCCAGTTTTCTTAAGCCTAACATAGATAAACAATCATCCCATACAACTAACAACACACTAACAACCAATAATCAATAGCTAGGTTTCATTAGATCTAAGCAAACACAAGATAAAATTAGCCTAACATGTTAAACAAAAGACAAGCATAAGATAGAATCAAACAACACATAGACATATTGAATGATTAATTGATAACTTATCTTTCAATGAAACATGGAAGATCTCAAGGCAAAAAGCCCTGAAAAAGTAGCTAAAATCGTCTTAGGGTTTTATCCCAAAATTCCACACACTAAGCTCTCTCTCAATGACAAAAGATTAGAAAACTATATATAGATTTTTGGATCTGACGGCGTCACCTTATGCATTGTGACGCCGTCACCTCGCCGCTTTTAGGGTTCCCGGTGACCTTCTTGACGCCGTCCCTCTTTAGCTCTTCAAAAATCCATTCTGGCCTATCAAGGCTTGACGCCGTCGGATCATGAACGTGACGCCGTCCCCTTATGATTTAAGCCGTGACGCCCTTGATTTAGTTAAAGCGTGACGCCGTCAGAATTCTCATGCTAACTCACTGGCCCGTCATGAGTAAATTTCACATCCAACTTTTCTTGCCAAGGCATGACGCCGTCCCATGTTAATTGTGACGCTGTCAAGAGTAACTTTTAGCCGATTCTTGAGACTTTGTCGTTTTCTTCACTTTAATGCTCCAAAAACGTCCAAAATGCCTCCTTTTCCAGATTTCTCCTCAAAAGTACCTAAAATGACAAAAGGAACGATTTAGGGCAATATTTGATCAAATAAATACGATTTCGGGCTTAAATGACCCCTTAAAAGCGGTACACTTTTCGCCTCATCATTAACTGTCCAGTCGTGACGAATATTCTATCATAAGCTTGGCAAGTATACACATCTCCACCACTAAAGCTAAGGAATAACAAGTCTAAAGCGGTAAAAAGGGTTTTTAGGCTTAAGGGTTAATTATTCTTAATCACTATCGATCTCAAATTCCAGAAAAGGCGACAAAATCACAAATACATGATCGAATCCACGAACACGATACTTGCAAGTGCTCAAATCCTTAACTCGAATAGGCTAAAGATAGGTCCAAACTTCACCAATAATAATATATCAAAAAGGGCGACAAAATCATAAATACATAGCCGAATCCACGACTACGATACTTAAGATTGCTCAAATCCCTAATCTCAATAAATCAAAGGTTCGGTTGGATAACGAATAATATAGGGCATGGAAAACATTTGGGATATAAATTGGTGTAAAAATAAAAATAAACAAAACAAAAAAAATAAATTAAAATCCTAAGTGTGGTTAATCACTATCCCAACCATCCCACGAATAAGACTCATATCATCGAATAACTCACGCTTTAACACTTGAAACACACGCTTTAGGTAGACACGAATTATACTCAACAAAATCTTAATCAAAGAATAAACCTTAATTGGCATTCCCATAACTGCCAATTCCCATTCAATCCATAGATATAATACAACAAATAGTGGTGATATCGACCACTTAATACAAAACTTTACATAAGTTGGTTAAAATAAACATCCAACTTTTCTTTCTTTCTTTTTCTTTTCTTATTTTTTTTCGATTTTTTTTTTTTTTTTTTTTTTTTTTTTTTTTTTTTTTTTTTTTTTAATAGATGTGTAAAATTTCACCACATCACTACAACTTTCTTTCCGGATAATTTTTTCATACTTTTCATAACTTCAGAAATAATGGTAATAGTGAAAGTAGTAAACACACGAAAAATAAACTCAAAGATATACAATATTTACTTTCACTCCAATTGCATTGTGCAATTTCCCGACCTAACCATAGATAATGAATTACGCACGCGAACACAGGTAATGTAAGGAAACACACTCTGCCTATAGCAATTAACCAACCACGGATTCTAATCTACAGGGTAGGCTAAGGTGTAAGGGTGTAACGAAACATTTTAAACATAGGTGTAAGAAACGAAAGGAATGGCTCTGAGTGTTTTTCTAGGGTATCTTACTCTAAAAATGAGAGTAACAAAAGGGTTTATACGGGGGTTAACTAACCAGTGTAGTTAGCTAATAACACATAACATATAAAGGCTATTTGGGTGTAATCCTAGAATTTTACCAATTTAGACAAGTCATTCCAATTATATAAATAATACTCATTATGGTGGTCTCGAATAGTATACAAGCCAAGTTCTAAAGTTTACAAGTCACCGGCACACTCATAGATTTGTGAATTTTGAAAAATCACAATTTTTGAAAATAACGTCATGTGTGCAGCTATGCAACTTAGATCTTAAACAAAAACATGCTAAAAAATTTTTAAGTTTGATATATTAAGCACATTTTTAAGCATAATTTTTGAAAAAGTTTAGGACAAGTAAGTGTTAAGTGTTCTAATTCTCCAATCCCCCCACTTAAGTTAAACAACTTCCTCGTTGTTTGTATAAAAGGTTAAAAACTGGAAAATAAAAGAATTAGAACAGAAAAACTCCCCTGAGATTTGCTCGGTATGATCCTCCATAAGTATAAGAGCAAAAATCAACTTCCATGTGGATTAGAACGTTAAAGCTTCATACTTGATGTATCCACAGGAAATCCAGGAAACTATAATACCACCAACACTTTAAAACACACCTAAGATAAGAAAGGTTCAAACTTGCATAATACATTAGTAGTTAGGAAAAATAAAACTTAAAAATTAAAACTGAAAATCATCAGGTCAGTCGATGCGCCGTATCTTATTGAAGAAGATACGCCGTATCGAGCCTGGAATAGTACGGATCAGAATAAAGATGCGCCGCATCCTTAACCAGGGATGCGCCGCATTAAAATAAACTGATAAATAGTTTTAAAGTCGAAAATAAAAATGCAGAAAAATAAAATAAGATATGACCATTGCAGAGGATGCGTCGCATCTCAGAATTGAGATGCGCCGTATCTTCGTGCGGCCTGGACTGACTCGACACAGAAAACAGAATAATAAAAGATAAATCCGGGTTGTCTCCCGGTAAGCACTTGTCTTTATTCCAGAGTCTTCAAGTTAGACTCACGTTCAGCACTTTAGTATCGATCATTTATTCCTACATGGCCACGTAGGATCCATTTAGCAACCGAATCGTCTCGTATATATTCAGGTCCCAAATTCAAAACTCCTTTGTAGAATCCTCCCATCAATTGATATGGGTACTCAATCCCTCTCTTATTGTCATCATCACTAACAAAAAGGAATGGAGAAAATTTGTAGCAAATCCTATTAGTAGCATGTTTAAATCCAGGGTGAGTTCGGGGCATCATATAAGTGATAACGTCGCTTCCACATTGAAAGGTGATCTTTCCTTCAAATCGTTTTGCATTAATAGTGATCTCCCTACAAAATGGTTTTCCAACAATCACGTCACCCATATTGCTGTCACAATAGGCATTCATGTCTTCAATAACTACGAACTCAGTAACAATAGTGAAGCGTCCAACGAAGATAGGGACATTAATGAAGGCTCCAACTACATTCTTTCCTTTATACTCCTTTTTATTTCTCATAATAGAATTGTAAAAGCTTCTTGACATGACATTGATTGATAAAATAGGAAAGAAATTGGCGTCAATACACTTGTACCCAATCATGCATGGGAATTGTAAATTGTAAGCACAATTGGCGTGGATCCTTCTACCGTAATCCCAAGAACCATCATATCCCTCAAATTCATCGTAATTTCTAGTATTAATAACGTTGACTCTTGGACTATCCACAATTTCTCCTTCTTCTAACTCAGATTCAGCATCATCCATGAACAGGTCATTGGATTCCAATGGTCCATTAAGGTCATTAAGTTCAATGTAGTCCCCATCGTAACGTTCGGGTGTTTTTTCATGCACTAATACTTCATTCAGAAAATAGATACGCCGCTTAATCCTTATAATCGTTAAAATTTAATCAGACTTATTCAGAAAATAGATACGCCGCTTTAGAATTTAAGAATGCGCCGTATCGAATTAATTAATCAAAAATCAACTTATCTAATTAAAATTAAATGCGTCGTATTAACGAAAGTTAATGCGCCGTATTTTCGTTACGTTTAAAAATAAAAGATTTTTGATTCAGTAAGATGCGCCGTATCGACAGAGATCGATACGCCGTATCTGTTTAATAATTCGCAAACTGTTTTTAATTAAAATAATAGATACGCCGTATCTGCTAAAGCAGATGCGTCGTATGGCGTGAATGTTTAGAAATTTTTTTATCAAAAACAGATACGCTGTATCTGCAAAAGCAGATGCGTCGTATTACTTTATCGCTTAGAAAAATTTTCTTGTTAAAAACAGATACGCTGTATCTTGGGGAAAAGATGCGTCGTATCGAATTAATTAAACGCGTTGTTATTAAAAAAATTAAACGCAATACACCGTATCTGAGAGATCAGATGCGCCGTATCGTTTGATTTAGCACAGTACAACGATAGCAGAACAGAAAAATACGAAAAATAAAAACAAAAATTAAACACACAAACAAAAATAAACACACAAAAATAAAAAGAAAACAATTAACACACAATACAACAAATATGCAAAATAATACAATGATGCAATTAATCTAATAAAAAGAAAAACCTAATTAAAATACTAATCAAATTAACAGATAATAAGAATTCACTCCCCGGCAACGGCGCCAAAAACTTGATGCGCGTGATGTGTCGTTGCGGTTTAGCAGTTTTAATGCCTACTCAAGTTTTAAATTTATATTTAGCCGACTTATCAATAACACACACACTTAACGAGCAGTGTACCCGGTCAGTATAAAGATAATGGTAAGTAGAGTGTCAATCACTAAGAGTGGAACGTATTATCTAGTTATTCTAATCAGTATTTTAATATCCTAACGCAAGGGGGTTTCAGCCTGAGAGACTGGCACGATTTGTTGCAATTAAATAATAAAATAAACCAATAGGCACGAATCAGCAAGTAGCACACACGTACACAGATAGATACTCGAGACAATAAGAGGGCTGTCCTTATAATTAAGTAGATTGTCACTTGTTTTATTGATAGCTTTATATGAAGTGTATGTAGTTAATCCTTTCTCGTTGGTCCTATTCTTATCGGCGAGTAAACCCTTAATGATTACTTATGTCTAAAAGTTATTCCTAAGTGATCAATTTAGAAACAACCGTGGGAGTGCAACCTTTCAGTTGCCACGTTACACAAGCCACTAATAAACACAGAGGTTATCAATGCACTAATAAGTAGTAACCAAAGACATCAACATATAAACTTTAATTAATGGGAAAGCAAGTATTAAAGGGAGTGCAATCTTTCCGTTGTCACATTACACAAGCCACCAATCCTGATGAATTAAAGTTTGCTAACACAATAAAACAAAACTACTTAATGAATTAAATACATGCAGCACCTTCTTACAGCTCTTGTATCTTTGATTTGGGTGTGTCTTGTGCTGCCTCCTTGACTGAATTCGTCCTTTGTTCCTACTGTTCGGTCTTCGGTGTTAGGGTTTTGGAACTCTTTAATTCGTCTGGTCTACGGGGTATTTATAGTTTCTGTCTGAGGGAAGATGCGGCGTATCTAAGGAGTAGATGCGGCGCATGTACTTAACTTCGCGTGGGGTCCAAGATTATAATATTCAGGAATATTCGTACACCGCCAGAAGATGCGGCGTAACCCTTAATTAGATGCGGCGCATGTCCTCTTGTATCTTGGATCGTATCTGGTGATATCTTGATAGAGATGCGGCGCATGTTGAGAGTGAGATGCGGCGCATCTGGAGCAGAATTGACTTAATCTTGTCCATGTCAGTAGACTTTCACTTTATGCACGTTTTGCTCCATTATTAGTCCAAAATAGCTAAGTTTCACCAAATGCTTGTTTTTACCTGAGAATTACAAAAGTAAACAATTAAGTATCAATCCTCATACATAATATAGTAAAACAAGTCAAATTAATAGGATAAATGATAGTAATAAAATGTACTTATTTGAGTTCATCAGGTGGTATTTCAGGGATGGGTTTGACCGAAGTCAAACCTTCGGTTTAACTAATAAAGGTTGGGTTGGATCGGGTAAGGATAAGGGTTGGGCTTGGGTTTAGTAGCTGGGCTGGGTTTAGATAAGTTTAGGATGGGTTTGTTTTATTTATTTTGGGGTCCGGCTTTAATAGCTAAATCACAAGGACCATTCTTGTAATTCCTGAAAATTGGAGGACCAAACTTGCACATCTTCCAAAACAAACCAAGGGTAATTCCTGCCATGTTTCAATAATCCAGGGACCATACATGATGTTTCCAAAAAATAATATTTCCCAGGGATCATTTTTGCAAATTCTGAAAGTGCAGGGACCAAACTTGTAATTTATTTAAACTTTTCACCAAAGGACTAAATATGATAATTTATGATTTAAAAAGGACCTTTGGTGACTTTTCTTACAAAACAAATGCTTAGGGACTAATTTTGACAAGATTTGAAACTTGAGGGACTGAAACTGCCAATTTTGCAAACTTTGTTCGTTTTTCAATTGTTTTTAAACATTTTGCATTTAAAACATATAAAACACAATCCCTGGGATATTTTCAGTATTTTGATGCATTTCTGAGTGTTTTTGAATGTTTTGGCAGTTCAGATAAGACAAAAATGATGAGTATTTAGACACTCATCAATCCCCCACACTAAACTATTGCTAGTCCCTAGCAATCTTTTATGAAGTTTTAATGGATTTTTCTTTTTACCAAAAGCCATCACTTCTGGAGTAGCCAATTGTTTTAGTATGTGATACTTTGGTACAATGATAACCAAATGATTTTGAGCAAACCATCAGCTGTCAACGGTTTTGATTTGTCTTTACCAAAAGCCGTTTGCTTCTGGACTAGCCAACTCTTAGATAAATTATCAATATTATCTTTGGTGAGCTGATTACCAATTATGGTTTTTCCACTGCCTTTACCACAAGCCATAACCTTGCGGGCTAGCCAACTCTTCACTTTTAAAGATATGGCGAGTCGAATACCATACAATTTTCGGCAAATTGCAAGCTATCAACGGATTTGAGACATCTTTACCAAGAGCCGTTTGCTCTCGGATTAGCCAATCCTTATGTGGGTTAGACATGGCGGACTGATAACCATTTATTGTGTTCTAAGTGAGAAAAAAAATTTTAAAATTTTGGCTAAAATGGGGGTACTAGATGGTACATTTGATTAAATTCGCTAGAATTCCCCCCCACACTTAGAACTGAATATTGCCCTCAATATTCAAAGCACCGGTTGTTAAACCAACACTTAGAACGTGAAAAGGAAATACTAATAGCCATTTATGTTTTATATACACCTTTTTTTTTTTTTTTTGAAATTTCCATATATACAACATGTGGGGCATCTCCCCCACACTAGGGTGGTAGAACAGAGAAAGAAGTCAGAAATATGGGTGAAAACCCATATGGTGGGCTAATATTTTTGTTCACCGAGTCACTTAGCTCGACTCGACCCCGCATTCATTGGTGTATGGGGAAGCAAGTGGAAGAAACCATCTTCATCGGACTTTCGTTCAAATTGTTTGGATAACCACTTGAACATAAGAAAGTTCCACACCGATGAGATAAATCCGGCATTTAAACCAATGTTAGATGGAAAATGCCAGGATCAAAGGTAATATCCTCACTCCCGAATGAGTGAAAGATAGGGGAAATCACCGGGTAGGTGAAGGGAAGAAGAGAGATCATAACAGCATTTAAGATAAGAACTTCCTCCTCAAGAATTGCATATTCAAGTGGAAGAGGCAAGTTCTTAAACTTGATCTCTGGAAATTTATCAGTTTTCTCAACTGATTTAATTTCCTCATTATGAAGTTGTTTTGGTGGAAGAGGGGAAGATGAATCTTCGTTTAACAAATTCTCTAGAAAAAGAATGTCCCCCTCAGGATCAAGATAGTTATCATCAACCTCATGCGGAAGTGAACTATCTAGAGCAAGAAAATCATCGACTTCATCCCAAAAGGGATCACTTCCCTCAACTGGAGTGAGAGAAGGGAAAGAGTCGGCTATGATAGGTTGAGAAGATGTGGTGGGATTCCCACTCACAGAATTATGAAAATAACCAATATTTTCTTGAGAGTACTCCTTTGATGTAATATCAATGACATCGATTCGGTTAACCGATGCAGAATTATAATTTGAGGAGTACTTTGAAGTTTGATCATGGTTAAAGGTAACAGCTTCAGTACCCACACGTAATGTGATTTCATGCTCAAATACATCTATGAGAGCACGGCCCGTTCTTAGGAATCCTCTTCCAAGAATGAGAGGAACCTTTTGATCAGCATCGAAATCAACAACCACAAAGTCAGCTGGAAAATGGAACTTTCCTACTTTCACAAACACATCCTCAGCAATGCCGCATGGATGAGATATGGATCGATCTGCAAGCTCAAGAGTCATGCAGGTAGGAGTAAGAGCCGGAAGAGACAGTTTCTTCCATACTGAATGAGGCATCAGGTTGATGCTTGCGCCAAGATCGGCCAAGGCATAACATTCAACCATTCCTGGAAATACACAGGGTAGTAGAAACTTTCCAGGATCTCCAAGCTTCTCGGGAAGCTTTTTCAAGATAACTGCTGAGCAGTTCTCATTTAATGGAGTTTTAGCCATTTCAATCAGTTTTTCCTTGTTGCTTAACAAGTGTTTGATTGCAGATGCAAACTTGGGCATCAGAATGGTAGCATCCGCGAAGCTTATGTCAAAATGTAATTCTTTCAAGATTTGATAGAATTTATCATTTTGTTGACTAGCCTTATCACGGAGCTTTTGCTCATTTAAGCGCGATGGGTAAGGAATATGAGGTTTGGATTTAGGAGCAGCAACTTCAGGAGTCTCAACAGATTCAAAGACAACTCCTGGTTTGGCTTTCTTTTTCGGGACACCTGGAGGATGGACTTGTGCTGTACTTTGTGGGATTGGATTTTGCACTTTGTCCGTTGTATCCTCCGTCTCTTTTTCCATTTCAAACAACGAAGGAGGAATAGGACCAGAGGGTCCCTCATAAGCAGCACTACTCCGAGTGGTGATAGCTTTGACAAAAGTGGTATCTTCATCATCATCACTGTCATCAAGCACACTGACGGGAGTAGCATTGAGCATATTGGAATAAGCTCTGGCTGTTCTTTGCTCACTAAGTTTTCTTGACAAACTTTTAACCATAAATCGTGAAAGATTAGGATCCATTCTTGACGGTTTAGGAGCAATTGTGGGTGTATGATTTTGGACGACCTTAGGTTGGACGTATTTAGCACT
This sequence comes from Artemisia tridentata subsp. tridentata, assembly GCA_021014915.2. NCBI lineage: Eukaryota > Viridiplantae > Streptophyta > Magnoliopsida > Asterales > Asteraceae > Artemisia > Artemisia tridentata. The sequence goes on along the minus strand of CP139502.1, from coordinate 53,893,662 downwards.
TCCATTGTTAGAGGGAAGCACCGGGTCCTTTGTCACCTTGATTTCTTGTTCCAATTCCCTCACCGGAGAGAAAATAGGAATTGATGGTCCAACATAAGTTTTACCACTATGTGTAGTGACAGCTTTTAGTTCCCCCTTTGGGTTTGGAATGGTATTACCAGGGAGACCTCCCGAGGTAGAAGGTGGATTGAGATGGCACATGAGACTGGCAAACATATTCTTAACTTCGCTTTGAGTTTGATCAATTTTGTTTGAAATCTCATTCTTTAACTTAATTCCTTGCTTGTGTATTGAAGATTGGAATTCATTCTTCAAATTAGAGATTTGATTTTGCATTGCCATCATGTTGGTCTCATTAACCTTGATGTAGTTATCAAGTTCATTTGGTTGAGGTCTTTGGTGATTAGGAGCTGAATACCCTTGATTACCCCTTTGGGGTGGGTATTGATTGTTCGGGGCAAGAAATTGATTTTGCATGTTTTGCCCTCTTTGCTGGTTAGGATTAATCCTATTTGGATTGTTGGGAGGAGGAAATCCGGGTGGTCCATGTTGATTGCTAGCACGGTAGTTTGTTTCCACTTGAGGACGGTATTGGTTACCTCCTTGATTGGAAGTTCCGGCTATAGCATTGACTTCAAATGCATTGCCATCGGTGGCAGTACAATTGTAGTAAGCGTGAGGACCACCACAAGTAACACAAACTTCTACCTTTTTGATTTCAGCAGTGCGAGAAGTTTGCGGAGCGGACTCTTTCTTTTGTGTGGAGAAAACCAAAGCTTGAACAATGTCCGTGAGTTTGTCAATCTTAGCATCGGTGCTAGAAGTACTCACAGGAGATGAAGTAGAAGGACCAGCACTTGCCTGAGAATTATATGGTCTGGCTCGTGCAGTGCGGACCTTTGACTTATTTTCAATGAGTGCAATGGCTTCCTTAGTGGATTTGCTCAAAAAATTACCTCCAGCCGAGGCATTGAGAGAATCTTGGTCAGATGGGTTTAACCCATTGTAGAACGTGTCCATTTGCATCAAATCGGTGAAACCGTGATGAGGACATTTGCGGAGCAATTCTTTGAAACGATCCCATGCTTCTTCAAATGGTTCATCAAACCTTTGAGAGAATTTCATGATTTCATTCTTGAGATACGTGGTTTTGGAAGGAGGAAAGAATTCATTAACGAACTTTTGAACCAAATCTGCCCATGTTGTTATCGATCGAGGGGGTTGTTAGTCAAGCCAAATCCGGGCTGCCCCATCGATGGAAAATGGGAAAAGAAGAAGTTTGATTGATTCCTTAGGGACATTTTTGCATTTGATGGTGCAAGTGATCTTGTTAAACCATCGAAGGTGATCTTGAGGATCGTCCCTTTCAAAACCATAGAATTGACGCTGGGTTACCAGGTTTATCAACCCAGTCTTAAGCTCAAAATTCTCAGCCACGATGGCTGGAACAACAATGGCATCTCCGTACCCATCAGTGGGAGCTTGGAGAAGCTCATTCATAGGACGGTCTTCTGCCATGATGACAGGGATTTGGGGATCAGTTCGTATCTCGGATACGACTGATGAAACAGAACGTCTACGATGTCTTCGAGGAATGTTGCCAAGCTCACGTAACGGGCTCGTAGACCTAGAAGAACGCGTGCGCATGCACTAGAACACAACTCTAAGAAGCCTCAGAGTCGAGAGAATTATGAAAAAGGAAGGAAGATTCTTTTTATTTTTGAAAAGTGAAGATGAAAACAAATCCAATTAAATCAAGATCGAGAGAAAACATAAGTTAACTTAAACCAATAATCAACAAGCGTACGGTAGCTCTCTAAAAGATAAACGCACAGAGTGGCGGAGAAGCAAAGGTGGGCAATTAATGCTCCTTAAAAACCCGCTTCTTTCAGTCCGACAATTTAATGTCAGACTATCCTTAAACCTCTGTTATAGTTTGTTTATCAATTAAAGGTGAGCCGATATTCGCAAGTGATACAGAGGCAAGTTTTAAATCTTTGGTTTGGGAACTTATTATGGTCGTACCCCCAGTTAGGTAGTACTCTGTCTTGGTTCTCGATGGTAAATTTTTTATTGTTATTTATTATTAACAAAGAAAACATAAAATGTTTTTGGGTTTTTAATTTTTATATGATAATATATATATAAAAGAAAAGAAAAATATTTTTGTTTTTTATATTGTTTTTGGGAAATAGGAACTTCTTGAAAGAAGGATCTCGAATCACTAATCGCTTGAACTTAACACAATAGTCGCAGCACACCTCCCCGGCAGCGGCGCCAAAATTTGATCCGTGGTGATGTATATATATAAATATTATGCAACGACGGATACACGTGAATAAATACAAATCACCCTTTTGTGAAAAAGGATACTTGTACAAACTCACGTTTGTGTGTAGTGTGAAACCAGGTAAGTGATTACCCGGATCGTTTCCCAACGAGATGTGAATGGGCAACTGTGGAAAGCTTTGGATTAGAGTGATTGATGATTTAGATTGCTTTTGATTTTGCTTTTTGACAATTCTAAATAACAAATTAAAACCAATATGCACAATAAAATTAAACGCGAATTAATTAACCTAAAAACGCGCAACGAAAAATCTAAAATGGGACTAAAAAGTAAAATTTATGAAATTTAAAACCTAAAAATGTAAAATTACTTAAAACTTATTTAAAAACTTAAATTATATTTTTTTACACTTTTTATTTAATTATTACTAATTATTTATTATTTAATAACTAATTAAACTAATTTAAATTATAAAAAAATACTAAATGAGCAAAGAAAAATCTAAAACTTTTTCTAAAAATATTATTAAGTAAAAAGAAGCTAAGAAAATTATAAAATTGAAATTTACTTAATTAAGATTTAAAAAGATAAATTCTATTAAATAGAAGCTATCACTATTTTTCTATTTTTGGTTTTTATTAAGGACTAAAAATGTAATTATATTTTTCCTAGATTAAAAATGACAAAATAAAATTATGAAAATTAAAATTATATTTTTTTGATTATTTTTCTATTTATTATGATTTAATTACTATTTTAAACTAATTAAAAAGATTAAAAATATCAAATGACTTTAGAAAAATCTGAAAAATTCAGGATAAGTCTAAAATAATATTCTTAATGTAAGAAAATTAAAATCAAAAGTCAAATAAGCCTGAATAAGCAGATGGACAGTTAAGCTGTTGAGCTAATAAGCTAAAAATAAGCTAATAAGCACAAAACTCAACCAACTGATCAGGACAGGCTTAATACACTTATATAAGCTTAAAACAACTAGAAAACACAAATAAGCATAAGTAAATAAGCTAGAAAAAAGGCAAGCAGTAACAAGGTTTCAGCAGAAACAGCAGAAAATTGCTAACTTTCAAGGCAATTTAAGCACACCAAATAAGCTCTGAGATGCAATATTATGGGGGCAAAAGTAAGCTAGTAGTATTGGCTATTCAGAAAACCAAAAAGCTAGGCAAGAGCTTATGTGGATAAGCCACAATTGATGAAAGTTCAGCTGCTTCAGCAATCAGCATACACTGATTCTGCTGATGCAGAGTTGTGCAGAAGTGCACAAGCCTTAGGGCTTTAAACCAACTTTTGTGTATATTCTAATTGGACTCAAATGAACTCAGACAAGCCATGAAAAAGGACAAAATGAGCTTATGGCTATAGATGGCTTAATTGAGCTTTTTGATGCCTGAAATTAACACAGGCAACTCAAAAATGGATTTTCTATTGAAATGACTTTTTAAAACCTAGAAACAGCTTATAATGGTCATAATAAGCTTAATCAAATTTGGGCCAAGTACAAATCTACAGTAAAACCAATGTTTGACCTTGTTGACCTGCTAAACCAAACAACCCTTTATGGACTGTCTGTTGTGGTTTTTCAAAGAAAACAAATATTTTGACTAATGATTGCTGACTTTCATTGACTTATTAGCTTATACAAACTACAATAAGCAACTTTTATAACAGAAGTAAGCAGTAAATTAAGCTAGGCTATATTTGCTATTTTTGGACTTTTTAAGTTTTTTAGCAAAATGAAAACCAAACTATATAACTACTGATATTATTGAGCAAATATACTTAAGGACTAACAATAAGCATATAACAATAATAAAAAGCTACTAACAAGCACTTATACAGTGACAAGAGATTTTAAGCTAAAATTGATGAAAAGCTTACAACTGCAATGAACTGTGAACCAAAGAACAAGGACCAGAAACTAACCCTAGCTTGTTAACACAAGCTAGAAAACCAAGAAGCCATCCATTATAGCTTATAACACCCCCAGAATAGCTTATTTGACCCAAAGTTGACTTTTGTTGACTTCCTTGATTCTTCAAAATCAAACTAACTAGAATCTAATATAAGCTTATAACAAGCTATATTAAGCTTGTATAAGCTCATATGCAGGGTATTGGAGCTTGTGAGAACTTTTTAGTAATGGTTCGAACTTAATAATTTTAACAGGAACATATAAATTTGAACAACATTGAATTTAAACACAAGATAACTTGAAACAAGATTTTTATAACTTAAATTAACTTGAATTACAACTGGAAATGATAAATTACAAGATTACAACTAATAAAAGTAAAATGCGATTATACTAAAAATTAACTACTACCTTAATTGCTTACACTACTCTGCTATTTATACTATGCTATGGTGGGATAAGCTAACACTTCATCTCTGAACAAATCCCAACCCTTGAATTGTCTTCATTCGATCTGAGCCATCAAAATGGATTTTGGCGCCAAAAGTGGATAAGGGTGGATGTGTTATCACATGGGTCTGAGGGAGTGGGGAAGAAGCATTTAATGTTTTTGGAGTGGTTAGGTAACGTGTAGGGAGGGGGAGTGGGTGTGTCAGGAGGTGGTGGATAATGGTGGTATTGGAGGGTGGTTTTGGCGGGGGTGGTATTTCAGGGATGGGTTTGACCGAAGTCAAACCTTCGGTTTAACTAATAAAGGTTGGGTTGGATCGGGTAAGGATAAGGGTTGGGCTTGGGTTTAGTAGTTGGGCTGGGTTTAGATAAGTTTAGGATGGGTTTGTTTTATTTATTTTGAGGTCCGGCTTTTAGTAGCTAAATCACAAGGACCATTCTTGTAATTCCTGAAAATTGGAGGACCAAACTTGCACATCTTCCAAAACAAACCAAAGGTAATTCCTGCCATGTTTCAATAATCCAGGGACCATACATGATGTTTCCAAAAAATAATATTTCCCAGGGATCATTTTTGCAAATTCTGAAAGTGCAGGGACCAAACTTGTAATTTATTTAAACTTTTCACCAAAGGACTAAATATGATAATTTATGATTTAAAAAGGACCTTTGGTGACTTTTCTTACAAAACAAATGCTTAGGGACTAATTTTGACAAGATTTGAAACTTGAGGGACTGAAACTGCCAATTTTGCAAACTTTGTTCGTTTTTCAATTGTTTTTAAACATTTTGCATTTAAAACATATAAAACACAATCCCTGGGATATTTTCAGTATTTTGATGCATTTATGAGTGTTTTTGAATGTTTTGGCAGTTCAGATAAGACAAAAATGATGAGTATTTAGACACTCATCAGCAGCTCTTTCTGTACCCAATGCTGCCTCTATACTGTCGGCAACAAGCTTTCTGACTTCAGCTGGTGTCATAGCAGTAGTGGCTCTTTTGGGTGGCATAATTCTTCACAATCACAAAAGATAACAACAATGAGAATCCACAATAGAAAATGATCATCATACACAATATATACAACCACAACATGTATATACATCCACAACACGTATAAATACAACCACAACATGTATAAATACAATGAAACCACAACGAAACATCATAAATATAATCACAACGCACATGAATATAATACATGAAAATTTCGGTTACGTAGACCGATATCATAAAATAGCACAACGAAAATCCTGCATAGTAGAGTCACACTTGATATATTGGTTTGTACTACAAGCGAAAGGCAACAAGTCCTAACTATGTCCCACACCCCGGGACTAGGATAATAATGTACAAGCTACATGATAACAGTCTAACACTAGGCACCTCCTCCGGGTGCTCCACCTAGCCTGCGAAAAATCGTCTGAAGATCCCTAGACATAGCAACAACAATCTCCTCTAAGTGCTGAACTCGAAGCTGAAGATCGGTCTCCCTAGTCTCTGATGCCGACATCCTAGCATGAACTGAAGATAACTCACCGGCCTGGCGATGATGCTCATCCTGGGACATCTGTGCTCTATCGAACAACTCAGGCATCTCCTGCCTCAGCTGGGTGATATGCTCTGAACTCTCCAACTGATGAGCCTCTAAACCCTGATGTGACACATCAATGGCAACCCTGCTCTGGATCAATCCCTCGACCTCCTTCTCTATAGCCTCAATACGGCTCACTGGGGTATCATCTAAATGAGCTAATGCCCTATCAATCTCTCCCTGAAGCTGATTTAGTCGCGAGTCAAAAGTAGCAGCAGTAAGCAGTCTGTCAGCAGCAGCCCTCGAGCTCTCACCAACCTCGAATCTGCTGGGTGGTTCTGTCTCTGTGGCATCTGAAGTATCTGGTGATGGAATATCAAGACGTGCCCGCTTCTTGAGCGGTAGGTCTGACATAGGAGTAGGATCCCTGGTGTGAACTGGTGCTGATAGAGATGGCAATGGTGGAGACAATGATGATAAGGATGGTAAGGGTGATAATGGTGATGGTTTATTGAATGCCACACTCCTCCTCGCTGTCAAGCGACGACGGAGTGGATGAGATGAAGTAAGTGATGATGGTGGTGGTAGGGATACAAATGCAGCTGGTTACCTGATAGTGAGACGATGAACCCGCTTAGCAGCAGTGCGCTTCATGTGCGGCCCACCTGGATATGTACGGTAAACTCGACCATAGGGTACAAACTCTCCTGGTTGGATAACTGGAACAACTCTGGGACCACGACGGATCACAGGTGACAGTGGTGAGGTAGGCACGACTTCCCCTTCCTCAAAGGGTTCTGTCTCAGCCTCTGACATCACATGTGAAGATTGTGGAGTAGGCTCCACAGATGACAAAATGATAGTGGGTAGTGGGGATGATGTAACCGACTCTAGTATGATGGAGGGTAGTGAGGAAGTATCGTCCAACTCAGAGTCCGATGAGATAACAATAGGGTGTGAATCCGAAGACATCACTGTGACAATAGATGTGAACTAAAAGTAAATAAACATTTACATAATGTGAGTTATGATGAAATGATATATCTATGCAATCGCAATCACTACATGTGATATAATGAATATGCACTTATGCTGCAATGATGAGATGCTATGATGGTGCAGTTATAGTCTAGGATACAATGGACAACCTAGTTCGCTATAACCTTTGCTCTGGTACCAATCTGTCACACCCCCAAATTTTGTGACTTGCAGCGGAAAGAAGTATTCAGGGGCACGACTGGACATAGCACCAAAGTTGCAGTTATATTGAACGACCTATGATGCGTAGTTTTGCGACCTTACAACAGGTTTTACCTCTCGAGGGATCTCAAGAGGCTTGCAATCCCCACCAGGCAGTGTACCTGACCGATGTAGTATAGTGAAGTGGCAAGTACCGGGGGATTGATCGTTCTCTAGGGGAATAGTGTCGTTAGGATTGAAAAACTATTCTGATAGGTCTAAGGGTGAGGGAAGATTCTTTTTGTATTTTTATATTTTTATGAAAGCAAGTAAAATCTCGGGTTTTAAGGAGTGGGCGGAATTAGTTGCTAGTCAACTAACCCAAATAACTACGAATGCAAATAAAATAAAATAACTGAAAATGAAAAGGTTGGTGGAACTTATATGGAGAGAAATGTGTTTACTTAGATTTCCTTACTCCCTAGCTATCTTTTACCGGTTGATTAGTGTGTATTAATTGCATGGATGACGAGTGTATTCCTTAATACCAATCGTGGGGTGGCGTACGTACTTCCCCAACTCTACAAGCTCCTACTTCACTCCTATGTCGAGCCGGCTAAGAAGCACCTAACATGGGATCACTAGAATTCGCTTATGCATTAAATACAACCATAATAACCTTTAGTACGCATTGGTTCATGTTTCTTAAGATGTTCAAGCAAGTTACCGAATAGGAGGTTAGCCAGTTTTCTTAAGCCTAACATCGATAAACAATCATCCAATACAATTAATAACACACTAATAACCAATAATCAATAGCTAGGTTTCATTAGATCTAAGCAAACACAAGATAAATCTAGCCTAGCATGTTAATTAAAAGACAAGAACAAGGTATAATCAAACAACACATAGACATATTGTATGATTAAATTAATACTTATCTTCAATTAAACATGGGAGATCCAAGGGTATAAAACCCTTAAAAATGGCAGAAAAATCGTACTTAGGGTTTCTACACACAAAGTTGCACACAATGAATAAAAATTGCAAAACTATATATAGACTTAAAGGGCTGACGGTGTCACGTTGTAGATCTTGACGCCGTCACCTCGCCGCGGCTAGGGTTCCCGGATGGCCTTCCTGACGCCGTCCCTCTTTAGTCCTCCAAAATCCTCTCTGGCCTATCAAGGCTTGACGCCGTCAGAATAAAGCTTGACGCCGTCTCTCTTTAGCATAAACCGTGATGGCCTTGATCACCTGAAAGGGTGACGCCGTCAGACTTTCCATTGCAAAACTCTCTGGCGCGTCACGTGTATTTTTCATATCCACCTCTTTTGCTAAGCCATGACGCCGTCAAGAGCAATACTTGACGCCGTCACATGTACTTTTCCAGCAGCTTTGGAGACTTTGTCGTTTTCTTCACTTTTATGCTCCAAAAACGTTCAAAATGCTCCCTTTTCCAGATTTCTTCTCCAAAGTACCTAAAATGACAAAAGGAACGATTTAGGGCAATATTTGATCAAATAAATACGATTTAGGGCTTAAATGACCCCATAAAAGCGGTACACTTTTCGCTTCATCAACCTAAAGTGTCGTTTAGAAAATACATCGTTTGATTATTTAAAAACATTCAGAGTTACAAAGCTAGGTCCCAAAAGGTGAAACAAGTTTTCAGAAAACAAGTTCATACAATTCAAACGATGGATAAGTACAACAAATAGTCGTTCCACTTTAATCATAATAAGCACGGAGATTACAAACTAGCACCTCACAAGTAGTGTTTAGATACTCACATCTCTCAGGTGTCATAAACGTAAATCTCATAAATGAAAATGGATAATATCTCTCACTACCTGTCATAGCAAATAGATTACCATAGGCTTGGGAAAGGATCAAAAACCTCCTCCACTAGGCGTAAGCACCTAAGATAAACTATCAAAGAGGGCTTTTAAATGGGTTATAACGTTAGGTGTAGGGATATGATAAACACGGATTTGTTGGATAAGGGATATTTTACTGGTGGCGAGTTAACGATCTTGATTGATTACACGTACTATACAATGTTGCTAAGCCAAGACTCGACTCAATCTTAAGCTAAAAACAAAATAACAAAAACATAAAATAAACATAAAATGAAACGGGATGGTAGTCCGTATGTTTTTTCTACTTTTCTTTTTCTCACTTTTTTGTATTTTTATTGATTTTTTTTTTTATACACTTTTGCCCTACCATCCAAAATAATACATCATAGGGGCGTTGCATTCCCCTTACACTTGAACTTTTACATAACTTTACAAATAACTATTCTAATGACTCGAATTAAGATAATCAAAACACTTGGAGTACTTTTAAAACATTTAGCACATATGGGGGTAATAATGTTGTTCTTCCCCATTACTCCATTACACTAGTACTTTACCCATGAGTCCCAATCGTCCCAAAAAAATATGTACAAGGATATGACTCGGCTTAGCAACCATGTAATCAATTAGATAATTAACTTAGGGTTTAAACATGTAACAATAATGCACTAAAAATGAGTGCATACAAGGTAGGCTAAGGCGATTTGGGTGTACATTTAAGTGGGGTGTAAACAAATTCTTCCTTTAAGTAAAATGCTTAAAGTTAGAAACGAAAAGATAGGCTCTGAGGGGTGTACTAGGGGTATCGTGTACCAAAAAATGGGTACAACGCAAAGGGTGTGGGAGAATTACTTGACCAATGTAGCCAATGTAATTATAACAAAAACACAGGTGTAAAACAATGGGTTAATCCTAATGCCTCTTATCATGTAGTAAATCTAACTACACGAATGTAGTCTCACTTGTGGCCTCGGAATGGTCCTAACGCAAGTTCTAGAATCTAAGTGCTACCGGTACACACATCATAGCATCAATGCTTTTCCTACCAATTCTAGGGGCGAACCTCACATATTTGGGGGTGGAAAATTTTTTAGTGGTACGGTTTTGTGCTAGTCATATAACTCCTATCCGTGAGACGCTCATTAAGATCAAAGTTTCACTCCTATATGTTGTAAAAAATTTTAAATTTGGCACTAAAATTGCCTTAACAGGTATTTATCTCAGTTTTATTACACATCTACCATTAAACTAACAAAAATCAAGCGTAATTGCATTTTCTGAAGTATCGTACTTTACCCCCCCTTACACTTAAGATGAACATTGTCCCCAATGTTCAAATAACAAGATGTAAAAGTAAAATAAGGTAAAAGAATGAAATCAAATACTCCCCTGATTCGTTCGGTGGATAAAGAGGTAACATGGTTAGATCTTCTTCCAAGGTAATGTTGAAGCTTCAAGACTAAATCATCGCCAAAAGCTTGATTCCGCAAACATCTCCTTGTCCAAAATAACCTGTTAAACCTGAGAAAACAAACAAGAAAACCTGCATAACATCGGCGGGATAAATCTATATAAGGATATAATGCTTGTGGAATGATTATTTTGCAGATTCCTGGAGTTTATAAGTTAGAGATTTTATAAAGCATTTTATGATTCCGGGAGAAAAACAAAACTTTCAAAAATTTCAGAAAATTAAAACCTGACGCCGTCAGGTTGTAAAGCCTGACGCCGTCAGAAATGATCTGACAGAATTTTCATGTTAAGTTTCCGGAAAATTTCTGGAAAAACCTATACCTTACTTCCTGGAAATCCTGCAAAACATCATTATGACTCGATACAAGCATTTGACTCAAACAAATACTAATATGTATGTTAATTTAATATTATTACGATTCATGTTCATTTGTGTTCTAATAAACTGATTTGGATTTCCCTTACATTTAACTTTTGCAAAATACCTTTATATGTAGTTGATGAACTCAAATAAGTACATTTTATTCCTATCATTTATCCTAATAATTTGACTTATTTTATTATATTATGTATGAGGATTGATACTTAATCGTTTACTTTTGTAATTCTCAGGTAAAAACAAGCATTTGGTGAAACTTAGCGATTTTGGACTAATTATGGAGCAAAACGTGCATAAAGTGAAAGTCTACTGACATGGACAAGATCAAGTCAATTCTGCTCCAGATGCGCCGCATCTCACTCTCGACATGCGCCGCATCTCTATCAAGATATCACCAGATACGATCCAAGATACAAGAGGACATGCGCCGCATCTAATCAAGGGTTACGCCGCATCTTCTGGCGGTGTACGAATATTCCTGAATATTATAATCTTGGACCCCACGCGAAGTTAAGTACATGCGCCGCATCTACTTAGTAGATGCGCCGCATCTTCCCTCAGACAGAAACTATAAATACCCCGTAGACCAGACGAATTAAAGAGTTCCGAACCTTAACCTAAGTCCGAACAGAAGAACAAAAGGACGAATTCAGTCAAGGAGGCAGCACAAGACACACCCAAATCAAAGATACAAGAGCTGTAAGAAGGTGCTGCATATGTTTAATTCATTAAGTAGTTTTGTTTTATTGTGTTAGTAAACTTTAATTCATCAAGATTGGTGGCTTGTGTAATGTGGCAACGGAAAGATTGCACTCCCTTAAAACTACTTTCTCATTAATTAAAGTTTATATGTTGATGTCTTTGGTTACTACTTATTAGTGCATTGATAACCTCTGTGTTTATTAGTGGCTTGCGGGCATTTGACTGCGGGACATAATGTGGCTCCCACGGTTGTTTCTAAATTGATCACTTAGGAATAACTTTTAGACATAAGTAATCATTAAGGGTTTACTCGCCGATAAGATTAGGACCAACGAGAAAGGGTTAACTACATACACTTCATATAAAGCTATCAATAAAACAAGTGACAATCTACTTAATCATAAGGACAGCCCTCTTATTGTCTCGAGTATTTATCTGTGTACGTGTGTGCTACTTGCTGATTCGTGCCTATTGGTTTATTTTATTATTTAATTGCAACAAATCGTGCCAGTCTCTCAGGCTGAAACCCCCTTGCGTTAGGATATTAAAATACTGATTAGAATAACTAGATAATACGTTCCACTCTTAGTGATCGACACTCTACTTACCATTATCTTCATACTGACCGGGTACACTGCTCGTTAAGTGTGTGTGTTATTGATAAGTCGGCTAAATATAAATTTAAAACTTGAGTAGGCATTAAAACTGCTAAACCGCAACGACACATCACGCGCACCAAGTTTTTGGCGCCGCTGCCGGGGAGTGAATTGTTATTATCTGTTAATTTGATTAGTATTTTAATTAGGTTTTTCTTTTTATTAGATTAATTGCATCATTGTACTATTTTGCATATTTGTTGTATTGTGTGTTAATTGTTTTCTTTTTATTTTTGTGTGTTTATTTTTGTTTGTGTGTTTAATTTTTGTTTTTATTTTTCGTATTTTTCTGTTCTGCTATCGTTGTACTGTGCTAAATCAAACGATACGGCGCATCTGATCTCTCAGATACGGCGTATTGCGTTTAATTTTTTTTAATACAACGCGTTTAATTAATTCGATACGACGCATCTTTTCCACAAGATACGGCGTATCTGTTTTTAACAAGAAAATTTTTCTAAGCGATAAAGTAATACGACGCATCTGCTTTTGCAGATACGGCGTATCTGTTTTTAATAAATTTTTTTTCTAAAACGTTAACGCCATACGACGCATCTGCTTTCGCAGATACGGCGTATCTATTATTTTAATTAAAAACAGTTTGCGAATTATTAAATAGATACGGCGTATCGATCTCTGTCGATACGGCGCATATTACTGAATCAAAAATCTTTTATTTTTAAACGTAACGAAAATATGGCGCATTAACTTTCGTTAATACGACGCATTTAATTTTAATTAGATAAGCTGATTTTTGATTAATTAATTCGATACGGCGCATTCTTAAATTTAAAGCGGCGTATCTATTTTCTGAATAAAGTCTGATTAAATTTTAACGATTATAAGATACGGCGTATCCAACTCTTTGGATACAGCGCATCGTCTGCAGATATCAGCTATTTTTATTCTTATATCCGTTTCTATATTCATTAATTTCTCTTCTAGCGAACAAATCCTACTGATGATTTTACTTTGGATGACAGATTTTGCTATGGAAGACATGTCAGTTAACGGATATCTTGCTAAGGAAAGCTTGTTTTCAGATTCATTCAATGTACTCATGATCAATGCAGATTTATTCTCTTGGGAGACTCCTCTTGAAGCTGCTTTTAAGGAATTCATGCGTTTATGCAACATTGACAAAGAGGTATTCTCTTATGATGTATTTGTGAGGTATACTGGAGAAGAATTGTCGCTCTTATGGCCTATCATTGAAGCCGAAGGATTGAACTGGACTACTATCGAAGAAGATGATGGGAAATTCCATCTTGCATACATGGACTCAAGCAACAACAGCTGTGGTGGAGGCAACGCCCAAATCTCTTACATGCCTTATTCCGAACAGTACTGGGGATTGAATGAGAACTATCAGGATAATGATATGAATTATGCTTTGGCGGAGTTACTATTTCATGGCAGGTTGGTAAGATTGATAGACCTCTCCCTCAATGATTGGTTAGAACTCAAATATGGTAGTCCGGAATTTGCCCCTACAAACGAAGTCAAGGAGATTATGACTTCATGGTTGACTCGGAATTTTAAGAAGCAATTTAACGAGTTCATGGAGATAAAAAAGAATATGATTGGAAAAGTTTGCTTTGACGTTAACCATGACCCTAACGATGTTGATTTTTCAGAATGGTTGGCTAGTAAGTTTAATAACCATAAGAGCATGGATCGTGCTACTAAGGATGCATTATGGGTATATTGGATGAGAGGAGATGATGAAGAAGTAGAATGCGATTATGGGTCGTCACTTCATGATTCAACAATCAATGAGGGGATTGAAGAACTTTTCAGAATTGACATTGATGTGTTCGATTATGAGACACCCCTGTGCAAGCAGTTCAAGGAATTTAACTACCTTCTTCAAGTCGATGATGATGTGCTTACTGGAGATCTACCAGGATTTAAGACTTATGACGATTTCAAAAACACCTGGTACTATGAATGGAACGACCAAGTACCATGGGTTTGGGATAAACCATGGGAATTTGAGCACATTAATCACACCTGTACACCCTTCGTTTTCAAGGACGGGAGTAGTGTTTGGCCGACCTGCGATTATAAAAGTGACGGAACCTGTAATGGGGGAAGTATAATTGGGATGAAACGGGTTGGCAACGATGTAACCTTTGAAGATTATGAGTGGTACGATAATGTTGAAGACTGCCCACAAAAGGCGGAGGCTTTACAAGAAAAGGGCAGAATTGAACGCTTGAAGGGACTTAAGGGGACATCGGATACTACTTTCTGGGAATGGGTGCATAAACAGTTTGATGATTTCACGAAGCTTAGTCGACGGTTACAATATGATTTGGAAAGAGAATGGGAGGCGATTCAAGACGATAAGTCATTAATTGATGAACTAGATGATTATTAGATTAAGGATCCTTATTTTAAGTTTGTTGATAAAGACGAGGAAGAATTCACCAAAGGAAAGTGTCAACTACTTGGGATTCCTTACAATGAGCCACCCATGATTATTTCTGAAAAATTTAAAATCATCAAATATTCTTTGAGTCCTAATGAAGAATATACTGCGGTGAAGACAAAGAGTTATGCTAGACTAAGTCGAACGGAAGAAAACGTCGCAGAGATATACGGGAAAATATTTCGGATGAAGGACGAAGGATGGACCGTGACAAGGACTTATTGCTGAGCTGAACGTGAGTCTAACTTGAAGACTCTGGAATAAAGACAAGTGCTTACCGGGAGACAACCCGGATTTATCTTTTATTATTCTGTTTTCTGTGTCGAGTCAGTCCAGGCCGCACGAAGATACGGCGCATCTCAATTCTGAGATGCGACGCATCCTCTGCAATGGTCATATCTTATTTTATTTTTCTGCATTTTTATTTTCGACTTTAAAACTATTTATCAGTTTATTTTAATGCGGCGCATCCCTGGTTAAGGATGCGGCGCATCTTTATTCTGATCCGTATTATTCCAGGCTCGATACGGCGTATCTTCTTCAATAAGATACGGCGCATCGACTGACCTGATGATTTTCAGTTTTAATTTTTAAGTTTTATTTTTCCTAACTACTAATGTATTATGCAAGTTTGAACCTTTCTTATCTTAGGTGTGTTTTAAAGTGTTGGTGGTATTATAGTTTCCTGGATTTCCTGTGGATACATCAAGTATGAAGCTTTAACGTTCTAATCCACATGGAAGTTGATTTTTGCTCTTATACTTATGGAGGATCATACCGAGCAAATCTCAGGGGAGTTTTTCTGTTCTAATTCTTTTATTTTCCAGTTTTTAACCTTTTATACAAACAACGAGGACGTTGTTTAACTTAAGTGGGGGGATTGGAGAATTAGAACACTTAACAATTACTTGTCCTAAACTTTTTCAAAAATTATGCTTAAAATGTGCTTAATATATCAAACTTAAAATTTTTTTTAGCATGTTTTTGTTTAAGATCTAAGTTACATAACTGCACACATGACGTTATTTTCAAAAATTGTGATTTCTCAAAATTCACAAATCTATGAGTGTGCCGGTGACTTGTAAACTTTAGAACTTGGCTTGTATACTATTCGAGACCACCATAATGAGTATTATTTATATAATTGGAATGACTTGTCTAAATTGGTAAAATTCTAGGATTACACCAAATAGCCTTTATATGTTATGTGTTATTAGCTAACTACACTGGTTAGTTAACCCCCGTATAAACCCTTTTGTTACTCTCATTTTTAGAGTAAGATACCCCTAGAAAAACCCTCAGAGCCATTCCTTTCGTTTCTTACACCTATGTTTAAAATGTTTCGTTACACCCTTACACCTTAGCCTACCCTGTAGATTAGAATCCGTGGTTGGTTAATTGCTATAGGCAAAGTGTGTTTCCTTACATTACCTGTGTTCGCGTGCGTAATTCATTATCTATGGTTAGGTCGGGAAATTGCACAATGCAAATTGGAGTGAAAGTAAATATTGTATATTTTGGAGTTTATTTTTCGTGTGTTTACTACTTTCACTATTACCATTATTTCTGAAGTATGAAAAGCATGAATAAAAATTATCCGGAAAGAAAGTTATAGTGATGTGGTGAAATTTTACACATCTATTAAAAAAAAAAAAAAAAAAAAAATCGAAAAAATAAGAAAAAGAAAGAAAGAAAAGTTGGATGTTTATTTTAACCAACTTATGTAAAGTTTTGTATTAAGTGGTCGATATCACCACTATTTGTTGTACTATATCTATGGATTGAATGGGAATTGGCAGTTATGGGAACGCCAATTAAGGTTTATTCTTTGATTAAGATTTTGTTGAGTATAATTCGTGTCTACCTAAAGCGTGTGTTTCAAGTGTTAAAGCGTGAGTTATTCGATGATATGAGTCTTATTCATGGGATGGTTGGGATAGTGATTAACCACACTTAGGATTTTAATTTATTTGTTTTGTTTTGTTTATTTTTATTTTTACACCAATTTATATCCCAAATGTTATCCATACCCTATATTATTCGTTATCCAACCGAATCTTTGATTTATTGAGATCAGGGATTTGAGCAATCTTAAGTATCGTAGTCGTGGATTCGGCTATGTATTTATGATTTTGTCGCCCTTTTTGATATATTATTATTGGTGAAGTTTGGACCTATCTTTAGCCTATTCGAGTTAAGGATTTGAGCAATTGCAAGTATCGTGTTCGTGGATTCGATCATGTATTTGTGATTTTGTTGCCTTTTCTGGAATTTGAGATCGATAGTGATTAAGAATAATTAACCCTTAAGCCTAAAAACCCTTTTTACCGCTTTAGACTTGTTATTCCTTAGCTTTAGTGGTGGAGATGTGTATACTTGCCAAGCTTATGATAGAATATTCGTCGCGACTGGACAGTTAAACGATTAGATTTGCTTTTATCGACTTATTTTATTTTACTTCTAATTCGTTAAGTGTTTAGTTGTGTGATTATGAAATAAACGAATACATGCTTAAATATAAAAATAAATCCTAATACATCTTTTAGGATACATTTTCATAAATGAAATTCTAAGGTTTACTTGGGGACAAGTAAAGTTCAAGTGGGGGGATATTTGATGAACTCAAATAAGTACATTTTATTACTATCATTTATCCTATTAATTTGACTTGTTTTACTATATTATGTATGAGGATTGATACTTAATTGTTTACTTTTGTAATTCTCAGGTAAAAACAAGCATTTGGTGAAACTTAGCGATTTTGGACTAATAATGGAGCAAAACGTGCATAAAGTGAAAGTCTACTGACATGGACAAGATCAAGTCAATTCTGCTCCAGATGCGCCGCATCTCACTCTCGACATGCGCCGCATCTCTATCAAGATATCACCAGATACGATCCAAGATACAAGAGGACATGCGCCGCATCTAATAAAGGGTTACGCCGCATCTTCTGGCGGTGTACGAATATTCCTGAATATTATAATCTTGGACCCCACGCGAAGTTAAGTACATGCGCCGCATCTACTTAGTAGATGCGCCGCATCTTCCCTCAGACAGAAACTATAAATACCCCGTAGACCAGACGAATTAAAGAGTTCCGAACCCTAACCGAAGACCGAACAGAAGAACCAAAGGACGAATTCAGTCAAGGAGGCAGCACAAGACACACCCAAATCAAAGATACAAGAGCTGTAAGAAGGTGCTGCATATGTTAGTAAACTTTAATTTATCAGGATTGGTGGCTTGTGTAATGTGACAACGGAAAGATTGCACTCCCTTAAAACTGCTTTCCCATCAATTAAAGTTTATATGTTGATGTCTTTGGTTACTACTTATTAGTGCATTGATAACCTCTGTGTTTATTAGTGGCTTGCGGGCATTTGACTGCGGGACATAATGTGGCTCCCACGGTTGTTTCTAAATTGATCACTTAGGAATAACTTTTAGACATAAGTAATCATTAAGGGTTTACTCGCCGATAAGATTAGGACCAACGAGAAAGGGTTAACTACATACACTTCATATAAAGCTATCAATAAAACAAGTGACAATCTACTTAATCATAAGGACAGCCCTCTTATTGTCTCAAGTATTTATCTGTGTACGTGTGTGCTACTTGCTGATTCGTGCCTTTTGGTTTATTTTATTATTTAATTGCAAACAAACCGTGCCAGTCTCTCAGGCTGAAACCCCCTTGCGTTAGGATATTAAAATACTGATTAGAATAACGAGATAATACGTTCCACTCTTAGTGATCGACACTCTACTTACCATTATCTTCATACTGACCGGGTACACTGCTCGTTAAGTGTGTGTGTTATTGATAAGTCGGCTAAATATAAATTTAAAACTTGAGTAGGCATTAAAACTGCTAAACCGCAACGACACATCACGCGCATCAGTAGTTAAGACGAAGTTAAAAACAAAATAAAGCATTTTCACAAATTAGTTTTGAACATGAATCAATAAGAATAAAAATTAAACACACCTACGGAAACAAATAAAAACAAACAAACAAATAAATAAACACACAAAGCAAATAAAGCTTGGGTTGCCTCCCAAGAAGCGCTTGTTTTTGTTCGAGTCACGAGCCTGACTCTACCCTTATTTAACGGATAAAGGAGAGGTTTTCCCTACACTTAGGATTAAGTGCGGGTGATAGTAGCGATACACACCATCTCGGTAGGAGTATGCCACGTGAGGAAAGAGTGGTGGATGAATTATATACTCAAAGGGGTGTGCTCCTTTCATCATAACCTTACCTAGTTCACTTTGGTCAATGGGTGAATTAAAGTTTTCTCCTAAAAAGGGATCATCTTCTATCAACTTCGAGAGATTCCTAGTTGGGAATTCATCTTGACCTAATAAACCCGGTTTAAACCCATAATGTTTCTTGTGATCAATCATGAATGGTGATGTAAGTATGTAAGGTCATGGTTCACTCCTATGTCAGCTTCCTCTCTACAAGGCTTAGAGTCTACTACCTTCAACATAAAACTACCCGGACTATATGGTTTGATGGGTGGATCGGGACCTAATTCAATTCCTAAGTTCACATCTAAGGATGGAAGATTAGGTAACGGTTTTGGTTTAGGCTCCGGTTCATCAAAACTAGGAACTTCCATAGAACTAAAAGAAAGGTTATGACTACAAGTATTCACATCTATTTCTTCTAGTTTTGTTTCTTCCAAAGGTTCTACTTCAATTGGGGTTCCTATAGTCCCTTCTACTTCTTTCGGGTAAGTCACAGGCGGTGTGTATGCCTCGAATGATGGTAGGACTTGTGGGGTACTTTGTAGGTTTGTGTTATTTACCTCATCCTTCCTTGTCTCTATATCAATTATATCCACATCATGTGTTTTAGTAGAATCTAACCCAAACATGTTCCTAAGTATCTCAAATCCTTCTCTAGCCATTTCAAGTTCTAAGTCCGATTCATAAAATCTTCCCCGATAACATGATTACTATGTTCAATTTGCCTAAAGGATTCATCATGTGTTCCTTGAGATTCAAAGTCATTGATCATAAAACCTAGGTCTTTTTGCTCAATATGCTCATGTTCGGCTAAATCCTCCTCAATTGTTTCCTCAAGTTGTGATGTATACGAACCCATTAATTCATTAAACTTATGGTGCACGGTTAGGAGGCTTTCCTCAAATTTTTTCCAAAGGGTCTTATTAAAAGGAGTTGATCCTAACAATGATTGTTTAATAGAAGCCACACATGCACATAATTCATCAAACCTATCAAACTTTACACCCATCTCCTCTTGTATATATCTAAGATCACTTAAAAATTCATTGGAACAACAGGAAGCAAATCTATCCGTGTAAAGTAATTGTTCCTCTATTGTTAATGATCTAAATGGAATTTCATCTGCCATGGTGACAAATGAAAATGGTTTTACAAACAAAGGGCACAAAGAAAAAGATAGACTAAAGAAATTTAATAAAAAGAAAAATAAAAATCTCACTAGAAAGGAATCTAGTGAGTAGACCTAATAAAATAAAAATTCAACCTAAACAATAACTATTCCCCGGCAGCGGCGCCAAAAACTTGATGCGTGGTTTTGCGACCTTACAACAGGTTTTACCTCTCGAGGGATCTCAAGAGGCTTGCAATCCCCACCAGGCAGTGTACCTGACCGATGTAGTATAGTGAAGTGGCAAGTACCGGGGGATTGATCGTTCTCTAGGGGAATAGTGTCGTTAGGATTGAAAAACTATTCTGATAGGTCTAAGGGTGAGGGAAGATTCTTTTTGTATTTTTATATTTTTATGAAAGCAAGTAAAATCTCGGGTTTTAAGGAGTGGGCGGAATTAGTTGCTAGTCAACTAACCCAAATAACTACGAATGCAAATAAAATAAAATAACTGAAAATGAAAAGGTTGGTGGAACTTATATGGAGAGAAATGTGTTTACTTAGATTTCCTTACTCCCTAGCTATCTTTTACCGATTGATTAGTGTGTATTAATTGCGTGGATGACGGGTGTATTCCTTAATACCAATCGTGGGGTGGCGTACGTACTTCCCCAACTCTACAAGCTCCTACTTCACTCCTATGTCGAGCCGGCTAAGAAGCTCCTAACATGGGATCACTAGAATTCGCTTATGCATTAAATACAACCATAATAACCTTTAGTACGCATTGGTTCATGTTTCTTAAGATGTTCAAGCAAGTTACCGAATAGGAGGTTAGCCAGTTTTCTTAAGCCTAACATCGATAAACAATCATCCAATACAATTAATAACACACTAATAACCAATAATCAATAGCTAGGTTTCATTAGATCTAAGCAAACACAAGATAAATCTAGCCTAGCATGTTAATTAAAAGACAAGAATAAGGTATAATCAAACAACACATAGACATATTGTATGATTAAATGAATACTTATCTTCAATTAAACATGGGAGATCCAAGGGTATAAAACCCTTAAAAATGGCAGAAAAATCGTACTTAGGGTTTCTCCTCACAAAGTTGCACACAATGAATAAAAATTGCAAAACTATATATAGACTTAAAGGGCTGACGGCGTCACGTTGTAGATCTTGACGCCGTCACCTCGCCGCGGCTAGGGTTCCCGGATGGCCTTCCTGACGCCGTCCCTCTTTAGTCCTCCAAAATCCTCTCTGGCCTATCAAGGCTTGACGCCGTCAGAATAAAGCTTGACGCCGTCTCTCTTTAGCTTAAACCATGATGGCCTTGATCACCTTAAAGGGTGATGCCGTCAGACTTTCCATTGCAAAACTCTCTGGCGCGTCACGTGTATTTTTCATATCCACCTCTTTTGCTAAGCCATGACGCCGTCAAGAGCAATACTTGACGCCGTCACATGTACTTTTCCAGCAGCTTTGGAGACTTTGTCGTTTTCTTCACTTTTATGCTCCAAAAACGTTCAAAATGCTTCCTTTTCCAGATTTCTTCTCCAAAGTACCTAAAATGACAAAAGGAACGATTTAGGGCAATATTTGATCAAATAAATACGATTTAGGGCTTAAATGACCCCATAAAAGCGGTACACTTTTCACTTCATCAACCTAAAGTGTCGTTTAGAAAATACATCGTTTGATTATTTAAAAACATTCAGAGTTACAAAGCTAGGTCCCAAAAGGTGAAACAAGTTTTCAGAAAACAAGTTCATACAATTCAAACGATGGATAAGTACATAAAATATAAAGTGAGATGTGTCAACTCCGCGACTCCATGATGTGTCCATATGCAAGCCAACATGCGATACCTTAATTACCTAAAAATACATTGCTAAAAATGGTCAACAAAAATGTTGGTGAGATCATAGGTTTATGTAAATGAAATGTTGTACGGATACCACAAGTATAAAGTGTATGACAAAACCATGCCACATAAAAAAAATGATACATTAGCTCTAAGCTCATGACCCCGAAGCTAGACTGAATGAAATGCCCCAACCGAGTGTTTGCCAAACACTCTAATATGACATAAATGAAGTGCGTTCGTTTGACCAGTTGGTGCTACCAACCCGAATGGAGGAGTCACCCTCAATATATCTATTCACTCACTCTCGCTTGCTAACAATTAACGGTTCATGATAATAAATGGGGACTTTAATCTGGGCAATGATGTAACTTAAGCAATGTAATGAGTTTGTACACTTTGGTCCGCATATGAAAATGGTGCAATGTATTCTCCCCCGAGAGTTTAGAAATCAATAAACAATTTAAAACGGGGCTATGAAAACTCACCTGATATGATATAGCAACAATGACAATGATGGATATGATGAAATAAAGCTCGGTCTCTAACTGCGACCTATTATGAATGATGTGATCCAATGTAAGCAATGATTCAATGAAACACATGCGAATACGTATGTTAATGATACCACTTGTTAGTTTTGAAAATAACGTTTATCGACGAAAAATACACTTTTGACGTCTCGTTAAGTTAGAAACTACTTTTCGCGTAAATATGTTGAAACGGTACTCCACGATCCTCGTTTGGTGTTCTATCGGCAAAATGTAGCGTTTTCATCGCAATTTAATATTTTCCTTAACTTGTGAAAATATGTCCAAAATGGCTTCGTGAAACTAGTCGTGAAATTTTGCACGTTATGTGTTAGTTGATCAAACTCGACGTTTTTGAAAACCTTGTAACAATGTATAAATTTCGTTTCATTTAACTTTTGATTGTACACGCCTCGATCAATTAGAAAATCGGCTATCAATGTTATGTCTCGCAAAAACACTAGTTTTTATACTTAAAACACTTTCTATTAGTGGCTGTCAAAATGAACATGGTACGTCGGGCTTCAAACGTGAATAACTCGGCCGTTACAAGCTCGTTTTCTACGTTCTTTACATCCATGGCTTCGTATAAACATGAACTAACATAATCTCAGTAGGTCGGGTCATCTAGATCACGTCTAACGCCTCGTTTTGTCTTTGAATCTCGGCGATCAGCAACTAAATTTTCAGAAAATTAGTTTTCGTCGTCTAACTTTGAAAAATCATATCTCCTTCGTTATAAGTTGGTTTTTAGTGATTCTTGCGGTCACGGTTTCGTTTTTGAAAGAACTTTCTGAATATGAAGGCCAAAATATACCAAAAGTTACTGAGATTTCCAGACTTGGCGTTTAAGGACAGTAGCTATTTTAGATTGTTAAAAACTCATTTCCTTGGTTCTAAACTTGATCATACTACTTCAAATCAACTCCACAAGTTCGCAAATCCTACCATACACCTTATTAGGGTGTCATAGGGTCCTAAACATCACCAACCTTGGTGGATTCCATGAGATCATTAGTGAAACTTATAGATCTAGTGTTAAAGATAGTTTATGTGCAAAAGTGGTATCTAAAACATAAGTAACTTGCATGAATAACTAATATAACTTGAAAATACATAAACATATGAATCAAATGAAAGTCTAAGATGATCAAAATGTGTACTTGAAACTTACTTGAATATTTGATGAGTTTTGATAAGAAATGAGTAAGAAACTTGAGATTTAATCACAAAACCATAACTAGGAAGGTAAATGGAGCTTGATTATGACTTGAACTTCAAAAAGTGATGGATTATGGTGGTGTTCTTGGTCTTGGCCAAACCTAGGGGATGAGATAGGAGGGTTTTGATCTTTTTTTAGCTAGTTGGTATGATAGTGTATGTGTTTGTTTAATTAAATCAAGAAACATGTAGACATAAACATTAATTGAAGTGTACTAGTAATCAAGTGAAGTAGAGAATTAGGGGTGATGAGGGGGGCGGCACACATGGGGTAAAAGGGAAGGATTTGATGTGAATTAATGCAAGTGTCTCCCATTTATTTAGAATTAGCTAGTTTAAGGCATACATTAGGTGTTATCGGGTACCGTGTTAACTAGAAATAACTCGTGACGAGGTGAAATGAAATACGAAGAAGTTTTAAAAATTGTAAAATCATGTTCCTTGCAAGAATCGGGTTTTAGAATTATTATCGGATTGAAATTTCGTAAACCGACGGAGTTATAAGCGTCAAACGAAAAATATGGCGATTGGTTTAAAAACACCGGGTAAAGTAATAATATAATCTCTGTATCATTATAATTAGTTTGAAAATGTGTTAGGATCATTGTCGGGAGTATTGGGTATAATGTTAGTTGAAATGACTGAGTGGTAACGTTAATTAAACAATTAAGCATACGTTAATGAAAATCACACAAACCCATGCATGAACTGATATGGTAATGATGTTACTGATGATATGCATACTACTCTAGTCTGTATGATGTGTCTTTACTGATGATGCATGAATATGCAGCTAAACCTAACTGGTTACGCGCATTTGAATACCCGTAAACCAAGTTTATGACATGATGAATGATGCCCATGAATAGTGATTTCCCTCCGGGAATGAATAGTGTCACGTGAATAGTAAAATTTTCGACGACTTCTCAAAGTCTCAAATTGACTTCAAAAACGATGAATAGTGAAATGATGAATAGTGATCAGTGAATAGTGATTGATGTATAGTAACTCATGAATAGTAAATTGTCGAGGTTTGAAATATGACATGAAATTACGAGTTGTGACAAATAAAATTCATAATTTCAGGGAAAAAAAAGCATACAAGGTAAAAGTAAAATAAGCTAAAAAAAGAAAAAATTTATCATCACCTCTTAAAACAAAGATAATTGATAAAACCACATGTCTAAAACCGTAAATCAAAATATTGCCACATGACCACTTCTCCTATCAAGCTCTTTAACTATATAAACCCTTCAACCTCTAACAACTACCACCATCTTCCACAGGGACGATCTTTACACTTTCATAACGTTTGGGATGAAACATACAATTTGGCTAAACTTTAGGGACGATTTATGCAATTTACTCCTTATGTAAATAACTTATATAGGCTAGGCGAGCTTATGCCAAAGTGCTTATTAGTTATTTTGGGGAATAGGTGTTTTCGATAATGAATAAATGCATAAGTTAAACATAATGTATGTGGCCTTGTTCTGCCTCGAGATAACAACCACATATCTTTGAATGGTCATTCATTTTCAGTTTCTTTAATAACACAAAGTTTACTATGTTTCAGGATTAGATGTTCCTGCAAGTGCAAAACGAGTTGAAGGATCATTTAAAGTTCCCAGACCAAAAGTTTCTTCTATGATTAAATCTATAGACGAGGTCGCAAATATCTGAATCAAATAAGTCCATCCTTTCCGAACAACCTGAACTGAAAAACCTCGTCCGTTTAATAGTTAAAAGAGAGAGAGAAAGAGTTTACTATAAAAGTGATAATCAGATTAATACAAAATGAGGCATAGTTTGTTATTTACACAAGAATGCTATGTCAATTAAAATTTTACATTTTACTATAAAAGTGACAATTAAATTAATACAAAATGAGGCATAGTTTGTTATTTACCGAAGGAATGCTATGTAAATTAAAATTTTACAAATTTGTTTTCACAAAATGATGTGCTAAAATCAATTTTCCAAT
This sequence comes from Artemisia tridentata subsp. tridentata, assembly GCA_021014915.2. NCBI lineage: Eukaryota > Viridiplantae > Streptophyta > Magnoliopsida > Asterales > Asteraceae > Artemisia > Artemisia tridentata. The sequence goes on along the minus strand of CP139502.1, from coordinate 53,867,791 downwards.
AGATAGATTATTTTTTTTCCTTTCATTTTTATTTTATTTTTACAAAGTACTATTTTCTTTTTAGGTGATTAATAAAAAAAAATGTAACAGATATTATAATATTAAGAATTAGTATGGTTAGTTTTTTTACAAAGTACAATTTTCTTATTAATGTTAGTTAAGCCACCTTACTGGAATAAACAATAATAAAGTATTATAAGTAGAATAGAAATTCACTACAAGAATAAGGAGAACGGGCGACGAGTAAAATCCCGATGACACCTTGTCGTCGGCATTTTACGCTAAACGTAAAAAAAAAATGCTTGACCGAGACAAGCGAGCGTTGAATTTTTGGTTAATAAAATCCCGACGACATGTCGTCGGTACCAAATTGGTCAAATTTGACTTTTCCCCCTCCTCTCTATAATTGCGAATAGTTGGGCGGGAATTCCCCCCGCCAACTTGGTACCGACGACATGTCGTCGGGACCATATATAATAAAAAAATTAACGCTCTTAGCGTTTGATTAGCGTTAAACGTTGTAATTAGTGTTTAGGTCCCGACGACATGTCATCGGGATGTATTTAGGTCAAATTTGGCCTTCTCCCGCTTGTAAAAAATAGAGAAAAATTGAGCGGGATTTTTTTCCCGCCAGTTTGTTACCGACGACATGTCATAGGGATTTTTTTCCCGCCTCATTGCAACTTTATCCCGCCAATTTTTTACTTATATATAACCAATCATCCTCAATTCGGCAAAACGCACACTTACCCAATCGTCAATTCTCACAAAACACACATAACCCAATCGTCAATTCTCACAAAACACACATAACAATGCCTGGTTACACGCAGGAAGAGAAGTGGTAAAAGGTTTTATCGAACCTACCAATCTTTGATGAAGTTCTTAATACATATGGCGATGAAATTTTTTCTGAATATGGTTCTTATAAGAACATTAGCTCGTGGATGAGAGATGTCATTCTTAAATGGTTGAGGAAAAAGCCATACTACTGACAGATGTTAGCTGATGCTGATAGTGAAAGAAGGTTAGCAAAAGTCGATGAACTGGGAATGAGGGTAACAAATCTTGAAACTTTGTTTGAATATTTCATCAAGCAAAAGAATGCAATGAAGGGAAAAGGTGGTGCAGGTTCTAGCAAAGTGGGAAGTAGCAGCAAAAAATAAATAAATGGCGATGTTTATTATGGTCTATGTCGTGTGTTTCGTTTGCTTGTCGACTTGTTTTGTTGGAATTTTTTCGTTTGCTTGTCGAGTTGTTTTGTTTGAATTGTTTCGTTTGCTTGTCGAGTTGTTTAAACATTATGACGCAATACCCAACTTCACGTAATTATCAACTTGGAAAATAACATTCCAGTGACTTGCCGACTTTGACCAATTAAACTTAAAAAGTCATAAAAATATTCGCAAGCGTTGATCTTTCCTTCTATTGTTTTGTTTTGAAACAATCTAATATCCCATCAAGACTTTGATAGCCTAAAATAATTATTTGGTCATTCGATATTCATATGTAATGTATGACTATTTATCAGACCCTTCTTTTACAAAAATGACCAAAATATTTAAATTTTTAATAAGCCACTCATTCTTTGTTTTCGACCTTATTTTAGTATTTTGTGAGTTTTTAATATTTTGGTGCAAGTGATTAAGGTATCGGGAGAGTTTTTCTATTATCTTGTGTGAAGTTTTTATGCTTAGCAAAGCTGTTTGTTTAATTTTTCTTTTTTCAGTTATGTGCTATTTTAGTGACACTTATTTTACTTAGCACGTTTAATTTTTTTTCTTCAGTTATGTGCAATTTTAGTGACACGTTTTTGCCGCTTTCCACATGAAATACCACTCTAGTCACAGAAATGAAAGGAATGGTTCCACGAGGTTAGAACTATGTATGGATCATGGGTGATCTTTGACTTAAACGACAACAACGCGTGATAATCAGTCTCATTACCGCCATAGGAAGCCGAGACGGTGGCGGAAGTAACACATGATATCGCGAGACCGTAAAAGAGAAAAGAAATAAGAGAGGAAGATGATAAGTAAATTATTGCTTGTTGTGACTTCATTTTTGAAAGCTTACTTAAAATTCTAAGAACAAGTATTGTCTTTTTGTACTTAGTTTTTGCATGTTAACAGTTTGTGATCGACATGCAAGAACTAAAGATGCTGATATGTCATCTGCAAATTCCTTTACAGCAAGACAATTTGATTGAGGATAACTAGCTACCTTCTATGTACAATCACATATGACTTTTTAGAAGTCTAGGGAAAAGGATCAATACACTTATATTGCATTATAACATTAATCATGTAACCCAAGTAACACGACTAGCTAGCGTCACCTATAATGTAAGGGATAATGGTCCAAAATGTAAGCAACTTGATCAACACCTTTCTTTTGTCTTTGGGATGCAACTTGTATAATCAGAGAAGACTTTAGAAGACTTGGGATAGGGAAGACTAGCATAATATTTGAATTATATAACATGACATATCATAAATATAAACACATAAACATCAAAGAACATGCGGAAGCGTAGGATTATATATGTTAGCTTTATTAGAAAGTGATGGTCATTTACATTGTTATATCTTTGTAATGTGTCGTTGCTTATGTAATAGGATAGTCAAAGGGCTCATGGTTTGGACTAAGCTAATTGGTTAATAGTTAAGCTATGATAGTCAATTGTATGTAAGATGTAAACATAGTCCAATCCATGATTATGTCAAGCCCATGGAAAGCCCATAAGGGTTACTTCCCTTGTACTATAAATATCACACTTCACCTCACTTACAAGGTGGACGTGTGTGTGTATTTGTGTGTGGTTCTTATATATGAAACATGTTCTCTTCATCTCTTACTCTATAACATATATACGGCATACATATTAATCTTGTGTCAACATACATACGATCCATTAAGTGCTTAATAATAGTTATACATTGTATGATAGAGTTGATATCTTTGGTCCTACAAGTGGTATCAATCGCCTAACATCGATTTAGGGGTGATTGTGTTTCGTTTTTTTGATCGAAGTATAGCAAAAAGTTGCGTTTTTTGTCCATAAAAACGTTAGCTTTTTTCAAAAGCTTTGATTTTTTATGATCTTTAGGGTAAAAGTTGTTGTTTTTATAGTGATCTACTTATTCTCAGTGAGTTTTGGCATTTATATCGAATCTATATCATCAAAATCTTGTTTCGTATCGTGCCAAAAGTTTTGGCTTTTTATCGAAATTTGTCAAAGTTAATTATAGGCGATAAAGGTTGAAACTTTATAGTTATTTAAGAGTTCTTGAAGGTATTTGATCGATAGAATCAGTTTAGAAGTTTGTTCTTTAGTTGTAATATTGATCTTTAATCAAACAGTCCATCCGTCAAAATTGGTTTAAGGGTTTGTCGCAATTCAGAACTTTAAGGGTTTGTCGAAATTGGTTTAAGGGTTTGTCGCAATTCAGAACTTTAAGGGTTTGTCGAAATTCTACTTTTTAGGGTTTGTCGCAATTCATTTTCTAGGGTTTGTCGGAATTCAGGATTAAGAGTTTATCGAAATTCTACAAGAACTTGGTTACTTCGAGATCAAACGAGAACTCAGATTCCCGTGCTTGTATAAGTGTGTGGAATACTTCGACTAAGTAAACATCTTCTAATTTGTACGAATTAGATAGATTTTATCGGAATTGCAAATTCATCGAAATTGCACATTTCTGTCGAAATTGAAATTTCACCGAAATTGTATAATTTTGTCGAAATTGAAATTTCACCGAAATTGTGATTTTGTCGGAATTGTGATTTTGTCAGAATTGTGATTTTGTCGAAATTGTATAATTTCCAATTTCCATCGAAATTGCCCTAACTTATCGAAATTGCAAGCAATCCATCGGAATTTGACAAAATCCATCGGAATTAGACAAAGTTCATCGGAATTCAACATAATCCATCGGAATTGACTTCTGCTTGATTTTTAAAGACTAAACTTCAAACGATCATAAGTTTAATACCAGAATTTCACTATAACAACTGAATTTAACCTTCACCAAACACAACTCCTATATCGTTGCACCGATCCAAAATCATCTTTATCATACAGAACTTCAACAATGGCAACTCAGCAAGACATTCATGCAGCTGGTGCAGAAAACCGTCCTCCTATGCTTGAAAAAGGTGGATATCTTCCATGGACAAGCCGTATGCTTCGGTACATCAAAACTAAACCTGATGGAAAACTCCTGCTCCAATCTATTAAGAATGGACCCTTCAAGCCTCGTCAACAAGACCCTAGAGATCCAAATGGAACACCTCCTGTTCTACCATTCTTTCGTGAACAATGAGAAGCAGAATACATAGAAGAAGACAGAAAGCAAATCGCAGCTGATGATATGGCAACGCACTTAATCCAACTAGGATTACCATGAGAGATCTTTGCTACTGTCGACAGTTGTGAAACTGCCTATGACTTGTGGGAACGAGTTAGAAGGCTATGTCATGGCACAAAAATTGGGCAACAAGATGTTGAAAACAAGCTATTAACTGAATGGGGAGAAGTTTACATCCACTCCAGGAGAATCCACTGAATCCTACTATACTAGGTTTTACACTCTAATGAATGAGGTAATCAGAAACAAGTTGACACCAAGACAAATCGTAAGCAACATCAAGTTCATCAACAATCTTCAAGAAGAATGGGGATGATATGTCACTATTATCAACCAAACCAAGGATCTACATCAAGTGAATTATGATCAGCTATATGATTTTCTAAAGCAAAACCAAGCTGAGGCTAATGAAGTCAGGAAAGAAAGATTGGCAAAGAATCATGATCCTCTTGCACTAATTGCTCAAACACCAAAAACTCTACCAGTGAACACACAACATCAACCATCTTCATCTTCCACTCACAAATACATGCAACAACAATACATTCCACAACACCAAACTGCTGTAATTCCACAACAACAATTCTACCCTGATGCGTGGTTTTGCAACCTTACAACAGGTTTTACCTCTCGAGGGATCTCAAGAGGCTTGCAATCCCCACCAGGCAGTGTACCTGACCGATGTAGTATAGTGTAGTGGTAAGTACTGGGGGATTGATCGTTCTCTAGGGGAATAGTGTCGTTAGGATTGAAAAACTACTCTAATAGGTCTAAGGGTGAGGGAAGATTCTTTTTGTATTTTTTATATTTTTATAAAAGCAAGTAAAATCTCGGGTTTGAAGGAGTGGGCGGAATTAGTTGCTAGTCAACTAACCCAAATAACTACAATTGCAAATAAAATAAAATAACTGAAAATAAAAAGGTTGTGGAACTTATATGGAGAGAAATGTGTTTACTTAGATTTCCTTACTCCCTAACTATCTTTTACCGGTTGATTAGTGTGTATTAATTGCGTGGATGACGGGTGTATTCCTTAATACCAATAATGGGGTGGCGTACGTACTTCCCCAACTCTATAAGCTCCTACTTCACTCCTATGTCGAGTTGGCTAAGAAGCTCCTAACATGGGATCACTAGAATTCACTCATGCATTAAATACAACCATAAAAACTGTAACACCCCGACCCGACAAGGGTAAAGATGTCACAATGATGGTTTCATATCAGAACAAACACAAGCATAAGACATAAATAATACAATAGAATTTCAAGGGTTACAAAGGAAAATCTGAAACTACAAGGTTACAATACAATAATTTCTAAGTCTAAAAATAAATTCTTCTAATAATCTTCCATAGCTAGTAGGGTCTTCTAAAATCCCAAGTAACTCTCCACTCATACCCAGCTTCCAACTAAAACCTACCGCAGGAAAAGAAATGCGGCTGAGCTACGAAAGCTCAGTGAACAGATATAACGATAACAAAGCAGTAGTAATGGGGTAGTGAAGTAAAGGAAATAATACAAGGTGTAACATGAGTAGGAAAGAAATGGAAAATGTTATCAAGAATTGGTTACAATGGCTAAGTGTAAAGGAAACCATAACCCACCACCAGCCCAATATTCAATTTAAGTCAAGTCAAATATCGAATTAATTCCAGTATCAAGTCAAGTATCAAGGTTATAAGGTAACAGAAACAGTAATCCACTACGAGCCCAGAACATATCATATCAAATCAAGCAAGGTGTACAGAGGGGTGACCTCGGTACCAAGTACAATATGAGGGGATACCTCCAAGGGGTGGAGTCATGAGCTCCCAAGAGTGAATGACGTGTATCGCACACACCCATCATGTCACTAAGTAACACAAGTAATCAAGTCAAGTCAAGTCAAGTACAAATCTAGGATGCATCCATGCGCCCCTGTAGGCTGCCACAATGTCTTCATCTACGTGTACAATTCAATTATCAAGTCATGGCAGGGACGGGATAGGTTATCACTTTCCTACCCAAAAGTCAAGTCATTGGTGCATCAATGACAAGGACATGAAACCCTCATGCCTAGTATGGCTCGTAATCTCAAACTGCGGGTCAAGGTCAAGTATCAAGTATCATGTTTCAAGTTCAAGTTCAAGTCAAATCATATATCAAGGGGTTCATATCAATGTATCAAGATTCAAGTCAAGTTTCTAATCTAAGTTTATCAAGGTTCAGGTCAAGGGTCAAGACAAGAGATCATAACAAAGGTTTATAGTAAAGGTTCAATTTAAAAGTTCATTTAAAAATAATCCTTCAATAATGGTTTTCGTAAAAATGATCTTTAAAATGGTTTTCATAAAAATGGTTTTCAAAAATAGTTTTCATAAAGATAGTTTTAAAAATAGTTTTCATAAAACATTTCATAAATAATTTAAAAGGTTTTCCTCATTCAGTTATAATATCAAGTAATCAAGGTTCAAGTCCAGGTTCATGGCAAGGTTCAGATCAAGGTTCATAGCAGGGTTCAAGGCAAGGTTCAAGAAAAAGGTTCAAGGCAAAAGATCAAGGCAAGGGTTCAAAGCAAAGGTTCAAATCTAAGGTTCACTATACAAGGGAAAACATAGCAATGGCTTTGGGGAATCCTAAACGAATCTAAACAAAAGATCAAGAGAAACGAAGGCTCCTTACAAGAAGGGCAGAATATCTGTACCTTAGCGAATGAAATGGAAGCAAACAAATGGATGGACACAAGGAAACACTGTCACACCTCTTCAAAGAATCTACATAGATTAGGATTCATAATATACTTATTAACTCATTTAATTTCATAACGGATTTTAAATACTTGTTATTAATCACATTCTTATAGTTAGGGTTTATTAAGTAATTATAAATAGTTTAGGGATTATAGTGAAACTACCGTAAGATTAGTGTATGAAATATAAATATCATAAAGTTACATGTTTTAACAAGTTAAACCATTTTAGTTTGAATAATGATAAGTTCCACCCTTAAGTTACACAATTATCCTTATATAGCCCTAATTAACTTCTTATCAGCTTTTAACCCTAAACAGACCACACTTGATCGAATTTATGAACCATATTAGAACTCAGAGATAAAATACACAAAAATTCCCAGAGCTACCTGAATGTCTTGAAAACCCACACTAATTTTCCCAGAATTTTTTAATTAGTTTAACCGCACATGAAAAATACCACAACTTGGACTACTCAGAAAACATGTCTGCTGTAACACTCAGAAAGTAACCAATTCGTTTACCCACCAATACCTCCAGGAAAAATCTACAAAAATTCATGACACTACTAAAAATATTGAAGTCACATACTGGAGAATTTCATGACCTAACTCCTCATGGTTTGAAAATGAAAAATTGTCAAAATTGACTGATTTCCAGACATCCGAATTCAGGTTTGACACACGAATTTCTAAAAATCAAAAAGTTGCCTTCCCGAGCTCTAAAATTTACAAGGCTTATATTTATTGAAAGCTATTTTCTTAAAATTAGTTTTATACCCAAAAAACACTCAAAAACGTTACCATCATCAAGATCCATTTGCTTTAATTCGACCTATATTCCCGGACAGCAACTGAGTTTGTTATTTAATGCAGTCGATTTTGGTTTTATCATACCAACGAGTAAACCCTTTGATACAAACAATTTATGCATGTTATAGAACAGTTATAGGTCGACATTAATGTGATTTTAACATGTGCATAACAATCATAACAAAACAGCAACCATAGGTTGACTTATAGGGTTTTCAGATTCATGATTTTATGTGAACTTAGTTTAGGTTTCATGCAGTTTTTCTGTTATGATTTTATGTGTATTAACTTGACAAGAACAACAAGGTACGAATCATGAATCAAACAAGTAAGGTTGATACTATACCCTTGTTGCGTGATCACAACAAGAACTCAAGAACCAAGGAAGAACAAAGGTCGGACCACCACAGAATTTCCAGCCGATAAAACCCCACTAGAAACCTTCGAATGGACTGCCAAAGAACCCAAGATTGAATCACCACTTGAACCGGCTGTAGAACTCGAAAAAGCCACCAAGAAGAAGCACCAAAACTCCTTGTTACCGCTGTGTTTGATCGAACAGAAAGAGGAACATGGAGCAGCAGATCGATCTTTTTGGAAGAGAGTTTTTAGGGTTTGATTTGGATAAAATAAATAAGGTTCGGTGTATATAATATACATATGGGGAACCGACTTTTTTTTTGTATTAGATAAATAAGGGAGGACCTAATATTATGGGATCATGATATCATTCAATTTTTAATGCATATCTCTTCTTTTAATTCCTTCCTTTTGGCCGAATTTTTTGAGGTTATACAAGGCATGTCGAAATCTTTTAGTGTCTACGGAAATTATTTGTTTGTGACTATATATTATAAAGTAATGTTTATTAGCTTAAATTTTATTAGGTCACTTATGATTTAATTACTTTATATTAAATACAAATATTATGTCCCTTGTAGGATTTTATACGCTCTTAAATTTTAAAAATTCTAGGGGTATTTTGGTCATTTCAAGTTATGCAAATTTTCGGGTTTTACAACTCTTCCCCTCTAAAAAAAAATTTTCGTCCTCGAAAATTGAAGTCGCAAAGTTAGACGAAGTCGTAGCAAATCGCAAGAGATCGTCGCCAACATTCTCACGCTCGGAGAGGTTCTTTCAAAAGGGAAGGCTTATATGGAAATACGAACAAGATTTCAGATCAAATTAACTGTATCAACAGTAGAAAGCTCTACAAGAGTTCAAGATTTATAACTGGGGTCTACCGAACGCAAAACGAGAGTCCAAACTCATCCATATATCTAATGAATGAAGGCTGAGTATACGCATGGGTAGAATGAACCTAACGTCTCACTAATCACGGATAATCCAACGGGGATCAAATTCTAAACTTCTTAGGTACTTCCCAAGATATCCTATGGCCACAATGAGGGCACGTTATATGGTGTAAGTATTATCACGTTGGCCAGGCGTCATAATACTAGCACCACATAAATATGCCTTCATGATGATCATACTTTATCTCGAGTCGTAAGCAAAACAATCTATCTTAATCCACCTAGTACTTCTATAGTCTTAAAGGTCAACAAAATCAATGTCATAGTCAAGGCACGAGTCAGAGTGATGCGAAAACGATGATACTTAAATGCCTTATAGTCTACCCATTCCTCACTGGTCAAAACTTAAATTCATATCAAGAAATCCTAAAGCAAGTTCTCAAGGTACTCTCCTATGTTCCTACAGGGGAAGCCTAATGGTCCTAAACGCACAGGTCAAGGGTAATGTATTACAAGTCGTCAGCCTGTTCTCTGATACCATAAATTGTAACACCCCGACCCGACAAGGGTAAAGATGTCACAATGATGGTTTCATATCAGAACAAACACAAGCATAAGACATAAATAATACAATAGAATTTCAAGGGTTACAAAGGAAAATCTGAAACTACAAGGTTACAATACAATAATTTCTAAGTCTAAAAATAAATTCTTCTAATAATCTTCCATAGCTAGTAGGGTCTTCTAAAATCCCAAGTAACTCTCCACTCATACCCAGCTTCCAACTAAAACCTGCCGCAGGAAAAGAAATGCGGCTGAGCTACGAAAGCTCAGTGAACAGATATAACGATAACAAAGCAGTAGTAATGGGGTAGTGAAGTAAAGGAAATAATACAAGGTGTAACATGAGTAGGAAAGAAATGGAAAGGGTTATCAAGAATTGGTTACAATGGCTAAGTGTAAAGGAAACCATAACCCACCACCAGCCCAATATTCAATTTAAGTCAAGTCAAATATCGAATTAATTCCAGTATCAAGTCAAGTATCAAGGTTATAAGGTAACAGAAACAGTAATCCACTACGAGCCCAGAACATATCATATCAAATCAAGCAAGGTGTACAGAGGGGTGACCTCGGTACCAAGTACAATATGAGGGGATACCTCCAAGGGGTGGAGTCATGAGCTCCCAAGAGTGAATGACGTGTATCGCACACACCCATCATGTCACTAAGTAATACAAGTAATCAAGTCAAGTCAAGTCAAGTACAAATCTAGGATGCATCCATGCGCCCCTGTAGGCTGCCACAATGTCTTCATCTACGTGTACAATTCAATTATCAAGTCATGGCAGGGACGGGATAGGTAATCACTTTCCTACCCAAAAGTCAAGTCATTGGTGCATCAATGACAAGGACATGAAACCCTCATGCCTAGTATGGCTCGTAATCTCAAACTGTGGGTCAAGGTCAAGTATCAAGTATCATGTTTCAAGTTCAAGTTCAAGTCAAATCATATATCAAGGGGTTCATATCAATGTATCAAGATTCAAGTCAAGTTTCTAATCCAAGTTTATCAAGGTTCAGGTCAAGGGTCAAGACAAGAGATCATAACAAAGGTTTATAGTAAAGGTTCAATTTAAAAGTTCATTTAAAAATAATCCTTCAATAATGGTTTTCGTAAAAATGATCTTTAAAATGGTTTTCATAAAAATGGTTTTCAAAAATAGTTTTCATAAAGATAGTTTTAAAAATAGTTTTCATAAAACATTTCATAAATAATTTAAAAGGTTTTCCTCATTCAGTTATAATATCAAGTAATCAAGGTTCAAGTCCAGGTTCATGGCAAGGTTCAGATCAAGGTTCATAGCAGGGTTCAAGGCAAGGTTCAAGAAAAAGGTTCAAGGCAAAAGATCAAGGCAAGGGTTCAAAGCAAAGGTTCAAATCTAAGGTTCACTATACAAGGGAAAACATAGCAATGGCTTTGGGGAATCCTAAACGAATCAAAAAAAAAAGATCAAGAGAAACGAAGGCTCCTTACAAGAAGGGCAGAATATCTGTACCTTAGCGAATGAAATGGAAGCAAACAAATGGATGAACACAAGGAAACACTGTCACACATCTTCAACGAATCTACATAGATTAGGATTCATAATATACTTATTAGCTCATTTAATTTCATAACGGATTTTAAATACTTGTTATTAATCACATTCTTATAGTTAGGGTTTATTAAGTAATTATAAATAGTTTAGGGATTATAGTGAAACTATCGTAAGATTAGGGTATGAAATATAAATATCATAAAGTTACATGTTTTAACAAGTTAAACCATTTTAGTTTGAATAATGATAAGTTCCACCCTTAAGTTACACCATTAATCCTTATTTAGCCCTAATTAACTTCTTATCAGCTTTTAACCCTAAACAGACCACACTTGATCGAATTTATGAACCATATTAGAACTCAGAGATAAAATCCACAAAAATTCCCAGAGCTACCTGAATGTCTTGAAAACCCACACTAATTTTCCCAGAATTTATTAATTAGTTTAACGCCACATGAAAAATACCACAACTCGGACTACTCAGAAAACATGTCTGCTGTAACACTCAGAAAGTAACCACTTCGTTTACCCACCAATACCTCCAGAAAAAATCTACAAAAATTCATGACACTACTAAACATATTTAAGTCACATACAGGAGAATTTCATGACCTAAATCCTCATGGTTTGAAAATGAAAAATCGTCAAAACGGACTGATTTCCAGACATCCGAATTCAGGTTTGACACACGAATTTTTAAAAATCAAAAAGTTGCCTTCCCGACCTCTAAAATTTACAAGGCTTATATTTATTGAAAGCTCTTTTCTTAAACTTAGTTTTAGACCCAAGAAACACTCAAAAACGTTACCATCATCAAGATCCATTTGCTTTAATTCGACCTATATTCCCGGACAGCAACTGAGGTTGTTATTTAATGCAGTCGATTTTGGTTTTATCATACCAACGAGTAAACCCTTTGATACAAACAATTTATGCATGTTATAGAACAGTTATAGGTCGACATTAATGTGATTTTAACATGTGCATAACAATCATAACAAAACAGCAACCATAGGTTGACTTATAGGGTTTTCAGATTCATGATTTTATGTGAACTTAGTTTAGGTTTCATGCAGTTTTTCTGTTATGATTTTATGTGTATTAACTTGACAAGAACAACAAGGTACGAATCATGAATCAAACAAGTAAGGTTGATACTATACCCTTGTTGCGTGATCACAACAAGAACTCAAGAACCAAGGAAGAACAAAGGTCGGACCACCACAGAATTTCCAGCCGATAAAACCCCACTAGAAACCTTCGAATGGACTGCCAAAGAACCCAAGATTGAATCACCACTTGAACCAGCTGTAGAACTCGACAAAGAAACCAAGAAGAAGCACCAAAACTCCTTGTTACCGCTGTGTTTGATCGAACAGAAAGAGGAACAAGGAGCAGCAGATTGATCTTTTTCTAAGAGAGTTTTTAGGGTTTGATTTGGATAAAATAAATAAGGTTCGGTGTATATAATATACATATGGGGAACCGACTTTTTTTTTGTATTAGATAAATAAGGGAGGACCTAATATTATGGGATCATGATATCATTCAATTTTTAATGCATATCTCTTCTTTTAATTCCTTCCTTTTGGCCGAATTTTTTGAGGTTATACAAGGCATGTCGAAATCTTTTAGTGTCTACGGAAATTATTTGTTTGTGACTATATATTATAAAGTAATGTTTATTAGCTTAATTTTTATTAGGTCACTTATGATTTAATTACTTTATATTAAGTACAAATATTATGTCCCTTGTAGGATTTTATATGCTCTTAAATTTTAAAAATTCTAGGGGTATTTTGGTCATTTCAAGTTATGCAAATTTTCGGGTTTTACAACTCTTCCCCTCTAAAAAAAAATTTTCGTCCTCGAAAATTGAAGTCGCAAAGTTAGACGATTAGGGTTTCTTGATGGCCTTCTTGACGCCGTCCCCTTTTAATCGTCCAAAATCCTCTTTGGCGCGTCAAGGGTTGACGGCGTCACAATGGTGCTTGACGCCGTCACAGGTACTTTTCCAGTCAATTTTGAGACTTTGTCGTTTTCTTCACTTTTATGCTCCAAAAACGTCCAAAATGCTTCCTTTTCCAGATTTCTTCTCCAAAGTACCTAAAATGACAAAAGGAACGATTTAGGGCAATATTTGATCAAATAAATACGATTTAGGGCTTAAATGACCCCTTAAAAGCGGTACACTTTTCGCTTCATCAAATACCCTTACACTTGAGATTTGCTTGTCCTCAAGCAAATGCGCTTTTATTCTAATCAAAATACAAGTTAGGGGTCATTTAACGCTAATATAAAAGTAATTACAACAAATAGTCGTTCCACTTTAATCATAATAAGCACGGAGATTACAGACTAGCACCTCACAAGTAGTGTTTAAATACTCACATCTCTCAGGTGTCATAAAAGTATATCTCATAAATGAAAATGAATAATATCTCTCACTACCTGTCATAGCAAATAGATTACCATAGGCTTGGGAAAGGATCAAAAACCTCCTCCACTAGGCGTAAGCACCTAAGATAAACTATCAAAGAGGGCTTTTAAACGGGTTATAACGTTAGGTGTAGGGATATGATAAACACGGTTTTGTTGGATAAGGGATATTTTACTGGTGGCGAGTTAAAGATCTTGATTAATTACATGTACAATATGGCGTTGCTAAGCCAAGACTAGACTCGACTTAAGCTAAAAACAAAATAACAAAAACATAAAATAAACATAAAATGAAACGGGATGGTAGTCCGTATGTTTTTTTTTTTTTTTTTTTTTTTTTTTTTTTTTTTTGCATACACTCTTGCCCTACCATCCAAAATAATACATCATAGGGGGTTGCATTCCCCTTACACTTGAACTTTTACATAACTTTACAAATAACTATTCTAATGACTCGAATTAAGATAATCGAAACACTTGGAGTACTTTTAAAATATTTAGCACATATGGGGGTAATAATGTTGTTCTTCACCATTACTCCATTACACTAGTACTTTACCCATGAGTCCCAATCGTCCCAAAACAATATGTACAAGGATATGACTCGACTTAGCAACCATGTAATCAATTAGATAATTAACTTGGGGTTTAAACAAATGTTGTCACAATAATGCACTAAAGATGAGTGCATACAAGGTAGGCTAAGGTGATTTGGGTGTACATTTAAGTGGGGTGTAAACAAATTCTTCCTTTAAGTAAAATGCTTAAAGTTAGAAACGAAAAGATAGGCTTTGAGGGGTGTACTAGGGGTATCGTGTACTAAAAATGAGTACAACGCAAAGGGTGTGGGAGAATTACTTGACCAATGTAGCCAACGTAATTATAACAAAAACACAGGTGTAATACAATGGGTTAATCCTAATGCCTCTTATCATGTAGTAAATCTAACTACACGAATGTAGTCTCACTTGTGGCCTCGGAATGGTCCTAACGCAAGTTCTAGAAACAAATTGCACATTTTCAAGGTAATGAATCTAAGTTTACTGATGATTTAAATGCTCTACAAAGAGGCATAACATTTAAAGATGAAATACTTGCTAGTTAAAGTAAACAATTAACTGAAGCCAATAATAAAACTGAAAATGTTAAGATAACTATAGATGCTTTAGCTCATGCCTCAGAGGGAATTAATAAGATTTGGGAAGCTCAAGTAATCAATAAAGCTAAGTCTGGTTTAGGATACAAATCTTTTCCTCCACCATACAGAGGTGTTCCTTGACCTCCAGGTGTTGACCTAGCACACACAGGTTTTGCTAAGTTTCAAGAACCAATAATGGAATATGGTTCTAAGGTCACTAAGAGTCCTAAGATAGAAAAAGGATGTGAAAGTTTATATAAAACTTTATTTTATCAGGACAAGGTGTCCTTTGTTAAGAAAGGAGATGCTATAGTTGTTGAGGATAGTACAACTGATAGTGATGAAGAAGAACAAGTTATGTCTAAACCTGAAAAAGTTAAGAAAGCAGCAACTAAGGTTCCTAAAGTGGTCAAAAAGGATACTGATAGGCCTAAATCAAACATTAAACATGTTAGGCAACCAGTTAGGTATTGTGAACAATACAGATCCACTAGCAAGCCCAGAGATAACCAAAGAAATTGGAATAACCTCAAGTCTAACCAATTAGGTGATGACTTTGCTTTTTTCAACAAAGCTTGTTATACATGTGGTAGTTTTGACCATCTTGCAGCTTTCTGCAACCATTGGGTATCTGGGTATGAAAACATTAGAGTGAACCACAAAAGGCAAACACCTAAATCTCATTTTCAGTCTAGTTCTAAGGTTAATAGAACTAAACCCACAACAGTCTCTGTTAAGTCTTGCTTTAATAAAGTTAATTCTGCTAGACCATATATGACTGTTTACCTAAAATCAACAGCTAAGGGTGCAAAAACATCTATCAAACATGCACCAAAGTCTGTTCAAAGGCCCATTCAAACAAAAGCAGTGGTCTAAAAACAAGTTTGGAAACAAAAGGGGACAACTACAAAGTCAGCAGTTAATTATGCTAAGCCAGCAGTTAATTCTGCTAGGCAAGCAGTTAATTCTGGTAGGCAAGTAGTTAAGTCTGCTGCTTGGGGAAAGAGGGCAAATGCTGTTCAGGCCTCAGCATGTTGGGTTTGGAATTCAACTAAATCCAATGTTGCATCAACTGTTCTAAAAAGATTAAATTACATTGATGCAAGAGGCAGATCCAAGTCAGTAATGGCTTGGGTCCCCAAAAGAAACTAATTCTTCTCATTTATGTGCAGGAACATTCAATTGATCAACAAGAGGATCAAGGATACTCAGATAGTGGATGTTCTAGGCACATGACAGGCAACAAGACCTATCTTTCTGATTTTCAAACATTAGATGGTGGCTATGTTACCTTTGGAGGAGGTGTTGGTGGCAAAATTTCTAGTAAAGGTACCATTAAAACTGAAAATTTAAATTTTGAAGATGTGTACTATGTACAAGAGCTAAATTATAATCTTTTTAGTGTCTCACAAATGTGTGACAAAAAGAACAAAGTTCTTTTCTGTGAGACTGAATGTCTTGTACTTTCTCCTGATTTTAAGATGCCTAATGAAAGTCAAGTTGTAACACCCCAACCCAGCAAGGGTAGAAGTATCACATTAATGGCTTCATATCAGATCAAACAAAGCATACATTCAAGTAATACAAAGATTCTCAAAGGTTACAAATGAAATACTGAATACACAAGGATACAAAGGAAACAAAAACTAAATACTAAGTCTGCAATTGCAATCCTTCTAATGACTTCTACTCAGCATAACTATCAAGGTCTTCTAAGTCCACAAGTCTCTTCACTCTTACCCAGCTTCCAACTAAAACCTGCCGCGGGAAAAGAAAACGCGGCTGAGCTACTAGAGCTCAGTGAACAGATATAACGTAACAAGCAGTAGTATAATGTATAATTTACATGAGTAAAAGAGTGTGGAAGCATGAATACATGGTATCAAGATGAAAGGTAAGAGTACATGGTATCATAAGGAAAGGTAAAAGGGTACATGGTAAAGGAAGTCAGAAATCCACTACGAGCCCATAACATAACATGAATCATAATCATAATCATAATCGTAAACATGCAGAGGGGAGACCTCTTAGTAACCTGTGAATATGAGGGGTGTCCTCAATCATGGGTATCCTGTAAATATGAGGGGTGTCCTCAATCATGGGTTGGAGTAGCTAACTCCCGGAGTGTGAAAGACGTGTATCGCACACACCATCAGTCACCATGAATAACATAACATAACATGAACATGAACAAATCTAGGATGCATCCATACGCCCCAGGTGGCCATAATCTGCCTCTACGTAAACATGAATCATAAACATAACATGCAGGGACGGGACAGGTCATCACTCTCCTGCCCTAGAGTCATGCCATCGGTGCATCGACTGACATGGACATGAAACCCTCATGCCTAGTGAGTGGCTCGTAGTATCAAACTGAGGGTAAAGGTCAAGTATCATGAATCATGTTTTTAGTTTACTTGCATAGGTCAATATCATGTTTCATAAGTTCATAATCATGGTTCATAAGCAAAGGTTCATAAGCAAAGGTTCATAATCATAAAAGGTTCAATATCATGATGGTTCAAAAGATCGGAGTTCATGAATGAAGGAAACATAGCAATGGTATAGGGAAACCCTAATATGAATCATAATCAGAGAATGAAGGCCTCTTAATAAAGAAGCAGAATATCTGTACCTTGACGAAAGCAACCAAACACCAAAGATGGTCACAAAGGAATGACAATTACTCCCGCTTCATCGGATCTACACGAATATGATAATCAAGTATTATTTTATGTTCGTATAAATCAAGTTACTCATTTTAGTTGGCTTTCCATATTTAGTAACTTCCATATTTAGTATCCATGGTCATGTCCCATATTTTACGTTTATTTCAATAACATTGACCTATTCAAATGGTTTATATATTATTTAGAAGGCTTTATACTTTGTTTGTTCCAACAAGATAGTTTAGTGTTAATCTTGTGTACAAGACTATTCATTTCATGTGAACCACTGCGTGTTATTTACTCTACCAAAAATGGCTACAAGTCAATAGTCGAAAACTCGGCTTTGCATTAAATCCACAAGATTATGAATAAATAAGACTAGTTTTGAAAAGGTTTCACATGATAGGGTCCAAAGTGCTAACATGCGCAAAGTACAAGGACTGATTTTGGAATTGTTGTAAAACATAGCATGTTCTTACAAAATAAGAATTTATCACGTGCATGTGAAACATGATTTGGTCAAAAAGAATAGGCGCCATATTAGGTTCCATGTCTAAAATTTGTTATACAAATGTACACATTCAATCGCATAAAATAATAGGCTAACATGGGGACTCTTATCGACATCCATTATTAACGAGAACACACGCCATGAAAATACCATGCAAGTCGTACCACATGCACATGATCTACGGTTGCTAGTTTTAAACTTATTATCCGATTGTTTTTATGAGTTTATTAGGGTGCGTTGAGTTTTCATTAGGGTCGACGCTAGGGCGACATACGACTGCCACAAGACCATGAATTGGATTGGTTTAAAAACAGATTTTTATTCACATGAGACAGCCCACAACAAAAAGGTTTTCAACGAGCCAAAACGAGGCCAAACCAAGTACATTTTCGAAGAGGTTCAGTTGA
This sequence comes from Artemisia tridentata subsp. tridentata, assembly GCA_021014915.2. NCBI lineage: Eukaryota > Viridiplantae > Streptophyta > Magnoliopsida > Asterales > Asteraceae > Artemisia > Artemisia tridentata. The sequence continues at coordinate 53,849,349 of CP139502.1, read as the reverse complement.
TTACTTAGGGTGCGTTTTGGGTATAGAATACGACGCCACCACGACCATAAGTCTCGACACAAGTGAGCTACATATCGTGACATAGGACAGACATGTTATCATACCAAAACCATACTCGCGACGACACAACAATACACTATTATACGACTCACGACTCAACCCATTTACGAAATAAGACAGTTATGATCCGTTATATATATTACGTGACAAGTTCTTGTTATATACCTCGTATCTCTTTTAATAACGAAACGAACACGACTTAAGTGATAACGAAAACGACTTAACTCTTTTAAAGTGAGTCACAAAACACAACTGGTAGAAATTCCTTTGATACTCATATGGTTTTAACGTGGCATGGTTTGCATGGGGTCTTTCATGTGAGATCTTCATATTAACATACAATGACAATGAAGTTTCCATATATGTGGCATGTACCTATTCTCTACGTATAACCTTTTTAACGAACAATCAGATGATTTAAATATTAGAGTTGTGTGACATGTTTTAGTTATTAATCGTATAAACTAGTTTTACATGCGTTAGGGATACCTTGATCGGTTTTACGAACGGAACACAAGAACTAGCGGCGTACCACAGCGATCCAAACCCACGAATTCTGATACCCTCGAACTAAACGTCACCACGAACTAAAACACTTCCTTCAACAATCTTGTCGAGCCTTCTGTTAACAAAGATGGATTAGATGGTTTTTGCTTAGGCTGTGAGAGTGTTGTTTTCAATATTCACGCATGGGAACAAATGGAAAAAATGATGTGGATCTTTGTTTCGTTTTCGTTTTCGTCTATCAAAGAAGAAAGGAGATATAATAAAAAGGTAAGAGGAGCGTGAGTGGTTATGTAGTAATTGTCATTGATTTCATTTTAATTGAGACTTTATTATGGAGCGTGATGTAATTTAAGGTAATTATTAAAATTCTTCTTTAATTGTGTTAATGGGAAATCAGAATAGTCGGTTATGTATTGCCATTTAATCAAGGCCAACTTAATTGTAGGGATTTAAGTCTTGTATCCTTTTATTTAATTTAATTTACATTTAGGTTTATATAATTCCTCATTAATAAAAATTTAATCTATAGCTTAGGGTTCCAATAATAATATTCCAAGTTTAGGTACAAAAAAAAATATTATACGGAATTTAGGCTTTCGAATTTTTGGGTTTTACAACTCTTCCTCTCTAAAAGAAAATTTTCGTCCTCGAAAATTGAAGAGAAACCGAAATGGAAACACAACAGACTGTGAACAGAATTGTGAAAGACTTGTTTCTCATGACTCTATCTTGTTGATCAAAATAGCTTCGTTCTCTTCAGGAAGGACAAACCATACTGAATTCAGATCAAAAGAATAATATACCAAACGTAACAGATGACAATCGTATTCTCTCAGAAGAGATACAGGGAGTACGTAGGGTTTGACGGATATATTGTCTGTGGAATCTGATTAGACAAACCAGATGATAACGTACCGAATCGCAGAAATATGAGAGTGATAAATATGATTAACTCTTCAGATTTTCAAATAGTCCCGTTTTTTTAATATAACCTTTCAAAGGTATTCTCATAAACAGGCAGGTCTTGTTTTCCTCAGAATCCAAAATCTCATATCTTAATTCATAACAGATCATCATGAATAGATTCATCGAATGTGAGACGTATATATATAGCAAAACATAGGTGTAATCCTTCATAGTAACAGATCGAATCCATACAGACAGAAAACAGATTGTTTGATAACATCAAACGGCAGAAAGCTCTACAACAGAACCTAAGATTCTTATCGGAAGTACAGAGATCAGCAAACGCGTGTCGAGTATCCAAACGTATCAAGTCATATAGCGGTAAAGGCAGATTAAGCGTATAGGTAGAATGAACCTAAAGTCTCAATCAGATATAAGAAATTCTAGGGCTTCTAAGGCACTCCTCGAAATATCCTATGATCACAATAAGTGCACGTTATATGACGTAAGTATTATCACGTTGGCCAGACGTCATAATACTGGCATCATATAAATATGCCCTCATGATGGTCATACTTTATCTCGAGTCGTGAGCAAAACAACCTATCTTAATCCACCTAGTACTTCTATAGTCTCAGAGGTCATCCAAATCAATGTCATAGTCAAGAGGGAAAACAAAACTACTTGTAAGAGTATCGGAATCCCAGATTGCCTAACCAGAATAAGGTACGTCGCCCACAAGCATCAAATCTTCCACAATTCGCCAAAAATTCCCCAAATCAACGCCATCATCGAACCTACGAATAAAAACGGAACTGAGATACTTTTAGGGAACTTAAATCATCAGCGGATCTTATTACTATATAACGAAGCTTAAGTGAGTTAATGGAAGCGAAAGTTAGTTGTCAAAATCTTTGGTCTTCATAGAATCAATTCTTCCAACCATGAAAGGTCTGTTTCAAACATCCGTTCATTCAAAAAATTCAGTCTCTTCAAGTCCGGTTAATTTGTCTTTGTTTGTCCATCAATCTGGAAGTGAAACAAAATCATGACTTTGTGTCTGGTTCGTCAAGCTTCCTGCAGTTCTTCTTGGAATGTGATGGAGTAATATGAATTTCTGGCACGATCTTCAAATCCTCTCATCATCCAGTCTGCTTCCGTTCTCAATTCATCTTAGTACAACCAAGATGAATAGGGAAGTGAGACTGCACGTCTTCATCAGTTCCAGGTTCGCCGTCTTGACTAGATTTTCTTCTTCTGCGTCGCTCACACTTCTGCTTTCTAAGGAATGTCTTCACTCTTCAGGGTAGCCGCCGTTGTTGTCAACTCCAGGTCATGCAGTGAAGTAATGCTTCTAGTTGTCTCAACAATACCAACCTCCCAGAAGGTGCAAAAATGATTTTCATGCTCTTCCTCGTCTCCGAATGTACTATTAAGTCGTACAATGACCATTTGCCCAAGTACTTCACGAGAAAACATTATTTATCAAATTAACCAAACAATCAGAGCTTTAGCTAATACTATTAGCGTCGCTAGTCGTCATAGCAGTCGTTACGAATACGGAAGGTGATTCCAAGAATACTCTCAATTCATACTTCCATCAGAAGGAAACTTTGCGCTCTGAAATTGAACAGGTACATAGGCGTTTCAGGGTGAAGAAATAATGGTTCCTAATAGCAATGCGGTTCAGCTTTCAGTCATCAACATGCCCATAAGATACACTTAAACCAACTCACTTCCTGGTCTTCGGTTGCTGCTCTTCTCGGTTGCTCAAATAAAATGGTATGATCCCGGACACACATCTGAAAGACATCTTCGCTTGGTGACTAGACAATCTCTCGGTATCATGTCAAAACCTTTCTCTGATACCATAATTGTAACACCCCAACCCAGCAAGGGTAGAAGTATTACATTAATGGCTTCATATCAGATCAAACAAAGCATACATTCAAGTAATACAAAGATTCTCAAAGGTTACAACTGAAATACTGAATACACAAGGATACAAAGGAAACAAAAACTAAATACTAAGTCTGCAATTACAATCCTTCTAATGACTTCTACTCAGCATAACTATCAAGGTCTTCTAAGTCCACAAGTCTCTTCACTCTTACCCAGCTTCCAACTAAAACCTGCCGCGGGAAAAGAAAACGCGGCTGAGCTACTAGAGCTCAGTGAACAGATATAACGTAACAAGCAGTAGTATAATGTATAATTTACATGAGTAAAAGAGTGTGGAAGCATGAATACATGGTATCAAGATGAAAGGTAAGAGTACATGGTATCATAAGGAAAGGTAAAAGGGTACATGGTAAAGGAAGTCAGAAATCCACTACGAGCCCATAACATAACATGAATCATAATCATAATCATAATCGTAAACATGCAGAGGGGAGACCTCTTAGTAACCTGTGAATATGAGGGGTGTCCTCAATAATGGGTATCCTGTAAATATGAGGGGTGTCCTCAATCATGGGTTGGAGTAGCTAGCTCCCGGAGTGTGAAAGACGTGTATCGCACACACCATCAGTCACCATGAATAACATAACATAACATGAACATGAACAAATCTAGGATGCATCCATACGCCCCAGGTGGCCATAATCTGCCTCTACGTAAACATGAATCATAAACATAACATGCAGGGACGGGACAGGTCATCACTCTCCTGCCCTAGAGTCATGCCATCGGTGCATCGACTGACATGGACATGAAACCCTCATGCCTAGTGAGTGGCTCGTAGTATCAAACTGAGGGTAAAGGTCAAGTATCATGAATCATGTTTTTAGTTTACTTGCATAGGTCAACATCATGTTTCATAAGTTCATAATCATGGTTCATAAGCAAAGGTTCATAAGCAAAGGTTCATAATCATAAAAGGTTCAATATCATGATGGTTCAAAAGATCGGAGTGCATGAAATAAGGAAACATGACAATGGTATAGGGAAACCCTAATATGAATCATAATAAGAGAATGAAGGCCTCTTAATAAAGAAGCAGAATATCTGTACCTTGACGAAAGCAACCAAACACCAAAGATGGTCACAAAGGAATGACAATTACTCCCGCTTCATCGGATCTACACGAATATGATAATCAAGTATTATTTTATGTTCGTATAAATCAAGTTACTCATTTTAGTTGGCTTTCCATATTTAGTAACTTCCATATTTAGTATCCATGGTCATGTCCCATATTTTACGTTTATTTCAATAACATTGACCTATTCAAATGGTTTATATATTATTTAGAAGGCTTTATACTTTGTTTGTTCCAACAAGATAGTTTAGTGTTAATCTTGTGTACAAGACTATTCATTTCATGTGAACCACTGCGTGTTATTTACTCTACCAAAAATGGCTACAAGTCAATAGTCGAAAACTCGGCTTTGCATTAAATCCACAAGATTATGAATAAATAAGACTAGTTTTGAAAAGGTTTCACATGATAGGGTCCAAAGTGCTAACATGCGCAAAGTACAAGGACTGATTTTGGAATTGTAGTAAAACATAGCATGTTCTTACAAAATAAGAATTTATCACGTGCATGTGAAACATGATTTGGTCAAAAAGAATAGGCGCCATATTAGGTTCCATGTCTAAAATCTGTTATACAAATGTACACATTCAATCGCATAAAATAATAGGCTAACATGGGGACTCTTCTCGACATCCATTATTAACGAGAACACACGCCATGAAAATACCATGCAAGTCGTACCACATGCACATGATCTACGGTTGCTAGTTTTAAACTTATTATCCGATTGTTTTTATGAGTTTATTAGGGTGCGTTGAGTTTTCATTAGGGTCGACGCTAGGGCGACATACGACTGCCACAAGACCATGAATTGGATTGGTTTAAAAACAGATTTTTATTCACATGAGACAGCCCACAACAAAAGGTTTTCAACGAGCCAAAACGAGGCCAAACCAAGTGCATTTTCGAAGAGGTTCAGTTGATTACTTAGGATGCATTTTGGGTATAGAATACGACGCCACCACGACCATAAGTCTCGACACAAGTGAGCTACATATCGCGACATAGGACAGACATGTTATCATACCAAAACCATACTCGCGACGACACAACAATACACTATTATACGACTCACGACTCAACCCATTTACGAAATAAGACAGTTATGATCCGTTATATATATTACGTGACAAGTTCTTGTTATATACCTCGTATCTCTTTTAATAACGAAACGAACACGACTTAAGTGATAACGAAAACGACTTAACTCTTTTAAAGTGAGTCACAAAACACAACTGGTAGAAATTCCTTTGATACTCATATGGTTTTAACGTGGCATGGTTTGCATGGGGTCTTTCATGTGAGATCTTCATATTAACATACAATGACAATGAAGTTTCCATATATGTGGCATGTACCTATTCTCTATGTATAACCTTTTTAACGAACAATCAGATGATTTAAATACTAGAGTTGTGTGACATGTTTTAGTTATTAATCGTATAAACTCGTTTTATATGCGTTAGGGATACCTTGATCGGTTTTACGAACGGAACACAAGAACTAGCGGCGTACCACAGCGATCCAAACCCACGAATTCTGATACCCTCGAACTAAACGTCACCACGAACTAAAACACTTCCTTCAACAATCTTGTCGAGCCTTCTGTTAACATGATGGATTAGATGGTTTTTGCTTAGGCTGTGAGAGTGTTGTTTTCAATATTCACGCATGGGAACAAATGGAAAAAATGATGTGGATCTTTGTTTCGTTTTCGTTTTCGTCAATCAAAGAAGAAAGGAGATATAATAAAAAGGTAAGAGGAGCGTGAGTGGTTATGTAGTAATTGTCATTGATTTCATTTTAATTGAGACTTTATTATGGAGCGTGATGTAATTTAAGGTAATTATTAAAATTCTTGTTTAATTGTGTTAATGGGAAATCAGCATAGTCGGTTATGTATTGTCATTTAATCAAGGCCAACTTAATTGTAGGGTTTTAAGTCTTGTATCCTTTTATTTAATTTAATTTACATTTAGGTTTATATAATTCCTCATTAATAAAAATTTAATCTATAGTTTAGGGTTCCAATAATAATATTGCAAGTTTAGGTACAAAAAAAAATATTATACGGAATTTAGGCTTTCGAATTTTTGGGTTTTACAACTCTTCCACTCTAAAAGAAAATTTTCGTCCTCGAAAATTGAAGAGAAATCGAAATGGAAACACAACAGACTGTGAACAGAATTGTGAAAGTCTTGTTTCTCATGACTCTATCTTGTTGATCAAAATAGCTTCGTTCTCTTCAGGAAGGACAAACCATACTGAATTCAGATCAAAAGAATAATATACCAAACGTAACAGATGACAATCGTATTCTCTCAGAAGAGATACAGGGAGTACGTAGGGTTTGACGGATATATTGTCTGTGGAATCTGATTAGACAAACCAGATGATAACGTACCGAATCGCAGAAATATGAGAGTGATAAATATGATTAACTCTTCAGATTTTCAAATAGTCCCGTTTTTTTAATATAACCTTTCAAAGGTATTCTCATAAACAGGCAGGTCTTGTTTTCCTCAGAATCCAAAATCTCATATCTTCATTCATAACAGATCATCATGAATAGATTCATCGAATGTGAGACGTATATATATAGCAAAACATAGGTGTAATCCTTCATAGTAACAGATCGAATCCATACAGACAGAAAACAGATTGTTTGATAACATCAAACGGCAGAAAGCTCTACAACAGAACCTAAGATTCTTATCGGAAGTACAGAGGTCTGCAAACGCGTGTCGAGTATCCAAACGTATCAAGTCATATAACGGTAAAGGCAGATTAAGCGTATAGGTAGAATGAACCTAAAGTCTCAATCAGATATAAGAAATTCTAGGTCTTCTAAGGCACCCCTCGAAATATCCTATGATCACAATAAGTGCACGTTATATGACGTAAGTATTATCACGTTGGCCAGACGTCATAATACTGGCATCATATAAATATGCCCTCATGATGGTCATACTTTATCTCGAGTCGTGAGCAAAACAACCTATCTTAATCCACCTAGTACTTCTATAGTCTCAGAGGTCATCCAAATCAATGTCATAGTCAAGAGGGAAAACAAAACTACTTGTAAGAGTATCGGAATCCCAGATTGCCTAACCAGAATAAGGTACGTCGCCCACAAGCATCAAATCTTCCACAATTCGCCAAAAATTCCCCAAATCAACGCCATCATCGAACCTACGAATAAAAACGGAACTGAGATACTTTTAGGGAACTTAAATCATCAGCGGATCTTATTACTATATAACGAAGCTTAAGTGAGTTAATGGAAGCGAAAGTTAGTTGTCAAAATCTTTGGTCTTCATAGAATCAATTCTTCCAACCATGAAAGGTCTGTTTCAAACATCCGTTCATTCAAAAAATTCAGTCTCTTCAAGTCCGGTTAATTTGTCTTTGTTTGTCTATCAATCTGGAAGTGAAACAAAATCATGACTTTGTGTCTGGTTCGTCAAGCTTCCTGCAGTTCTTCTTGGAATGTGATGGAGTAATATGAATTTCTAGCACGATCTTCAAATACTCTCATCATCCAGTCTGCTTCCGTTCTCAATTCATCTTAGTACAACCAAGATGAATAGGGAAGTGAGACTGCACGTCTTCATCAGTTCCAGGTTCGCCGTCTTGACTAGATTTTCTTCTTCTGCGTCGCTCACACTTCTGCTTTCTAAGGAATGTCTTCACTCTTCAGGGTAGCCGCCGTTGTTGTCAACTCCAGGTCATGCAGTGAAGTAATGCTTCTAGTTGTCTCAACAATACCAACCTCCCAGAAGGTGCAAAAATGATTTTCATGCTCTTCCTCGTCTCCGAATGTACTATTAAGTCGTACAATGACCATTTGCCCAAGTACTTCACGAGAAAACATTATTTATCAAATTAACCAAACAATCAGAGCTTTAGCTAATACTATTAGCGTCGCTAGTCGTCATAGCAGTCGTTACGAATACGGAAGGTGATTCCAAGAATACTCTCAATTCATACTTCCATCAGAAGGAAACTTTGCGCTCTGAAATTGAACAGGTACATAGGCGTTTCAGGGTGAAGAAATAATGGTTCCTAATAGCAATGCGGTTCAGCTTTCAGTCATCAACATGCCCAGAAGATACACTTAAACCAACTCACTTCCTGGTCTTCGGTTGCTGCTCTTCTCGGTTGCTCAAATAAAATGGTATGATCCCGGACACACATCTGAAAGACATCTTCGCTTGGTGACTAGACAATCTCTCGGTATCATGTCAAAACCTTTCTCTGATACCATAATTGTAACACCCCAACCCAGCAAGGGTAGAAGTATTACATTAATGGCTTCATATCAGATCAAACAAAGCATACATTCAAGTAATACAAAGATTCTCAAAGGTTACAACTGAAATACTGAATACACAAGGATACAAAGGAAACAAAAACTAAATACTAAGTCTGCAATTACAATCCTTCTAATGACTTCTACTCAGCATAACTATCAAGGTCTTCTAAGTCCACAAGTCTCTTCACTCTTACCCAGCTTCCAACTAAAACCTGCCGCGGGAAAAGAAAACGCGGCTGAGCTACTAGAGCTCAGTGAACAGATATAACGTAACAAGCAGTAGTATAATGTATAATTTACATGAGTAAAAGAGTGTGGAAGCATGAATACATGGTATCAAGATGAAAGGTAAGAGTACATGGTATCATAAGGAAAGGTAAAAGGGTACATGGTAAAGGAAGTCAGAAATCCACTACGAGCCCATAACATAACATGAATCATAATCATAATCATAATCGTAAACATGCAGAGGGGAGACCTCTTAGTATCCTGTGAATATGAGGGGTGTCCTCAATCATGGGTATCCTGTAAATATGAGGGGTGTCCTCAATCATGGGTTGGAGTAGCTAACTCCCGGAGTGTGAAAGACGTGTATCGCACACACCATCAGTCACCATGAATAACATAACATAACATGAACATGAACAAATCTAGGATGCATCCATACGCCCCAGGTGGCCATAATCTGCCTCTACGTAAACATGAATCATAAACATAACATGCAGGGACGGGACAGGTCATCACTCTCCTGCCCTAGAGTCATGCCATCGGTGCATCGACTGACATGGACATGAAACCCTCATGCCTAGTGAGTGGCTCATAGTATCAAACTGAGGGTAAAGGTCAAGTATCATGAATCATGTTTTTAGTTTACTTGCATAGGTCAACATCATGTTTCATAAGTTCATAATCATGGTTCATAATCATGGTTCATAAGCAAAGGTTCATAAGCAAAGGTTCATAATCATAAAAGGTTCAATATCATGATGGTTCAAAAGATCAGAGTGCATGAAATAAGGAAACATGACAATGGTATAGGGAAACCCTAATATGAAATAAGAGAATGAAGGCCTCTTAATAAAGAAGCAGAATATCTGTACCTTGACGAAAGCAACCAAACACCAAAGATGGTCACAAAGGAATGACAATTACTCCCGCTTCATCGGATCTACACGAATATGATAATCAAGTATTATTTTATGTTCGTATAAATCAAGTTACTCATTTTAGTTGGCTTTCCATATTTAGTAACTTCCATATTTAGTATCCATGGTCATGTCCCATATTTTATGTTTATTTCAATAACATTGACCTATTCAAATGGTTTATATATTATTTAGAAGGCTTTATACTTTGTTTGTTCCAACAAGATAGTTTAGTGTTAATCTTGTGTACAAGACTATTCATTTCATGTGAACCACTGCGTGTTATTTACTCTACCAAAAATGGCTACAAGTCAATAGTCGAAAACTCGGCTTTGCATTAAATCCACAATATTATGAATAAATAAGACTAGTTTTGAAAAGGTTTCACATGATAGGGTCCAAAGTGCTAACATGCGCAAAGTACAAGGACAGATTTTGGAATTGTAGTAAAACATAGCATGTTCTTACAAAATAAGAATTTATCACGTGTATGTGAAACATGATTTGGTCAAAAAGAATAGGCGCCATATTAGGTTCCATGTCTAAAATCTGTTATACAAATGTACACATTCAATCGCATAAAATAATAGGCTAACATGGGGACTCTTATCGACATCCATTATTAACGAGAACACACGCCATGAAAATACCATGCAAGTCGTACCACATGCACATGATCTACGGTTGCTAGTTTTAAACTTATTATCCGATTATTTTTATGAGTTTATTAGGGTGCGTTGAGTTTTCATTAGGGTCGACGCTAGGGCGACATACGACTGCCACAAGACCATGAATTGGATTGGTTTAAAAACAGATTTTTATTCACATGAGACAGCCCACAACAAAAGGTTTTCAACGAGCCAAAACGAGGCCAAACCAAGTGCATTTTCGAAGAGGTTCAGTTGATTACTTAGGGTGCGTTTTGGGTATAGAATACGACGCCACCATGACCATAAGTCTCGACACAAGTGAGCTACATATCGCGACATAGGACAGACATGTTATCATACCAAAACCATACTCGCGACGACACAACAATACACTATTATACGACTCACGACTCAACCCATTTACGAAATAAGACAGTTATGATCCGTTATATATATTACGTGACAAGTTCTTGTTATATACCTCGTATCTCTTTTAATAACGAAACGAACACGACTTAAGTGATAACGAAAACGACTTAACTCTTTTAAAGTGAGTCACAAAACACAACTGGTAGAAATTCCTTTGATACTCATATGGTTTTAACGTGGCATGGTTTGCATGGGGTCTTTCATGTGAGATCTTCATATTAACATATAATGACAATGAAGTTTCCATATATGTGGCATGTACCTATTCTCTACGTATAACCTTTTTAACGAACAATCAGATGATTTAAATATTAGAGTTGTGTGACATGTTTTAGTTATTAATCGTATAAACTAGTTTTACATGCGTTAGGGATACCTTGATCGGTTTTACGAACGGAACACAAGAACTAGCGGCGTACCACAGCGATCCAAACCCACGAATTCTGATACCCTCGAACTAAACGTCACCACGAACTAAAACACTTCCTTCAACAATCTTGTCGAGCCTTCTGTTAACATGATGGATTAGATGGTTTTTGCTTAAGTTGTGAGAGTGTTGTTTTCAATATTCACGCATGGGAACAAATGGAAAAATGATGTGGATCTTTGTTTCGTTTTCGTTTTCGTCTATCAAAGAAGAAAGGAGATATAATAAAAAGGGTAAGAGGAGCGTGAGTGGTTATGTAGTAATTGTCATTGATTTCATTTTAATTGAGACTTTATTATGGAGCGTGATGTAATTTAAGGTAATTATTAAAATTCTTCTTTAATTGTGTTAATGGGAAATCAGAATAGTCGGTTATGTATTGTCATTTAATCAAGGCCAACTTAATTGTAGGGATTTAAGTCTTGTATCCTTTTATTTAATTTAATTTACATTTAGGTTTATATAATTCCTCATTAATAAAAATTTAATCTATAGCTTAGGGTTCCAATAATAATATTCCAAGTTTAGGTACAAAAAAAAAATATTATACGGAATTTAGGCTTTCGAATTTTTGGGTTTTACAACTCTTCCACTCTAAAAGAAAATTTTCGTCCTCGAAAATTGAAGAGAAACCAAAATGGAAACACAACAGACTGTGAACAGAATTGTGAAAGACTTGTTTCTCATGACTCTATCTTGTTGATCAAAATAGCTTCGTTCTCTTCAGGAAGGACAAACCATACTGAATTCAGATCAAAAGAATAATATACCAAACGTAACAGATGACAATCGTATTCTCTCAGAAGAGATACAGGGAGTACGTAGGGTTTGACGGATATATTGTCTGTGGAATCTGATTAGACAAACCAGATGATAACGTACCGAATCGCAGAAATATGAGAGTGATAAATATGATTAACTCTTCAGATTTTCAAATAGTCTCGTTTTTTTAATATAACCTTTCAAAGGTATTCTCATAAACAGGCAGGTCTTGTTTTCCTCAGAATCCAAAATCTCATATCTTAATTCATAACAGATCATCATGAATAGATTCATCGAATGTGAGACGTATATATATAGCAAAACATAGGTGTAATCCTTCATAGTAACAGATCGAATCCATACAGACAGAAAACAGATTGTTTGATAACATCAAACGGCAGAAAGCTCTACAACAGAACCTAAGATTCTTATCGGAAGTACAGAGGTCTGCAAACGCGTGTCGAGTATCCAAACGTATCAAGTCATATAACGGTAAAGGCAGATTAAGCGTATAGGTAGAATGAACCTAAAGTCTCAATCAGATATAAGAAATTCTAGGGCTTCTAAGGCACTCCTCGAAATATCCTATGATCACAATAAGTGCACGTTATATGATGTAAGTATTATCACGTTGGCCAGACGTCATAATACTGGCATCATATAAATATGCCCTCATGATGGTCATACTTTATCTCGAGTCGTGAGCAAAACAACCTATCTTAATCCACCTAGTACTTCTATAGTCTCAGAGGTCATCCAAATCAATGTCATAGTCAAGAGGGAAAACAAAACTACTTGTAAGAGTATCGGAATCCCAGATTGCCTAACCAGAATAAGGTACGTCGCCCACAAGCATCAAATCTTCCACAATTCGCCAAAAATTCCCCAAATCAACGCCATCATCGAACCTACGAATAAACACGGAACTGAGATACTTTTAGGGAACTTAAATCATCAGCGGATCTTATTACTATATAACGAAGCTTAAGTGAGTTAATGGAAGCGAAAGTTAGTTGTCAAAATCTTTGGTCTTCATAGAATCAATTCTTCCAACCATGAAAGGTCTGTTTCAAACATCCGTTCATTCAAAAAATTCAGTCTCTTCAAGTCCGGTTAATTTGTCTTTGTTTGTCCATCAATCTGGAAGTGAAACAAAATCATGACTTTGTGTCTGGTTCGTCAAGCTTCCTGCAGTTCTTCTTGGAATGTGATGGAGTAATATGAATTTCTGGCACGATCTTCAAATCCTCTCATCATCCAGTCTGCTTCCGTTCTCAATTCATCTTAGTACAACCAAGATGAATAGGGAAGTGAGACTGCACGTCTTCATCAGTTCCAGGTTCGCCGTCTTGACTAGATTTTCTTCTTCTGCGTCGCTCACACTTCTGCTTTCTAAGGAATGTCTTCACTCTTCAGGGTAGCCGCCGTTGTTGTCAACTCCAGGTCATGCAGTGAAGTAATGCTTCTAGTTGTCTCAACAATACCAACCTCCCAGAAGGTGCAAAAATGATTTTCATGCTCTTCCTCGTCTCCGAATGTACTATTAAGTCGTACAATGACCATTTGCCCAAGTACTTCACGAGAAAACATTATTTATCAAATTAACCAAACAATCAGAGCTTTAGCTAATACTATTAGCGTCGCTAGTCGTCATAGCAGTCGTTACGAATACGGAAGGTGATTCCAAGAATACTCTCAATTCATACTTCCATCAGAAGGAAACTTTGCGCTCTGAAATTGAACAGGTACATAGGCGTTTCAGGGTGAAGAAATAATGGTTCCTAATAGCAATGCGGTTCAGCTTTCAGTAATCAACATGCCCAGAAGATACACTTAAACCAACTCACTTCCTGGTCTTCGGTTGCTGCTCTTCTCGGTTGCTCAAATAAAATGGTATGATCCCGGACACACATCTGAAAGACATCTTCGCTTGGTAACTAGACAATCTCTCGGTATCATGTCAAAACCTTTCTCTGATACCATAATTGTAACACCCCAACCCAGCAAGGGTAGAAGTATCACATTAATGGCTTCATATCAGATCAAACAAAGCATACATTCAAGTAATACAAAGATTCTCAAAGGTTACAAATGAAATACTGAATACACAAGGATACAAAGGAAACAAAAACTAAATACTAAGTCTGCAATTACAATCCTTCTAATGACTTCTACTCAGCATAACTATCAAGGTCTTCTAAGTCCACAAGTCTCTTCACTCTTACCCAGCTTCCAACTAAAACCTGCCGCGGGAAAAGAAAACGCGGCTGAGCTACTAGAGCTCAGTGAACAGATATAACGTAACAAGCAGTAGTATAATGTATAATTTACATGAGTAAAAGAGTGTGGAAGCATGAATACATGGTATCAAGATGAAAGGTAAGAGTACATGGTATCATAAGGAAAGGTAAAAGGGTACATGGTAAAGGAAGTCAGAAATCCACTACGAGCCCATAACATAACATGAATCATAATCATAATCATAATCGTAAACATGCAGAGGGGAGACCTCTTAGTATCCTGTGAATATGAGGGGTGTCCTCAATCATGGGTATCCTGTAAATATGAGGGGTGTCCTCAATCATGGGTTGGAGTAGCTAACTCCCGGAGTGTGAAAGACGTGTATCGCACACACCATCAGTCACCATGAATAACATAACATAACATGAACATGAACAAATCTAGGATGCATCCATACGCCCCAGGTGGCCATAATCTGCCTCTACGTAAACATGAATCATAAACATAACATGCAGGGACGGGACAGGTCATCACTCTCCTGCCCTAGAGTCATGCCATCGGTGCATCGACTGACATGGACATGAAACCCTCATGCCTAGTGAGTGGCTCGTAGTATCAAACTGAGGGTAAAGGTCAAGTATCATGAATCATGTTTTTAGTTTACTTGCATAGGTCAATATCATGTTTCATAAGTTCATAATCATGGTTCATAATCATGGTTCATAAGCAAAGGTTCATAAGCAAAGGTTCATAATCATAAAAGGTTCAATATCATGATGGTTCAAAAGATCGGAGTGCATGAAATAAGGAAACATGGCAATGGTATAGGGAAACCCTAATATGAAATAAGAGAATGAAGGCCTCTTAATAAAGAAGCAGAATATCTGTACCTTGACGAAAGCAACCAAACACCAAAGATGGTCACAAAGGAATGACAATCACTCCCGCTTCATCGGATCTACACGAATATGATAATCAAGTATTATTTTATGTTCGTATAAATCAAGTTACTCATTTTAGTTGGCTTTCCATATTTAGTAACTTCCATATTTAGTATCCATGGTCATGTCCCATATTTTACGTTTATTTCAATAACATTGACCTATTCAAATGGTTTATATATTATTTAGAAGGCTTTATACTTTGTTTGTTCCAACAAGATAGTTTAGTGTTAATCTTGTGTACAAGACTATTCATTTCATGTGAACCACTGCGTGTTATTTACTCTACCAAAAATGGCTACAAGTCAATAGTCGAAAACTCGGCTTTGCATTAAATCCACAAGATTATGAATAAATAAGACTAGTTTTGAAAAGGTTTCACATGATAGGGTCCAAAGTGCTAACATGCGCAAAGTACAAGGACTGATTTTGGAATTGTAGTAAAACATAGCATGTTCTTACAAAATAAGAATTTATCACGTGCATGTGAAACATGATTTGGTCAAAAAGAATAGGCGCCATATTAGGTTCCATGTCTAAAATCTGTTATACAAATGTACACATTCAATCGCATAAAATAATAGGCTAACATGGGGACTCTTCTCGACATCCATTATTAACGAGAACACACGCCATGAAAATACCATGCAAGTCGTACCACATGCACATGATCTACGGTTGCTAGTTTTAAACTTATTATCTGATTGTTTTTATGAGTTTATTAGGGTGCGTTGAGTTTTCATTAGGGTCGACGCTAGGGCGACATACGACTGCCACAAGACCATGAATTGGATTGGTTTAAAAACATATTTTTATTCACATGAGACAGCCCACAACAAAAAGGTTTTCAACGAGCCAAAACGAGGCCAAACCAAGTGCATTTTCGAAGAGGTTCAGTTGATTACTTAGGGTGCGTTTTGGGTATAGAATACGACGCCACCATGACCATAAGTCTCGACACAAGTGAGCTACATATCGCGACATAGGACAGACATGTTATCATACCAAAACCATACTCGCGACGACACAACAATACACTATTATACGACTCACGACTCAACCCATTTACGAAATAAGACAGTTATGATCCGTTATATATATTACGTGACAAGTTCTTGTTATATACCTCGTATCTCTTTTAATAACGAAACGAACACGACTTAAGTGATAACGAAAACGACTTAACTCTTTTAAAGTGAGTCACAAAACACAACTGGTAGAAATTCCTTTGATACTCATATGGTTTTAACGTGGCATGGTTTGCATGGGGTCTTTCATGTGAGATCTTCATATTAACATACAATGACAATGAAGTTTCCATATATGTGGCATGTACCTATTCTCTACGTATAACCTTTTTAACGAACAATCAGATGATTTAAATATTGGAGTTGTGTGACATGTTTTAGTTATTAATCGTATAAACTAGTTTTACATGCGTTAGGGATACCTTGATCGGTTTTACGAACGGAACACAAGAACTAGCGGCGTACCACAGCGATCCAAACCCACGAATTCTGATACCCTCGAACTAAACGTCACCACGAACTAAAACACTTCCTTCAACAATCTTGTCGAGCCTTCTGTGAACATGATGGATTAGATGGTTTTTGCTTAGGTTGTGAGAGTGTTGTTTTCAATATTCACGCATGGGAACAAATGGAAAAAATGATGTGGATCTTTGTTTCGTTTTCATTTTCGTCAATCAAAGAAGAAAGGAGATATAATAAAAAGGTAAGAGGAGCGTGAGTGGTTATGTAGTAATTGTCATTGATTTCATTTTAATTGAGACTTTATTATGGAGCGTGATGTAATTTAAGGTAATTATTAAAATTCTTCTTTAATTGTGTTAATGGGAAATCAGCATAGTCGGTTATGTATTGTCATTTAATCAAGGCCAACTTAATTGTAGGGATTTAAGTCTTGTATCCTTTAATTTAATTTAATTTACATTTAGGTTTATATAATTCCTCATTAATAAAAATTTAATCTATAGTTTAGGGTTCCAATAATAATATTCCAAGTTTAGGTACAAAAAAAAAATATTATACGGAATTTAGGCTTTCGAATTTTTGGGTTTTACACAAGTACTTCTTAAAATTACTAGAAAGGGCAATATGTACAGTGTTGACATGAAGAACATTGTTCCTAAAAAGGATTTAACTTGTCTTGTTGCAAAGGCCACATTGGATGAATCAATGAAATGGCGTAGGAGGCTTGGTCATATTAATTTTAAAACCATAAATCAGATTGTTAAGAATGGTTTGGTAAGAGGTTTAACTCACAAAAGATTTGAAAATGATCAAACATGCATTGCTTGTCTTAAAGGCAAACAACACAAAGCCACTTGTAAGCCCAAGATTTTTAACTCTATCAATCAATCATTGTTTATGCTTCATATGGACTTATTTGGACCTATTTCAGTAAGTAGTATAATGCATAAGAGATATTGTCTTGTTATAATTGATGACTATACCAGATTTACATGGGTTTTCTTTTTAGGTTCTAAGGATGAAACTTCTAGCATTCTTAAGACATTCATTACACAGATAGAAAACCAAGTAGACAAGAAAGTGAAAGTCATTAGATGTGATAATGGGACAGAGTTTAAGAATAGAGTTATGGATGATTTCTGCAAACAAAAAGGTATTAGGAGAGAATTTAGTGTTGCTAGAACTCCACAACAGAATGGTGTTGTTGAGAGGAAGAATAGAACACTAATTGAAGCTGCTAGAACTATGTTAGCTGACTCTAAGCTACCTATAACTTTTTGGGCTGAAGCAGTCAACACTGCTTGCTATGTTCAAAATAGAGTTTTAGTTGTACAGCCTCACAATAAGACATCATATGAACTTTTTAGAGGTAGAACTCCTGCAATAGGATTTCTTAGACCTTTTGGATGTCATGTGACAATTCTCAATACCTTAGACCATTTAGGAAAATTCGATGGTAAAGCAGATGAAGGATTCTTTGTTGGATATTCTCTTAATAGCAAAGCATTTAGAGTATACAACACAAGAACTATGATTGTAGAGGAAAATCTACATGTGGAGTTTTTGGAAGATAAATCCAATGTAGAAGGTCAAGGACCAAAATGGCTATTTGATCTTGAAACTCTAACCAAATCAATGAATTATGTGCCTGTTGTTGCAAAAACTAATGATTTTTCAGGTTCACAAGCAACAGATGAGGCAAGGTTAGAAAAGGAGACAAACCAAGATCATGTTTGGATGCCAATATGGTCAAGTACAAGTGTGGAATCAACTTCAACATTTGGTGAATCTTCTTCTGGTAAAGCTAAAGAAGATGTTGAAGATGAAAGCAAAGAAGATGGAACAAAGGAACAAGAAAATAGTTCTGTTGTTGATAATGCTGCTGAAACAGACTTAACTGAAGAAGCAGACTTAACAAAGGAAGCAGAATTAACAAACAATGAGGTGGATTTGAGCAATCTCCCACCAAACAATCATGTTCCACTTACACCACAAACCAGAATTCACAAGGTCCACTCCCTAAAAAATGTGATAGGAGATGTACAATCAGGGGTGAAGACAAGGCAACAACTGATGTCTTCAGACCAACAAGGGCTTCTTGATGCCCTTTATGCTTCAAAACAGCATGAGTTTTCAAACTCTTGCTTGTTTGTATGTTTTCTCTCTCAAGCTGAACCAAAGAACATTCTGAAAGCCTTAGATGATTCAAGCTGGGTAGAAGCTATGCAAGAGCAGCTTCTTCAGTTCAAGATTCAGAAAGTTTGGGTGCTAGTTGATTTACCTAAGGATACAAAGGTAATTGGCACTAGATGGGTTTTCAAGAATAAAAGGGATGAAAGGGGAATAGTGATTAGGAATAAGGCTAGATTAGTAGCCCAAGGGTACACACAACAAGAAGGTATAGACTATGATGAAGTTTTTGCTCCAGTAGCAAGACTTGAGGCAATTAGGCTTTTCGTAGCTTATGCTTCATTTTTAGGCTTCACAGTTTACCAAATGGATGTCAAGAGTGCATTTCTATATGGCACAATTGAAGAAGAGGTGTATGTCTCACAACCTCCAGGGTTCATTGATCCTGACCATCCAGACAAAGTGTACAGAGTTGTAAAGGCTCTTTATGGCCTTCATCAGGCACCTAGAGTTTGGTATGAAACACTGGCTTCCTATTTAAAAGAGAATGGATTTCAAAGAGGAAAGATTGATTAGACACTTTTCATCAAACACCACAAGAAGGATCTTCTGTTAGTGCAGGTGTATGTGGATGACATTATCTTTGGATCTACAAGGAAGGAGATGTGTTTGGAGTTTGAGAAGCTTATGCATGATAAGTTTCAGATGAGTTCCATGGGGGAACTTACATTCTTTTTGGGTTTGCAAGTTAAACAGTCATATGAAGGCATATTTATTAATCAAGATAAATATGTTGCTAAAATACTTAGAAAGTTCAACTTTGCTGATTCAAAAATGGCAAGCACACCAATGGATTCTGAGAAACAACTTCCAAAAGATTTAGATGGAGAAAATGTGGATTTACACACATATAAATCTATGATAGGATCTTTGATGTATCTCACATCATCAAGACCTGACATCATGTTCTCTGTTTGTGCTTGTGCAAGATTTTAAGTCACTCCAAAGGTTTCTCATTTAACAGCAGTCAAGAGGATTTTTAGATATCTCAAGGGTCAACCTAGGTTGGGTCTATGGTATTCAAGTGAATCACCTTTTGATTTGGTAGCATTTTTGGATAGTGATTATGCTGGTGCTAGCTTGGACAGAAAGTCAACAACTGGAGGATGTCAATTCCTTGGGTGTAGACTTATCTCATGGCAGTGTAAGAAGCAAACAACTGTGGCTACTTCAACAACTGAAGCTGAATATGTAGCTGCTGCAAGTTGCTGTGCTCATGTATTGTGGCTTCAAAATCAACTTCTTGACTATGGGTAAAATTTTATGAACACTGTTATTCATATTGATAATAGTAGTACAATTTGCATTATTAAAAATCCGGTACAACATTCTAAAACAAAACACATTGAAATTAGACATCATTTTATTAGAGATTGCAATGAGAAAAAGTTAATTCAAGTAATGAAAATTTCTTCAGAACATAATTTTGCAGATCTGCTAACAAAAGCTTTTGATGTTGGAAGGTTTCAGTACTTGGTAGCAAGTATTGGAATGCTTAATACTTAAATTTTTCAATCTATGTGTTTTTATATATACTAGTGTGGTTAATTCTGGTGATTACTCAGTTAATTCTGGTGGTTACTCAATTAAGTCTGGTAGTTAAATTTTTGTTTGTACTGTTGTCTTTGTAAATTTGTACTAGCTATTACTTTAAAATTGTGTTATTTCATACAGTTAGTCAAATGTTTATTCTAATATAAGACAAGTACTTTGTACATTGTTCTTTTGGTTTTAGACTAACAATTTCAGGTATGAACATTTGAGCACAAAGGAAGTCTTCATGTGAAATGGAAGCAGCAGAATGTTATATCAGTTGCTTACATAACAAGTTTATGATAGACTGAGTTTGGGAATTCTTAACAAAGGTTTATACCTAAGTTTATTAATTCTTTAAAACTACTTTCTTGAAACCTGGTTATCATGTTTCACATTGAATTGATGACTTAGTTGATCAGACAGTAACTGATTCAACTTAATTTATATCATTTTATACTTTTAAGTATAATGAGCAAGTCTAAGGACATCTGATAGAAAGAACAACTAGTAAAAGTGAATCTAACATTTGTGTTAGAGGCAACAATTGCTATGAGCTGGAAACCCTGTCAAGAAAGCCTTTTGAATAGGTTTATCTTTACACAGGCAGTTATTTATAACTGAAAACATTGGTTCTCAAAATAGGTTTATCCAGCTGTCCAGTTTTGCCTATAAATACTGAACTTTCCCTGGACTTTTTCCTCACCTTTTGCACCCAAAACCTTCTGTTCTAATTCTCTTCTTATCCTTCCAAATCCTTTCTAAATCCTTTGATCATATATTCTTAAGCATTGGTTTCCAAGTGATCCAAGCTTCTACCATTCAAGTGCAAAAGAAGAATACTCCTTCAACAACTAGAGAAGAAGTATTGCAACTTAGTATCATCTTGCTACCTAAGTTGTTTGTATAATCATTCATTCATTTTTGTATAAGTTGTGTATATTTGTTAGATAGGTGTGAGCATAATTGCTTAGGCTAGATTAGTGTGTAAGTAGTGAAGTTGTGAAGAAGTTAAGGTGTGTAAGTAGTGAAGGTGTAAAGAAGTAGAAGAGTACATAAGTAGTGCTAGGTTGTGAAGTAGTTGTGAAGCCGGTGTGAAGAAGTCGTGAAGAAGTCGTGAAGCCGTTGTGAATAAGTTTTGAAGAAGTTGTGAAGAAGTCGTGAAGAAGTTGTGAAGAAGTCGTGAAGCCGTTGTGAATAAGTTGTGTATAAGTTGTGAGATTGGTTCTAGCTACGATTAGAACCCGACATCTAGCTTTGTGTCGTTAAGCCGGTGTAAGCTAAAGTTGTGTAAGGTTTTCTCCGCCATAAGGGAGCTTGTTGACATAGTGAAGAAAACTCTCGAGTTAGGTGCTCGGGGAGTGGAGTAGGGCAAGGAAGGTGTCCTTGTAGCCGAACCACTATAAATCTTTTGTCTCGCGGTTAGATCTTTCCATCTCTATCTTTCATTTCATTTCATTACCAATATTTGTTCATATTATTCAAGAGTTGAGTTCACATAAATTCGAATCTAAGTTTTAAAAGTAAACAAATTTTTCATAATAAAAATTAAAAAGACGTAAAACTATTCAACCCCCCCCCCCCTTCTAGTTTTCCACAATTGGTATCAGAGCCAGGTTCAAACAAGATTTTTAAAATAAATTGTATTTTAAAACTTGAAACGATCTATGGAATCTGAAAAATATTTAGAAGGGCAATCTATGCAAAGACCACCACTATTTGAAAGTGATGGTTTTCTTTATTGGAAAAATAGATTCGAAACTTATGTGAAATCAAAAGATCTTGATCTTTGGCATGTTATTACCTATGGTGATTTTCCCCCTATTCAAAATAATCCTTTAACTAAAAGAGATGAAATTGTACCTTTTGAAAAACAAAATGATGATTTGAAAAAGAAACTAGCTAAAAATAATGAGGCAAAAATGGTTATTTATAATGCATTACCACATAAAGAATACGAAAGGATCTTTATGTGTGAAACCGCAAAAGAAATTTGGAACTCCTTACTAATAACTCACCAAGGTAATAGTCAAGTCAAAGATAATAAAATAGATCTTCTTGTTCAACAATATGAACAATTCACGATTCCGGAATAGGAATCAATAGATAATGCTTTTGCTAGGTTTAACACTATCATCACAAGTTTAAAAGCACTTGATGAGAATTTTTCTAGTAAGAATATTGTTAGGAAATTTCTTAGGGCTCTTCATCCAAAATGGCAGGCTAAGGTTACGGCGATTGAAGAATCAAAGAACTTGTCAACTCTTCAACTTGACGAGTTGATCAGCAACTTGAAAGTCTACGAAGCAATAAGAAAGAAAGACTCCAAGATGGTCAAAGGAAAAAGAGAGGAAAGCAAGTCAATTGCATTGAAAGCTAGGAAGGGATCTAGTGAAGAGGATAGCTAAACCTCCGAGAGTGATAACGAAGAATATGCAATGGCCGTAAGAGAGTTCAAGAAATTTCTAAAGAGACGAGGAAGATTCACAAGACAACCACGAGATGAAAGAAGATCGCTTCAAATAAATAGGAATGATAACTACGGGAAAAGAAAGTGCTTTAGATGTGGAAGCCCAAACCATCTCATTGGCGAATGTCCAAAGCCACCGGGTTATGATTACCAAAGCGCCTTTGTTAGTGGAGCATGGAGTGATAGCGACAAAGACGAAGCGGAGAAAGCAAATGACGAAAAATGTCTTATGGAAAAGACATCAAATGAGGTAATTTCCGAAACCGAATACTTTAGTGACAAAAATCAATCATTAGACAAAAAAGACCTAGATAATGAATATAATAGGTTATGCAAATTAGGTCAAAAAGTCATGGCTAAAAATAAATCACTAAAACATATTAATAATCGATTAGAAAATGAAGTACTCGAATTAAAAATTAAACTACAACATTTAGAAAAAGGAAAAGAAGTTTTTATAGAATGTAAAACATGTCTAGAGGTTGAAAATGAAAACGAAAAACTTAAAGATGAAATTTCCAAACTTGACAAGTTTAAAAATAGTAGTAACTCACTTAAGAAAATAATAAGTGGTCAAGGAACTTCGGGAGATAAAACCGGTCTAGGATTCAACTCAAATAATGTTTCAACTAGCGAAAATAAAAATGTAAAGTTTGAATGTCAATCTAGTAAACAAAAACCATTAGAGTCAAAACCTAAGTATATACTTACAAAAGATAGAAAAATACCTATTGCGAGTGATGAGGAAGTAAAAAGTTTTTATAAACCATCATTAAAAGCCAAAACCTGATTTTCTAAACCGAAATTAAGATCTAAAACTCTACCTCCAAATAACCCAAATAATCCTCATCCTCGGTCTAAAACCCCTCAACCTAGAAGAAATCAAGGTAGACAAAACTTTCCTAATAATAATAATCACCCAATGTGGAATTATTCACTTCAACCAAGTTTCAACCCTTGGGGAATACTTTCACCATACATGCAAATGCAAACCATGTTTGGTTCAAACAATTTTGGACAAATGGGATAATGGGGACCAAGTGGCTAAATCGTCACTCATTGAATTATTCGGAAACTCATCTATGTTTGGCTTCCATAAGTCAATATGACACCTTGAAGCGTTTGAAGAAAATCTACTGAAGACTAAAAGGTACGCTTTTCTTTTAAGTTTATTGTTATAATATATGCTTAGATTAATGACTAGTTATTTCATGCCTATTTAGCTCATAATGCCTAGTTATCTATATACACATAATAGCTTATATGAATCTACTTAGAACCTAGAATCACTTGTTCTTATCCCTTTGGCCCTCTTAAGCTATAACGTTTATAATGGAAATCTTCTATGTCCACTATTAGAAAAGTCATGGTGATGAAGTGAAATGAGTTAAGTGGATTAATCATTAACATAGAAGTAAGATTAGGTTTCTCGCGTTAGAAAACTATGGATGAAACAAGCTCTCCTAGATTATGGCATGAAGTTAGATAAGTGTGCGACAACAAAGGAACTATAGATGTTAGGTTATACCCCATTCAACACTCTCGCATCAAACATATAGAATTTCGTCATCGCTTCCTTATGACCATAGGATATGTAGAAACGGGTAGCATGTGACAATAGCCTTAACCAATTCCCTTGAGCATGAGATCTTTAACAACCATTTTTTAAAATCTAGGATTAATGGTTTTTGTTGTCAAAAATCTAGTATCATTAAAAATACACAGAAACTTCACATTTTAGAAAAATGATTTTTTTATGACTATTTCACTTTTCTATTAACACGTTTTACTATCTCATTTTTCTTCTTAATCTATGTCTATAATTATGTTTCGATTAAAGTCAAAGATTGGGAATTCTTTTTCTTACCCATTCTTCATAAACACATTTTGAAATAAAACCCAATCTATTTTATTCAAATAACTTTAACATCTACATAAAAACCCACTTTCAAACATTTTTGAATAATGCTAAAAACATTTTTTTTGAATCATGCATGGTGATCTCATATTTGCCATCTATATTTATGTACATGACATTTATAAGTGAACTAAGTCAAAATCAAGCGGACCATGGTTTGTCTATTAAGATTTTATTTGTAACAAGTCTAGAAGTCCATGCTATCTTAAGTTCCCATTTATTGCACATAGGCACACATTAGGATACATCAAATAGTTCATATATATTACTTGCTTGATGAGTATGTTTACATGCTAGATGAAATTACTTGTTTGCTTGGTGTAGAGTATTGTTTCCTAGTCCATATATATTACTTGCTTGATGAGTATGTTTAAATGCTAGATGAAATTACTTGTTTTCTTGGTAGTGTATTGTTTCCTAGTCCATATATATTACTTGCTTGATAAGTATGTTTACATGCTAGATGAAATTACTTGTTTGCTTAATCTCTTTAATTAACATGTTTTGCATAAATATCTATTACATGCTTAATTGCCTCAAAGAGTTGGACTTGCTTGAAACTAAACCCAAAAACACAACCCTTTCTACAATTTTCTGCCAAAAACCCATTTTCGGTAATCTGGGAACCAACAGATGGGCGGCCCCCTTAAATCATAAGGCGGCCCCCTTAATGTTTAAGGGGACCGGCCCCTATTTAAGGGGACCGGCCATCTGATGGTCGATGGTGCTGTTTCCTTTTCTATTTTTTATTCCATTTCATCCTACACTTCCCAAAATTCACAAACATATCTTATTCCAATCCATCCAACAAATTCTATCCATTCCTTAATCCCATCATTTCTACACTATAAACACTCTCATTCCTCATAATCTTCCATCATCTCATCATACCATCTCCCATCAAACCAAAGCCAAAAAAAAAAAACCTCGAGGTTAGCAAGGATGACCGAAAAACCCGTTTGGAGAAGAAAACCTAACCCCCGAAACAAGTCCATCTCAACAAATGATGTGGCTAAACAAACAACACCTCCACCCACATTTGTTCCCATCTATACTCCCAATCCTCAAGCTCATTCCTATGAAACCTTTCACAAACCTCATCATAATAACCAACCATCCATCTTTACTTTCAAAAATACACCTTCATCTCACCCAAATAATTCATATGAAGAGCATGATCAATTCCAAAACAATAATCCCAATCTCGTTCACAACACCTCACATCTTATTCAACCTACCAATGCACCATCCAAAACACTCACCACTATTGGAATATCCCCTTCTTCCATATCTCCATCCTCATCCACTCATAATTACCCAAGCTCACAAATGTCTCCACCACCAAGAGTATCACCACCACCTCCTACCAACTCACATGTTACTCCTATGTTACATGTTCAAACATCCATCCCAGATAACAACCATACTCCACCATCATCACCTTTCTAAACCACCCTCCAAAATTTACCTTCCTAAACCACACCATTCTTACACTATAAATACCCTTCTCCATCATTAGTGCTCATTCATCCATCATAACAACCACACTCCACCATCATCATCTTCTTCAAAACACTTGAAGTTCATTGAAGAACTTAAAGAAGCCCATGAGCTTTGTGCTCTTCTTGCCTTACACCTTGCTCAACTGGATCAACTCCCTTCTAGCCCTCCTTCATCCCAAAATAACCTCAACCTCCACCTTCGTTCCAAACTACACATCTCAACCTTAAACCAACCTCATTGAAACCTTTCAAAACCCTCATCATATTGGTCAAACATCCAACTTTACTTCCAACTACACACCCCAATTTCATCCACTTCCACCAAATGACCAAATCCATATTCCCACGGAAAAGGAAAAGTTTCGTGAAGATATAAACCAAATCCATGATCGTAGTGATCTCCTTGCTATGCACCTTGCAACAAGGGCCAACCTCCATCCTCCATCCTCCATCCTCACCCTACTCAAATTGCTTACCTCAACCCCACAACTTGAATCAAGTTGATAATCATGTCAACTATTGTCCTAGTTGTGTCCTTCTCCAAAAACAAATCATTCCCTTAAATAAACATTTCACTTGTACTGAGTATCTTCTTACTAGATCTCATCCAACACCTCCACTAGCACAACACTCTAACCCTCATTCAACCGATTCCGCTCCAAACTCTCCACCTCCAAAAATATACCTCTATTAATCAAACATCCTTACCCTCACTCAACCAATTCCATCCCAAACACTCTACCACCAACCATCTAAGCATAACTATATGCTTATTTTCCAAGCTTTCGTGTCGCAAGCAAGTCCGAAAGCTCTCTTTGGCAATTTAGGACCTTTTTCTTGTTATATGTTTCAAGCATACTAAATGTCGTTGCAATGAATGTCTTGCTATGTGTTCTTAATATTTGTTTGCCATGATTGTTGTTTGCCATGATTGTTGCAATGAATGTCTTGCTATGTTGTTTTTATATTCCATATTTTGCTATGTATGCTTGTGCTTCTAATATTTTTCTTGCAAGTATTTCATATCTCGATTTCTTGATTTCCTCAAACGAGGGGGAGCACACATCAAGGGGGAGTTCTCGTTCCGACAAATTTTGTTTCTAAAACTTGTCGGCATAACCTTTTTGATTCTACAAAAAGGGGGAGAAGTGAATATAAACTCACTAAAT
This sequence comes from Artemisia tridentata subsp. tridentata, assembly GCA_021014915.2. NCBI lineage: Eukaryota > Viridiplantae > Streptophyta > Magnoliopsida > Asterales > Asteraceae > Artemisia > Artemisia tridentata. The sequence goes on along the minus strand of CP139502.1, from coordinate 53,821,651 downwards.
ACTTGTCCAAAAATAATGTTTTGGATTTAATGAGTTTAAGTTTTGTAATCATCAAAAAGGGGGAGATTGTTGATATAAATAATGCCTAAAAACATTATTAATACTTCTTGATATCTCTATGTTTTGATAATCACAAAATGTAAACTCATTAAACATAAACTTATTAAATAAACAAGTATTTAGTTGTAAATATTCACTTCTACAACTTAATCACTTAAGGTATGAATAAACAAATGCTTAACGCATTATATGATCAAAGGAACATTTTCTGAATCACTTGATTTTTTATAAAATGACACAAACATTTTATATCTTTTAGAAAATCATTTTTGGTATTTAATAAAAATGTTTAATCCATTATAAATTTATGAATTCAAATTTTCAACCAAAAATGGCAAAAATGTTCCAGAAAAACCTTCCCCACAAAAAGACAAAACTGGGCAACGGTACAGTAGGGCGGCCCCCTTAAATATACTAGGCGGCCCCCTTAATTTTAAGGGGACCGCCCCGCTCCTCCAGCTGTCCAGTTTTGCCTATAAATACTGAACTTTCCCTGGACTTTTTTCTCACCTTTTGCACCCAAAACCTTCTATTCTAATTCTCTTCTTATCCTTCCAAATCCTTTCTAAATCCTTTGATCATATATTCTTAAGCATTGGTTTCCAAGTGATCCAAGCTTCTACCATTCATGTGCAAAAGAAGAATACTCCTTCAACAACTAGAGAAGAAGTATTGCAACTTAGTATCATCTTGCTACCTAAGTTGTTTGTATAATCATTCATTCATTTTTGTATAAGTTGTGTATATTTGTTAGATAGGTGTGAGCATAATTGCTTAGGCTATATTAGTGTGTAAGTAGTGAATTTGTGAAGAAGTTAAGGTGTGTAATTAGTGAAGGTGTAAAGAAGTAGAAGAGTACATAAGTAGTGCTAGGTTGTGAAGTAGTTGTGAAGCCGGTGTGAAGAAGTCATGAAGAAGTTGTGAAGAAGTCGTGAAGCCGTTGTGAATAAGTTGTGAAGAAGTTGTGAAGAAGTCGTGAAGAAGTTGTGAAGAAGTCGTGAAGCCGTTGTGAATAAGTTGTGAAGAAGTTGTGTAGAAGTTGTGAGATTGGTTCTAGCTACGATTAGAACCCAACATCTAGCTTTGTGTCGTTGAGCCGGTGTAAGCTAAAGTTGTGTAAGGTTTTCTCTCGCCATAACGGAGCTTGTTGACATAGTGAAGAAAACTCTTGAGTTAGGTGCTCGGGGAGTGGAGTAGGGCAAGGAATGTGTCCTTGTAGCCGAACCACTATAAATCTCTTGTCTCGTGGTTCGATCTTTCCATCTCTATCTTTCATTTCATTTCATTACCTTACTTGCATCGCTTATTTATATTTATATTTGTTCATATTGTTCAAGAGTTGAGTTCACATAAATTTGAATCTAAGTTTTAAAAGTAAACAAATTTTTCATAATAAAAATTAAAAAGACGTAAAACTATTCAACCCCCCCCCTTCTAGTTTTCCACAAGCAGTATGAATTTACATAATAAAATCATATACATACTGCTAAAAGTCAAAAATTTTCTTAAAAGGTTGTTTTGAAATAAAAAATGACTCAGAAAACCATCAACTGATGGATTATGAGTTATTGCCCCATGAATCACCTCTCATAGGAGTTAACACACCTAGAAGTGATGAGGGCAACAAATTAAACTCTTAAGGAATTGATGGCTACATGTACAACATTGTCTGATAACAAGTTCTAATTGATAGCTCAGATGATGGGGAGAGATACATTGTGAGAGATCTTCCAAACAGGGGAGGAAATGTTATTTGCATCTCAGGGGAGGAAATAAAGTTGGAAGATTAACCAATGAAAGGGAGGAAAAGACAAGAGCATACAAGATGATGAGGAAGTTGAAAATGACAAGAATAGAGCTGATTCTGGAGTATTCTATATATTCAGAAGGGATGAAGCATTCCAAAGGAGAAAGTTCTATCTAGGTCAAACGAAGAAAGCTTTCAGTTCACTACGTTTGTTCATCACTTGCAAAGGCATGCTGATAGATGATTTCACTTGTTGAAACAAGCATCCAAGATACACAGCACCATTGCCTCTTATAATTCCTCCATCCAAGGAAATTGCACCATCTTTTAGGTCAATGTTTGAAGCCTAAAGATGTGTGTATTGATATTGTTGAAGTCAAAGATCAGAAAGCAGATGAGTTACTGAGATAGATATTAATCTTTCAGAATAGAAGAAAGTTCAGTCCAAGGGTCTAACTATGAAGTGTTTGAAAGATCTTCACAATCCATAATTTAATTCAGAAACATGTTGAAATGGATTCACATGTTTAGGGGAGGATTGTTGGGAATTAAATATTCTGAAGTTTAAGTATCGGGAAAATCTCTCAAGTGATTAAATCTGGTAGCAGTAGAGTTAAGTCTGGTGAGTTCCAAAGTTAAGTCTACTGGTTAAGTCTGGTCGTTGAAGTTAAGTCTGGTGGTTAAGTCAAGTGTTAATTCTGGTGACTATCAGAGTTAAGTCTGCTTGATGAAGATATTAAGTCTGGTTGACTAAAAGTCAATAATACACGGTAGATAATATCTTACCCCATGTGCTCAGTCTTTATCTTATTCTCACAGAACAAGTTGTAAACATAGATACATGTTGTATCTTAGTTACTGACACACATAAGATAAGCTAGCAAGTTGTTTGACAAGACTTAACATTATTGTAAAGATCTTTCTTATGTTATAAAAGAAAGATCTTAGACTAGAGATATAAGTGTGTTAAACTTATAGTGCAAAATATATATCTCTCAAGAACATAGAACAAAACAATATCACAAGATATAGAAACATAAGATTCAAGGTTGTAACCCTAGTGATAACTCAAGATCACTCGTATTATTATCTTAATAATATTGAATTGTTTGGTGATAAGCTTTCATGTGTTCATTTTCATATAACAAACACAACTATTCCATTTCCATAACACAAATAACCTTCTAAGTGTGATTAAGTAGATTCCGCATTCTTAAGCATATAAACTCAACATATCATATACACAAAGTACAAAAGGTTTAACCACCTTAACCGTGTATCGAATCCTAACACTATTGATCATCCAATGGTCACATGAATTTTTAGTTTGTGTGGCCTTTTGTAATATTTAGTCACACGAGGCATGTTTTTTTTGGGTATTTAGTCACATACAATTAAGCATAAAGTGGCCAAAAGTGTTAATAAGTGTGACCATATGCTGTTTAAAGTGAAGAAATGTGTATTTTGTGTGACTATTGATCATCCAATGGTCACATGAATTTTTAGTTTGTGTGGCCTTTTGTAATATTTAGTCACACAAAGCATATTTTTTTGGGTATTTAGTACATACAATTAAGCATAAAGTGGCCAAAAGTGTTGATAAGTGTGACCATATGCTGTTTAAAGTGATGAAATGTGTATTTTGTGTGACAATTAAGAATCATAAACAAAAAGAAATTTGAAATTGAATAAAACTCGAATGTATATAACTGAACAGAATATACAATTGTAATGTCGTACATAATCAAATTCTCAAGTACCATAATTTAAAGACTTGATCTTCGCGCCAGCTTGCTTTAGGGCTTCATAGAGACATTACTTTTGCGTTCGATGGTGCTTGGTCACATTGTGCACTTTTCTTTTGCATGTACTTGGCGGTTGTAACCTGTAGTAACAAAAGCCTTGTATCAACATTGTATTGTAATCATAAAAAGATATGTATAAACATTGAATTTAAAAAACACATGTATTGTACCCAAAGCAACGATATTTGATTTCTTTAAGTGCCACAGTTTGCACTTAAATGGCGAAAAAAAAGAATTTTTGCATGTACATATCAGAAATTATTTAAACAAAAGAATAACAAGAAACATGTTGAAATACATACTGTTGGCAGTGCTTGTGTTGGAGACACATTTTGTTCTGATTGGGAATCTGTAGACCCTTGTTGGCTTGCATTTGAGGCTACTGGCAATTGAGATGACAAATTTAACTGCACCCCTTGTTGACTCAACTGTGCCATCAGTTGAGTAAGTATTCTCTTTGTTTCTGTAATCTCATTGGACAATTTCTTGATCTGGTCATCAGATTCTTTCTGCAAAAAAAATATAGGAAATGTGGGATTAAAAGTCTTCTTGATGCTGTTAGAGTATAACTGATGCTCTTATTTGTGTCAATGCTGCTCAGCTGGAGTTAGTGATGCTCATGAACTTCAATTACAAATATGGCTAGTGTTTACCACTGCTAGTACATAGTTACTGTTGTTAGTACGCACTTAATACTGCTGGTACACAAGTTATTACTGCTAGTACACAGTTAATCCTACTGGTATATAAGCATAATAACAGAAGTTGCATTCAAACTTACAAGTGTATCTCCCACTGATGTGATCTCATCATCTGGAAATTCGCCATCGTTGTTTACCCTTCCTTTCAACCACATTATACCACGCGGGGGTTCTTCATCTGCTTCAATCTCTTTATTTTCGATCTAATAAACATCAAATGCATACACATGTAAAGTTAAAACAAGATAAACGAAAATATGAAGATGCATACACATGTGATCTTACCATTTTCTCTTTCAAATAAACATATCCACCTCGTCCCATTTTATGCTGATAAATATTTTTGGAACGCGACATTTTAGCTTGATCAGCTATCTTCTAAAAACACAAAATCATAAGGCGTTTACATGTGGTAATGCTGCAAACTGAAAATTATGAAACATATAGACTTAAATAAAGATGACTAATTAAAACCTTGTATGCATCTGTGGTCGTGTGGTTTACAAACTCGACCCAGTCTTCTGATTTCACAAATCGACTATACTTGGCCGGGACTTCATTCAGTTTGGAAGGTGTATTTAGGTGGGGCAAAATGTATTCTTCTCTGAGCTTCGTTCTGAAAGTCCTTAGCAGTTTACCAAGACGAGTCATTACCAATTTTCTGAATGTCACGTCAACATCAAAATATCGCTGCAAAGATTAACACAATGTTGTTAATTAGTTGCACATAATGTAACTGCATAGATAAAATTATGTAGTAATGGGTTAAAAAATAGTATATATGTACAGTGATGTCAGTCCATAGTTTATCTCTTTCTTCTTTATTCACATTCCTCCAGGAAAGAATCTTCAAACCTGTGTGCGACATTTGGGATAAAAACGGAACACACGAGGGTTATTGGACTATTCGAGACATGCTACCCGTACACTAACATATTTGGATTTATTGGACTATTCGTTTGGTTATTGTTTGAGTTACGGATTGGTTTAGCGTTTAGGGTTTAGAGTTTAGGGTTTAGGGTTTAGGGTTTATGGTTTATATAAATACTCGTTACATTATAAATTACTCGGGAAATTGATTTTCAATAAAGTTTTTTGACTTGGAAACGTTCGACAAATGAAAGGGTCTTGGCGAAATTTTGTTATTTCCAAAGATTAATTTTGTCGTGTGTCCAAACTTGTTTTAAATCATAAAACGAGTATACCTTGTACTAATAAATGGGATTATGGGAAAATACCGACGATTACCAATCAACTCATCTTAAGCTTTTAAAGATCCTTTGTAAGATTCGGATCGTTTTTGCTTTGCAGTATCGTAAAATCGTAAGATCCTAAGATCAGGATCGGGATCCTGACAACCATGGTCTCACGTACACTTTTAATTTCCTTACTTCGTTATTAACCAAATTTAATAACAAATATCTCTACAACTAACTTTTAATTTAACAATTGTTTTTATTTCTTTCTTTTATTTTTGTCCAAGTCGAGTCAATATCAAGCCGCAACAAATGAGTTAATATTTCCTTTCGAGTCACGGTCAAACATTTATTCCCTCGGGTCAATAATAATGAACCCAATCCCAAATCATCCCAAACATCACAAACAACTAGTTGGAAATATTGAGTTTGGAAGTTTATTATTCACAAAGCATGATATACAAGTAGTTGTTGCATCAACTCATTGTACATGGAAAGTCAATACTTGGTAAAAGGAAATTGGAGACTTTTTCGTCCAACTTCAATACACAGTTTACTTTTGGCGCTCGCCGTCGGTCCCTTTTCCCGCCTAAAGTCTTGGGAACCATTCATCTACCTCTCCAACCTATTTATGCCTATAGATTGTATACCAAAGAACACACACAAACACTTAATCACATATATCCCTTTCAATTCATAGAAAACTTCAACAATGGCAGCAAATAATGTTAACTTTCAAAATGATGCTGAAGAGTACGAGTGGGTGTTAAACAACAATTTGTTGTTTGACGCAGTGTTTAATGCTTTCGGGTATGAACCCATTGCAGAATATGGGTCGTATAGGAAGGTAGATACGTGGATGAGGGGTCAAATTTTGAACTGGATGCATGCGCAAGACTTTTACTGGGATGAGGTTTGGGGATTGAGTGACTACGGGGAGGAGGAGGAAGGTGAAGAGGAGGAGGAAGGTGAAGTGGAGAAGGTGGTGCAGCAAAATGAAGAGGATCAGCAGCAAATTGTGGTGGAGCAGCAAAATGTGGTGGTGCCTCAAAACCAGGGGGAGCAACAAGATGGGTTTCAGGACCCTTATAATCTAGAAAAGAGGGTTAGCAATCTTGAAATTTTGTTTAAACGACTCAAGGAAAGGCAGAAATAGATGGGAAGCAGGGAAGAGAGCTCTGGTTCTAACAAGTTGGGGTGAAATGGAGTGAAGCAGTTTAGGATGATGGTTTTTTTAAGTTTTTAGTATGTTTAGTAATTAGGTTGGATAATTAGATGTATATATGGTTGTAGGCTTGTAGCCTTTAAAAAATATCAATGAAGTATTTGTTGTTTAATTAATTGTTTATGGTTGCTTGTGAATGTTTGAGTTCGATCATACTGCAGAGAATGGAGTGGATACACAAAGTTTTTACTGCTAGGCAAACTTTTGTTCCGCTAGCGTAAAACGTTGTACTGCTGGGTAGCTGTTACTACTGTCTGGGTTTTAACCGTGGTTTATTTCTAACCATGGGTAACTTTTGTCAATTACTTCGCTTTTTTATTTCCCTTCTAATCCCCTTCCATTCTTTAAAAAAAAACTCGTGAATAGAGCGTTAGGGTTTCATAAATTGGGTAACTCACTTTCTTTATATAATTTATACGATTTCTTCAAACTTGAGAAACAATTAATTGAAGTCGGTCCAATCATAACCCAACACTCTAATCAAGCATTTACTCAATTTTCATGAAAAATTTAGAGTTTTGTGATACGCATAACCAGGTTGCATTCTTGGAGAAACCAGAAGGGAGTCAACACTTCCACCAGATAGTAGATTTTCTAAACACTACCCACATCAGGTATGCTCTTACAGTCAATCCTACTATCTATGTCTCTCAAATCAAACAGTTTTGGCGGACTGTTACTACCAATACATTTGAGAATGGAGACAAAGAGTTAATTGCAATAGTTGATGGCAAAACAATAACTATTACTGAGGCATCTGTTAGGAGGCATCTCCATTTAGCAGATGAAAATGGTATTAGTTCTTTGCCTAATACTGAAATTTTTCATCACCTTTCCAGAATGGGGTATGACACATCTTCTCAAATTCTGACTTTTCAAAAAGGATGTTTTGCCCCACAATGGAGATTCTTCATACATACCATCCTTCATTGTTTAAGTCCAAAGAAAACCGCATGGGAGCAATTCAGTAGCAATATTGCAACTGCTCTCATTTGTTTAGCAACAAACAGGACTTTTAACTTTTCAAAATTAATTTTTGATGGTATGGTGAAAAATGTGGATAACAAATACAAGTTTTTAATGTATCCAAGGTTTATACAAACGGTTTTGAATATACGGAAAAGTTTGCTTCTATCTCATAAAATTGTTTATCCAACTCCTTGCCTTACTCAAAAACTGTTCAGTAACATGAGCATGGCTTCTAGGGGGTTTAATGGGATAGTAGTTCCACTTTTTGAAACAATGTTGGTTCAAAATCAAAACATTCAGGGTGAAGGATCAACAAGCCCAGTTGAGTCCCATCACACACCCACAGGTTCATCTGGTTCTCAATCAGCCTCACAACCAAATATGGGGGAAATGCCCCATGATTCACCTCGATCGGGAGGTAACACACCTGGAAGTGATGAGGGCAGAGTGTCACTAATGGAATTGATGGATATTTGTACCAAATTGACTCAAAGGGTGACTGGGTTGGAGAAAGAACTCAAGGAGACAAAGCAGTTGTATAGTATTGCTTACAAGAAGGTCATTGAAAAAGTGAAGAAATTGCAGTCTAAAGTCAAGTCACTTAAAGCAAAGAGAAAGGCAAGTATTGTGGAGTTTACAAGCTCAGATGATGATGATTCAGATGATAACATGGATGTTTCTTCCAAACAGGGGAGGAAGACAGCTGATATTGATCAAGACCCCAATATTTCTTTGGTTGAACAGAATGTTGAGTTTCAGGGGAGGCAAGATATGGGTGAAGAAGATTTGGATGCTGAAAATATTGGTACTTCTCATCAACAAGATATGGATGTGTATGATAGAAGGCAAAGGGCAGATAAAGGAAAGGGCATTAGTTTTGATGCAGAGGTAGCTAATAAAGCACAGGAAGATGAAAGATCAGAAATTTATGATATTGAAAATTTCCTTGATCAAAAAAGACTTGCAAATCAAGCAACTCAAGCAATGTTTGATCACGCTCAAGAAGTTCAGTATATGATTGATGCTGATGATGTTTTAAAGGAAAATATTGGTAAACTCAGAGGAGATGAAGTGTTGTCCATTGATGAGAAGTCAAGACAACTTGTTGAACTAATAAATTCCAGAAGAAAGTCTGCTGCAGAACAAAAAGCCAAAGAAAAGAGGAGTAAACCACCTAGTAAAGCTCAGCAAAGACACACCATGTGTGTTTACATGATGAACATGGCTAGATACAAAAGGAAGCATTTCCAAGGTAGAAGTTTTGAGGTGATCAAGAGTGAGTTTGAAAGGGTTTACAGAAGAATGAACACATTTACTCCCATGGGAACAGAAAAACCATGTAGAACTACAAGAAGATATGGTATAATATTGGAGTCTGAATCTTCAAAGAAACAGATTGTTGGGAATAAAATGTTCAAGTCAAAGAGCCTGCCAGATGAAGTATTAAGCCTGCCAATTGATTTTGAAAAATTTGAAGATAAACTAACAGTACCTTCTGGGTGAGAAGGTACTGCTAGTTAAAGAAGGTCCTGCCAAGTTGAAGGTCAAGTTGATAGATATTTATTTGTAGATATTTTAGTTGTATTATTAGTCTTTGTACAATGTAACACGTTAAGTATAAGTAGTTCAGTCTTCCATGGTGTGCAAAAGATTATACTGAGTGATTTACATTGAAAGTTGTAATTAGTAGGTTAGAAAAGTCCAAGTATCTTATTATAATACACAACTTGACAACTTGTAATAAGGGGTCCTTATCCTATAAAAGGAACCCTTAGTCACCTCGTTAGACATATCTCTTCAACTAATAACTTTGTAACATCCTGAACCAACACAATCTCTCTAGTAACTTAGTTACTGATTCACAAATCCTTTTACAATCAAAGATTCAAGGTTACCTTTGTAATCCTTGTGATAGTTTAGATCATCCGTATTATATCATAAATAATATTGAATCGTTTTGTGTTATTCAAGTTGTGTTCATTGTTCATTATAACTCACGTTTGCATGTTTACCACCTTTGTTCCTTTAAGTGTGTTATAGTAAATTTCGCGTACTACATCACATTCATTCCTAAATATCCCAAACACATTATTAAGATTAACATCCCAAGTGTTTGTATAATCCTTCACACAGAAGATTGGTGAAGAAGAAGTACCTATAGCAGAGGAAGAAGAAACAGCAGAGGAATTAACTGACGAAAGACTCAAGCAGCATATGATTGTTATAATCCCAGAAGCATTGGATATTCATCATCCTATTCAAGCTAAACATCCAATTATTGATTTGGAGATACACAAAGATACATTTGGGAAAGCTTGGAAGATAATCAGGGTAGGAGGACACTCAGAAATTTATAAGTATTTTGAAGATATGCTGAAGATTTTTGATAGACAAGACTTGGACGATCTATGGAGTGTGGTTCAAGAAATGTTCAGATCTACAGATCGTATACAAGACAAAGAAAAGGAGCTATGGGTGGAATTGAAGAGGTTGTATGAACCTGATCCAAAATATATCTTATGGAATTTTCGAGCTCATGAGTTGAGTACAAAATGGAGATTGTATGATACATGTGGTGTTTACCATGTATCTACAAAGAATGGAGTGGATGTCTACATGCTGATAGAAAAAGATTATCCATTAAGGGCAGCTAGCTTATTTGTTATGTTAGATGCTAAGCTCACATTTACTGATGAAGACTCATTAATGGCAAGAGAGTTACTGAGAAAGATCTTCAGACAAGAAAAAAGGAAATAATGTTATTACTGCTTGTGTAAATATTAGTTCTGCTAGGTTTAACGTTGTACTAACAGGTTTAACTTTGTATAGAAGATATTTGGATTTTGTAACAATTTTCTTTAATAAAACAGATAATCTATAAGAGGAATACAAAAGAAGGTATAATCGAAAAAGACCCAAGGGCGGAGATGGTTGAGTTGTTGGTGTTGTGAAGGGGGAGGTCACAGGTTCGATACATGTGGGCTGTGGCTTCCTTTTTGGTATTTCCCTCCCCAAAAATTTTAAAAAGCCCCCATTTTTTTCAGCAAATTTCAAAATTAAAGCCCCCTATATTTTTTAAAAAAGCCACCCATATATATTTTTTTCAACAAATTTCAAAATTAAAGCCCCCATATTTTTTTCAGCAAATTTCAAATTTCGCACATTTCTCACCAATCACAGCCACCAGTCACCATCCACCGTTCACCAGTAACCAATCACAGCCACCACTCACCATCCACCACTCGCCGGTCCGGCCATCAACAACGGAGGGAGGTTCATTTAGATCTAAATTAGGTAATTTTTTTAATTAGGAAATCATTTATTTTTTATGCAATGGTGAAATTATATTATTCTCGAAATTGTTTTTTTACAATTATAAAGATAGCAAATTCTGCCCACTACAATACCCACTGTCCATTGTAATTATACACAAATGATTTGATGCTTATATTGGATTAATTTGTGACTTGTAGGATATATAGTTTTTTAAAGTTGTATTTTGGGTTTAACATGAATGAAAAATAGCATCTTCAACTTGAAAAACCAACTGTTATTACATAACAAAATTCTGCATACATAGATGCATTGTTGATTGCATAATTGATTACATACAAGGAGAAAACATAGTACTTGTTACAGTAGCATCATAACATCAAGACTAGTAAAGCTCAGCCAATTTTCCTTTTCCCTTTACCCTTAGTGAGTTCAATTGGGCCTTTTCCCTTTCTCTTCTTTGATTGGATTTCTTCCCAAGTTGCCTGATTTGGTAGGCCTAGAACTTGTTCCCTTTTTCCTGGGATTGACAGAGTGTGAACTGGAGGATGGTTTTTGGACATTGTGGCTTTTTTTGAGACAGCTTCATCTTCAGATGTTGAATGATAGCTAGAAACCTAGCTATCGTTAAAAAAGCTACTGTTAAAGGAGCTAAAATCGTCAGAGCTTGAGTCAACAACCTTTCCCTTAGGTGGTATTCTCTTATGAAAGCTACCTGTAGGAGGGTAGGGGAAATTCCAATCAGGTTTAGGAGACATTAGTTCTGATGAATCAGAGGATATTTCAATAACATTTGGCTTGGAAGTCATTATGGATGAGGTTTAGTGTTTGACAGGTTTTTGATTGTTTAATGTTGTGTGTAATGTTGTGTTTATGTAATGGCCATTTAAAGTAAAGATGATCACATAGTTCAATGTATAAGTAAATGCCATTAAAGGCTTGGTTGGTATGTGCAGGTAACTTCCTGCATTTAGGTGTAATAAACACTTGACATTTTAACTTGTACTAAACACTTGACATTCTAACTTGTACTAATCCCACATTTTTCTTAATCAGTTAAATTATACATATTAAATTTGTGGTAAGAAAAAACTTACAAATCAAAAGGCAGTTAGAAAATAATATTGACATTAACATAGCTCCATTAATATTTAACATCATACATCTATCATTACCATTCCATTTACTTCCCAAAAGACATAATAAAAAGCACCCATCTTAAACATCAGTAAAACTACCAACTACATCAACCATGACACCATAAAACACAAAAGACATAACCATAGACAACTAGCATATCAACCACATCAGTAGTCCATTGATCCAAGCTTCGTGATAAAGTTGTACAAACCACCTAAACGCTTATGCTTTTGGGCAATATCAACAAACAACCTATCAGATGCCATCATGTCCTCCTCTTGCATCCTCCTTAAATCAGCAATGCTTTCAAGAGCAGAATCAAAACCATATAAAAGCTCTAACTCCTTGATCATCTTATCCCTATTGTTTATCAGCATTCTTTTCTCAGAAACCTTGTGCCTCAAATCATGAACTTCCTTGGAAGTAGCTTCAACCTGTCGCTCATAGTAAACTAGCATCATGTCTTTCACAATCTTTGAGTTTTCAACTGTTGCCAATTCAGAACAAATCACTAGTTTAGTTTTCATATATGATTTTGATAACAAAAATTTTTGAGATTTTTTGTAATTTTTAAATTTATTTTGATTTGTTAAGAAGAGATGAAAATTATGAGAGAGGTATGTTGCTTTATATACAAAAACAATCAAGAAACACCTAGAGGAAGGAAGATGTATCGAGCCTAGCAATGTGAATAGTGTGTAATGATGAAATAGCCTTCCCCATAATTACTTGCAAGTTGCAAGTTGCAACAAAAACCATTAATACTATACAGAGTATTATTTTAATTTTGCAATTTGCAACAAAAACCATTAATACTAGATTTTACTAATTTATAGTTGTAATATTTTCAAAATAAACATTTTATCCCACATTAGAGTTGGGCCCAAACGTATCAAACAGTTACAATTTTATATTGGTTTAATTTGTGGCTTGTACTAGCAGTACTAATAGCAGTACTAACTTTCACTAGCAGTAGTATCTTTTGTACTAGTAGTGGTAAATACTTGGTTTACTTATGTACAAATGATTTGATGCTTATATTGGTTTAATTTGTGACTTGTAGGAGACATACGTTACCATTTGACCTCAACAATAGCATGGACAAGTCTTGGATGAAAACTAGTAGGACCAAGAAACAATATAGTGCTGGAGTACAAGCGTTTATTCAGTATGCAGAACACAACTTGCAGAAGATGAGGAATATCGACCCACGAGGTCATGTTTAAACTGCATAGAGCATAAAGTGGAGGATGTGCAGTTCCATTTATTCTGCCACGGGATTAATCAAAGCTACACAAAATGGGATAAACATGGAGAAAATGATGAGCAAGCAACAACTGCCCAAATACCTGTTAATTCTACAACAGAGGAGTTTGTTGACGACACGGATTTCGACATGGATTTTGTTCCAGAAATTCCAACAGATGGCCCAGCAACAGTAAACATGGTTAATGCTACAAAAGAATGTTTTGATGAGGCTAACCTTGCCAAGTTTCAACAACTATTATTAGACGCGGAGAAGCCACTTTACGAAGGATGTCCTGACTTCACAAAGTTGTCCGCAATAGTTAAACTACTTAACTTGAAGTGTAAGTATGGAGCTTCTGATAAGTTCTTTACTGAATTACTAGGATTGTTGAAAAAGATGCTACCTGCTGGCAACGAAATGGTTGAAAAAACTTATGAGGCAAAAAAACTAGTGAGAATGATGGGATCAGGATACAAAAAGATACATGTATGTAGCAACAATTGCATTCTTTACTGGAAGGTTAACAAGGAGTTGACTGTTTGTCCAACTTGTGGGACATCAAGATGGAAGGTGGATAGTAAGACACATAAAGTGTACGAAAACATTCCGGCAAAGGTAATGTGGTACTTTCCAATTATACCAAGACTGCAACGCCTCTTTAAGTTAGAAAGTATTTCAGAAGATCTAACATGGCACGCAACAAGGAGGATAACAGATGGTGTTTTACGTCACCCCGCAGATTCACAGGCATGGCGTACCATAGATGAAAAATTCCCCGAAATTGCTGAAGATCCGAGAAATCTACGGCTAGGAATATCGGCTGATGGGGTTGACGTCAACTCAGGAAATAGGCATCACAGTGTATGGCCAGTTTTATCTGTCATATACAACCTTCCTCCATGGTTGTGTATGAAAAGAAAGTTTATCATGCTTTCGGTATTGATATCGGGATACCCGGGAAATGATATCGATGTATTTTTAGAACCGTTGGTTGATGATCTGCATACCTTATTCGAGGAAGGGGTTGATACATACGATGCTTCTAAAAAAGAAAACTTTAATCTGCGCGCCGTTGTGTTATGGACGATAAATGATTACCCTGCACTTGGTACATTATGTGGCTGCCCATACAGTGGATTCAAAGGTTGTGTAGTATGTGGGAAAGATACACACTGTGTTAGACTTTCCGCCTCATCCAAGCAAAGTTATGCTGGACACAGACGATATCTACCATACAACCATCCGTTCAGAACGCAAAGGAAGGCGTTTAATGGACAAGAAGAACCACGTCATGCTCCAAATCCATTGACCGGGGAACAAATATACAACGAGGTACAACATATTGAAAATAAGTGGGGAAAAGGAAAAACCTCGAAAAACCAAGATCAAGATACCAGAGGCAGAGGTGGGAAGATTAAAAAGCAGAAAAGGAAAACAACAGAAGAAGAGGGTAGTTCAAGCCAAGAAAATGAAGCATATTGGAAGAAATTCAACATTTGGTATCGAAAGCTAAGGTATTGGAGGCATCATTCTGTTCCGCATTGTATTGACTTCATGCATGTAGAAAAGAATGTTGGTGAGAGTCTAGTCGAAACTTTGCTGAATGTTCCTGGAAAGACAAAAGATGGAATGAATGCTCGACTGGATCTGGAAGAGTTGGGGATAAAAGAATAGTTGTTTGCTAGGCAAGAAGCAGACAAAACAACACTACCTCTAGCAGGTTACACATTAACGAATGCTAAAAAAGACATCTTTTGTGAAACGTTAAGCAACATCAGGGTACCACAAGGCTATTGTTCAAATTTCTCTAGTTTGGTCAGCCTAAATGATAGGAAGCTCATTGGCCTTAAATCGCATGACTATCACATGCTAATGCAAGAGTTTTTACCCATTGCTATACGTTCAGTCATGCACCCACCCACCCGATATGCTATTATCAGGTTTTGCTTTTTCTTTAAAACTATATGTAGGAAAGAAATCAGCTTGCAAGAACTAGATAAGATGCAAGAAGAACTTGTTGTTACACTGTGCCTACTCGAGAATTTCTTTCCTCCGTCATTTTTTGATATTATGATACACTTGACTGTACACCTAACTAGGGAGGTAAAATTATGTGGTCCCATATGCTTTCGGTGGATGTATCCCTTCGAAAGATGTATGAAGGTTATTAAAGGACATGTGCGAAACAGAAATAGACCAGAGGGATGCATTGCCGAGGAGACTATCGCGGAAGAAACAATAGAGTTTTTTAGCGAATATCATAAAACCATGAAAACTATTGGTATCCCAGCTGATAAACATGTAACCAATGAAGTTGAGGACGGAAAGCCATTGTCGGCCGGCAAACCAAGTGAAGTTTCCGTAGAATCCTTTCAGAAAGCACATTTGTATGTAATACAAAATACGGATGAAATTCAACCGTATATCGAGTAAGTATCACTAACACATGTCGATTTTGTTGCTTAAAATGTTCTATCAAATATAATAATCAAAGACATTTATTTGTTTCAGGCGACACAAGGAAGTTTTGAAAAGAAAAAACCCGGGTAAAAAAATTGCATTGCTGGAGAATGAGCACAGTAAATCTTTTGCTAAGTGGTTACTCGAAGAGGTAATTACTTGTATGTTGTTTATAATTGTTTGTTTGTTGCTATCATCATAATTGTCCCTCCTGTATATGACATTAGATAGAGGTCGACCAGCACACCATTTCATTATCCCAAACACTCCTATTCTTTAATTGTTTGTTTGTTGTTCCTGCAATTTAAAGGTAATATATACTTGTAATGACATTCAGGTTGAGAGAGAGTTAGCGATATCCAATGGTAGTGTATCAGAAACTGTGAGGTTGATATCATTTGGACCATGCGCCAGCGTAGTGAAATACGAGGCGTATAACATCAATGGGTATACATTCCGTACGAAAAGTAATGATGGCATAGTTTACAAGAACAGTGGGGTTAGTGTTGAGGCAGTAGATGTTCACATATCCAAAGAAGTTGCAACCACAAAAAAAACATGTTATTATGAGGTTTTACAAGAGATATGGGTACTAGATTACCGTTTCAGGCAAATTCCTCTTTTCAAATGTGATTGGGTTAATCGCAAAACTCATGGGGTCAAACGCGACACTCTTGGTTATACGTTGGTAGACTTGAATACTTTCGGCCACAAGGATGATCCCTTCATATTAGCGTCACAAGCAACACAATTGTTTTATGTGAAAGACCAGGCACAAAAAAATCTGTGCATTGTCTTTAAAACACCTACCAAGAATTACAAAGATACATATGACGAAGTCGATGAGGATTTTAGTACAGTCATTCACGAGGAAAATGAAAACGTATTGCCACGTGTATATAAAGAAGACTTGGGCAAGGAATCACAAAGTGACTACTATCGAACCGACATTGAAGGTATTGTTATACGAAAATCCAAGTGAAGCATGTCATGCTGCAAGTTAAGACTGCTAGTGTAACTGTTAAGGCTGCTGGTTGAAGTTAAGACTGCTTCTCAAGGCTAAGTGCAAGGTTACTGCTGGTATTGTTAAGTTAGTACTTTTAGATGAATAGCTGTTTTAGTATTAAATAGTTGTTCCTGTAATTTAGCCTGTTGTAATGGATTTTGACTCAAAAAAGTCAAGCTTTTCAATGGCAATGAAAATTTTTGCGGTTTTCACTATTATATATCCACTTCCAGTCAAGCTTTATTGTATTTGCAGTTTCCATTTATCATGTATATGCACTTGCAGGCACTTTAGTAACATGTTACTTCATTGTAAAGTTGAAAATTGACTTTAGAAAGTCAAGTAATCTGGTTCCTAGGGGCAAGTAACATACTTACATACTACTGCATTAAACTAGATAGACTATAAAATTCTAGCATTGTAATGGGGCAAATTAAATGAAGAGTCATGACTAATAGTCTGAACTCAAAATATGACTCTATGATTTAGACACCTAAATAAATACTTCATGTGACCATATGTAACATCTTGAATTTAGTCACACAAACACCCAATGTGACTAATATCAAGGTTAATGATAACTGAGTTCACATTTTGCTATACATATTAGTCACATGAATATTTCACAGTGTGACTATTTTCAATGTATTGGTCACATATATTACCCTTATAATGTGGCCATAAACATAATTTAGATGCACATTTGTGGTATGGTGTGACTATTGTATAGCATATAGTCACATGATTGTGCTACAATTAAATGTGACCATACACATTAGGAATAGGCAGGCAAACACACACTTAACTTTAGACACACATATTAACTTACGTGACCATTTGTATCGAATTATGGTCACACTTAATCATGTATGCCTATGGTTTAGTGTGACCATATATGACATTTGGTCACATTGTTCAAGTGTGTGACATATATTTGTCACTTTTAAATGCATATCGTGACTATGCTTCAAACTTACTTTTCAGTTGTCACAGATTTCAAATTCATATGTGGGTAAATTTTCAACAAAAACTAGCAGTCACGCTTAAATAATGTGTGACAAACTTGAGTATATGATTTAGCCACATACACAATTACTTCATGTGACCATATATGGATTTTGGTCACACTTTTCAATTACGTGACATATATTTGTCACATATGTATATATATATAGTGTGACTAATGTTTCAACCGTATTTTTATCTTTCACACGTCCCAAATTATAAGTGATGAAAAAATCAATTTTTTTTTACCAGATACGTATAGTCATGAAAATATTCAAATGTGTGGTTGTAGCCTCAGATGTAATTCCGAAATGGTCACACAAGTCGGATCAAGTGTGGCTGTTTATTTTATTCTTGTACATTTATTCACATAAAAAAGCGACTGTGTGGCTGTTCAAAAAACAGCATGTGTGACTAAATCCACATTCTGTACCAGTGCTCCAACACCTTGCCAAATCCAAATGAAAGAGAAAATATTGTTGATAAAGGAAAAACGGTTGTAGAGACATCAAATGTGATAGCACCTGGCCTTTATAGGATTAGTCCCACTAATGCGTCTGCCTCCACATCTAAAACATGTAGGGCAAATGATAAGAACGGAAAAGTTAATCCAAAAGAGTTTAGGAATGCTAAAACAACTTCAAAGGACAACAATATAAATCCTAATGCGTGTGCCTTACCTTCTACAGAATTAGAAAGCACCTCTAGGAGCAGCAGACTACAGCCTAGGAGCAATACAAGGAACAATAGAGTCTCGCCTGTCTCTAAGAGCAGATGCCAAAATAAAGTTGAAGAAGTAGAAGAACACCCTAGGAATTTATCGCTTTCTAATAAGAGACATAAATCATCTGAATGTAATGTCAAAAGTACTGTTTCTAATGCATGTAATGAATCTGTTTGTTTAATGTGCAAGAAATGTTTATCCAATGATGTTTGTGATGATTATGTTTCTAATAATGTGAATGTTATGCCTGATCAGAAGAACATTCCAAAGGGAACTAGTGCAAGATCGCTAGATACATAAAAAGACTAATTGCACAATTTAGGTCAACCACTAGTTGTCAAATGCCTAGGAACTACCTTAAGTATTGTGTATGGAAACCAATGGGTAGAAAGTTTACACTCGAGAATGGCAAATTGAGAGCTGTTCACAATGAATCAGTAGAAACTTTCTATGAGTGTGCTTCGTCTTTTGACCTCAGAAACTTTACCCATGTATATCTCGAATAGTCATCGACGACCATAACAAGGATATACTTCTTCCCATTAATGCTTTCAACTCTCATTGGGCCACATAAGTCCATGTGCAACATATGTAACTTCGCTTCCAAACTGGGTATGGTTTTATGTTTATATGATGCTCTTTTTTTGCTTTTTACTTGTTCGCATGATGGACATAAGTGATCCTTGGTGTATTTGAACTTAGGGAGTCCGTTGACAATGTTGTCTTTGGCTAGTTTGTTAATGGTTTCAAAGTTGAGATGGGCTAATCTTCTATGCCACAGCCAGGACTTTGTTCCGCATGCTCTTGTCATAAGACAAATTGGTGATGAAGAGGCCATTTGGTTGATGTCGATAGCATATAGGGTGGTGCCACGATTCCCAAACCAGGAGTTAAGAACAGACAATGGCACAGAATTCACAAATCAGGAGTTAAGAACTTATTTTGAAGATGCTGGAATCACACATCAAACATCCGTTGTTAGAACTCCACAGCAGAACGGGGTAGTTGAAAGAAGAAATAGAACTCTTGTGGAAGCTGCTCGCACAATGCTGATTTATTCTAGTGCATCGTTATTTTTATGGGCTGATGTTGTTGCCACAACTTGTTTCACTCAGAACCGTTCCCTAATCCATCCAAGATTCAATAAAACCCCATATGAACTAGTAAACAATAGAAAACCCGATATCTCTTACCTTCACGTATTTGGCGCTTTGTGCTATCCAACGAAAAATAGAGAAGATCTAGGGAAGTTGAAAGTTAAGGGTGATATTGGAATTTTCATTGGTTACTCAGAAAACTCGAGGGCATTCAGGGTGTATAATAGAAGAACTAAAAGGATAATGGAGACGATGAATGTGAAGTTTGACGAGATTTCACAAATGGCTTCTGAGAGACTCGCTCTAGAACCCGCGCTTAACCTAATGGCTTCTAATCAAAACAGATTAGGACCCGCACCAAACCCGCAGACTTCTGGACATATTAGTTCAGGACTCGTACCTCAAGGAGCTCAATCAACGAACACTGAAAAACCTTTAGAAGAAGGTCTGGAAAATTTCTTCAAGTTAATGTATGATGAATACTATGGTGGAACTTCGACAAATGCATCACAACAACATTCCGCTGCACCCGCTCAAAACCATCAACCACCACCACCACCAAAAGATGCATCTACAACAATCAAAGCTGACACACCAACTCCCTCAAACTCATCTACATCTACTCCAGAAACTCCAATTCTAGAAATTGTTCTACCAAGAGTTGATGAGCAAAATCAAAGTACACCATTTCAAGAAAAACAAACACAGAACCCAAACGATGCTGCGTTAGAAGAAGAAGTGTTCGAAAACCCGTTTGCAATGGACTCAGCTGAATCATCTTCAAGGTTACAAGAACCATCTAACACGCATACGTTAAACCCAAGGTACCCTTCTACACTCAAGTAGACTAAAGAACATCCAATAGAACAAGTTATTGGTGAACCTTCAAGGCCAGTTCAGACGAGAAGACAACTCGCTACCGACCCCGATATGTGCATCTACATTTGCTCAGTAAGCCTAAAAGAACCAAAGAACATTCGGGAGGCGATGACAGACAATACATGTGATGAGGCGAAAAGTGTACCGCTTTTAAGGGGTCATTTAAGCCCGAAATCGTATTTATTTGATCAAATATTGCCCTAAATCGTTCCTTTTGTCATTTTAGGTACTTTTGAGGAGAAATCTGGAAAAGGAGGCATTTTGGACGTTTTTGGAGCATTAAAGTGAAGAAAACGGCAAAGTCTCAAGAATCGGCTAAAAGTTACTCTTGACGGCGTCACAATTAACTCTGGACGGCGTCATGCCTTGGCAAGAAAAGTTGGATGTGAAATTTACTCATGACGGGCCAGTGAGTTTGCATGAGAATTCTGACGGCGTCACGCTTTAACTAAATCAAGGGCGTCACGGCTTAAATCATAAGGGGACGGCGTCACGTTCATGATCCGACGGCGTCAAGAAGGTCACCCGGGAACCCTAAAAGCGGCGAGGTGACGGCGTCACAATGCATAAGGTGACGCCGTCAGATCCAAAAATCTATATATAGTTTTCTAATCTTTTGTCATTAAGGGAGAGCTTAGTGTGTGGAATTTTGGGATAAAACCCTAAGACGATTTTAGCTACTTTTTCAGGGCTTTTTGCCTTGAGATCTTCCATGTTTCATTGAAAGATAAGTTATCAATTAATCATTCAATATGTCTATGTGTTGTTTGATTCTATCTTATGCTTGTCTTTTGTTTAACATGTTAGGCTAATTTTATCTTGTGTTTGCTTAGATCTAATGAAACCTAGCTATTGATTATTGGTTGTTAGTGTGTTGTTAGTTGTATTGGATGATTGTTTATCTATGTTAGGCTTAAGAAAACTGGCTAACTTCCTATTCGGTAACTTGCTTGAACGTCTTAAGAAACATGAACCAAACGCGTACTAAAGGTTTTTATGGTTGTATTTAATGCACAAGCGAATTCTAGTGATCCCATGTTAGGAGCTTCCTAGCCGGCTCGACATAGGAGTGAAGTAGGAGCTTGTAGAGTTGGGGAAGTAAGTACGCCACCCCACGAATGGTATTAAGAAATACACCCGTCATCCACGCGACTAATACACACTAATTAACCGGTAAAAGATAGTTAGGGAGTAAGGAAATCTAAGTAAACACATTTCTCTACATATAAGTTTCTCACCACTTTTCATTTTTTGTTATTTTATTTTATTTGCATTCGTAGTAAATTGGGTTAGTTGACTAGCAACTAATTCCGCCCACTCCTTCAAAACCGAGATTTTACTTGCTTTCATAAAAATATAAAAACATAAAAAGAATCTTCCTCAACCTTTAGACCTAATTAGAGTAGCCTTTCACACCTAACGAACACTATTCCCTGTGGAGAACGATCAATCCCCCGTACTTACCACTACACTATACTACATCGGTCAGGTACACTGCCTGGTGGGGTTGTAAGCCTCTTGAGATCCCTCGAGAGGTAAAACCTGTTGTAAGGTTACAAAACCACGCAATCAAGTTTTTGGCGCCGCTGCCGGGGAATAGTTATTGTTTAGGTTGAATTTTTATTTCTATTAGGTCTACTCACTAGGTTCCTTTCTAGTGAGATTTTTATTTTATTTTTCTAGGTTTTCTTTAGTCTATCTATTTTCTTCGTGTCTTTGTTCGTAACCATACCATCCGACATCATGGAAGATGGTAATATCCTTAACCCCCACAACCCACCACCACAACAACCACCACCACCTCCTAGAGCCCGTACTTTAGGAGAGTATTCCCGTCCTAGCCACCATGGCTATCGAAACACCATTGAGCTCACTCAAGGAGCCAATATCACACCCTTGCGATCCGACACCATCCGGTTGGTGCAAAGTGGATGCGCATTCCATGGACTTCGTTCTGAAGATCCTAATCAACATCTCAAGGACTTTCTTAAAATCGTTGATTCTATAGACCTTGATGTTGCCACTCGAGAGACGACCCGATTGCGTCTCTTCCAATTCTCTTTGCGGGACCAAGCTAGTCAGTGGCTAGAACGTCAACCCGCAGGATCCATTACCTCTTGGGATGATCTCACCACTCGTTTCCTTGCTCAGTTTTTCCCACCGGGGAGAACTACCAAGCTAAGGAAGGATATCTTGATGTTTGAACAACGTCGAGGCGAAACCCTCTACGGGGCATGGATTCGATTCAAGGACTTACTTCAAAAAGTCCCTCACCATGGCATAAATCTATGGCTTCAAATCCAAATCTTCTATGACCATGTTGATTACCACACCAAGCGTGCCATCGATCGAGCCGCCGGGGGCAGATTGCGCGACAAAAGCGCCGAGGAATCATGGGAGATCATTGATGAGCTTGCATCCGACGATGATGAATTGTGGCAAGTCTCCCACGACGTGCGCTCGGCAGTCAAGACATATTCATCGCCCGATACCGCCAATCAAATCACTGAGGAAAGCGTTAGTGAACTTGAGAAAAGGGTTGCATATCTTATGGAAAAGCAAAAGAGACCCTTAAGTCCACAAAAAGCAACAATTAACTCAGTCTCAAGCGTTAAGCAAATACCATTGTCCGAATCACCCCGTAGGGAAAATACTAAACCCTTCCATAAGCACGCCCCACCCAACTCACCACCTTAGGAACTTAGTCCAACATTCGAAGCTCGAATGAGAGAGTACATGTCAAAACACTCCGAACGGTTGGCAAAATTTGAGGAAGCCGTCTACAAGCAGAAGGAGGAAATGGAGGAGAAAATGGCGGAGATGATGAATCTTCTGAAAGAATACACAAATACAAAAGCCCCTGCAAAAGTGTTGGTGAGGAATGACGTTGATGTTCCTAACACTAAATTTGTCAAGGCCACCTCCGTCGTCCAAGAGGGCGGAAATGATGGAAGAGGGAAATCCATAACCATGGAAGTTAACAAAATTGACCTCATCCCACTTAATAATGGAAACACCAATGCGTACAAATGCGATTCCGACAAAGGAGAGGAGGCGCCCTCTGAGGAGCGCCAATTGGTTGAACCGCCAGTGTCACAACAAGTGAAGCATTACTTGAAGCACGAAATAAACAAGGAGACCATAAACGATTGGGTGAGAAACTATCGACGTATTCATCTACCCAACAAGAAGTCCGAGAAGGTGGAACCGGATGATAAATTTGACACATTACCCGGTGGGCAATTGTATGAATGCCTCATAGGACAAAAGTTAGTGGAAAAGAAGAAATTCTACGGGGTCTTTGAAATACCATGCAGCATTGGAAAACACAAGTATCTGGATGCGATAGCTGACCAAGGTTCCGACGTAAATTTGATGCCCTTATCCGTTTATGTTCAGTTAACCGATGAGTTGCCATCCATCACCCATACTAAACTCTCCTTTGCAAAGCATTCTTATGAGTATCCGCTAGGAATTGCAGAAGATGTGTTGGTCAACGTTACCGGATTCCTGTATCCGGTCGACTTCATGATCATTGAGAGAAATGATATGAATATGCCAATAATCCTTGGGGCACCCTTTCTCGCTACCACTAGAGCACAAATCAATTACGAAAATAGCACCATCCAAATGAAGAAGGGGAAGAAAACAATAAACTTCCCAACGATCCCACGACATATACGAGATATTGCTCTGCAGAAGAAGATGGAGGCTAACACTAATGTAGTCCGTGGTAATGTTCGAGAGAAAATTCTTGCATGGGAGGCAAGGATTAAGAGTTATATGGAAAATGAGATTAGAGAATGTAAGGGTAGAAATAACAATTATATTGAGGCTGATGAGCAAATCAATGACCCCGTTGAATTTGCAAAAGGAGACTCAGTGCTCCTAAGGCATTCAGAAACAGAAGCACCTACTAATGAACTAAGTCCCTGGTGGTATGGACCATTCACAATTAAAGGTTTACAACAAGATGGGATAGTAAGCTTGACCAGCAAAGGAGGAGGTGAAGTGACCGCAAATGTCGAGCGATTGAGACACCACCACCATGATAACAAGGATCATATCTATCAGGGATACGTCATTATGAATGATGGAATCACGTAATGTACGTGACTTTGAGTCTAGCTACAAGACTCGTTAATAAAGAAAAGCGCTTCTTGGGAGGCAACCCAAGCTTTATTTGTTTTATTTGCTTTGCGTGTTTATTTATTTGTTTGTTTGTTTTTATTTGTTTCCGTATGTGTGTTTAATTTTTATTATTATTGGTTCATGTTAAAAACTAAATTGTGAAAATGCTTTATTTTGTTTTTAACTTCGTCTTAACTACATATAAAGGTATTTTGCAAAAGATAAGTGTAAGGGAAATCTAAATCGGTTTATTAGAACACATATGAACATGAATCGTAATAATAATAAATTAGCATACATATTAGTGTTTGTTTGAGTCAAATGCTTGTATCGAGTCATAATGATGTTTTGCAGGATTTCCAGGAAGTAAGGTAAAGGTTTTTCCAGAAATTTTCCGGAAACTAAAAATGAAAATTTTTGTCAGGTCATTTCTGACGGCGTCAGGGGTTATAACCTGACGGCGTCATATTTAATTTCCAGAAATTTTTGAAAGTTTTGTTTTCATAAAAAGTTTTTATTAAATCTCCAACTTATAATCTCCAGGAATCTGCAAAATTTTCATTCCACAAGCATTATATCCTTATATATAGATTTTATCCCGCCGATGTTATGCAGGTTTTCGTGTTTGTTTTCTCAGGTTTAACAGGTTGTTTTGGACAAGGAGATGTTTTTGGAATCAAGCTTATGGCGATGCATTAATCATGGAGCTTCAACATTCTCTTTGGAGGAAGATTTAACCGTGTAATTTCATTATCCAACGAGCGAATCAGGGGAGTATTTGATTTCATTCTTTTACTTTATGCTTTTACATCTTGTTATTTGAACATTGGGGACAATGTTCATCTTAAGTGTAAGGGGAGGGTAAAAGTACGATTTTAGAGAATACAATTGCGCTTGATTTTTGTTTGTTTGATGGTAGATGTGTAATAAAACTGAGAGAAATACTTGTTAAGGCAATTTTAGTGCCAAATTTAAAATTTTTTACAACATATAGGAGTGAAACTTTGATCTTAATGAGCGTCTCACGGATAGGAGTTATATGACTAGCACAAAAAACCGTACCACTAAAAAATTTTTCCACCCCCAAATATGTGAGGTTCGCCCCTAGAATTGGTAGGAAAAGCATTTATGCTATGATGTGTGTACCGGTAGCACTTAGATTCTAGAACTTGCGTTAGGACCATTCCAAGGCCACAAGTGAGACTACATTCGTGTAGTTAGATTTACTACATGATAAGAGGCATTAGGATTAACCCATTGTTTTACACCTGTGTTTTTGTTATAATTACTTTGGCTACATTGGTCAAGTAATTCTCCCACACCCTTTGCGTTGTACTCATTTTTAGTACACGATACCCCTAGTACACCCCTCAGAGCCTATCTTTTCGTTTCGACCTTTAAGCATTTTACTTAAAGGAAGAATTTGTTACACCCCACTAAAATGTACACCCAAATCGCCTTAGCCTACCTTGTATGCACTCATCTTTAGTGCATTATTGTGTCAACATTTGTTTAAACCCAAGTTAATTATCTAATTGATTACATGGTTGCTAAGTCGAGTCATATCCTTGTACATATTGTTTTGGGACGATTGGGACTCATGGGTAAAGTACTAGTATGATGGAGTAATGGGGAAGAACATCATTTATTACCCCCATATGTGCTAAATATTTTAAAAGTACTCCAAGTGTTTCAATTATCTTAATTCGAGTCATTAGATTAGTATTTGTAAAGTTATGTAAAAATTCAAGTGTAAGGGGAATGCAATGCCCCTATGATGTATTATTTTGGATGGTAGGGCAAAAAAAAAAAAAAAAAAAAAAAAAAAAAAAAATCAAGAAAAATACAAAAAAATGAGAAAAAATAGAAAAAACATACGGACTACCATCCCGTTTCATTTTATGTTTATCTTATGTTTTTGTTATTTTGTTTTTAGCTTAAGATTGAGTCTAGTCTTGGCTTAGCAACATTGTATAGTACATGTAATTGATCAAGATCTTTAACTCGCCACCAGTAAAATATCCCGTATCCAACAAAACCGTGTTTTCCTTTTCCCTACACCTAACGTTATAACCCATTTAAAAGCCCTCTTTGATAGTTTATCTTAGGTGCTTACGCCTAGTGGAGGAGGTTTTCGATCCTTTCCCAAGCCTATGGTAATCTATTTGCTATGACAGGTAGTGAGAGATATTTTCCGTTTTCATTTATGAGATTTATTTTGATGACACTTGAGAGATGTGAGTATCTAAACACTGCTTGTGAGGTGCTAGTTTGTAATCTCCGTGCTTATTATGATTGAAGTGGAACGATTATTTGTTGTAATTACTTTTATGTTTGCATTAAATGACCCCTAACTTGTATTTTGATTAGAATAAAAGCGCATTTGCTTGAGGACAAGCAAATCTCAAGTGTAAGGGTATTTGATGAGGCGAAAAGTGTACCGCTTTTAAGGGGTCATTTAAGCCCGAAATCGTATTTATTTGATCAAATATTGCCCTAAATCGTTCCTTTTGTCATTTTGGGTACTTTTGAGGAGAAATCTGGAAAAGGAGGCATTTTGGACGTTTTTGGAGCATTAAAGTGAAGAAAACGGCAAAGTCTCAAGAATCGGCTGAAAGTTACTCTTGACGGCGTCACAATTAACATGGGACGGCGTCATGCCTTGGCAAGAAAAGTTGGATGTGAAATTTACTCATGACGGGCCAGTGAGTTAGCATGAGAATTCTGACGGCGTCACGCTTTAACTAAATCAAGGGCGTCACGGCTTAAATCATAAGGGGACGGCGTCACGTTCATGATCCGACGGCGTCAAGCCTTGATAGGCCAGAATGGATTTTTGAAGAGCTAAAGAGGGACGGCGTCAAGAAGGTCACCCGGGAACCCTAAAAGCGGCGAGGTGACGGCGTCACAATGCATAAGGTGACGCCGTCAGATCCAAAAATCTATATATAGTTTTCTAATTTTTTGTCATTAAGAGAGAGCTTAGTGTGTGGAATTTTGGGATAAAACCCTAAGACGATTTTAGCTACTTTTTCAGGGCTTTTTGCCTTGAGATCTTCCATGTTTCATTGAAAGATAAGTTATCAATTAATCATTCAATATGTCTATGTGTTGTTTGATTCTATCTTATGCTTGTCTTTTGTTTAACATGTTAGGCTAATTTTATCTTGTGTTTGCTTAGATCTAATGAAACTTAGCTATTGATTATTGGTTGTTAGTGTGTTGTTAGTTGTATTGGACGATTGTTTATCTATGTTAGGCTTAAGAAAACTGGCTAACTTCCTATTCGGTAACTTGCTTGAACGTCTTAAGAAACATGAACCAAACGCGTACTAAAGGTTTTTATGGTTGTATTTAATGCACAAGCGAATTCTAGTGATCCCATGTTAGGAGCTTCCTAGCCGGCTCGACATAGGAGTGAAGTAGGAGCTTGTAGAGTTGGGGAAGTAAGTACGCCACCCCACGAATGGTATTAAGGAATACACCCGTCATCCACGCGACTAATACACACTAATTAACCGGTAAAAGATAGTTAGGGAGTAAGGAAATCTAAGTAAACACATTTCTCTACACATAAGTTTCTCACCACTTTTCATTTTTGTTATTTTATTTTATTTGCATTCGTAGTAAATTGGGTTAGTTGACTAGCAACTAATTCCGCCCACTCCTTCAAAACCGAGATTTTACTTGCTTTCATAAAAATATAAAAACATAAAAAGAATCTTCCTCAACCTTTAGACCTAATTAGAGTAGCCTTTCACACCTAACGAACACTATTCCCTGTGGAGAACGATCAATCCCCCGTACTTACCACTACACTATACTACATCGGTCAGGTACACTGCCTGGTGGGGTTGTAAGCCTCTTGAGATCCCTCGAGAGGTAAAACCTGTTGTAAGGTTACAAAACCACGCAATCAACATGGATTGAAGCGATGCAGGAAGAAATTCTTCAATACCAGTTACATGATACTTGGGAATTAGTTCCAAGACTAATTGACAAACTTGTCATTGATCTCAAATGGTTATGGAAGAACAAAAAGGATGAAGAAATGCCTGTGATTCGCAACAAAGCTCGTCTCATGGCTAAAGGATTCAGACAGGAAGAAGGGATAGATTTCGAAAAATCATTCGCGCCAGTAGCAAGACTTGAAGCAGTCAGGATTTTCTTGTCCTATGCAGCTCACAAAAACATCACAACTATCAGATGGACATCAAGACTGCGTTCTTGAATGGAACTCTGAAAGAAGAAGTATATGTGAGTCAGCCTGAAGGATTCGTTGACAAAGAACATCCAGACTATGTCTACAAGCTAAAGAAAGCCATTTATGGTTTAAAACAAGCTCCAAGAGTGTGGTATGACGAACTATCATCTTTCCCGATCCAAAACAATTTCACCAAAGGAACAGTTGATTCTACCTTGTTTACAAGAAAATTTAAAGATGACATTTTGATTGTTCAGATTTATGTGGACGACATTATCTTTGGGTCCACTAATCCAAAACATTCAAAACATTTTGAAAATCTCATGAAAAGCAAATTTGAAATGTCCATGATGGGGAAACTAAAATTCTTTCTTAATTTACAAATACACCGATCCCCTTGTGGTATTTTTATTAATCAAGCTAAATATACAATTGAGATTTTGAAAAAATCTGGTATGGAAAATTGTGACTCTGTTGGTACACCAATGGTCACTTCACCAAAAATCGGTGCTGATTTATTCGGGAAACCCATCGATCCGAAGAAATATCAGAGCATGATTGGTTCTCTCATGTACCTTACTGCTAGTCGACCCGATATTCATTTTGCTGTTTGCTTATTAGCACCGTTTCAGGCAAGGCCTACCGAACTTCACCTCCAAGAGGTCAAACGGATCTTTCGGTACCTTCAAAGAACCATTAACATGGGACTTTGGTCCCCGAAGGATTCCGAGATTAAACTAATAGCATTTTCAGATGCCAACCATGCAGGTTGTCAAGCTACAGCAAAAGGTACATCAGGTGGAGCACAATTTTTGGTTGAAAAGCTAGTAGGCTGGTCATTAAGGAAACAAGATTGTACTGCATTATCAACCACAAAAGCCGAGTATGTGTCTCTATCTGCGTGTTGTGCCCAAGTTCTATGGATGAGGACACAACTCACAGATTATGGCTTTACATTCGACAGAATACCTATGTATTGTGATTCGAAAAGTGCCATAGCCATCTCGTGCAATCCAGTACAACATTCGAAGACCAAGCATATTAGAGTCCGCTACCACTTCATCAAAGAGCACGTAGAAGAGGGTATTGTTGAATTATTTTTCGTGAAGACAGATTACCAACTCGCCGATCTATTTACTAAAGCCCTTCCAAAAGAAAGGTTTGACAATTTAGTTTGATGAATTGGCATGCGAAGCCTAACTCCTGAGGAGCTAGAAAGTCTTCTCGAATCTTCTTGAAAATTATTTCAAAATAGCTTGGCTGTAAATATTTTTTGAAAAACAAAATAAAAAATTTGAAAAACCAACAAAAACAAAATACAAAAATAGAAAATTTTCAAAAATACAAAAACAATATAAAATCAAAAAATCAAAAATATTCTTCTCACGACATGTCCCTCGTATAATCGATATTCTGTACATATCTAGAAATATCATTCAACAATGATACGGTCATGTACAGATGCTTGAGCGAGAGTTCACTAAAATGTTTTCTAAAACATGTCGTTTCTCAAAAATTTCTTCACTATGGCTTTCGTATACTTCAGTACGAAACCCGGGCTACAATGATGACTTCTGATTAATTCAGATTAGGACTCGTAATTTCAAAGACAAAATAAAGAATCCTTGAGCACATGATCAAGATTTTTCAAAAGATTTCTCAAATTCTTTCAAATTATTCTGTGCTCAAGATAACTCCCTCCAAACTCGTAAAATTGATCTTAAACTCTATGTTTAAAAATATGCTTTATTTAAGGGGGAGTATAAAAACCAAAAACAAAATGTTCCAATTTCATGCTTAACCAAATCCGTCTATCTCTCCAAAAAGCGTTTCTTTTAATCAGTTGATATCAAAAATATCACGACATGCTATTTTTTAGGGGGAGAAGACGTGATTAATATGTGATCAAAACTATATAAAAATCATGGTTGAATCTCAAAAGAGCTCGACTTAGATTTTACCCTCGAATTGATGAAAGTTAAATGTCGTTAATCGAAAAGACTTGTCCTGGACGGGTAATAATTTCAAGCTGGTTTATCCAGTGATGTAAATGTGTCTCGTAAAGGACTTGTCTGAGTAGAATGTACCAATTCGAGAGATTCTCTTTGAATATGACCTGGACGGGTAATAATTTCAAGCTAGTCTAACTAGTGATGTAAACGTGTCTCGCAACGGTCATATTAACTGAAAATTGATCAATTCAAATGTGCAAACTCTACCCACCCTGTGCAAACTTATCTTGAAATGCATAAGCACATGTGTAGGGGAGTATTTCAGGAAATGCAAAACTCTCAAAGTGTTAACAAAAATGTGTTTAATCATAAACACTTTAAGAGATTTTCAGAAAAGGTTTTATGCCAAGTGATCAATAAATCTAGGATAATCATGGAGTAATAAGGTGATTATGGTTAGGTTTATGTCCTATGATCTGCCAGAGCCGGAGGGATCTACCCAAGGATAACTCCAATAGATTAGAATTAGAAGTCCTTAGGTAAGATTGAAAAAAGGAGTAAATGAGAAAGGAGAAAGAAGGGTTGAAGAATGAAAAAGAAAAGTGTATGAAAGGGTGAAAAGAAATAGCCCTCCATGAAGACTTAGGGTAGAAACCGGGTCAATACATCTGCTATCGGTAATCACAAAAGTTGATACTGATACTGATATTGAAGACAAGACGTCATGGACCTAGTGGCACGCTGCACAACCCCTCCTAGCCACTCAGATATCTCTTAAAAGATATTTTTTTCATTTCTCATGGAGAACCTTACATAATCTATCGGCCTCTCACTCCGAGATGTGTTGATATTGAAAAGGTGGCCCTCTGCTCCATGCCTCCGACTACTAAAACCAAAAAGCACATTATCAAGTCTAGAGCCATGAGATTCATTTAAAGATCTCTTAGGACACACTTTCAAGATAATACCCTTGTGTTCACCAAAAAGGACACAAGGTGTACAAGAGACTTTATGAGATCTACGGATCTTGCCTTACATATTATGTTGGTCATTTGCTTCAAACGGTCTACAGTCATGAAGTAATACTCTGGTATACTTCAGCGGCTCATCTAAATCGTTGATACACTTTGGTGTATCTGAGTTAGCTCTCTCAGGGGCATCCGGTTCAGGAACGCCCTTGGTAAGGATCAGAGAAAGTTTTCACACTATGTTGTTAACGATCTCGAAGTCCGAATCTGTAAGTGCTGGAGACTTTATTACTAACAATGTTTATGCAGGTGATGCGCGTGATGTGTCGTTGCGGTTTAGCAGTTTTAATGCCTACTCAAGTTTTAAATTTATATTTAGCCGACTTATCAATAACACACACACTTAACGAGCAGTGTACCCGGTCAGTATGAAGATAATGGTAAGTAGAGTGTCGATCACTAAGAGTGGAACGTATTATCTAGTTATTCTAATCAGTATTTTAATATCCTAACGCAAGGGGGTTTCAGCCTGAGAGACTGGCACGATTTGTTGCAATTAAATAATAAAATAAACCAATAGGCACGAATCAGCAAGTAGCACACACGTACACAGATAGATACTCGAGACAATAAGAGGGCTGTCCTTATAATTAAGTAGTTTGTCACTTGTTTTATTGATAGCTTTATATGAAGTGTATGTAGTTAACCCTTTCTCGTTGGTCCTATTCTTATCGGCGAGTAAACCCTTAATGATTACTTATGTCTAAAAGTTATTCCTAAGTGATCAATTTAGAAACAACCGTGGGAGCCACATTATGTCCCGCAGTCAAATGCCCGCAAGCCACTAATAAACACAGAGGTTATCAATGCACTAATAAGTAGTAACCAAAAACATCAACATATAAACTTTAATTAATGAGAAAGCAGTTTTAAGGGAGTGCAATCTTTCCGTTGCCACATTACACAAGCCACCAATCTTGATGAATTAAAGTTTGCTAACACAATAAAACAAAACTACTTAATGAATTAAATACATGCAGCACCTTCTTACAGCTCTTGTATCTTTGATTTGGGTGTGTCTTGTGCTGCCTTCTTGACTGAATTCGTCCTTTGTTCCTACTGTTCGGTCTTCGGTGTTAGGGTTTTTGGAACTTGTAATTCGTCTGGTCTACGGGGTATTTATAGTTTCTGTCTGAGGGAAGATGCGGCGTATCTAAGGAGTAGATGCGGCGCATGTACTTAACTTCGCGTGGGGTCCAAGATTATAATATTCAGGAATATTCGTACACCGCCAGAAGATGCGGCGTAACCCTTTATTAGATGCGGCGCATGTCCTCTTGTATCTTGGATCGTATCTGGTGATATCTTGATAGAGATGCGGCGCATGTCGAGAGTGAGATGCGGCGCATCTGGAGCAGAATTGACTTGATCTTGTCCATGTCAGTAGACTTTCACTTTATGCACGTTTTGCTCCATTATTAGTCCAAAATCGCTAAGTTTCACCAAATGCTTGTTTTTACCTGAGAATTACAAAAGTAAACAATTAAGTATCAATCCTCATATATAATATAGTAAAACAAGTCAAATTAATAGGATAAATGATAGTAATAAAATGTACTTATTTGAGTTCATCAAATATCCCCCCACTTGAACTTTACTTGTCCCCAAGTAAACCTTAGAATTTCATTTATGAAAATGTATCCTAAAAGATGTATTAGGATTTATTTTTATATTTAAGCATGTATTCGTTTATTTCATAATCACACAACTAAACACTTAACGAATTAGAAGTAAAATAAAATAAGTCGATAAAAGCAAATCTAATCGTTTAACTGTCCAGTCGCGACGAATATTCTATCATAAGCTTGGCAAGTATACACATCTCCACCACTAAAGCTAAGGAATAACAAGTCTAAAGCGGTAAAAAGGGTTTTTAGGCTTAAGGGTTAATTATTCTTAATCACTATCGATCTCAAAATCCAGAAAAGGCGACAAAATCACAAATACATGATCGAATCCACGAACACGATACTTGCAATTGCTCAAATCCTTAACTCGAATAGGCTAAAGATAGGTCCAAACTTCACCAATAATAATATATCAAAAAGGGCGACAAAATCATAAATACATAGCCGAATCCACGACTACGATACTTAAGATTGCTCAAATCCCTAATCTCAATAAATCAAAGGTTCGGTTGGATGAAGAACAATAAAGGGTATGGATAACATTTGGGATATAAATTGGTGTAAAATGAAAAATAAACAAAACAAAACAAATAAATTAAAATCCTAAGTGTGGTTAATCACTATCCCAACCATCCCATGAATAAGACTCATATCATCGAATAACTCACGCTTTAACATTTGAAACACACGCTTTAGGTAGACACGAATTATACTCAACAAAATCTTAATCAAAGAATAAACCTCAATTGGCGTTCCCATAACTGCCAATTCCCATTCAATCCATAGATATAGTACAACAAATAGTGGTGATATCGGCCACTTACATAACTTTACATAAGTTGGTTTAAAACTAAACATCCAACATTTTTTTTTTTTTTTTTTTTTTTTTTTTTTTTTTTTTTTTTTTTTTTTTTTTTAACTTGAA
This sequence comes from Artemisia tridentata subsp. tridentata, assembly GCA_021014915.2. NCBI lineage: Eukaryota > Viridiplantae > Streptophyta > Magnoliopsida > Asterales > Asteraceae > Artemisia > Artemisia tridentata. Next base: position 53,787,247 of record CP139502.1, on the reverse strand, counting down.
ACATAAACATAGATGTGTAAAATTTCACCACATCACTACAACTTTCTTTCCGGATAATTTTTTTCATACTTTTCATACTTTCAGAAATAACGGTAATAGTGAAAGTAGTAAACACACGAAAAATAAACTCCAAAATATACAATATTTACTTTCACTCCAATTTGCATTGTGCAATTTCCCGACCTAACCATAGATAATGAATTACGCACGCGAACACAGGTAATGTAAGGAAACACACTCTGCCTATAGCAATTAACCAACCACAGATTCTAATCTACAGGGTAGGCTAAGGTGTAAGGGTGTAACGAAACATTTTAAACATAGGTGTAAGAAACGAAAGGAATGGCTCTGAGGGTTTTTCTAGGGGTATCTTACTCTAAAAATGAGAGTAACAAAAGGTTTTATACGGGGGTTAACTAACCAGTGTAGTTAGCTAATAACACATAACATATAAAGGCTATTTGGTGTAATCCTAGAATCTTACCAAGTTAGACAAGTCATTCCAATTATATAAATAATACTCATTATGGTGGTCTCGAATAGTATACAAGCCAAGTTCTAAAGTTTACAAGTCACCGGCACACTCATAGATTTGTGAATTTTGAGAAATCACAATTTTTGAAAATAACGTCATGTGTGCAGTTATGTAACTTTGATCTTAAACAAAAACATGCTAAAAAAAATTTTAAGTTTGATATATTAAGCACATTTTAAGCATAATTTTTGAAAAAGTTTAGGACAAGTAATTGTTAAGTGTTCTAATTCTCCAATCCCCCCACTTAAGTTAAACAACGTCCTCGTTGTTTGTATAAAAGGTTAAAAACTGGAAAATAAAAGAATTAGAACAGAAAAACTCCCCTGAGATTTGCTCGGTATGATCCTCCATTTGTATAAGAGCAAAAATCAACTTCTTGTGGATTAGAACGTTAAAGCTTCATACTTGATGTATCCACAGGAAATCCAGGAAACTATAATACCACCAACACTTTAAAACACACCTAAGATAAGAAAGGTTCAAACTTGCATAATACATTAGTAGTTAGGAAAAATAAAACTTAAAAATTAAAACTGAAAATCATCAGGTCAGTCGATGCGCCGTATCTTATTGAAGAAGATACGCCGTATCGAGCCTGGAATAGTACGGATCAGAATAAAGATGCGCCGCATCCTTAACCAGGGATGCGCCGCATTAAAATAAACTGATAAATAGTTTTAAAGCCGAAAATAAAAATGCAGAAAAATAAAATAAGATATGACCATTGCAGAGGATGCGTCGCATCTCAGAATTGAGATGCGCCGTATCTTCGTGCGGCCTGGACTGACTCGACACAGAAAACAGAATAATAAAAGATAAATCCGGGTTGTCTCCCGGTAAGCACTTGTCTTTATTCCAGAGTCTTCAAGTTAGACTCACGTTCAGCTCCTTAGTATCGATCATTGAAGGAGTCGGAAACATCACGCTCCTTCATCGCCAATTTAGTAATATTGAACACTCCTTGCTCGTCCTTAATTTCCACGCCGTTCTTCTTTAATATCTGTATAAACAAAGTCCTGTCCCTTTCGGGCAGAGATGACAAAATGATAGACGGGAAATTCTTATTATCATATAAGCACAAATAAGCAAGGTGGGGTGGTAGTTCAATAAACACATCATTATTCAAATTCGTTTTCTCAACTATTCTCCTACGTTTATTAATTACTACACAATCATACCACTCATCATCAGAATCACTAACAATATCGCGTCTAAGTTCGGTAGGTACATTAAGGTCAATGAATTCCTCAAAGTCTTCATGATTAGGATTAGTTGAGTTGTTTTGAATCAATGTTTCTCCCATAAGTCTAGCTTCAAGATCGAGGTCCATACGTTCTCTTAATCCTAGTACATAAACACCTCTAATTATGCTTTTAACCGGATCTTGGCACTTATAGACTAGTTTATTATTCCCTATCCTTAATGAAATTTTTCTCTTAAACACATCAATCTTAGCATGGGCAGTAGACAAGAAAGGTCTTCCGAGGATTAAAGGAATCTTAACATCCTCGGGCATGTCTAGTATAACAAAGTCTACGGGAAAAATAAACTGCTCAATCTTAACTAGCACATTATTAGCAATCCCTTCAGGTCGTTTTACTGTTTTATCAGCCAATTCAATAAGTAATTTAGTTGGTGCTAATTTTCCTAGTCCTAGGGTAGCGAATGTCTTAAGAGGCATAACACTAACACTAGCTCCTAAGTCAGCCAACACATTATTGAAAGATATATTATTAATAGAACAAGGTAGAGTAAAACTTCCTGGGTCTCTTTCTTTATGAGGCAAGGCATTTGAATCGGTTGCAGGGCTCTCTTCTTTCATTGTTGCCTTGATCTCCTCTTCAATTTTTGTCTTCTCTTTTAGTAGTCTCCTTAAGCTGATTGAAGAGTTAAAGAAAAATTCGGGTCTTGCACCATCATTACCATTCATCGACCTTCTAGGTATATTAGGAGTGACTTCTTCAGTGGTGCTTATTGCCTTGACATGATCTCTTGGATTTGTTTCAGTTGAGCTCGGTAAACATCCATATCCCCTTTCTTGAAGAACTTTGCTCATTTGACCAATTTGTTGTTCCAATGCTTTGATCGAAGCTCCTTAATTTCTTGTAGTAGTGTCCGTTGAAGCTCGAATTTCCTTGATCATAGCAGTATTCTCTTCATGTCTTTTAGCAGCATCGGCCATAATTTGCTTTAAAGTATCATCTAAAGTCTGCCTCCTCTCTTGATAAGCGGGATTGAAATTGTTCTTTTGATAGAATCCCGGACTAGCTTCCCTAAATCTTGCTGAAGGTCGGAACGGTTGTCCAAATTGGGTGTAATAAGCTTCTTCAAACGTCTCACTTTCATTCTTGTTCGGGCAATCTTTAGTGTAGTGAGGCCCTTCGCACTTTTCACATCCAACTTGGGCAGCATATGCTCTTTCATCTCGCTTCTTCATCTCTCTACTAATTTTATCCAATTGAGCTTGAATAGCAGCAATCCCGTCAAAATTAGTGCTGCTCTTAGATCTAGTAGAGGTCCCATCGTGCCATTTCTGAGAATGATCAGCAGCTTCTTGGATCGCTTTCCTAGCATTAGTTGCGCTCATCTGAGGTACAGCTCCCTTAGCATCCAAGATCTGTCTAGTTGGCACGTCCAGTCCCTGGTAAAACAATATTATCTCCTGCATAGGGGTTAGATAGTGTTGAGGACATTTTATCAATAAATCTTTAAATCGTTCCCAAGCTTGATAAAGGGTTTCATCAGGCTCTTGCTTGAAACTATTGATAGCCTCCATCTTCTTAGCAGTCTTAGCAGGTGGACAATATCTCTTCAGGAATTTGCTCTTCAAACCTTCCCACGTAGTGATTGAACTAGCAGGTTCATTCCTTAGCCACTTGTTAGCAGCTCCTTTTAGTGAGATTGGGAAGATTCTTAGCATGAGTTGATCGGTATTGACACTTTCTGTAGTAAACAAATCTGCAATCTCCAGGACCTTTTCAACATGCTCATTAGCATCCTCTTGTTCCGTCCCACTGAAAGCATTCTCTCTGAGCTCTTTGAGAAATTGACCCTTCAACTCAAATTTCGACTTGTCATCAAACTTAGGTCTAGCAACTCCTGAAGTGTAATCAGCACGGGTATTGTTCATGTATTCCTCCATAGTAGTGTTTTCGCCCATTGTTTCTGTTTCAACTTCCTCTTTTTCTTCAGAAAAGTAATCAAGCTCGAGTGAACTTGAAAGATCAAAGCTTCTTGTGTTGAAAGGCCTTTTAAACGAATGTAGGGCTCGTTCAGGATCTTCGAAAGGTTGAATCAAGTTCTTCGTAGAACTCCTGGTCATGCACTTCCTGAAATCAATCACAAAAGCATCAGTAGGGTATGCTCGAGAAAGTAATATATCAGATAATTAATAACGAAAACGGAATACGAAAAATTAAAGTTACTGATATCTGCAGACGATGCGCCGTATCCAAAAAGTTGGATACGCCGTATCTTATAATCGTTAAAATTTAATCAGACTTTATTCAGAAAATAGATACGCCGCTTTAGAATTTAAGAATGCGCCGTATCGAATTAATTAATCAAAAATCAACTTATCTAATTAAAATTAAATGCGTCGTATTAACGAAAGTTAATGCGCCGTATTTTCGTTACGTTTAAAAATAAAAGATTTTTGATTCAGTAAGATGCGCCGTATCGACAGAGATCGATACGCCGTATCTGTTTAATAATTCGCAAACTGTTTTTAATTAAAATAATAGATACGCCGTATCTGCGAAAGCAGATGCGTCGTATGGCGTTAACATTTAGAAAAAAATTTCTTATTAAAAACAGATACGCCGTATCTGCAAAAGCAGATGCGTCGTATTACTTTATCGCTTAGAAAAATTTTCTTATTAAAAACAGATACGCCGTATCTTGTGGAAAAGATGCGTCGTATCGAATTAATTAAACGCGTTGTATTAAAAAAAATTAAACGCAATACGCCGTATCTAAGAGATCAGATGCGCCGTATCGTTTGATTTAGCACAGTACAACGATAGCAGAACAGAAAAATACGAAAAATAAAAACAAAAATTAAACACACAAACAAAAATAAACACACAAAAATAAAAGAAAACAATTAACACACAATACAACAAATATGCAAAATAGTACAATGATGCAATTAATCTAATAAAAAGAAAAACCTAATTAAAATACTAATCAAATTAACAGATAATAACAATTCACTCCCCGGCAGCGGCGCCAAAAACTTGATGCGCGTGATGTGTCGTTGCGGTTTAGCAGTTTTAATGCCTACTCAAGTTTTAAATTTATATTTAGCCGACTTATCAATAACACACACACTTAACGAGCAGTGTACCCGGTCAGTATGAAGATAATGGTAAGTAGAGTGTCGATCACTAAGAGTGGAACGTATTATCTAGTTATTCTAATCAGTATTTTAATATCCTAACGCAAGGGGGTTTCAGCCTGAGAGACTGGCACGATTTGTTGCAATTAAATAATAAAATAAACCAATAGGCACGAATCAGCAAGTAGCACACACGTACACAGATAGATACTCGAGACAATAAGAGGGCTGTCCTTATAATTAAGTAGTTTGTCACTTGTTTTATTGATAGCTTTATATGAAGTGTATGTAGTTAACCCTTTCTCGTTGGTCCTATTCTTATCGGCGAGTAAACCCTTAATGATTACTTATGTCTAAAAGTTATTCCTAAGTGATCAATTTAGAAACAACCGTGGGAGCCACATTATGTCCCGCAGTCAAATGCCCGCAAGCCACTAATAAACACAGAGGTTATCAATGCACTAATAAGTAGTAACCAAAGACATCAACATATAAACTTTAATTAATGAGAAAGCAGTTTTAAGGGAGTGCAATCTTTCCGTTGCCACATTACACAAGCCACCAATCTTGATGAATTAAAGTTTGCTAACACAATAAAACAAAACTACTTAATGAATTAAATACATGCAGCACCTTCTTACAGCTCTTGTATCTTTGATTTGGGTGTGTCTTGTGCTGCCTTCTTGACTGAATTCGTCCTTTGTTCCTACTGTTCGGTCTTCGGTGTTAGGGTTTTTGGAACTTGTAATTCGTCTGGTCTACGGGGTATTTATAGTTTCTGTCTGAGGGAAGATGCGGCGTATCTAAGGAGTAGATGCGGCGCATGTACTTAACTTCGCGTGGGGTCCAAGATTATAATATTCAGGAATATTCGTACACCGCCAGAAGATGCGGCGTAACCCTTTATTAGATGCGGCGCATGTCCTCTTGTATCTTGGATCGTATCTGGTGATATCTTGATAGAGATGCGGCGCATGTCGAGAGTGAGATGCGGCGCATCTGGAGCAGAATTGACTTGATCTTGTCCATGTCAGTAGACTTTCACTTTATGCACGTTTTGCTCCATTATTAGTCCAAAATCGCTAAGTTTCACCAAATGCTTGTTTTTACCTGAGAATTACGAAAGTAAACAATTAAGTATCAATCCTCATATATAATATAGTAAAACAAGTCAAATTAATAGGATAAATGATAGTAATAAAATGTACTTATTTGAGTTCATCAGCAGGTACTGAGGAAAGACCATTTACCATCATCATATAAATCAACAACAACATTTTCTCATACTCATACTTATAAAGATCATCCTGAACAAACTCAAGTTAAGAACTGTGGAAAACTAGAAGGGGGGTTGAATAGTTTTTACCGTTTTAAAATTAATTTGCTTTGAATACTTAACATGATTTCAAGTTAATGCAAACAATCAAACAATATAAATAAAGCAATTAAGGAAAGAAACAATCAAACCACAACACGGATGTTTATAGTGGTTCGGTCTACAAGGACTCTCTTCCTTGCCCTACTCTACTCCTCGAGCCTCTAACCCGAGTGTTTTTCTTCACTAAGAAACAAGCTCCCTTCTCGGCGGAGAAAACCTTTATACACGTCGCTTACACTTTTTCCGGTACAAAGCTAAATACCGAGTTCTAGTTCGAGGTAGAACCAACCTAACCTAACGTCGCTTACACTTTTTCCGGTACTAAGCTAGATACCGAGTTCTTTTACAAGGGCACAACCACTCCCGACACTCTATGTATTTTAAGGACTAAAATACTAACCGGTCACTACTAAATGTTTGGTATAACCATGATGTGTGAAATACAATTAAATCACACAGTGACTACTCTAACAAGTCTTGCAACAGTATGTTGAAGCTTGTTATGCTTTGATCTCTTTGCTACAAAAGAAAGATCACTAAGAATGAAATATGTAATATGAATGGGTTAGTAATGAATGAAAGAATGTATACTAATGTTTATGCTTATGAGTGATGAGTAAACAAGAATGAGTGGCCTGCTATTTATAGGCAAATGGATAAAACAGACCATGGATTTGGCGGATCCAAATCCAAGGGTCCGTCCCTTATGGGTTTTGGTTCCGCCAGAGCCTGACAACATATCTTTCAAAATCTTTCCAAATCTTGCCAAGATATTACCAAATCCAATTCTTTGCTTGAAGATCTTTCCATGATATTCTCTAAATCTTCAAGATATCCAAATGATGTATGCAATGATGTCATGTACATATTTCCATTTTTAGAATAAAAATGTAAACACGTAAATATATATATATATATATGTGTGTCCTAGTGATTTATGTAGCATGTTATGATGAGTTTTAAAAGCTTATTACTATAAATGTAAAAGACTTGAACTTATATTTATGCTTTGCTAAAGATAAAGTTTATAATTGTCATTAACAAAATATAGCAAAGATCGTAAAATATAAATAACGTTTTTAGGACGATATTTGTATTAACAATCTCCCCCTTTTTGTTGATGACAAAACATAAAGTTTATTTTTAAACAATGAAATAAGTAAAGTGTAAGTCTTATAAAAATATAGATTAAAGTAGTTTTATGCAAGTTTTGAAATCAATTTTAGCATAAAACATGTATGAAATGTATGATGTATGAGTTTAATATAATCTCACCCTTTTTGTCAAAACAAAAAGAGGAAATGCGTAGCGGAATGTGATGAATGGCCCTTGGTGATTACTCCCCTAATTTGGAGTACCAAGTATGATGATTCATGGATTTTGAGTGCTTAATAGCTCCCCCTTGGACAATACTCCCCCTAATTGGAGTGCCAAGTTTATGATGCATTAAATGAGAAATCTACAAAACAAAGGTTAGTGCATAATTAGCTCCCCCTTGATCAATACTCCTCGTTGCTAGGGTACTAACGTATATGATACAAGGATGAGAAATGCTACAAAACAAAGGTTAGTGGTAGATAAACTTAACCAAGTCGAATGATGCATGAGTAATAAGATCTACAAAGGTTCAACCAAGAGTATTAATTCAACCCGTTTGACCAACAAAAGTCAACTAAGTATAATTGTTCAAACCAAGATAATAGTTCAAACCAACCATCTAATAATGAAAATGTTAGTAGTTCAACCCAACCAAATATAATGCACAATAATTGATCACACACAAGCATTAACACAACATCCTTCATTTGAAAATTATTTGTGACCAAAGTCACAAATTAAGATGTTACAAACTAAATAAAATGGAAAATACCCTAAACTAGAAGTCCTAAAAGTCCTATAAAAGAAAAAACAAACAATAGAGATTTTCCTAGCGTCTATTGTGGTGGGTGTGAAAGAGCATTTAGGCGCTCTAGGATGTGATTCAAAATGAACCGCATTTCATTTTGTAACTCGTGAACCAAAATGTTGGTTCGTTGAGTTAAGTGGGCGGTCCTCTCACACATGGAACAACCATGTCTAGGAAAGTTTGGAGGAAGGTTTGGTTCATGAGTTGGTGGTGGTGGTGGTTGGTTGTTTGATGGTGGAGGTGGTGGAATGTAGGTGGGAGACATGATAGAAGCTAGCAAAGTGGATTGTAAATCCATAGCTTCACTTAGGTGGGAATCCACCATGTTGGAGAAGGCGTAGAGGCGGTCAAGTTCCTCATTCATCTCGCCTTGGGTTTGCGGTTGGTTTATCCACATTCCCTCATCAATAGCTTGAAGGGTGGATGTTGGTGAAAGGGGTTGAGGTTGAGGTTGTTGTGAAGCTTGATCACGGTAAAGAGGACCGTGAATTTCCCTATAGATGGGGTGAAAGAGGGGTGCTTCTCCTTGTGAGGATTCTACCTCAAAAGGCATTGGTGGTGGATTGGTGAACCTAGGTGGAAGGTCTTCCAAAGTTTCTAAATATGGGTGAGGTAATGTTGGTGAAGTTGCAAACAACTCAATAGGCTGAAGTTAGGGTGAATGAAGAGGTGATGGTGATCTTGTTGGTTGAGATGGAGCGGGTGGTGGTGTGGTAGCCACTAGAGTTATGGTAGGTGGTAGAGTGTTGATGATGATATGAGGTGGTGTTGGAGTTGAGAAAGTGAGGAAGTTTTCATTAGCAATGGGTGAGGAAATGTTCAAGGGTGAAGATACTTCTGATGAAGAATTGAGATTCATGAAACAACAAGGTCTGACACTCATTTGAGCTGTCCTTCTGTATGGTCTGCTTGTGGATGAGTTGTTTGACTTAGGCATTATTGAGAAAAGAAATGATGTTGATATATGCAGAAATTGCTATTAGAAATGATGGTGAGGGTGTGAATTGTAATCATCCTAAAGCTTCTAATTTATAGACAGTAAGGTTCATGGAAGGGTGTGTTTGGATTTGATGTTGATCCATAGAAAAATGTTGGTTCCTAATGATTTAGAAGAAGAAAATAAGTTAGTCACATCATCTAAGTCAATCCATAGATATGGAGTTGAGTAAGATGAAGGAGATATGCAGTAAATGCAAGGGTTGAGTGGGAAATCTAGTGATGTGATTGATCCACGGATTGCAAGGAACCAATTTGAGGGTTCCTTGCTTGTTACAAAAAGGTAAGTTGAGTGGAAATTTGAATTTTCAAATTTTGGTGGGAAATTATGTTCCTATCGGTCTAATGTTGTTAAGATGGTCCTAATATGATGAAGTATCAGTAAAGGAGTCCTAATTCAAGAATCAATGATCTAAAGTGCGGGATTGAACAAGGAATTTAAAAAAATAGCTGTTGACCGCGGAACCAAACGATAACAAAGGCGGACCCTTGTTTTTGGCTCCGCGGAATCCGTGGGGTGTATTTTGGCGGCACCAAAAAATTGAACAGACGGAACCAAATTTTTGGTTCCGCCATATCCGCCAATCGAAAAAAGTTTACAGAGAGCATTTCAAAAGACCCGAAACCCGTTCAAATCCCGAAAATTGTCCTAAAACATATGTAACTACTTAGTTGTGATTGATTAAAAACAAAAACACAAGTATGGTAACATATAGATCAAACCGAGGATTTTGAACTTACCATATATGGAAGTTAAGCCAAACAGTGGCTTAAACACGAAAAATTGATAACATCAAAGTACTATCATTCTGCATAGTCAAGTTAGTTTACATAGATGTTTAACAACAAGATAATATCCTAAAAACATAACAATTCAACACATCATTGTTTCAAATTGTTTGTACCAAACACTCCCTATTCCCTCACTGCTTGTCGAGTTTCTTGTTTAGCTTCATTATCCAACGCCCAATGTTCTTGAACATTCCACGTGTCTGCTTGAATTCTTCACTTTGTTGCTCGATTGGTGGAAGTTGGCTCAAATATTTCGGAGGAGGAATCCTAGAGTTAGGCAGACCATCATCCTCACTCATGGATGATGATGATGATGAGGAGGTTGGAGGATGAGGGCGTTTTCCCTTCAACTTTGCCACTCTCTTGTCACTTAGGGGAACAAAGGTATGTGGAATGAGAGAGTAGTCCGGACAAAAACCTTTTGCGTTAGGAGGAATGGGTGCAAAAGCTCCATAGAGACGGGTGAGAAGCATCCCGTAATTCATGGCGGTTATTCCTAACACAGGAATTTCGGCCATTCTCTTGGCGACATAGTAAGCTAGGTTGAAGGGTTGGTGGGTTTACACACAATAGAGCATATAACAAAGCCTAGCATTAAGATGATCCCTATTTCCTATGGTGCATAAAATGTTTGCCCGAAGAATTTCTTCCAACTTCTTGAATTGGAGCCTAAGCTCGTTTAGCTCCATGCCAAATGGGTCTCAATCTACATTATGGCCTTGTCGATTAGTCCTAGTGTGGGTGGTCCTAGGTAGGAAGAGATGATCCCGAATGGTTTCTTTTGGAGTCAAGGGTGTGTCGTATGGAGGCATACGATCAACAATAGAATCTAGGCTTAACAACAACCACTTGTCGGTGTAAAGACAAGTACCTACACCCGGAATTCCTAAGACTTCCGCGAATTGGTTCAAAGGGATGTTAAATTGGTGTTGGTTGACTTTGAAATGGATGCTTATGAGACCATAGTCATTGGAACAAAGAACGACACTAGCATAGAATTCTAGCACAAATCGGGGAACTATAGGATTGTCTATGTCCAAAAGACAATCAAAGTTGTTGGCGGCTAGTTGTTGTCGGATGTTGGTTTCTTCTAAAAAGGAGGGATCTATGGTTCTACCCTCGTGAACGTAACGCTTTTCTAAAGCCTTAAATATCTTAACTTGTTCGGTTGAAAGTCCCTTGGTCATATGGTGTTTAGGGAGGTAGTTAATGGTGTCTTTGTGGTCATAGTAGGTTGCGGGAGGCATGATGTTATCCTAGACAAAAAAATTACATAGTTTAGTTAAAATTAATGAAAGTATTATATATGATATTCTAGTGTGTGCCTACATGGGGACAATATGGAGGTGTAGTTATCTCGACTCCTTTTAATGCATGAAAATTTTGTTTTGCAAATTTTGTAACAAAACGAGAGATAACCCAAATGCTCCTGATTCAATGTAGCTTCGATTGAATGTACCTGAAAATACATATTAGTTATGTATTCCCTTTAGCATTCAAGAGACATTATGCAAATGATGTTTAAAACATAATGTTTTTATTTGTATGAACAATGTGCAAAAACCATTTTTCCTAATCGTGAGAAGTTCTTTTATAAAAATTTCTCATGGGGTTTTTAGTGAATTATGATAATGTCCTATAAGGTGAAATTCCTAACTATGAAAAACGTGATTTGTTATGTAATTCGGTGAGTATGCTTCATGAATTTACAAAAATATGCATAAACCCCAAGTTTTGATTTTGTGCAAGAAATAGAAATCCTAGACTCAGATCAGGAATGTAGATATAGTTAGGATACTTACAGTGTGGATTAAAGCACAAGTTTGTTGAAGGGGATGACCTAAATTCTGAGAATGGGGTGCTATGGGTCGAGTTTGTGTTTCTTGTATGTTTTTGGGAAATGTGAGAAGAGGGTGTTTGTCTGATATATTAAAAAACAATCTCAGGAACCCACGGATTTGGCGGAACCAAAAAGTGGGTTCCGTCCTTGTTATCGATTGGTTTCGTGGGAACCTTTTGGCAGTTGGTTGTTTTTGTCGTGTTTGGTTAAGCTAAGGTTTAAGCTAAGGTTTTAACTACACATTTGGTTCCATTAATCCTAAACCAAGTCTAAGAAGGTTAAAAGGTTCTCTCTTAAGAGGTTTTGTGAGAATATCAGCAATGTTGTCTTCTAAGGATACTTTCTCGATTGAGATGCTTCCTTTTTAAACATTGTCGCGAAGAAAGTGGTGATGGATTTCTATGTGTTTGGTTCTAGCGTGTTGAACTGGATTCTTGCTAGGGTTGATAGCTCATTTGTTGTCGCAAAGAATAGGAACGTCGTTGAGTTGAATTCCATAGTCGACGAGAGCTTGTTTCATCCAAAGAGCTTGTTGGCAAGCTTTTCCTGCTAACACGTATTCGGCTTTGGTTGTTGATATTGCTAGAGCTGTTTGTTTCTTAGCAAACGATGAGGTGAGATGATGAACTCAAATAAGTACATTTTATTATCATCATTTATCCTATTTATTTGACTTGTTTTATTATATTATATATGAGAATCGATACATTAATGTTTACTTTAGTAATTCTCAGGTAAAAACAAGCATTATGTGAAACTTGGCGATTTTGGACTAATTATGGAGCAAAACAAGCGAGATGTCAAAAGTCTACTGAAATCCATAAGATGCGCCGTATCTCACTCAACAGATACGACGCAATATCATACTTAGATGAATTCGAAGACCGTTGCCTGACTTTGAAGAATGCGCCGCATGCAATTCTGTCATGCGCCGCATATGAAACTTTGGTCAAAGAAGAAGATCAAGCTCGTTCTACTCCAGATACACCGCAATATACTTCTAACACACGGCGTATCACTATCAAGATTTCACCAGTTACAATCCAAGACAGCTAAAGTATGTGACAAATCACCATTTCAGGTCATTTCCCGAACCTTGACAATTTACAATTCACCATTTCATTATTCATGATTTCCATTCATCATTCAGTAAACCTAGTTTACAAGTATTCAAATGCGCGTAACCGGTAAGGTTTAGCTGCGTATTCATGCATCATCAGTAAGGACATGTCATATAGACTAGAGTAGTCTACATATCATCAGTAACATCATGATCACTTCCATATTTAGTCATGCACGGGTTTGTGTGAGTTTCATTATCGTATGTTCATTTGTTCAGTAAACGTTACCACTCAGTCATTACTACTAATATTATACCCCGATACTCCCGATTATGATCCTAATATAGTTTCATGCTAATTTTATTGATATAAAATTTATTTCATTAATTTACCCGGTGTTTTGAAACCTTTTGCAATATTTTCCCGGTTAGGGCTTATAACCCCATCGGTTTGCGAACTTTTATCACGAACACTATTTTAACACCCGATTCTTATCAGTAACATGATTTTATGAATTTTTACAACTTTGTCGAATTTTATTTTTATTCGTCACATTTTATTTTCAGTTAACCCGGTACCCGATAACGCCGAAATTACACACTAAACTAACCAAGACTTATCCTAAAAATATTTTTAGACAAAAATATCATCACAAAGCTTCTTGGAGAAGCTTTGCCGCCCCCCTAGTTGGCCTAATAAGCCAAAAGGCCTTAATGGCTAATTTACACTTAACTAGTTTTACATAAAACTTCATATTTCATTTTAACACATTTACTTATCTTCCTAACTAAGCAAAACTAAGCAAAATCTCTCCTTTCTCCTCTCCATCACACGGCACCATCAAGAACACCAAGGGATTCCATAAATTTTTGAAGATCAAGTTTCATTCTTGTCCCGAATACCTTCCTTGTTTAAGTTTTGTAATAAAAACTTCAAGGTTGTGGTTGTTTTTCATCCTAGCTCACCAATCATCAAGTAAGCTCAAGAACATCATTTTTGATCTTTACATACTCTATTTGTTCTTATATTGATGTATTTCCCATTTATTTCAAGAGCTATCCATGCAAAACCTATGTTATGTATGCCACTTGTTCTATTTTTCACAATAACTATCTCAATCCTTAGATCGGCATGTTTTATTAACAACCCCGCGAAGCCCACTATTTTTAGTGATGTTTAGGACCCATGACACCCTAAGAAGGTGTATGGTAGGATGTGTGTACTTGTGGAGTTGTGTTGTAGTCGTTTGATCAAGCCGCGAACCAAGAAAACGAGTTTTTAACATATATACATACCCGCTGTCCAGAAATGTAAACTTTGGAAAAATCAGTAAACATGGCTTTATTTTAGCTTTCATATATAGAAAGTACTCTCAAACACGAAAACGTGGTCGCTTGAATCACTAAAAACCGATTTATAACGAAGGAGATACGATGTTTTAAAGTTAGCAACGTAAAACTATTATTTTCTGAAAATACGTGCTGTTGGCCGAACTTCAGGGGACAGAACGAGGTGTTATCAGTGGTCTAGCTGAGCCGAGCCGCTGAGAATATGTTAGTTCATGTTATGACGATCGCGTGGATATAAAGAACGTTGAAAACCGACTTATAACGACCAAGATATGAATTTCTGAAAATCCGACAAACAAAACTCATTTTGACAGCCTCATTATAATCCCAATATTTTCTAAGTATAAACAGTTTTGCGAGGCACCATCTTACGAGCTATTTTCCCGTTGATCGAGATGGTTTGAGCCATAAACTCCTTGAAGTGAAACGAAGTATTCCCGGCCTATTTTCCAAATCAATCGACCGTTTGTTGATTGATCTTATAACGAGTAAGTTATGAATTTCCTAGTATCGCCGAAAACAATTATTTCAACAAAATGTTTCTAAGTATGGGAAATTGTTTTGCAAGGCGCCATATTCAAAGCCGATTATCTTTATGATCGTGACGTGTATGATCAAAACTCAAAAGAGACGACATTGAGATGTTGTTGCAAGGATTTCAAAAACGTCAAGTTCTATTCCTAACTCATAACGTACAATATTTTACGACTAGCTTTGCAAGGCCGTTCGGGCATATTTTCACCAGTTGTAAAAGTAATATTTTGCGACGAAACTATATTATTTGACAATAAAACACCAAGTAGGGATCGGGGAGTATTATTCCAACATTTTTACACGAAATCTAGTATATGACTTGCCGAGATGTCAAAAATATATTTTTCGACAGAAAACGTTATTTTCAAAAATAACGAGTGGTATCGTTAACATACGTTTTTGCATGAGTTTCATGGTATCATTGCTTACATTGGGTCACATCATTCATCATAGGTTGCGGTTAGAGACCGAGCCATCATTACATCATATCCATTATTGTCATAGTGCTATTTCATCAGGTGAGTTTTCATAGCCCCGTTTTTCAAGTTATTACATCATTTCAAATTTCTCGGGGGAGAATACATTGCACCAATTTTTCATGCGGACCAAAGTATATAAATTCATTACATTGCTTAAGTTACCTCATTGCCAAAGTTAAAGTCCCCTATTATCATGAACCGTTAATTGTGAGCAAGCGAGAGTGTGTGAATAGATCTATTGAGGGTGACTCCTCCGTTCGGGTTGGTAGCACCAATTGTCATACGAACGCATTACATTTGATCCATTCCAGGGTGTTTGGCAAAGCACTCAGTTGGGGCAAATCATTCAGTCTAGCTTCGGGGTCATGAGCTTAAGAGATATTGTATCATTTTTATGTGGCAGTTTGTCATAAATTTATACTTGTGGTTTCCGTGTAGCATTTCATTTACATAAACCTATGAACTCACCAACATTATTGTTGACCCGTTTTAGCAATGTATTTTCAGGTAATTAGCATCGCATGTTGGATTGCATTTTGGGCATATCATGGAGTCGCGGTGTCGACGCGTCTCACTTTATATTTTATGCACTTAAACATCGTTTGAACTGTGTAAACTTTATTTCCGCAAACTTCTATCAACTTTTGGGACCTCGCTTTGTAAACTCTGAATGTTTTAAGTAATCAAACGATGTATTTTCTAAACGACACTTTAGGTCGTTCAATATAACTGCAGCAGGATGCTATGGCAGTTACACCCCTGGAATTCCATTCCGCTGCAAAACAGATAATTTGGGGGTGTGACAAAGTACATGTGCCGCATACAAAGATCAAGTTACGCCGCATCTGAAGACGATGTACGAATATTCCAGAATATATTAATCTTGGACCCCACGCGAAGTTAAGTCAGTGCACCGCATCTATCAACTCAATGCGCCGCATCGATCCCTCAGACAGAAACTATAAATACCCCAAGGTCAGACGAATTTAAGAGACCTTTTTTTATAACCCTAGAGCCGAATTCAGATGACCAAGCAGCACAAGACACACCTCAAATAAAGATACAAGAGTTGTAAGAAGGTCCTGCATGTATTCAATTCATTAAGTAGTTGATGCGTTCACCGAGCTTTAAATTTATAAACAATAATTACCGATTAACTAGGAACACATTCGGGCAAGTATACCCTAGTCATTTGTAGTATAGAGGTTGTGGTAAGTCAAGGTCGTCCCAAGAGACTTGGTTGCACTCGAGTGTTATTTGTTTGTTTAAGCAAGTAACAAGTTGATGGTTATGATTGTCACGGATCAAACCAACAAGAAAAACAATATAAGAACAATCACACAAAGAACATACATGTTTGGCAATGATAATAAGTGAGTTAGAACTTGGTGTAAGCCTTTACTAGGATTTGGTGTAAGGACTTGGTGTAAGCCTTTACAAGTTTGGAAAACATATTATCAAAGGTAATCATTTCGACCTTTAGAACCAATAATAATTTAGTGTTTTATAAATCAAATATACATAAGTCTTAATCAATTGGTCATGTCATAAAATTTATGCCTAAACCAACAACAAACAAGAGTTCTTTCGACCCTTAACTTTGATGTCATCAATTTGTGAAGTTCTATTTACTTGATGAACACATATTCAAAAGATGTCTTTCGACCTTTAATCCAAATTAAACATTCACTTGTTATGTTTATTAAGTTTCTTATACAATCGTCACAAAGTACAAGACCAAAACATTCGTCGACTAATGAATTGAAATCAACCACTATTGAGAATCCCGTTGACATGTAGACCCAACAATGATTAATCAAAACAATAAACAAGACAATATCCAATTTAACCAAATATGATGTTATCAAACAAACACTAATAATATCCAAACATCCTATTATCACAAGTTATCATATAAACCAAACAAGTATTAAGACATCATATCAACACAATCAAAGAAACAAACATGCTTAATATTAAAAGAGAAAATACCAAAGTTTATAAGATGAATTACATGAATCCACCATTGCCAAACGACCAAGCCAACCCCCCAACACCTTTGGAAAAGGTGAGGGGCTGTTTAAGAGAACTATATTTAGAGAGTTTACATGATAGATATGTGTTGTTGTGATTGTCTCCCTAAAACAGGTAAAATGGACTCTATTAATACTTGAACTAAAGTCTAAGGGTATTAATTGGTTTTCTTGGGGACAAAGGGTCATAAAATTCCAGGGAAATGAGTTATGAGAGCCATATGATCAGACATGAGGCTTGATGGAACTTAATTGCACATTAAAAATGACTTTTGAGAAGACAGATTCATCCATCCGATCGGATGGGCTCCATCCGAATCGGATGCGGGCACATACCGATCGGTTGGGGACCACTGTGATGTAGATTTTTCTCTTAGCTTTCCGTGGCCGCTTGAATCAACTAAATCCGAGTTCGTATGCTCAAGTTATGGCCAAAATGGTGAAGGTGTGTCGGGAACAACGAGTCTTCCAATAATTCTTCGTTTTAGCTTATTTTCTTCATTTCTTTCCTTGTTTCCCCTCTTGTGCTTTATTCCTTGAGTCTTTGGAGTGACAACTTCATGACTTGATCTTCTCGAATATATTCCATGAGACTCGCTTTTGTCGGGAATTCTTCGTACATGCATAAATCTTCGATTATTGATCATTTATTCGTCTTTTTCTTCATTTTCTTGTACTTGAGCTTCCATGAACCTAAAACATAAATTATACTCAATTAAGTACCATAAGTTCATAAAAGTGACCAATATATATGCATAAAATCCACAATAACGCTCCTAAAAACATGTTAGATTTGAGCGTTATCAAATCCCCCACACTTAAACTTTGCTTGCCCTCAAGCAAATCTAAGAAAAGAAAATTTAAAATTCAAACCTAAATGAAAAAACGAAAAGAAAATTTGAACTTTTGAAAACTTTAACGAGGCATCCATCCGATCGGTTTGCACTTCCATCCGATTGGATGGACAATTCGTAGAAACATGCAGCATGTCAGCCGAATCGGATGCTCTCACATCCGATCGGTTGGACATATCATAATTTTTTTATTTTTTATTTTTTATTTTTTTTATATATATTTAATAATAAAAGAGAAAATAAGCGAAAAATGAGCGCAAACTCCCCCACACTTAAGGGTTTGCTTGCCCTCAAGCAAATATAAAGAAAAATAGATAAATCCCACATGGTGCATGAAAAATGATTATAAAAATTATGATGCAAATCTACCAAGTACAAGTACAAGATACGATTCATCATTTTTAAGCGCTTATGTGAAAAACTGAGATGTATAAAGATTTTCTTGCTTGAGTAACATTTCTAAACACCTCACAAAAAAGAAACGAAGTATAATTCACTCAATCACTCATTTATTTAGGTAGTGGAGTATATATAAGAGAAATCACACTCATTGCTCAGTCATGATCCGTTTATTACCATAGGCTTGTACAAGAAACAAAACTCCACCGACGAGGCGTAAGCACCAAGTGTAAACATCTAAAGAGGTCTTTTATTTGGGTTTAAGGCTTAAAGGGTTATATCAGACTTGCGTGCAACTATCTCGTGCAAAACATAATAGCTCGCTAACAACGAATTCTTGCATCACCAAATAACGGATGGTCACTAGATCGTACCTTGGTTCGCTAACAACGTTACTTGCATAACGGATGGTCACCAAAACACTCCCTAGCTCGCTAGCAACGCTACCTAATTCCTCAAGAAATCGGATGGTCACTACATGTCAATACACTTGATAATTTCACAAAGTCAAAAGGGTAAGGATAAGGCATGGGAGTATTTATGAAATTGGTTTTAAAAGAAAAAATAAAGTCAAGTCTAATACCCATTGTTGCTAGTTACCGAACAAACCACGAACCCGTAAATGATTATAGTTAACAACCTTTTCCTCTTCACATATCGATCACCAAATATATATGTATATCACGTCTTAGCACATTGGCTAATCGATATCTCAAACATACTTCCTCTTCCTTCATCTACATAATAATATAGCACATTGGCTATAATTGTCATCACATATATTTTTTCTTTCTTTTTTTTTTTTTTCTTTTCGATGACTTATTCATTTTTTTTTCTTTTTCTTTTCACATTTTTTTTTTCAACACCTCTCTTCCATACATCACATCTCCCCCACACTTCGCATAAGCATACACCACAAAAATACAAATAAAAAGTTGCGCATCTTCATCTTTGTCGAAATGGCACATTCAAATAACGAAGTGTAACCAAACTATTAATCATAAAAAACAATCCAACATTCCAAGCAACTAGCAACCAACCGTTTAGACTTCAACTAAGGGTTAGGCTAAGGTTTAAAGTGTAAAATCTTTTTGTATTTTTCTGGATTTAATAAAAAATGAAAAGGATGGCTCGAAGGGTGAACTAAGGGTATCTAGCGTTAAAGATAAACGCTAACAAATGGGTCCATATGGGTGGTTAACTAACCGATGTAGCTAGCTAATATATCATTAGATGTAAACTGAAAGGCCATTTGGTTTAATCCTAAGGGTGCCTCTTTATCACACGTATACACTTATATCACACGAATGCGATCTTACTGCGGTCTGGTAATGATTTACAAGTACAAGTTCTAGAATAAATAAAATCACCGGCACACTCATAGCAAAAGATCCAAGCATAAAAGATGTATGCTATATACGAAACAGGCTCAAATCCTCACAATTTAGTGGAAAGGGCTATAATGTGTGCTAGCAAATGTTATCGATCCCAGAATGGATTGCAATATTAATCGGGACACATCTCGAATTTTTCAAAATTTACATATTTCACCAGTGGAATGATCCAGTTATTCTAATATATTATCCTAAAAGCGTGAAAACAATTAGATCTCAAGGGCAAACAAGAAAAAAAAAATTAAATTGGAAAATTGTTTCGTTTTTTACCATCTAACTTTCCCCCACACTTAAGTTACGCATTATACTCATTGTGAAAAATAAACTTCAAAGCATGTAAAATAGGGAAAATAAATGAATAAATAGTCCAAGAGAAACGAAACTTCCCGGGCCAAGAAATCGCGATCGACTCCATATGATAAGGTGCTAAGCAAATGCTAGCATAAGCTTATGAGATCAATCGATTTCTCTTTCACAAAACATCTCCACACCAAGTATAGTGTCACCAATAATCCAATCTCCAAGAGCTTATTAAATCTGCAAAAATAAACTAAACTACAAAAAACGCGTAAAATCCTAAAACTCACTTTCGTAGGCATCACGATTACATTTAGCGTATGCAACAAGCCTTTTAAACCCCTCGGTGGCCCGAGTGGACGAGTGAAGTCTCGTGAGGGTTTCCAGTGAACATACCCACAAAGTTCAAAATATTTTTTTTATTTTTAAAACAAGTACTTATTTATTCACAATGTACTAAATTAACAAAATTAAAAAAAAAAAAAAAAAAAACAATTTAAGTAGAATAAAAGAAATGATACTCTTGAAAAAAAAAAAAGACATTTAAACTTATTCTATCTAAACACAAACACACAAGAACAAAATATGAAAAATGAAAAACATTTTTTATATTTTACCGATTGGTCCATCCGATCGGTCAGGGTATCCAACCGATCGGTTGGGTTGGAAAATATTTATCGAGAGCGCCGTCCGATCGGTTAGCGGATCTAACCGATCGGTTGGATAATTCTTTAAAAATATGTTCCTTCCAACCGAATCGGATGCTTGCACATCCGATCGGTTGTACAGCTCGGAAAAACCTTTTTACTTACTTTTTTTTTTTTTTTTTGAAAACAAGTTTTACTTAAAACCTTTTTTATTGACAAAATAAAACAAGAAGACTTAAGGTAACAATCACGAAAATAAACACAAGTAAATAAAACACATAAACACATATGTACAAGAACATAATACGACACTTAAAACAAAAATAAACATGAACAATTAAAAGCACAATGAAAGAAAATGACAAGCACATAGACGGAAGCAAACACAATTAATCACGTAACACAAATCAAAACAAAACCATCTAAAACAAGATAATCTTATTCCAAATTAATACGAGACTAGTCTAGACAAGAAAAACACAAACTAAAAAGAAACACAAAAACATGCAAGAGATCACATAACATATAAAACATAAAACTCACAAAACAAGAAAAACACAAAATAAAAAAAAATAAATGAAACAGAAGCCTCCAACCGAATCGGTTACGGGTGGTGACCGATCGGTTGAGATGGATTGGGTGGTCCAGCCAAACGGTTGAATGTCAAACCGATCGAATAGATGGCTCGGTAATTTTTTTTTCTTTTCTTTTTTTTTAAATATTTTTTTTTTATTTTTTTTATTTTTTTATTTTTTTTATAAGTTTCATTTATAAACTTTAACTAACATAAACCAAACATTAAATACTAAAGAAAACGAAAAATAACAAAACTTAAATTTTTTTTTACCGAGAGCTCCATCCGATCGGATGGAAATCCATCCGATTCGGTTGGGATTGTTTGGGTGGGTTTTTTTTTTTTTTTTTTTTTTTTTTTCGCAAACACTTTCGAGAAAACTTGTGAAGCAATCATTGAAATGAGTATTTTTTTTTTTTAGAACACATGAAACCAAATCCCCGGCAGCGGCGCCAAAAACTTGATGCGTTCACCGAGCTTTAAATTTATAAACAAGAATTACCGGTTAACTAGGAACACATTCGGGCAAGTATACCCTAGTCAATTGTAGTATAGAGGTTGTGGTAAGTCAAGGTCGTCCCAAGAGACTTGGTTGCACTCGAGTGTTATTTGTTTGTTTAAGCAAGTAACAAGTTGATGGTTATGATTGTCACGGATCAAACCAACAAGAAAAACAATATAAGAACAATCACACAAAGAACATACATGTTTGGCAATGATAATAAGTGAGTTAGAACTTGGTGTAAGCCTTTACTAGGATTTGGTGTAAGGACTTGGTGTAAGCCTTTACTAGTTTGGAAAACATATTATCAAAGGTAATCATTTCGACCTTTAGAACCAATAATAATTTAGTGTTTTATAAATCAAATATACATAAGTCTTAATCAATTGGTCATGTCATAAAACTTATGCCTAAACCAACAACAAACAAGAGTTCTTTCGACCCTTAACTTTGATGTCATCAATTTGTGAAGTTCTATTTACTTGATGAACACATATTCAAAAGATGTCTTTCGACCTTTAATCCAAATTAAACATTCACTTGTTATGTTTATTAAGTTTCTTATACAATTGTCACAAAGTACAAGACCAAAACATTCATCGACTAATGAATTGAAATCAACCACTATTGAGAATCCCGTCGACATGTAGACCCAACAATGATTAATCAAAACAATAAACAAGACAATATCCAATTTAACCAAATATGATGTTATCAAACAAACACTAATAATATCCAAACATCCTATTATCACAAGTTATCATATAAACCAAACAAGTATTAAGACATCATATCAACACAATCAAAGAAACAAACATGCTTAATATTAAAAGAGAAAATACCAAAGTTTATAAGATGAATTACATGAATCCTCCATTGCCAAATGACCAAGCCAACCCCCCAACACCTTTGGAAAAGGTGAGGGGCTGTTTAAGAGAACTATATTTAGAGAGTTTACATGATAGATATGTGTTGTTGTGATTGTCTCCCTAAAACATGTAAAATGGACTCTATTAATACTTGAACCAAAGCCTAAGGGTATTAATTGGTTTTCTTGGGGACAAAGGGTCATAAAATTCCAGGGAAATGAGTTATGAGAGCCATATGATCGGACATGAGGCTTGATGGCACTTAATTGCATATTAAAAATGACTTTTGAGAAGACAGATTCATCCCTCCGATCGGATGGGCTCCATCCGAATCGGATGCGGGCACATACCGATCGGTTGGGGACAACTTTGATGTAGATTTTTCTCTTAGCTTTCCGTGGCCGCTTGAATCAACTAAATCCGAGTTCGTATGCTCAAGTTATGGCCAAAATGGTGAAGGTGTGTCGGGAACAACGAGTCTTCCAATAATTCTTCGTTTTAGCTTATTTTCTTCATTTCTTTCCTTGTTTCCCCTCTTGTGCTTTATTCCTTGAGTCTTTGGAGTGACAACTTCATGACTTGATCTTCTCGAATATATTCCACGAGACTCGCTTTTGTCGGGAATTCTTCGTACATGCATAAATCTTCGATTATTGATCATTTATTCGTCTTTTTCTTCGTTTTCTTGTACTTGAGCTTCCATGAACCTAAAACATAAATTATACTCAATTAAGTACCATAATTTCATAAAAGTGACCAATATATATGCATAAAATCCACAATAACGCTCCTAAAAACATGTTAGATTTGAGCGTTATCAGTAGTTTTGTTTTATTGTTTTAGTACTCTTTAATTCATCAGGATTGATGGGCTTGTGTCATGTGACTACGGAAGATCATGCACTCCCCTTAGTATTGCTTTCCCATTAATTAAAGTTTATATGTTGATGTCTTTGGTGACTTTTATTAGTGCATTGATAACCTCTGTGTCTAGCTGAGTCTTGCTTGGGTCGCCATGCCCCTTCCTCGTCTATTTATTCTAGCGTCTCTAGAAAAGTAGGATAGACATAAGTAATCATTAAGGGTTTACTCACCGATAAGATTAGAGCCAACGAGAAAAGGTTTAATTATATACACTTCATATAAAACTAGCAATAAAACAAGTGACAAGCTATTTAATTATCATGACAGGTCTTCTTATTGTCTCGAGTATCTATCTGTGTACGTGTGTGCTAATCGCTGATTCGTGCTCATTAGTTTAGTTTTCTATTTAATTATAACCAAACTGTACCAGTCTCTCAGGCTGAACCCCCTTGCGTTAGATTAGGTTGTATAACTAACTTAGGATATTAAAATACTGATTAGAATTACTAGATAATACGTTCCACTCTTAGTGATCGACACTCTGCTTACCATTATATTCATACTGACCGGGTACACTGCTCGTTAAGTGTGTGTGATTGATAAGTCGGCTAAGTATAAATTTAAAACTTGAGTAGGCATTAATACTGCTAAACCGCAACGACACATCACGCGCATCAATTTTTTGAGTTCATTGAGTTAATCAAATGTACTTATTTGAGTTCATCAAATATCCCCCCACTTGAACTTTACTTGTCCCCAAGTAAATCTTAGAATTAATCATATGAAAATGTATCCTAAAAGATATTAGGATTTATTTTTATATTTAAGCATGTATTCGTTTTGTCATAATCACACAACCAAACACTTAACGAAGTAGAAACCAAAATAATTTTTAATGTAAAACAATTCTAAATCGTTTAGTTGCTTAGTCGTGACGAATATTCTATCATAGGCTTGGCAAGTATTCGCATCTCCCCCACTAAAGCCAAGGAGTAACAAGTCTAAAGCGGTAAAAAGGGTTTGTTGGTTAAGGGTTGATCATCCTTTTTAATCTCTATCGATCTCATA
Organism: Artemisia tridentata subsp. tridentata; assembly: GCA_021014915.2. Lineage (NCBI taxonomy): Eukaryota > Viridiplantae > Streptophyta > Magnoliopsida > Asterales > Asteraceae > Artemisia > Artemisia tridentata. Next base: position 53,762,538 of record CP139502.1, on the reverse strand, counting down.
TTCCAGAAAAGGCGACAAAATTACAAATACATGATCGAATCCACGACCACGATACTTGCAATTGCTCAATTCCTTAACTCGAATGGGCTAAAGATAGGACCAAGTAATCTTCACCAATAATATTATATCAAAAAGGGCGACAAAATCATAAATACATAGCCGAATCCACGACTACGATACTTAAAATTGCTCAAATCCCTAATCTCAATAAATCAAATGTTTGGATGAAGAATGATATAGGGTATGGATAATATTTGGGATACAAATTGGTGTAAAATGAAAAATAAACAAAACAGATAAATTAAAATCCTAAGTGTGGTTAATCACTTTCCCAACCATCCCATGAATAAGACTCATATCATTGAATAACTCACGCTTTAACACTTGAAACACACGCTTTAGGTAGACACGAATTATACTCAACAAAATCTCAATCAAAGAATAACCTTAGTTGGCGTTCCCATAACGGCCAACTCCCATTCAATCCATAAATATAATATACAACAACAAATAGTGGTGATATCTCCCACTTAATACAAAACTTTACATAAGTTGGTTAAAACAAACTTCCAACTTTAACTTTTTCTCTTTTTTTTTTCTTTTTTTTTTTTTTTTTGACATCAACATATATGTGTAAAATTTCACAATTTTTCTATCACTATTTTTCCGGATAATTTTTCCACACTCTTCATACTTTCAGAAATAACTGTAATAGTGATAGTAGCAAACACACGAAAAATAAACTAAAAGTTATACAATATTTACTTTCATACCAATTGCATTGTGCAATTTCCCGACCTAACCAAAGATAATGAATTACGCACGCGAACACAGTTAATGTAAGGAAACACACTTTGCCTAAAGCAATTAACCACGGATTTTAATCTACAGGGTAGGCTAAGGTGTAAGGGTGTATCGAAACATTATAACAAATGTGTAAGAAACGAAAGGAATGGCTCTGAGGGTTTTTCTAGGGGTATCTTACTCTAAAAGTGAGAGTAAACAAAGGGTTTATACGGGGGTTAACTAACCAGTGTAGTTAGTTAATATCACATAACATATAAAGGCTATTTGGGTGTAATCCTAGAAATTTACCAATTTAGACAAGTCACTCAAATTATATAGATAATACTCATTATGGTGGTCTCGAATAGTATACAAGCCAAGTTCTAAAGTTTACAAGTCACCGGCACACTAAAGTTTTAATATTTTTGAAAGAATAGAGTTATGTGTGCGGTTATGTAATTTAGACTTTAAGCAAAAACATGCTAAAAAAATTTTAAATTTTGATATATTAAGCGCATTTTAAGCATATTTTGAAAAAGTTTAGGACAAGTAAGTGTTCTAATTCTCCATCCCCCCCACTTAAGTTAAACAACTTCCTCGTTGTTTGTGTCAAGGGTTAAAAACTGGAAAATAAAAGAATTAGAACAGAAAAACTCCCCTGAGATTTGCTCGGTATGATCCTCCATTATTCGTATAAGAGCAAAAATCAACTTTCTTGTGGATGAGAACGTTTAAGCTTCATAAATGATGTATCCACAAAAATGCAAGAATCTATAATACCATTTAGACTTTAACACACCTGAGTTAACAAGGTTCAAACTTGCATAATACATTAGTAGTTAGTAAAAATAAAACCTAAAAAATTAAACTGTAAATCATCAGGTCAGTCGATACGCCGTATCTTATGGAAGAAGATACGCCGTATCGAGCCTAAAATAAATACGAATCAGATTAAAAGATGCGTCGCATCCTTAACCAGGGATGCCCCGCATTAAATAAACTGACAGAAAGTTTTAAAGTCAAAAATAAAAATGCAGAAAATGAAATAAGATATGACCAGCGCAGGTGATGCGTCGCATCTTATGATGGAGATGCACCGCATCTTCTGCAGGTCTGACAGACTCGACACAGAACAGAAAAGTAAAAACTTTTCCTTCGGGTTGTCTCCCGGTCAGCACTTGTCTTTATTCCAGAGTCTTCAAGTTAGACTCACGTTCAGCTCCTTAATACCGATCACTGAAAGAGTCGGAAGCATCGCGCTCCCTCGTCGCCAGTCCAGTAATAGTTCACACTCCTTGCTCGTCCTTAATATCCACGCCATTCTTCTTTAATATCTGTATAAACAAAGTTCTGTCCCTTTCGGGCAGAGATGACAAAATGATAGACGGGAAATTCTTATTATTATATAGGCATAAATATGCAAGGTGGGGTGGTAGTTCAATAAACATATCATTATTCAAATTTGTATTCTCAACTATTCTCCTACGTTTGTTAATCACTTCGCAATCATACCACTCATCATCAGAATCATTAACAATATCGCGCCTAAGTTCGGTAGGTACATTAAGGTCAATAAATTCCTCGAGGTTCTTATGATTAGGATTAGTTGAGTTGTTTTGAATCAATGTTTCTCCCATAAGCCTAGCTTCTAGATCGAGGTCCATACGTTCTCTTAATCCTAGCACATAGACGCCTCTAATTATGCTCTTAGCAGGATTTTGGCACTTATAGACTAGTTTATTGTTCCTTACCTTTAATGAGATTTTTCTTTTAAACACATTAATCTTAGCATGGGCGGTAGACAAGAAAGGTCTTCCAAGGATTAAAGGAATCTTAACATCCTCGGGCATATCTAATATAACAAAGTCTACGGGGAAAACAAACTTCTCAATCTTAACTAGCACATTTTCAGTAACCCCTTCAGGTCGTTTTACCGTTTTATCAGCCAATTCAATAAGCAGCTTAGTTGGTACTAATTTTCCTAGTCCTAGGGTAGTGAATGTCTTAAGGGGCATAACACTAACGCTAGCTCCTAAGTCAGCTAATGCATTATTGAAAGATATGTCATTAATTGAACAAGGTAAAGTAAAACTTCCTGGGTCCTTTTCTTTATGAGGCAAGGCATGTAAGTCGGTTGCAGAGCTCTCTTCTTTCATTGTCCAGATTGCTTTTATCTAATCCCCAATACTGTTCGGAATAAGGCATATAAGAAGTTTGTATAGGTTGGATATTTCCCCTACCATAGCTTTTGTTGCTTGATTTGTTGACTGCATTTGCTGAGTTCATGTATTCAATTTGGAATTTCCCATATTTTTCTTCGATAGTCGTCCAAGTTAATCCTTTAGATTCAATGATAGGCCATAAGAGTAACAATTCATCTTCAGTGTAGCTCATTAGTAAATCATAAGAGAATATCCCATCTTCAATATTGCATAAGCGTTTGAATTCCATATAAGTAGCTTCAAGAGGAGTTTCCCAAGAAAATAAATCGGCATCAATCGTGAGTACATTGAAGTTGACATCTTCATAAACTTCCACTGAGTGGAAGGGCATGTTGGTTTGAGATACGGATTTGAGTAAAGCATCGATCGTAGGTAAGTTGCAAGTAATAGCATCGAAATTTTCGAATGAATCCGAAAGCAAGAGTTCCTTTTCCAATTCTGAGCTTTTAGTAATGCTTAATGCTGGGAACTTGCTCAAGCTAACTTCATAGTTATCACACTCGTCATCACTTTCCAGAATTAACGGCTTTTTGGTGCGGGACTTTTCATTGTGCTTATCTTTCATAAGTTCTTTAGCAAGATATCCGTTCATTGACGTATCTTCCATAGCAAAACCTGTCATCATAGGTAAAATCGTCAGTAGGATCTGTTCGCTAGAAGAGAAATTAATGAATTTAGAAACGAATATAAAGAATAAAAATGGCTGATATCTGCGGACGATGCGCCGTATCCAGAAAGTTGGATACGCCGTATCTTATTACGTTAAAATTTAATCAGACTTTTATTCAGAAAATAGATACACCGCTTATGAATTAGAATGTGCCGTATCAAGTTTAAATTATCAAAAATCGATTATATTTATTAAAATTAAATGCGTCGTATTAACAAAAGCTAATGCGCCGTATTTTCATTACGTTTCAAAATACAAGATTTTTGATTTAGTAGATGCGCCGTATCGATAAAGATCGATGCGTCGCTTCTGTTTAATAATTCGAAAAACTGTTTTTAATTAAAATAGAAAATACGCCGTATCTGTTAAAACAGATGCGTCGTATGGCGTTAGCGTTTAGAAAAATTTCTTATTAAAAACAGAATACGCCGTATCTTGGGGAAAGATGCGTCGTACTCGAATTTATTAAACGCGTTGTATTTTATAAAAATTAAACGCAATACGCCGTATCTGTGAAAACATATGCGCCGTATCGTTTATATCAGCCCAATACAACGACAGCAGAATGCAGAAAAATACAGAAAAAAGAAAAACAAAAATAAAAACAAACAAAAAGAAACAAAAATTACAGAAAACAAAACACACAAAAACAGTAAATATGCAAATTATACAATGAATGCAATCTATCTAATCTACAACAGGGTTAGTGGTTAGAATCTAAAAAAAACTAAAAAGAAAAACCTAATTAAAATACTTAATCAAATTAACAGATAATAACAATTCACTCCCCGGCAGCGGCGCCAAAAACTTGATGCGCGTGATGTGTCGTTGCGGTTTAGCAGTATTAATGCCTACTCAAGTTTTAAATTTATATTTAGCCGACTTATCAATAACACACACACTTAACGAGCAGTGTACCCGGTCAGTATGAATATAATGGTAAGCAGTGTGTCGATCACTAAGAGTGGAACGTATTATCTAGTTATTCTAATCAATATTTTAATATCCTAAGTTAGTTATACAACCTAATCTAACGCAAGGGGGTTTAGCCTGAGAGACTGGCACAGTTTTGTTATAATTAAATAGAAAACTAAACTAATGAGCACGAATCAGCGATTAGCACACACGTACACAGATAGATACTCAAGACAATAAGAAGACCTGTCCTGATAATTAAATTGCTTGTCACTTGTTTTATTGCTAGTTTTATATAAAGTGTATATAATTAAACCTTTCTCGTTGGCTCTAATCTTATCGGTGAGTAAACCCTTAATGATTACTTATGTCTATCCTACTTTTCTAGAGACGCTAGAATAAATAGGCGAGGAAGGGGCATGGCGACCCAAGCAAGACTCAGCTAGACACAGAGGTTATCAATGCACTAATAAAAGTCACCAAAGACATCAACATATAAACTTTAATTAATGGGAAAGCAATATTAAGGGGAGTGCATGATCTTCCGTAGTCACATGACACAAGCCCATCAATCCTGATGAATTAAAGCGTACTAAAACAATAAAACAAAACTACTTAATGAATTGAATACATGCAGGACCTTCTTACAGCTCTTGTATCTTTGTTTGAGGTGTGTCTTGTGCTGCTTGGTCGTCTGGATTCGGCTCTAGGGTTATACAAAAGGTCTCTTAAATTCGTCTGACCTTGGGGTATTTATAGTTTCTGTCTGAGGGATCGATGCGGCGCATTGAGTTGATAGATGCGGCGCATTGACTTAACTTCGCGTGGGGTCCAAGATTAATATATTCTGGAATATTCGTACACCGTCTTCAGATGCGGCGTAACTTGATCTTTGTATGCGGCGCATGTACTTTAGCTGTCTTGGATTGTAACTGGTGAAATCTTGATAGTGATACGCCGTATGTTAGAAGTATATTGCGGCGTATCTGGAGTAGAACGAGCTTGATCTTCTTCTTTGACCAAAGTTTCATATGCGGCGCATGACAGAATTGCATGCGGCGCATTCTTCAAAGTCAGGCAATGGTCTTCGAATTCATCTAAGTATGATATTGCGTCGTATCTGTTGAGTGAGATACGGCGCATCTTCTGGATTTCAGTAGACTTTTGACATCTCGCTTGTTTTGCTCCATAATTAGTCCAAAATCGCCAAGTTTCACATAATGCTTGTTTTTACCTGAGAATTACTAAAGTAAACATTAATGTATCGATTCTCATATATAATATAAGAAAACAAGTCAAATAAATAGGATAAATGATGATAATAAAATATACTTATTTGAGTTCATCATGAGACAATGCCCAAAAAAAGTACAAATACCACTTATACTTTTTCTACCAACATGGTCTGAGTCGGCATACACTATGGTTTCGACACCCGTTCCTTTGGGATACCATAAATCCTAAATGTTGGGAATTAAATATCCTGACTTAGTACTGCCAAGGAGAATTACACTAACAATACAAACTGTTAGTGTATAACTTAAGATTGCTGAAGAAACAACTAATAGTACAAACTGCTAGCTATAAAGAAGGTATTGCTGCATGGATAACTGCTTTATACGATATTGTAGAGGATAAGTATGGAATGGATCTTTTGTATAACTCAATTAGTTAGAAATATACGATAGAATACTTATCTTGTAAAGGACTCCTTAAGACTATAAAAGGAGATCCTAGGTTATACGTTTTGATATATATCAGTCATAGAGTTGTGATAAGATTCAAGGTCATTGTAACCCTAGTGATAGCAAGATCACTCGTATTATTCTTGAAATAATATTGAATCGTTTGGTGTTAATCTTACTGTGTTCATTGTTTATTCAAGTATTACTGTTCCATTAAACAAACCAAAATTCTTCTAAGTGTGGTTAAGTAGATTCCACATACTTAACTGCATACACTCAAAGTATCTCAAACACGTTATAAAGGAGTAACATCCTAAGTGTTTCATAATCCTCTCAAGTGGTATCTGAGACAGGTTGATACTATTGATTTAGAAGAGAAAGTAATGAACATGGAGACTACCCAAAAAAACATGGCTGCTAAATTGCCAAGGCTCAAGCAGAATGAATTTGATATGTGGAGGCTGCGGATAGAACAATACTTCCAAGTGCAGGACTATGCACTCTGGGAGATTATTGAAGAAGAAAACTCTTTTAAGCCTTCAACTGCTACAACAACAGTCACAAGTTGGGGCACTTTTCAAGGGAATGCAGGAGACCTAGGCAACAGGATGGCAGGAGCAAAGGTTATGAGAGCAAGCCCAAGGTTGTGGAAGAAGCTGAGCCAACTTCAAAAGCTATGGTGGCTATTGATGGACTAGGCTTTGATTGGAGTTTTATGGCAGATAATGAGGAAGCACCCTCTGAGATGGCACTTATGGCCGTTTCTGACTCTGAGGTACAATCTGCTAAATTTTGTTCTAAAACATGCACTGCTCTTAAAGAATTAGAAACTCTAAAGAAACACTATGATGAACAAAGGATTGAACTAAACAAAACTAATTACAATTTGTCTAATCATAAAAGAGGTTTAGCAGTCCTAGAAGATCAAATAGTGCATTATAAGAACAATGAATCTGTTTTTGCTGATGATATAGCAGTTCTTAAAAGGGATTTGTCAATTAAGAATGCTGAAATTAGTCTGTTGAAAGCTGAGTTGGATAGAATTAAAAAGGCTAATGAAAATATTCAATTAAGTGTAGAAACCTTAGAATATGCCTCTAAGGGTGGAAACAAAATAATTGAATGTCAGTTAATTAAAAAAGCTAAGTCTGGGTTGGGGTATAAAACATGTCCACCTCCTCACAGAGGAGTGCCTGCACCCCCAGGAATAGACCTAGAGCATACAGGTTTACCAGAGTTTCAACAACCTAAGTTAGAGTATGGTTGTAAACCTAAATAAGACACAAATGCCAATAAACCTGTAGAAATCAGTGAACCTTTTGAGAGTGCAAGTGATGCTTCACTCACTGAGGACAAGGTATCCACTGACAGGAATTTAGATGCTCCAACCATTGAGGATTGGACATCTGATGATGAGGAAGATTAGGTTCTGGTTAAACCTGAAGTAGGAAAGGTAGAAGGAACAAGTGTTCCTAAGATGGTTGATAATAAAACTGTTAGGCCTAAATCAAGTGTTAAACCAATTAGGAAGACAGTTAGGTACTGTGAGATGTATAGGTCCACAGACAAGCCAAGAGGTAACCAGAGGAAATGGAATGACTTCAAGTCACATCAGCTAGGAAGTGACTTTGTCTTGTACAAAAAGGCTTGTTTTGCTTGTGGTAGTTTTGACCATCTTGAGACTTTTTGTAACAACATGGTAACTAGGAATACTAACCAAAGGGTGAACTCTAACAGATCTCACACTCACCCCAATACTGATAGGATAACTCCCAGGAAAAGTTTAATGAATTCTGGGCCAAAACCAATTCATACTGCTAGACCAGCAGTTAGTACTGCCAGACCCTTTAAGACTGTTTACCCTAGACCAGCAGCTAAAGGTACAAAACCAACTTTCAAATATGCTTCACAAACTGCAAAAAGGCCTTTTCAAAAGAAAGCAGTGGTACAAAAATAATTTTGGAAACCAAAGGCTAAAACTGCAAAGCCAGCAGTTAGTACTGCTAGCCAATCAATTAGTACTGGTAACTCTCAAAACACTGCTAGGGATCAAAGGGTTAATGTTGGTAAGGCCTCAGCATGTTGGGTATGGAGACCAATCAAACCCAATGGTGCATTAATTGTTTTGAAAAGATTTGACTATATTGATGCACGAGGAAAACCCAAGTCAGTGATGGCTTGGGTACCCCAAGAAAACTAATTTCCTTATTTCATGTGCAGGAACATTTACAGGAAGATAATGAAGATCAAGGTTATGCAGACAGTGGAAGTTCCAGGCACATGACAGGCAACATGTCCTATCTTTCAGACTTTCAACCATTGGATGGAGGATATGTTACCTTTGGGGGAGGAATAGGAGGAAGAATTACTGGTAAAGGTACTCTTAAAACCGGTAAATTAGACTTTGAAGATGTGTACTTTGTGCAAGAGCTTAAGTATAACCTGTTTAGTGTCTCACAAATGTGTGACGAAAAGAACAAAGTTCTTTGTACTGACACTGAATATCTTATGCTTTCCCCAGACTTTAAGCTTCCTGATGAAAGTCAGGTTCTACTTAAAGTTCCAAGAAAGGGAAACATGTACAGTGTTGATATGAAGAAGATTGTTCCTAAAAAGGCCCTTACTTGTCTTGTTGCTAAGGCCACATTGGATGAGTCTATGTCATGGCATAGAAGACTTGGTCACATAAATTTTAAAACCATTATTAAAATTGTTAAGGATGGTTTGGTAAGAGGCTTGCCTCAGAAAAGATTTGAAAATGACCAGACTTGTGTTGCCTGTCTCAAAGGCAAACAACACAAGGCTTCTTGTAAGCCCAAGATTTTTAACTCTATTGACCAACCTTTGTTTATGCTACATATGGATTTATTTGGCCCAACATCTGTGAGTAGTATTATGCATAAGAGGTACTGTCTTGTTGTTACTGATGACTATAGTAGGTTCACATGGGTTTTCTTTATAGGTTCTAAGGATGACACACCTAGCATTCTTAAAACATTCATTACTGAGATAGAAAACTTAGTGGATAAGAAAGTAAAACTCATTAGGTGTGACAATGGGACAAAGTTCAAAAATAGAGTTATGGATGAGTTTTGTAAGGAAAAGGGTATTAGAAGAGAGTTTAGTGTTGCTAGAACTCCTCAGTAAAATGGAGTTGCTGAGAGAAGTTATAGGACACTGATAGAAGCTGTTAGAACCATGTTAGCTGACTCTAAGTTGACCATCACTTTTTGGGCTGAAGCAGTTAATACTGCTTGCTATGTACAGAATAGGATTTTGGTAGTTAAACCTCATAACAAGACACCATATGAACTTTTTAGGGGTAGAACTCCTGCATTAGGATTTCTAAGACCTTTTGGGTGTCATGTAACTATTCTGAATACCTTAGACCATCTAGGCAAATTTGATGGTAAATCAGATGAAGGATTCTTGGTTGGGTACTCACTAAATAGCAAAGCCTTTAGAGTATACAACACAAGAACTAGGAAAGTTGAGGAAAACCTGCATGTTTAGTTTCTAGAAAATAAATCTAATGTTGCAGGTGAAGGTCCAAAATGGCTATTTGACCTTGATACTCTAACCCAATCAATGACCTATGTGCCAGTTGTTGTAGGAACCTTTTCTAATGATTTTGTAGGTTCGGATGCTGATGATGCAACAAATGAAACAGGCTTGGGAAAGGAGAAAGATCAAGATCACTTACTGATGCCTATATGGAACAGTGTGGATACATCTTCAAAGAATGATGAACCTTCTTTTGAAATAAAGGCATGGAAGGTATTGAAGATGAAAACAATGTAGATGGAGCTGAGGAATAAGAGAATCAAGATAACAGTACTAATGGTAATTGTACTGTTGAGCCGCAAGTTAGTACTGTTGGGCAGAATGTTCATACTGCTGGCCCATCACAGATACTAATACTGCTGATTTCTTAGAAGATGAGGTGGATATCAACAATCTACCACCTACCTATGTAGTTCTCACTACACCACACACAAGGATTCACAGAGATCACTCCCTGGATAATGTGATTGGTGACATGCAATCTGGAGTAAAGACAAGAAAGCAACTCATGACTTCAGACCAACAAGGGTTTCTTAGTACTGTTTATGAAGAAAAGCAGCATGAAGATGCCAACACTTGTTTATTTGTGTGTTTCCTCTCACAATCTGAACCCAAAAATGTTCTCAAAGCCTTAGAAGATTCAAGCTGGGTAGAAGCAATGCAAGAGGAGCTTTTTCAATTCAAGATTCAGAAGGTTTGGGTACTAGTTGATTTACCCAAGGGTATGAGGGTAATTGGCACCAAATGGGTTTTCAGAAACAAAAGGGATGAAAGGGGTATTGTGATCAGAAACAAGGCTAGACTTGTAGCCCAGGGGTAAACACAAGAAAAGGGAATAGACTATGAAGAAGTTTTTGCACCAGTAGCAAGGATTGAAACAATCAGACTATTCTTGACCTATGCTTCTTTCATGAGCTTCACAGTTTATTAGATGGATGTTAAGAGTGTCTTCTTGTATGGTAATATTGAAGAGGAGGTGTATGTCTCACAACCTCCAGGTTTTGTTGATCCAGAACATCCTAATAAGGTGTACAAGGTTGTAAAGGCTCTTTATGGACTACATCAGGCACCAAGGGCATGGTATGAGATTTTGGCTTCATATTTACTAGAGAATGGATTCCAAAGGGGCAAGATTGATCAGCCTTTATTCATTAAGAAGAACAAGAAGTATATCTTGCTAGTACAGGTGTATGTGGATGATATTATTTTTGGATCCACAAGGAAGGAGATGTGTGTAGAGTTTGAGAAACTTATGCATGATAAGTTTCAGATAAGTTCCATGGGGGAACTTACTTTCTTTTTGGGTCTACAAGTAAAGCAATCAAATGAAGGCATATTTATCAGCCAAGATAAATATGTGGCAGAGATACTAAGGAAGTTTTAGTTTGCTGATTTTAAAGTGGCAAGTACACCAATTGATCATGAGAAACCTCTTATTAAAGATGCTGATGGAGAAAGTGTTGATGTACACACATACAGATCTATGATAGGGTCCTTGATGTATCTTATATCATCAAGACCAGATATCATGTTTGTTGTTTGTGCTTGTGCAAGGTTCCATGTAACTCCCAAGGTTTCTCATTTAACTGTTGTCAAAAGGATTTTCAGGTATCTTAAGGGTCAACCTAGGTTGGGTCTGTGGTATCCTAGGGAATCACCTTTTGACTTGGTGGCATCTTCAGATAGTGATTATGCTGGTGCAAGCCTGGATAGGAAATCAACAACTGGTAGATGTCAATTCCTTGGTTGTAGAGTTATATCATGGCAGTGTAAGAAGCAGACAATCGTGGCAACTTCTACAACTAAAGTTGAGTATGTAGCTGCTGCAAGTTGCTGTGGTCAGGTGCTTTGGATCCAAAATCAACTGCTTGACTATGGGTATAACTTTATGAACACCATGATATACATTGACAATAGCAGTACAATTTGTATAATTAAAAATCCAGTACAGCATTCTAAAACAAAACACATAGAAATTAGGCATCATTTTATTAGAGATTGCAATGAGAAAAAGTTGATTCAAGTAGCTAAAATTGATTTTGATCAAAACTTTGCAGATCTTCTCACAAAAGCCTTTGATGTAGGAAGATTTCAATACTTGGTAGCAAGTATTGGAATGCTTAACCCTTAAAGTTTTCAAACTGTGTGTTTTTGTACATAAATTGGATTTGTACGGCTAGGTTTGTCATTAGTACTGTTAAGTATATTTTTGTACTACTAGTACAAAATTTGGACTGTTTTGTTAGAACTGTTAGTCAAATATTTATATTGTTATGAAGCAAGTGCTTTGCACTTTGTTTTCTTGGTTTTGGACTAACAATTGCAGGTATGGAGATTAAGCACAAAGGAATTACAAGTGCATTGTGTCAGCAGCAGTTGGTGGCTTTAGATTGCTGACATTATAGGTTTATGATGGACAGAGTTTGGGGATCCATTAACTAAGGTTTATACCTAAGTTAATTGATTCTTTAAATCTTCTTTCCTGAAATCTTATTATGATAGTTTGAATTGGAATTGACGGCTGAGTTAGTCAGATAGTAACTGACTTAACTCACTTTCTACCATTTTATACTTTTGTATAATGCGTTAGTCTAAGGACATCTGGTAGAAAGAACAGCGAGCAAACGTGAATCTAACACTTGTGTTAGAGGCAACAACTGCCACGAGCTGGAAACCCTGACAAGAAAAGCTCTTTGAATGAGTTTATCTGATCACAAGCAGTTATTTCAAACTGTAAACATTGGTTCTCACACAACCAGAGGTTGCATCAAACCTAAATCTTGATTATGTGTCTATCTTTACACTTAATCCCTTCAAAATGGTTGTTAGCAGTATGGTTTTTCATTCAAATCAAGTTCATACTGCTGAGTCAAATTTTTCTCAAAAAGTTTGTACTGCCAGGCTTAAAGTTAGTGCTGGTAGGCTTAGTTTATACTGCTGGATATACGTTAGTACTGGTGCGAAATAACAGCTTTTTGAAACTAGCCGTTGAGAGTTAGTTGAGATTTTTACTGCTCAAATTCCTTGTTTCCAGGGTTTTCCTATTTGGATATTTTCACTTTTAATCTATTATATTAACCTTATCTTCAATCAAAAGTTAACTTTTTCTTGAAGTCGGTCTAATAGAAACCCTAACAAGCCTTTAATAATATCTCAATTCACTTTCTTCTTCTGTTTTCTACCCTAAAATTACACTATTCACAGCAGTCAAATCATCTTTTACTGAAAAATAAATGGCTTCTTTATCCTTTGCTGACAAACACAATGTGGTCGCTTACTTGGAAAAAGCAGAGGATGATGCAACTTTTCATCAGATAGTGGACTTTTTAAAAGGTACTCACATAAGTCATTCTTTACTCTTAAATCCCACTATCTATGTCTCCCACATCAAGCAGTTTTGGCAGACTGTTACTGTCAAAACATTTGAAAATGGTGACAAATAATTAACTGCTAAAGTGGATGGTAAATCTATCATTATTATTGAATCATCCCTCAGAAGACATATTCACTTGAGTGATGACAATGGTATTAGTGCTATGCCAAACACTGAGATTTTTGAAAACTTATCCAGGATGGGGTACAACACTGAATCACAAGCTTTAACTTTTCAAAAGAGTCGTTTTGCCCCTCAATGGAGTTTTCTAAATCACACCATCCTTCACTGTCTTAGCCCAAAGAAAACCTCATGGGAACAATTTAGTAGTAATATTGCAACTGCTCTCATTTGCTTGGCTACTAACAGAACCTTCAATTTTTCTAAACTCATTTTTGAAGGTATGGTTAAAAATGTTGATAGCAAGACAAATTTTTTTATGTATCCCAGGTTCATCCAAACAATTTTGAACATGAGGAAACATCAACTGCTTCCACACAAAACTGTTTATTCAACACCCAAACTTACCCAAAACTTTTTAGCAACATGAAGATTGCTTCAAAAGGGTATAGTGGGGAAGCAGTTCCTCTTTTTGATTCAATGCTGCAAGCTCAGGGTGAAGTAGCAACAAGCCCAGTTGTCTCCCATCACACACCCACACCATCAGAACATTCACAACCGTCTTCATCAACACATAGGACTACATCCAGACAGGACTCTGATGTACCTCAGCACAGAGTTCCTACACCTCCCAATGTAGCAGATGAGGCTGACTATGTCAGTATGGAAAGGGCTACTTCTACTGTCTCAGGCTTAGAAGCTGGGCAGGACAGAAGTAACATATATAAGACCCAATCCATGGCAACACCAACAGTACCTAGTACTCTTGGTGGAATCCCTAGCCAAACAGAAACTATAGGTGGCTCAAAAACTCACCCTATGGTGGATTATGAGTCTTTGCCCCATGATGTACATCTCCCTGAAGGTAACACATCAGGAAGTGCTAAGGGCAGCTATACACTTAAGGAATTGATGGCCACTTGTACAACATTGTCTGAGAAGGTGAACAGTTTAGAAGCTGAGCTCAAAAGCCATAAGAAAAAGTTTGGAGTTGTCTACACCAAGCTGGTTTTAAAAGTGAAGAAGTTGGAGAATACAGTCAAGTCCCTTAAAAGGAAAAGATCAGCACAGATGGTTGTTTCAGCAAGTTTATCTTCTTCATCAAGCTCATCAGATGATCAGGGTACAGATGATGGTGAGGAATCTTCCAAACAGGGGAGGAAGATTGCCTAGATAGATCAAGATCCAGATGTTTCTTTGGTTCATGAAGAGTATGAGACTCAGGGGAGGCAAGCAGAGCAGATGGATCAAGGTACTGCTGATTTTGAAGAAGGTACCAGTAGTGCAATCCAAGGTACTGCAAGTGTTGAAGATCTTCTTACTGCTGGATATCAAGGTACTGCTAGTGCAGTATATACAAGAAGACCAAGGATTTCAAGAGCAGACAAGGGTAAAGCAACTATGACACAAGAGTATGATACTCAGGGGAGGCAAGCAGAGCAGATGGATCAAGGTACTGCTGATTTTGAAGAAGGTACTGGTAGTGCATTCCAAGGTACTGCTAGTGTTGAAGATCTTCTTACTGCTGGATATCAAGGTACTGCTAGTGCAGTATATACAAGAAGACCAAGGATTTCAAGAGCAGACAAGGGTAAAGCAATTATGACAGAAGAAGAACCATCTTCTAAGAAGCTATCCAAGAAAGAACAAGCTCAGTTAGCCCTGGATGAAGAGTTAGCTCAGAAATTCCATGAAGAAGAGTTAGAAAGGGTAGCTGAAGAAGAAAGATTAGCTAAAGAAGAAAGATTGGCAGCATTTATGTTTGAAAGAAAGTTTCAGACTGAAGAGGAAGAGAGAGTTGCTCAGATTCTTGCTGATAAGGAGTTAGCTGCAAAGCTTTAAGAAGAAGAAAGATCTAAATTTACCAGTGAAGAACAAGAATCAGCCACTAATGACTTGTTGCAGGAGATTAGAAATAAGCAAAGTAAAAAGAAAGCTTATAAGAAGAAGATTCCTTCAAAAAGTGAGCAGTTAAGGTATATGAAGAATTTCTTGAAGCATCAGGATTACTGGAAGGAAAGTTACTTCAAAGGAATGTCTAATGAAGAAATTGAGAAGGCATACATTGAAGCTTATACAAGAATTCAGAGATACTTAAAAGATGAAAGTGCAATTATTGAGACTGAGCCCAGTAAAGGTGAGAAAAAAGGAGCAGAGCTATTAGAATCAGATGGATCCAAGAAGCAGAGAATAAAAGAAGAAAAGCATGATGAATCAGTTGAGGAAGAATCAGCTGAGAAAGAAAAGGAGTTATTAACTGATGAACAGGTATATGGAATGATGGTAGTAGTACTAGAAACTCTTAACATTGATCCCCTTCAAGCCAAGCATCCTATTATTGATTGGGAAGTATATTCATATGGAAGAATCAAGGGATGGAAGATCATCAGGGTAGGAGATCAGATTGAATTTTATAAGTTCTTTAAAGATATGATAAGAGCCTTTGACAGAGAAGATTTGGATAAGCTGTGGAGCTTAGTTCAAGAAAGGTTTAGATCTGCTAATCCTACAGATGACAAGGATAAGGAGTTATGGGTAGAGCTGAAGAGTGTTAGGATTTATAAAAAGTGATGGTCATCGTCGTTATTATTTCCGTATTAAATGTGTCATTGTATAAGTTAGTTTATTAAATTAATGGGCTTGGACTTAAGTTTGTAATGTAATAAGCCCATGTATAAGCCCAACCTAAGTCCAAGCCTATCCATCTCATTTTAGTATAAATAGAACCTCCCTACTCCATTTGGGAGGTTGGTCCTCAAAGTGCTCTCAAGGTTCAAGCTAGTCATTTTAGGTTTTTGTATCAAAGTGTAAGTGTGTGATCTAATAAAGCTAGTATTCCATGTTCCACTCTTCTCTTTGATCTTTCCTAGTGTTTGTTGTGTTGGTTAGGATAGATTTTATGCTATAACAAGTGGTATCAAGAGCAAATACAAAAAATTAAAGATCTAGGGCTCGTTACTGTTCATCAGTGGAGCATTGATCGAGTTTCTTTGATTTAATCGAGGTTCTGTGCTTCATAATCGAGTTTCTGAACGAATTTTGTAACTTGATCGAGTTTCTAGTTATAGTAGTCGAGTTTCTGGAACAGTTAGTCGAGTATCTCTTTTCCCTAATCGAGTTTCTGGCTAGTCATCGAGTTAGATGATCTAGTCGAGCTTCTTTGATCGAGGAAGTAACTTAATCGAGATTGGTTAAGTTGATTGAGGAAGTAACTTAATCGAGATTGGTTAAGTTGATCGAGGAAGTAAATTAGTTAAGATTGGTTAAGTTGATCGAGTTTGTGTACCTTGATCGAGTAACTGGTTCCCTTAGTCGAGTATCTATCTAACTTGATCGAGTTTCATTTAAGTTAATCGAGTTTCTTGGTTACCTTGATCGAGTTTCTCACAAGATTAACTAGGTTAGTCGAGTTTCTACATACCTTGATCAAGTTTCGTGACCTAGTCGAGCTTCTGAGCAACATAGTCGAGTTTCTTTACCTTGATCGAGTAACTTGGATAATCGAGTAACTACCTTGATCGAGTAACTAGGTTGATCAAGTAACTACATCAAGTAACTTCATCAAGTAACTTCATCTAGTAACTTCATCAAGTAACTTCATCAAGTAACTTCATCAAGTAAGTTGATCAAGTAACTTCATCAAGTAACTTCATCAAGTAACTTCATCTAGTAACTTCATCAAGTAACTTCATTAAGTAACTTCATCAAGTAACTTCATCTAGTAACTTCATCAAGTAACTTCATCAAGTAGCTTCATCAAGTAACTTTATCTAGTAACTTCATCTAGTAACTTCATCAAGTAACTTCATCAAGTTTCTTAAGTGATCATCTAGTTTCTCAAGATTGTGAACCGTAACCAACCTTATCCTAGTTCTTTAACCGATCCAATACCATCTTAACCATACAATAACAACAATGACTACTCAACAAGACATCCATGCCGCCGGTGCAGAAAACCGTCCTCCAATGTTAGAAAAAGGTGGTTATCTTCCATGGACGAGTCGTATGCTTCGATACATGAGAACCAAGCCTAATGGAGAAGGTAGACTCTTGATTAAATCCATTGAGAAAGGTCCATTCAAGCCTCGTAAGATTGAAGTAACAGCTGAAAATCCAGATGCAACACCTCCCGTTGAAGCAACATACCGAATCCAAGAGGAATCGGATTATACACCAGAAGATTGGAAGCAAATTGAAGCGGATGACTTGGCAATGCACTTAATCCAACTCGGTTTACCACAACACATATTTTGTGCTGTAGATAGTTGTGAAACTGCCTATGATATGTGGGAACGAGTTAGACGGCTCTGTCATGGCACCGAAATTGGTAAACAAGACATAGAGAACAAGCTTCTAACTGAATGGGAGAAGTTCACATCCACTCCAGCTGAACAGATTGAATCTTACTACACACGATTTTGTACTCTAATGAATGAGTTGATCAGAAAAAAGTTGGCTCCAACCCAAATTGTTTAAAACATCAAGTTCATCAACAACCTTCCAGAGGAATGGGGACGATATGTCACTATTGTCAACCAAACAAAGAACCTTCACGAGGTGAACTATGATCAGCTCTATGACTTTTTAAAGTAAAACCAAGCAGAGGCAAATGAAGTCAGAAAAGAGAAGTTAGCAAAACAACATGATCCTCTTGCACTCATTGTCCAAACACCTACACCTGCAACAGTAAATACACAACCCTCCTCATCTTCATCCCAACACTTCATGCAACAACAATACAATTCTCAAACACCGTTCTACCCACAACAACAACAAGTAATCCCACAACAACAATACCCGCAACACCAAGAACCCGATCTTAATGATCAAGATGAGTCAACTGCTGCTTTGACTCAAGCTTTTGCTTACCTAACAAAAGCATTCCAAGGACGCTACTCCACACCCACCAACAACAATCAACGAATCTCATCAAACACTCGCAACAAGCAAATTGCACAGCCGAGTTTCAACATGGGACAGCAAGGACAGATGGTTGGGAGATATGGGAATCAGCAGGGATATGCTCCACGATATCAGATGGGTAATCAGAATGCAGGGCAGTATGTTGGTAATCAGATGGGTCAGTATGCAGGAAATCAGATGGGTACAGCTGTTGGTAATCAAAGGGGTCAGAATGTTGGGAATCAGTTTGGGAATGTTGTTGCTCAGGGAGCTGGGAATATGACTCAGGGTAATTTGATGAAGTGCTTCAACTGTCAGGGTATTGGTCACATGGCTAGGAACTGTCCTGACAAGCCGAAAAAGAGGGATCCAGCTTATTTGCAGAAAGCATTATTGTTGGCACAGAAGGAAACGGCTGGGTTACAGTTGAGTGCTGAAGAGAATGACTTCATGGCTCTTATGGATGATGCAGAAGATCTCGAAGACATCGATGCAAACTGCATTTTCATGGCAAATCTCCAGGAGGCTAAGTACGACACTGATTCGGAAGCACCTCCTGCTTTTGACACCAATGCGGTTTCTGAGGTACAACCATATGCTACATGTCACAATAATGAAATGTTTGATATGTCACCTCAAAATGAAAAGCATCCTGCGACTCCTAATCTCACTTACGATACATATATGGACGAACCAAGTTGTAGCAATACTAATTTGGTAACTCCAGATATGGATTCTAATGGAGACTTCGAGTCACAGCATACTGAGAATGCTGAGGAAATACGTGCTTTGCTTGAATCATTATTGCAAAATTGTAGTATTGAAATAGAGAAAGTTAAAAAGGTCAATCGCGATGTTAAGGCCGCGAATGAAAAATTGACCACTGAGCTTGAGAGTTATAAGGATAATGTAAGAGCTTATGATTTTAATAACAAACGACAGTCAGAACTTGAGGTTAGTTTAAGAAATTCTGAGTTGAGAGAAAAACATTTGCAAATCAAATTTGACACCCTAGATGTTAATTTGAATGTGCAAATCAAATCTCTAAACAAGGAAATTTCTGAATTAACCAACCAGCTTTCAAAACAAAAATCAACTTGTTCTAATCTTGAAAAAGAAAAGAAAGAGTTGAATGAAAGGTTTTCGAAACGTGAAAAGGATCTTCTTAAAGAGATCACTGACAAAAAGGAAACCATTGCAAAGTTGGAAGATTTGCTTGTAAAAACGGGTCATTCTACACAAACAATCAATTTGTTAATTAACGATCCAAACCCGATTTTACATACAATAAAGAAAATGGCTATCGGTTGTGAAAACCCTTATTATCTCAAGAAAGCTCAGAAAGAACAGAATGTGTTATATAATGGTAGTGTGCTAAATGCTTCACATGATCCTCCCGAGGTTCATGATTCTGATGAAACGATTGAGCTTTCCAAAGAGAGTAGAATTAAAATGAAACAAATGAACCGAGAATTTCAACCAATTGATTATAACAAGCTTAATACAGATTTTGGAGTTCATCTTGTTCAAAAAGAGTCACCAATGTTTTTCAAAAGACCAGTGGCTGTCGCAAAACGAATAGTTGTCTCAAAACATCTGTCTAACATCGAACAAATGGCATCTAAAAACACTTGTGACACAAGTGCAGCTAGACTATATTTGGTTGATCTTAAACAGAGAATTGAAACACTTCAACGTATTGTGGCATCCAAAACAAACAGTCAACAGCTAGACTGGTTTCCAAGTGTTAATACTGAACTGAAAAAGATTTTTGAAACGGAAATTAATCCACATATTGCTGCAATCTATGCGATTGTTCAAAATGTGGAACATAATCTTTGAAAGAATCAGCAGAATTCGTTAAGGACCACAAATCCTTAGTGAAGGAGGCTAATGAATACTTGGAACGCATAAAGGTTTTGGAACAACATAATGACATACTCTCTGAAATAGCTCTATCGACTAAAATTATGTCTATTATTTACCAAACATATTCTGTTGAGGATGATGAAAGACTTCGGGCTGAGACTTCTGAAATTGTTATAAAATATGAAAAGGCACTTGCCAAGATCGAAAAACAAAATGTCACATATTTTAAACAACTTGATCAGAAAAAGGAAGAATGCAAGTATGACAAATTGTCGTATGAGCGTTCCTACCACAACATGCAAAAACAAATTGATCTTTTGAAATCTCAGCTTGACAGTCAAAAAGGGAAGGGTGAGGAAACTAAGGGTATAGCACCATCAACCCCCTTGCCTAATGAGAAACAAAAAGAGAAAGCTGTTGTCGAAACATCGAATGTAATAGCACCTGGTCTTTATAGGATTAGTCCCACTACTGCGTCTGCCTCTACATCTAAAACATATAGGGCGGTAGACAAAAGTAATAAAGATAATCCAAACGAGATTAGGAATGCTACAACAACATATCAGGACAACAACATAAATTCTAATGAGTGTGCCTTACCTTCTACAGGATTAGAAAGCATCTCTAGGAGCAGACGACTGTCTAGGAGCAATAACAAGAAAACTAGTGTCTCTCCTGTTTCTGAGAGTGCATGCAAGAAAGTAGAAGAACACCCTAGAAATTTAAAGCTTTCTAATAAGAAACAAATGTCATCTGGATGTAATGTTAAGACTAGTGTTTTGAATGCATGTAATGACTCTGTTTGTTTAATGCACAAGAAATCTTTGTCTCTAAATACTTGTGATGATATTATTTCTGATACTGTGAATGATATGCCTGAACAGAAAAAGGTTCCTTTAGTAACTAAGGCTAAGTCTAGATATATTCGAAGACTTATTGCAAAAGCTAGGAAAACCACTAGTAGCCTATTGCCTAAGGATCACCTTAAGTTTTGTGTATGGACACCAACGGGTAGAATGTTTACATTTAAGAATGGCACATTAGAAATAGTTCCCAATGCTACACCAGAAACCATCTCTAAGTGTGATTCACCTGTTACATCTAACCCCTTGGAACCAAATGTTAAACGGTTTCCATATACAAAATCATCTGTTCTTTGCAGGTCATTGAAATTTGTCTTTGGATCGTCGACTCGGGTTGCTCCAAGCACATGACCGGGAATCTGAAGCTGCTGATCAACTTTGTATGGCAGTTCATGGGGACTGTACGGTTTGGGAATGATCATGTTGCAGCTATTCTGGGTTATGGAGATCTTCAGTTTAGAAACTACTTGATCACTCGGGTTTACTATGTCGAAGGGTTGGGACACAATCTGTTTTCAGTCGGGCAATTTTACGATGCAGATTTAGAGGTGGCATTTAGGAGAAATACTTGCTTTGTTAGGAATTTGGTGGGGGATGATCTCTTAATTGGGGATCGTGGCACCAATCTCTATGCAATAGACATAAACCAAATGGCCTCTTCATCACCAATTTGTCTCATAACTAGGGCAAGCGAAACAAAGTCCTGGCTGTGGCATAGACGTTTGTCCCATCTTAACTTTGACACCATAAAAAAACTTGTCAAAGACAACATCATCAATGGTCTCCCAAAATTCAAATACACCAAAGAACACTTATGTCCATCCTGTGAGCAAGGAAAGAGCAAAAGAGCAACATATAAACCTAAACTCGTACCTAGTTCGATGGATAAGTTACATTTGTTGCATACGGACTTATGTGGCCTAATGAGAGTTGCAAGCATAAATGGGAAGAAGTATATTCTTGTAATCATCGATGACTATTCAAGATATACATGGGTAAAGTTTCTGAGGTCGAAAGATGAAACAACAGGCATCATCATCACCTTTCTGAAGCGGATTTAAGTTCTACTTCAAGCTCTAGTAAGGATAGTAAGAATTGATAATGGCACAGAATTCACAAATCAGGAGTTAAGAACATATTTTGAAGAATCTAGTCTTACTCAACAGACATCAGCTGTTAGAACTCCACAGCAGAATGGGGTAGTTGAAAGAAGAAATTAAACTCTTGTGGAGGCTGCTCGCACAATGCTGATTTATTCTAGTGCACCGTTATTCTTATGGGCTGATGCTGTTGCCACTGCTTGTTTCACTCAGAACCGATCCCTAGTTCATCCAAGATTCAATAAAACCCCGTATGAACTAGTAAACAACAGAAAACCGGATATTTCTTATCTTCATGTATTTGGCGCTTTGTGCTATCCAACGAATGACAGGGAAGATCTAGGGAAGTTGAAAGCTAAGGGTGATATTGGAATCTTCATTGGTTATTCGGAAAACTCGAGGGCATTCAGGGTGTATAACAGGAGATCGAAAAAGATCATGGAGACGATGAATGTGAAGTTTGATGAAATTTCACAAATGGCGACCCAATGACTTCCGGACATATCAGTTCGGGACTCGCACCTCAAGGAGCTCAATCAATTCATAACGAACAACCCACAAATCAGGAACTGGATAATTTCTTCGAGTTTATGTATGATGAATACTATGGTGGCGCTTCGACAAATGCATCTAACCAATGTTCCGCTGCACCCGCTCAAAATCAACAACCACCACCACCACCACCAAATCAAGATGCATCCACAACATTCGAAGCTGACGCACCAACTCCCTCCACATCATCAACATCTACTCCACCATCTCTAGTAATTGAAATTGTTCTACCAAGAATTGATGAGCAAGAACAAAATAATGTTGTGTTAGATGAAGAACCATTTGAAAATCCGTTTGCAACGGATTCTGCTGAATCTTCTTCACGGTTACATGAACCATCTCACACATATTTTTCAACTCCAAGGTACCCTTCTACGTTACAGTGGACAAAAGACCATCCAATAGAACAGGTTATTAGTGAACCCATAAGGCCAATTCAGACTAGAAAACAACTAAACACCGATTGTGACATGTGCATCTATGTCTACTCAGTCAGTCTCATAGAACCTAAGAACATTCAGGAAGCAATGGCAGATAATGCCTGGATTGAAGCGATGCAGGAAGAACTTCTTCAATTTCAAATCCATGACACCTGAGATTTAGTTCCAAGACCAATTGACAGACTCTTCATTGATCTTAAGTGGTTATGGAAAAACAAAAAGGATGAAGAGATGACTGTAATTCGCAACAAAGCTCGTCTAGTGGCGAAGGGATACAGATAGGAAGAGGGGATAGATTTTGAAGAGTCATTCGCGCCAGTTGTAAGGCTTGAAGCAGTCAGGATTTTCTTAGCATATGCGGCTCATAAGAACATCATGGTTTATCAGATGGACATCAAGACAACCTTCTTGAATGAAATTCTGAAAGAAGAAGTGTACGTGAGTCAGCCAGACGGTTTCGTTGACAAAGATCATCCAGAATATGTCTACAAGCTAAAGAAAGCAATCTATGGTTTGAAACAAGCCCCACGGGCGTGGTATGACGAGTTATCATCTTTCCTACTTCAAAATAATTTCACCAAAGGAACAATTGATCCGACCTTGTTTACTAGAAAATACAAAAATGACATTTTGATTGTTCAGATTTACGTGGACGACATAATATTTGGGTCCACTAATCCGCAACATTCAAAACATTTTGAAAATCTCATGAAAAGCAAATTCGAAATGTCCATGATAGGTAAATTAAAATTATTTTTAGGCTTACAAATTCATCAATCCCCACGTGGTATTTTTCTTAATCAAGCTAAATATACAATTGAGATCTTGAAAAAACGTGGAATGGAAAATTGTGACTCTGTTGGTACTCCAATGGTCACCTCACCAAAAATAGGCGCTGACTTATATGGGAAACCCATGGATCCAAAGAAATATCGTAGCATGATTGGGTCTCTTATGTACTTAACTGCTAGCCGACCAGATATTCATTTTGCTGTTTGTTTACTTGCACGGTTTCAGGCAAGGCCTACCGAACTTCACCTCCAAGAGGTTACACGGATCTTTCGGTACCTACGAAGAACCATAAACATGGGACTTTGGTATCCGAAGGATTCAGAGTTTACACTGATAGCATTTTCAGATGCAGATCATGCCGGTTGCCAAGTTACAGCAAAGAGTACATCAGGCGGAGCACAATTTTTGGGAGAAAAGCTAGTAGGCTGGTCATCAAGGAAACAAGACTGCACTGCATTATCAACCGCAGAAGCCGAGTATGTGTCTCTATCTGCGTGTTGTGCCCAAGTTCTTTGGATGAGGACACAACTCACAGATTATGGCTTCTCTTTCGATCGCATACCTATGTATTGTGATTCGAAAAGTGCCATAGCCATCTCGTGCAACACTCGAAGACCAAGCATATTAGAGTCCGCTACCACTTCATAAAGGAACACGTCGAAGAGGGTACTGTTGAATTATTTTTCGTGAAGACTGAATATCAACTCGCCGATCTATTTACTAAAGCCCTCCCAAAAGAGCGGTTTGAAAACTTAGTTTGTCGAATTGGAATGCGAAGCCTAACTCCCGAAGAGTTAGAAAGTCTTCTCGAATCTTTGTGAATTATCTCATGAAGCTTCGCATGTAAATATTTTTCAAAAAACAAAATATAAAAATAGAAAATTTCAAAAAGACATAAAAAATATAAAACTCAAAAACCAAAAATATTCTTCTCACGACATGTCTCTCGTCTAATCAATATTCTGTACGTATCTAGAAATGTCATTCAACAATGATACGGGCATGTACAGATGCTTGAGCAGGAGTTCATTTAAATTTTTTCCAAAACATGTCGTTTCTCAAATTTTCTTCATTAAGGCTTTCGTATATTTCAGTAAGAAACCCGTGCTTTATTGTGAAATCTTTTATTGTAGCTTGGGTACTCCAACTCGAAAAGATTTCATATAAAGGCTACATTGATAACTTCTGATTATTTCTGATCAGGACTCGCAATGTTAATGGCAAAAAGCAAAAACCGTGAGCACTTAACAAAGATTGTTTCAAAAAGATTTTTCAAAGTCTTTCTATAAAATTTTGTGCTCACACAAACCTCGATTCGCCCCCGGTTAAATCCTTAAATGCTTTTAAACTCAAATGTTTAAACATACGCCTTGTTTAAGGGGGAGTTCAAAAAGAAAAATGTTCCGATTTCATGCTAAAATCAGTCTGTCTCTCCAAAACGTTTCATTTTAATCAACTATTTTCAAAAATATCACTTCATGCTATTTTTGAGGGGGAGAATGAATGGTAATTTGGTATAAAGGGGAGAGGACGTGATTAAAATGTGATCTAAGACAGTGGTTTGAATCTCAAGACTCAGTTATAACCCTCGAATTGACGAAACTAAATGTCCGTTATCGAAAAGACATGTCCTGGACGGGTAATAATTTCAAGCGTGTCTCGCAAAGGACTTGTCTGAGTAGAATGTACCAATTCGAGAGATGATCATTGAATATGACCGGGACGGGTAATAATTTCAAGCTAGTCTAACTAGTGATGTAAGCGTGTCTCGCGAAGGTCATGTTCATTGAAAATCGATCATTTCAAATGTGCGAACTCTACCCAACATGTGCATACTATTTCAAAAATGCATGAGCACATGTGAAGGGGGAGTATTTCAAAAATGCAAAACTCTCAATGTGTTAACCAAATGTGTTTACTCATGAACACTTTGAGAGATTTTCAAAAGGTTTCATGGTTTGTGATCGATAATCTAGGATAATCATGGAGAAATAAGGTGATTATGATTAGGTTATGTCCAATGATCCGCCAGAGCCGGAGGGATCTACCCAAGGACGATTCCAATAGTTTAGAATTAGAAGTCCTTAGGTAAGATTGAAAAAAAGAGTAAATGAGAAAGGAGAAATAATGGGTTGAAGAATTAAAAAGAAAAGTTTATGAAAGGGTGAAAAGAAATAGTCCTCCATGAGAACTTAGGTCAGAAACCGGGTCAATACATCTGCTATCGGTACTCACTAAGGTGATACTGATATTGAAGACAAGACGTCATGGACCCAGTGACGCATTGCACCACCCCTCCTATCCACTCAGATATCTCTCAAAAGATATTTGTTTCATGTCTCACGGAGAACACTACATAATCTATCGACCTCTCACTCCGAGATGCGTTGATATTGAAAAGGTGGCACTCTGCTCCATGCCTCCGACGACTAAAACCAAAACGCACATTATAGAGTCTAGAGACATGAGATTCATTAAAGATCTCCTAGGAACACTTCCTATGCAATACACTTGTGTTCATCTAAAAGGATACAAGTTGTATGAGTCTTAATGAGATCTAAGGATCTTGCCTTATATCATGATGGTTACGTGCTTCAAACGGTCTACAGTCTTGAAGTGATACTTTAGTATACTTCAGAGGCTCTCAACGGCCTTGGTCAAGATTAGAGAAAGTTTTCACATTATGCTGATAACGATCTCAAAATCTGAACCTATAAGCGCTGGACTATTTATTGCTAACTGTCTTATGCAGGTACCGACGAAAGTCCATTTACCATCATCATCTACAACGACGACGCATCTGGACAGAAGAAGTAGATCAAGACAAGATTGACCAAAAGACGATTCTTTGAAGATCACATAGCATGAAGGAACAAGAACAAAGACTATTATGCAACGACACACAAAGCACAAGGAAATGAAGACAAAAGACCAACTCACTCCTAGCATCATTTGAATAACCATCCCTTAGGGGGAGATTGTTAGGATTTATAAAAAGTGATGGTCATCGTCGTTATTATTTCCGTATTAAATGTGTCGTTGTATAAGTTAGTTTATTAAATTAATGGGCTTGGACTTAAGTTTGTAATGTAATAAGCCCATGTATAAGCCCAACCCAAGTCCAAGCCCATCCATCTCATTTTAGTATAAATAGAACCTCCCTACTCCATTTGGGAGGTTGGTCCTCAAAGTGCTCTCAAGGTTCAAGCTAGTCATTTTAGGGTTTTGTATCAAAGTGTAAGTGTGTGATTTAATAAAGCTAGTATTACATGTTCCACTCTTCTCTTTGATCTTTCCTAGTGTTTGTTGTGTTGGTTAGGATAGATTGTATGCTATAACAAAGAGATTATATGAACCAGATGTTACTGATACACTATGGAGATTTCAAGCTCATGATTTGGCTACTACTTGGAGGTTATTTGATAGATGTGGTGTTCATCAGGTTGCTACAAAAGCAGGAGTACAAGTCTACATGCTAGTAGAGAAAGATTATCCACTGAGAGCAGGAATTTTATGGGTATTGATAGGTACTAGACTTGAAGTAGCTGAATACTCAGAAATGGCTAGAGAGTTGATAAGAAAAATCTATCAGCAATTTGAAGACACAAAGGTCAGAAGATAGTGTTTGGAAGAATCCTCACATCCTCATTTAATTCAGAGAAACTTGATGGTAAACCACAAGTTTAGGTGGGAATTAAATATTCTGACTTAGTACTGCCAAGGAGAATTACACTAACAGTACAAACTGTTAGTGTATAACTTAAGACTGCTGAAGAAACAACTGACAGTACAAACTGCTAAGTTTGTACTGCTAGCTATAAAGAAGGTACTGCTGCATGGATAACTGCTTTATACGATATTGTAGAGGATAAGTATGGAATGGATCTTTTGTATATCACAATTAGTTAGAAATATACGGTAGAATACTTATCTTGTAAAGGACTCCTTAAGTCTATAAAAGGAGATCCTAGGTTATACGTTTTGATATATATCAGTCATATATATCAGTCATAGAGTTGTGATAAGATTCAAGGTCATTGTAACCCTAGTGATAGCAAGATCACTCGTATTATTCTTGAAATAATATTGAATCGTTTGGTGTTAATCTTACTGTATTCATTGTTTATTCAAGTATTACTGTTCCATTAAACAAACCAAAATTCTTCTAAGTGTGGTTAAGTAGATTCCGCATACTTAACTACATACACTCAAAGTATCTCAAACACGTTATAAAGAAGTAACATCCTAAGTGTTTTATAATCCTCTCACTAAATGTGTAGTACCTTTAATATATCTAAATATTCGTTTAATGGCTTCAAGATGGGATGTTTTAGGATCTTCTTAAAAGTGAGCACATAGACAAACACTAAATATAATGTCCGCTCTACTAGCCGTGAGATAGAGTAAACTACCAATCATTCCTCTATATTTTGTGCTATCCACGGATTCACTTTCGTCATCCTTTGTGAGTTTGGTTTCAGAAGACATGGGTGTTTTCATAGGTTTGGAATCTTCAAGACCAAATTTCTTAAGCATATCTTTGATGTACTTAGATTGGTCGAAGAATATCCCATCTTCTAATTGTTTAATTTGGAGTCCTAAGAAAAATTTTAGTTCTCCCATCATACTCATTTCAAACTCGTCATGCATGATTTTTTTAGAAATCATCGCATAACTCTTGACAAGTTGATCCGAATATAATGTCATCCACATATATCTGAACTATGATAATATGTGATCCCTTTTTCTTAGTGAAAAGAGGGTTGTCTACTAGGCCCATGGTATACTTATGTTCAACTAGGAAAGTCTTAAGTCGATCATACCAAGCTTTTGGTGCTTGCTTAAGTCCGTATAAAGCTTTTTTAAGTTTGTAGACATGATTTAGATTTTCAAAATCGGCAAAGCCGGGAGGTTGTGCGACATACACTTTCTCATTGATAAAACCATTTAGAAATGCACTTTTGACATCCATTTGAAAATGTTTAAAGTCATGTGTACATGCATATGCAAGTAGTATTCTAATTGACTCAAGCCTAGCAACTGGAGCGAATGTTTCGTCGTATTCTATACCTTCTTGTTGATTGTAGCCTTGAGCTACTAGCCTAGCTTTGTCACTAGAAACTACACCATTTTCATCCATTTTGTTTCTAAAAACCCATTTTGTTCCAATTATGGTTTGACATTTAGGTTGAGGGACTAATGTCCAAACATCATTTCTAACAAATTGGTTTAGTTCTTCTTGCAATGCTATAACCCAAGATTCGTCTTAAATAGCCTCATTTATATTTTTGGGCTCAATTGTTGAAATGAAACAAAAGAAATTACTTTGATTTTGAACTTTTGATCTTAAGGTTCTTTCATTAATTTCTCCTATGACGTTATCTAATGGATGACTTCTAGATTCTTTGATATCGACTATTTCCTTATATAAAGGTTCATTTTCTTTATCATTATCTAGATATTCTTGGTTTTCAACCATTTGACTTTTAACTAAGTCATCATCTACCAAAGGTGATGTCTTAGAGGGAGGTGGACTTTCGTCGAATGTTACGTTCAACGATTCCTCGACTCTTAAGGTTTCTTTGTTTAAGATGATGTAGGCTTTACTATTTTTTGAGTATCCAAGGAACACACCTTCATAATACTTTGGGTCAAACTTGGTGAGATAATCCTTAGTGTTTAAAATGAACCACTCGCTTCCAAAAACTTTAAAATATCCTAAAGTAGGCTTTTTGCCACTATAAAGTTCATAAGGTGTTTTATTCAAAAATGGTCTTATTAGGACTCTATTTAAGATGTATGTGGATGTGTCAACGGCGTTAAACCAAAACTTTTGTGGTATATTTTGTTCATTTAGCATTGTTCGACTCATTTCTTGAAGTGTTCTATTTTTACGTTCTACTACACCGTTTGATTGAGGAGTTCGAGGAGCCGAGAAATTATGTGTTATGCCATTAGCATCACAAAAAGCTCCAAATTGAGTTTCGTTATCAAATTCACGACCGTGGTCGGTTCTAATTGACACAATGCTATTTCCTATTTGATTTTGAATTTTCTTACTTAGAATTTCAAAATTTTCAAATGCTTCATTTTTAGTTTTCAAAAATTTAGTCCAAGTATACCCAGAATAATCATCTACTATGACCAAAGTGTAGAAGTTTCCTCTATAACTTTGTATAGCGGATGGACCAAACAAATCCATATGCAATAGTTCTAAACACCTAGATGTGGACACCATGTTTTTAGCCTTATGGCTATTATAAACCTGTTTCCCAATTTTGCAAGCATCACAAAAGTGTTGGTCGTATTTCAACTTGGGTAGCTTCCTAACTAGTTCCTTAGATGATAGAGATTGGATGAGTCTCATATTTGTGTGGCCTAAGCGTCTATGCCACAGAGTTGAGTTGTCGTCTAAGGAGGTGAGACAAAGTTTGTCTTTAGATGTTTTGTCTAATTTCATAACGTATATGTTATTCTTCAAAACACCTTTTCCTACGGTTATACCATTTTTAAGTATCTTACTTCCGTTTTGACTGAAAAGGACGTCATACTTTTTACGGCATAGTTGACTAATACTAAGCAAGTTAAAACCTAAGTTATCTACATGAGCAACATCATCAATAGAGAGAGAGAGAGAGTTAATATCACATGACAAGACTTAATATGAAGAACAGACTTAAGTCTGCTGGGTTACAAAGTTAAGTCTGTTAGTTGTATTTTGTAATAGTTAAGTCTGCCTTTGTATTGTTAAGTCTGGTAGGTAGTATTACGTTGTTAAGTCTAGTTGACTTATTAGTTAAGTCTGTTTATGAAAGATAGGAAAGTTTGTTAGCTATAAGTTAGGAAAGGATACGTAGTTATCTTTAGAGAAGATACGTATATCCTTCTACACGTTTTGTATCTAGGGTTTCCTTGGTGTATAAAAGGAACCCTAAGGCTCAATAGTTTGCACGAACGTACGTGTGTTAGTTGTGTGCGTATTGATTGAAAGAATTAGTAATATACGAAGTTAGTTTTTGATATTGTGTTCTTCGTTGTTGATTGTTTAGATTCCGCATAAACATTCAATTCATTGTTAGAGTTTCTCAATTAGATTGATTTGGATTTATTCAAGTCGTCTAACAAGTAACAAAGGCTACTTGGATCCATAATTCGTGTGGACCTACAAGTGGTATCAGAGCCTGTAGAGAGACTCTGAGTTCGAAGAAACACAGATCACTCAAACAAACCCTACAAAATGTCTGTCAAGAATGGTGATGCATTCTCAAACCACAACAGTGAAGATGAAGTCTCAAACCATGAAGATGAAAAATCAGAAGCTGGCACATCCAACAACAAATCACAACCACAAACCATACCTGCCACAACCACCATATCAAACATAAAACTCCCTATTTTGAAGAAGGATGAGTATGACATATGGGCTATGGAGATGGAGCACTATCTCGAGTATAGTGATAACGTGGTCTGGAAGGTCATACAGAATGGGAATTCGAAGAAGAGGATTTCGGTTGGTAAAGATGGAGTGGTTAGGGTTCTTCCACCTGTGTCTGCCCCAGAAATTCATGCAGTAAAAAAGGAGAGAAAAGCTAAAAACCTTTTGTTGATGGCACTTCCCAAGGAGCACATGAGAAGGTTTCATGGCATGGATGATGCCAAGGAAATTTGGGAGGCTATCAAGAAAACTTTTTTGGAGGGAATGTAAACTCCAAGAAGATGCAGAAGGCTGTTCTTAAACAGCAATTTGAGGCATTCAGTGTATCCAGTTCAGAGGGATTGGAAAAAGGCTATGATAGGTTTCAACAACTTCTATCACAATTGGAGGTTCATGGTGCAGTTGTGTCTGAAGAAGCTGCAAACCACAAGTTTCTTAGATCACTACCAATAGAATGGTCAAGTGTGACAATGACCATGAGGATGAAGGATGAAATTGACACCATGACAACTGATGACCTGTACAACAATCTTCGGGTTTTTGAACAGGAAATCCAAGGAAAAGCATCTTCAAGTTCTACCAATGTTGCCTTTGTTTCTTAAAACAAGGGAAGCACTAACAAGGTTAAGTCTGGTGGTCTTAGTTCTGGTGGTTATGAAACTTCTTCAAGCAGAATGAGAGAAAGAGAAGTACCAGCTGGCTTTGCTGATGAAGTTGTTTATTCTCTATTTTCCAAGAATTCAGAAGAACTAGATCTTCAAAGTGATGATCTTTAACAGATAAATGATGTTGATGTTGAGGAAATGGATATTAAGTGGCAAATTGCTTTGATTGCACTTAGGATGAAAAAGTTTTACAAGCAGACTGAGAGGAACATCAGGTTTGATGGGAAAACAGCTGTTGGGTTCAATAAGAAGAATGTGGAGTGCTACTATTGTCACAAACCGGGGCATTTTGCTAGGGAATGCAGAGAAAAGATGGCTGCTGATGAGAAAAAGAAGAAGGGTTATGACTCTCAAGATGATGACAAGATGAGGAAGAATCAGATGAGCATGTTGACATTGGAAGCTGGAGCTGTGAATTGGGATGAGCACACACCAGAGGAAGAAGTGCCAAACCATGCACTTATGGCTATTGGTTCCAGCAATGAGGTATCTTTGTGTTCCAAAATATGCATTGATTCATACAATCATCTTAAAGCTTTGTGTGATGAATAATTAAAAGAAATAGGTGACCAGGAAGTAAAAATTCTTGCTTATACTAAGGCTGTTAAAACTTTAGAAGCACAAATAGTCAACTATCAAAATAAACAAGCTTCCTTAAATGAAAAACTCACCTTTCAGGCTAATGAAATATATGAGAAAGATGAAAAACTGAAAAGATATAGGAGAATAGGCATGAAAGCAGTGAAAGAAAGGGATGAATTGCAAAAGATAGTTGACTCATGGAAAAATTCTTCTAAAAATCTGTTTAGACTGGTTGATTCTCAAATGAGCTCTATAAGTAAAATTGGCTTAGGTTATGAGATTAAGTCAGATAGTGAAGTTCTAAGCTATGAGGAAGAGATGGACAGATCTGTGTTCAAATGTAGAAAAGAGGATTCTATTGGTAGACCAGTGTACAATAGGTTCATAAAAACTGATGATTTTAAAAGGGTGCCACCTCCATTAAGTGGAGATTACACTCCTCTACAAAAGGAAGACCTTGATGACTTTTTATTTGCGTATGGTAAAAAGGGTCCTCAATATCCTGAGACAGGCAACTCAGATGACAAATCAAGTGAATACTCTACTTGTCAAACCAATGACAGTGAAGGATCCACTAGAGATGTCTCTGAGCAGTCTAAATCAGAATCAGTGAGTGAACCTCAAGAAGTTTCTGAGTCAAAATCTGTCAAACATAGTGAACCAGTTGTGACAACACCTGAAACTGATACAGATAAACCTAGTTGTGATACTCACATAAAATCTCCTAGGGATTCTATCAAGAATCAAGAGTCACCAAAATCTGATAGGATGAGAAGAGAGTATAGGAAAAACTACACTTTTGGTCCTAAAAGGTGTTTTGTCTGTGGTAGTCTAAGTCATTTGATTAAGGACTGTGACTTTCATGAAAATAGGATGAAAAGAGAGGTTGAACTTAGGAAGCACAAGAGTGTTAATACTGGCCATATGAATGTTAAACCAGTTTGGAATAATGCAAACAGGATTAATCATGCAAATAAGTTTGTTTCTAGACCAGCACAAATGAATACTAGTAGACCTCAAGTTAATTCTGTTAGGTCACAAGTTAATTCTGGTAGAACAAATTTTAATTCTGGTTGGCCAAATGTTAATTCTGGTAGGCCTAGTTTTAATTCTGGTAGGCCTAGTTTTAATTCTGGTAGGCTTAGATTTAATTTTCGTAGGCCTCATGTTAACTCTGTGCAGCCAAATGTTAATTCTGGGTGGTTTAATCATTCTGGACCCAGACAACCAGTAAATAGACCACAGGTGAACTCATATAATCAAAGAAACAATTTTTATAAACCTCATTCACCTGTGAGGAGTCCATTTGCTACAAATACAGCACAAATTTCACAACTAAGTGCTGTAAGGGAAAATGGGGAATCTGCTGTTAAGACCCCAGCATGTTGGTCTTGGGATCCATTTAAGAATACACTTACCCACGAATCCAAGAACAACAGTGGATCAAGTTCATACAAGACTTATAAATATGTTGATCCACAGGGCAGACCCAAGCCTTCAGAGGCCTGGGTCCTAGAGAGAAACTAATTTCTCTACTTTTGTGCAGGAACATCCACTGAAGAACATGGAAGACAAAGGCATATTTGATAGTGGGTGCTCTGGGCACATGACTGGTAACAAGAATCATCTGAAGGATTTTCAAGAATTCAAAGGAGGTTCTGTTACCTTTGGAGGTAGCAAGGGGCAAATTACTGGTAAAGGAAGGATTGTTGTAGGCAATTTAGAATTTGACAATGTATCTTTTGTAAAAGAACTAGGGCAGTTTAACCTTTTCTCCATATCACAAATTTGTGATAAGCAGCATAAGGTGCTTTTTAGTGAAACTGAATGTTTTGTATTGACTTCGGACTTCAAGATGCCTGATGAAAGTCAGATCCTTCTTAAAGTTCCTAGACAATACAACATGTACAGTTTTGATATGAAGCAACCTGATCCTGCAAAAGGTTTTGCCTGTTTGCTTGCAAAAGCCACATTGGATGAATCTAAATTGTGGCATAGAAGGTTAGGTCATGTTAACTTTAAAAACATAAATAAACTTGTGAAGAATAACCTAGTTAGAGGATTGCCTTCAAAAGTTTTTAAGAATGACCATACCTGTGTAGCTTGTAATAAGGGCAAACAACATAGGGCATCTTGTAAGGCTAAGTTAGATAGGTTTGTTTCTGAGCCTTTGCATACCTTACACATGGATCTCTTTGGCCCTACATTTGTACAAAGTATCAACCATGCTAGCTACTGCCTTGTCATCACTGATGATTGTACTAGATTTTGTTGGGTGTTCTTTATGTCTAGGAAAGATGAAACAACTCCATTAATTCAAACTTTCATTAGGCAGATAGAAAACCAACTTAATAAAAAGGTTAAGATTCTTAGGTCAGACAATGGCACAGAATTTAAGAATAGGAGCATGATTGAGTTTTGTGGTAATAAAGGAATCAAGCAACAATATAGCAATGCTAGAACTCCACAGCAGAATGGAGTTGCTGAGAGAATGAACAGGACCCTGATTGAGGCAGCTAGGACCATGCTAGCAGACTCACTCCTACCCACAACCTTTTGGGCTGAAGTAGTAAGCACTGCTTGCTACATTTTCAATAGGGTTAGAGTGACCAAGCCTCAAAATAAAACACCTTATGAGCTTATTTTTGGCCATAAACCAGTTGTTAGCTATATAAGGCCTTTTGGGTGTCATGTGACCATTCTTGATACATTGAGTGTGCTTGGAAAATTTGAAGGAAAGTATGATGAAGGGTTTCTAGTTGGGTATTCACTGAATAGTAAGGCCTTTAGGGTATACAATTTAGTGACCAAGAAAGTAGAGGAAAATCTTCATGTTAATTTTTTTGAAGAAAAACCCAATGTGAAGGGACTAGGTCATAGATGGATGTTTGACATTGATTATTTAACTGACTCTATGAACTATATTCCTGTCTCTAAGGAGAATCAAGCTAACCCTGATGCAGGTTCCATAGAAGTAACTAACCATGCAGGTATACAAGTTACTTCTGATTCAAGCACTGTTGAGCAAGACAAGGAAATTGTGGAGCTTATTGTGATTCCTACCACAGAAGTCAAACATGTTGCAGCTAATGAAGGAATAAAGAAACCTTCTACAACAAGGAAGGAGACTATGATCAAGCCTCAAGCAAAAGACAAGAAGGCTTCTCCTTCTAAAGTATCAGAAGATATTTCATCTTTCAGAAAAGAAGTGAATGCATTGGCTGACAAACACCTTGGGAAGAAGGATACCAGCACTACCTTGGTTAATTCTGGTAGTGAATTCATTAATTCTACTGCCAGTACTAACTTAGTTAATTCTGGTAATGATGCTGTTAATACTGCTCAACCTGAATCTACTCTAAATGCTGATCTTGATGATTCTGAGATGCCAGAACTTGAGTTCTTTGATAATCCAAATGAAGGTATTTTTGATGGGGCTTCTTATGATGAAGAAGGAGTAATAACTAACTCCAACAACTTACCCACAAAAGTGGATGTAAGTCCAGCTCCAACACTCAGAATTCACAACATTCATCCCAAAATTCAGATAATTGGTGATCCCAAGTCAGCTGTTCAAACCAAAAGTAGAGTGCAAAAGCTTCCTGAATCTCATGCACTTATCATGTCTTATTAAGAAGCAACAAAGGGTCAACCACAAGGACCAACAACATTGTCTGTTTGCTTGTTTCCTTTCTCAGAAAAAACCCACCAAGGTCTCTGAAGTACTTGAATATGAGAGTTGGGTGGAAGCAATGCAGGAGGAGTTGTTGCAGTTCAAATTGCAAAAGGTTTGGGTTCTGGTAGATCTACCTAATAGGGCTAAACTGATAGGCACAAAGTGGGTCTTCAGAAACAAAAGGGATGAAAGAGGAGTAGTTGTTAGGAACAACGCAAGATTAGTAGCACAAGGGTATAGACAAGAGGAGGGGATAGATTATGATGAGGTTTTTGCTCCTGTAGCCAGGATTGAGGCTATCAGGTTATTTTTAGCCTATGCATCATATATGGGGTTCATAGTCTATCAGATGGATGTCAAGAGTGCCTTTTTATATGGCACTATTGAGGAAGAGGTATATGTTCATCAACCTCCTGGTTTTGTAGATCCTGCTTATCCCAACAAGGTGTACAAAGTCATTAAAGCATTGTATGGTCTCCATCAAGCTCCCAGAGCTTGGTATGCAACACTCTCCAAGTTTCTTGAAAAGCATGGGTACAAAAGAGGTGTGATAAACAAGACCTTGTTTATTAAAAGGTACAAGAAGGATATCATTCTGGTCCAAGTTTATGTGGATGATATCATTTTTGGCTCTACTAAAAGGTCTTGGTGTGAAGAGTTTGAAGGCTTAATGAAGAGCAGGTTTGAGATGAGCTCAATAGGTGAGCTTACATTTTTCTCAGGACTGCAAGTGAAGCAAAAAGAAGATGGCCTCTTCATTTCTCAAGCCAAGTATGTTGCAGAGATTTTGAAGAAGTTTGACTTTACAAATGTGAAGAATGCAGTCACTCCCATAGAGAACAAGCTGCCATTGACAAAGGATGAAGATGCTAATGATGTGGATGTGCACCTCTATAGATCAATGATAGGTTCTCTAATGTATTTAACGTCCTCTAGGCCTGATATAATGTATGCTGTGTGTGCTTGTTCTCAATTTCAGGTTACTCCCAAGACTTCACATCTTCATGCTGTGAAAAGAATCTTTGGGTACCTAAAGGGCAAACCCAATTTGGGCCTTTGGTATCCTAGAGAGTCATCTTTTGACCTAGAAGCCTATTCAGATAGTGACTATGCTGGAGCAAGTCTTGATAGGAAATCCACAACAGGAGGTTGTCAATTCCTTGGAAGAAGATTGATTTCCTGGCAATGCAAGAAGCAGACCATTGTGGCTACATCAACAACAGAAGCTGAGTATGTAGCAGTTGCCAATTGCTGTGGTCAAGTCTTGTGGATTTAGAATTAAATGTTGGATTATGGTTTGAACTTTATGAATACTGTAATTCACATAGATAATGAGAGCACTATCTGTATAGTTAAGAACCCTGTATACCACTCTAAAACTAAGCATATAGAAATAAGGCATCACTTCATTAGGGATTACTTTGAAAAGAAGCTAATTAGAGTGGAAAAGATACACACAGATCTTAATGTGGCAGACCTATTAACCAAAGAATTTGATGGACCTAGGTTTAATTACTTAGTGGTTAATATTGGTATGATGAACCCATAGCTCAGTTTAAGGGGAGGTTACATTTAAGGGGAGGCTATATGTAAAGTTTGTATATTACAACCAGTACTAAGTAGTTAATTTTGATTAGTAGTTAATTCTGATTAGTAGTTAATTCTGATTAGTAGTTAATTCTGGTAGTCTTAGAAGTTAATCTTGTAGTAGATTTAATACTAGTTATTGAAAAAAAAAATTGTAGTAGTTTTAATTCTGGTAGTTAATTTTTCTTTCTTTATATTGTAAAATTGTTTGTATGGTTTTCTTGGTTTTCTTGGTGTTGGAACTAACATTTGCAGAAAACACATGGATTGGTGATGATCAGAGGCCTTGCTATTGCTTTTTATGAGTGTTTGTCTGATTCCTTGGTTAAGTCTGGTGAGTCAGTGATTAAGTCTGGTAGTGTAAAATGTAATTAGTTTTATTACCGTTAGGTCTGGTCAGTCAAATAATGATTTTTCAGATAAAATAATACCGTTGCGTATTTTTCGAAAAAGAGAAGTATATAAGGATAAAATTTGATAAATATCTCACTTTTATTCATTATTTGCTTCCAATTTTAAAAAAATCATTATTTTCGGCCTACGCTACTCTATTTTGCACTACAACTTCGCAAACCTTAACACGATTCCCAACCAGAACTTAATCATTATCTCATCTATGGCTTTTCTAAAGTTTTGTGACAAGCACAACCAGGTCGGTTTCTTGAAGAAACCAAACAAAAGTGAAGGCTTCGAGCAGATTGTGGATTTCTTGAGAGGCTCTTCCATTCGGTATGCTTTAACTCATAATCCTACAATCTATACTTCCATAGTTAAGCAGTTTTGGGGGTCGGTTACCTCTGAAACTCTTGCTGATGGGACACCACAATTAAGGGCAACCATAGATACTCATGAATTCTTTGTCACTAAAGCATCCATAAGGAGTAGTCTTCAGTAGGATGATGCTTCAGGGGATTATATCTTGCCTAATGATGAACTTTTGGAGGGTACGAAAAATATTGGATACCCCACTGATGGTAATTTTACTTTTTGGAAAAGCCATTTTACACCACAGTGGAGGTTTTTACTCCATCATTTACTCCATTGCCTAAGTCCCAAGAGTGGTGGATGGGATCAGTTTATGTTGGGTTTAAATGATACTGCTGCTACTTTGAAGATTCTGCTGCTAAGTGTGTTATTCTGCTGCTCATGGTTCAAATGGAAATATACTAAGTATGATTCTGCTGCTAGGCATAATCATTCTGCTGTTAGTATATTCATTCTGCTGCTGGTGATATTTGAAGTATGATGAAATAAGCTAAGTGTCAAACTGCTGCTAGCCCAAGATGATCCTGCTGCTAGAGTTTGATTCTGCTGCTTATTGGATATGTATAGTTTGTTT
The DNA here is from genome assembly GCA_021014915.2 of Artemisia tridentata subsp. tridentata. Taxonomy (NCBI): domain Eukaryota; kingdom Viridiplantae; phylum Streptophyta; class Magnoliopsida; order Asterales; family Asteraceae; genus Artemisia; species Artemisia tridentata. The sequence continues at coordinate 53,723,401 of CP139502.1, read as the reverse complement.
ATGGTAAAGATACGATTAGATATTATTCTTGTATAGAAAGTTTTGTAACCGACTAGGACTCCTTATGTGTATAAAAGGAGGATCTAGGGTTAGGGTTAGAAGTCGATTGTCCTAGCATACGTATTGTCTTGTAATCACTTCAAGGTTCGTTGTAACCCTGTTACTTTTGAGTAACCGTATATTAATATATATTGAGGTGAAGGTTGAGAGAATTATCGTGTGTTATTGTTATTCTTCTTAAGATTAATTACTAACTTCCGCATAGTAATTAATAAATCGTTCATAAGCAGTTTCTATACCTATTGCTTTAGGTTTATATCTAAAGTAATTAACAATATCGTTAAGCTCAACTGGGATCAACAAGTGGTATCAGAGCTTGTGATCTAGAAACTGATACCGAGAAGAATTTCGTAAAGCTCAGATCTGTTCATCATCAAAAGCAATGGAGTCTGAATCTCATCATATGGTTACTGCATCCAAGGTTCCAATGCTCAAGGTTGGAGAATATGAACTCTGGAAGATGAGGATAGAGCAGTACATGAAGATGTGTGATTACACAATGTGGGAAATCATACAAACTGGTGATACTCTACCTAAGACTGGTGCTGATGGGCAAGCCGTACCCATTAAAACCAATGAAGATAGGGCTCAAAGGAAATTGGAGATTAGGAATCGTACTATTCTCTTAATGAGGATACCTAATGAGTACCAATTGGCCTTCAAAAACACCAAGTCTACCAAGGATTTGATGGCAGCAATTGAACTCAGATTTGGTGGGAATGAAGCCACCAAAAAATCAAGGAAGAATTTGCTAAAGCACGAAATTTGAAACTTTCACTGCATCAAGCAATGAAAGTATTGATGGTACTTATGACAGGCTGCAAAAGTTAGTGAGTCAGTTGGCGCTTCTTGATGTCACTATTGCCAAGGAAGATATTAATCTGAAGTTTTTAAGGAGTCTTGCACCTGAATGGAATACTCACACAGTTGTCTGGAGGAACAAGGCTGATTTTGATGCTATGAATTTGGATGATTTGTATAAAAACTTGAAGGTCTATGAAACTGAGGTAAAGGGTTCAACCAGTTCTTCAAATTCAAACAACCTTGCTTTTGTGTCTTCTAATAATAAGACTTTTGGGAATACTCAAGAAACTCATTCTGCTGTTGGTCATACTGGTTCTGCTGCTAGTTCTACAAATAGTGACAACATTAGTGATGCTGCTATTTGTGCCTATTTAGCTGAACTCACAACAAGTACTCCAGTAATGAGTCAGGATCTAGATCAAGTTGATCCTGATGATTTAGAAGAGTAAAACAGGTAGCTAGGAAGAAGAGAAGAACTAAGTCAGTGATAATGAGTGACTCAGAGCAAGAAGAAAGTGATGAGCATAATTTTGAAGAGGTGACTGCAGATGATATGAAAAGGGTTATGGATTTTACAATTCATAAACCTCAAGAAGAACCAGAACTAATCAATGCAGTTCCATTGGACTCTAAACATCCAATCATCTCCTATACACATGATATTCTGGATGGTAGTGAAGCATGGTGGGTGATCAAAAGGGCAAATGGTGTATGTCAAAAATTTGTTAGATTCTCACAAATGCTGCATTATATGGATAGGGATGATATTGTTCAGCTCTGGAGGTTATATAAGGAGAAGTATGGGGATAGAAGACCAGATGTGATTTCTGAAAGATTACACTACTACTACCTGAAGAACATGTTTGAGCCTGATCCAAGGGATATGGAATGGATTGATCTGTTACACTCAACTAAGGTTCATAAATGGTACCTATTTCAATCATGTGGAGTACATGAGTTGATTGGTAAAGGTGTAGGTGTGTATATTCTGGTGGAAAAAGATTATCCCTTGAATAATAATACTGCTGTTATCACTGAGATGCTACAATATGGAAAATTGAGGTTACAAAGACCATTTTTGTCAGATCATCAAGCATATGAGTTGGTAGATAAGTATCAAAAGATTCTGAAATCAAAGACTTCAAAGTAGTAAGTGTTTGGAAGCATCCTCTTTGTGTATGTTTGTGCTTTGGAAGAAACTTGTATATTTTGGGAGAAAATATCAAGTTTAGGGGAGGATTGTTGGGTTTAAATGATACTGCTGCTACTTTGAAGATTCTGCTGCTAAGTGTGTTATTCTGCTGCTCATGGTTCAAATGGAAATATACTAAGTATGATTCTGCTGCTAGGCATAATCATTCTGCTGCTAGTATATTCATTCTGCTGCTAATGATATTCGAAGTATGATGAAATAAGCTAAGTGTCAAACTGCTGCTAGCCCAAGATGATCCTGCTGCTAGAGTTTGATTCTGCTGCTTATTGGATATGTATAGTTTGTTTATGGTAAAGATACGATTAGATATTATTCTTGTATAGAAAGTTTTGTAACCGACTAGGACTCCTTATGTGTATAAAAGGAGGATCTAGGGTTAGGGTTAGAAGTCGATTGTCCTAGCATACGTATTGCCTTGTAATCACTTCAAGGTTCGTTGTAACCGTATATTAATATATATTGAGGTGAAGGTTGAGAGAATTATCGTGTGTTATTGTTATTCTTCTTAAGATTAATTACTAACTTCCGCATAGTAATTAATAGATCGTTCATAAGCAGTTTCTATACCTATTGCTTTAGGTTTATATCTAAAGTAATTAACAAGATCGTTAAGCTCAACTGGGATCAACAAGTGGTTTGGAAGCAACATTGCTTCTGCATTGGTCTGTCTTTCACTTGGAAAGACTTTTAATTTTTCAAAACTTATTTTTGATGGCATGGTAGCAAATGTCAACAAAAAATACAAATTTTTAATGTACCCAAGATTTCTGCAAATGATTTTGAATTTGGAGTCTAAAAATAAATTGCAGACTTATGTGAGTGTGGCTTTCACAACTAAAATCTTTGCTAATATGAAAAGGGGTTTTTCTGGAGTATATTGGCCACTTTTGCCTGCTATGCTTTCTGGTGCTACTAACATTGCAGGTACATCAAATGCTGAACAAGTGGAGCAAACCCAGGAAGTCCCAAGATCACCCACACCACAACTGAGATCACCATCACCAACACATCAGGAGGCTGAACAACAACCACCTTCACCTGTGCAACAACCACCATCACCCACACCCACACCACCTTCACCTCAACAAACCCAAGTTCCAACTCAAGTCCAAGAGGAGGATGTACAAACTATGTCTGTGGAAGAAGTCTTAACACTAGTTCCTAAGCTGGTTCAGAGGATAAAAGTGTTGGAAAAAGCAAAGGAAAACCATGGGCAAGTCTATTATCACATTGGTCAGAAGGGTGAAGAAAATGGAAAAGGTAATGAAAGAAAAGGGGGTTGCTTTTGATGATCAAGAGGGTGAGGATGAAAATTCTTCCAAACAGGGGAGGAATTTAGATGAAGAGCAGATTTTTAAGACCCCAGCTCAGGATAAACCAACTTATGTAGAAGATATAAGTCCTGAAGGAAGGGAAGCAGCAGAAACATTAGCTCAATCTCTGATTAAAATCCAACAAGAAAGGAAGAAAAGAAGGCCAAAAAGGAAATTGATAATTGATGAAGAGATTGAATCTGATGAAGAAATGTTAAGTCTGCTGAGGGTGTTAAATTTGTTGGTATTGAGGATAAGTCTGGTGGGATTAAGTCTGGTGATAATATTATTTCTAGTGTTAATGCTGGTGAGGAAATTAAGTCTGGTGGTCAAGAAAAGTCTGGTGAGCTTATTAGTTCTGCTCATGAGGAAAAGTCTAGTAATGAGGAACAGCCTAAAACTCAAAGGGAAGGAAAACAAATTATGATGGAAACTCCTAAGCCCAAGAAATCAAAGAGACAAGAAAGAGAAGAGGAAGCATCTCTAGCTGAGATTGCTAGGATACAAGCAATAGAAAAGGCTGAGATAGAAAAGGAGGAAGAACAGAAGAGACAAGATGAGATGCTTGCAAGAAAGCTATCAGAAGAATTTAATAATGATCCTCTGATGCAAATGATTGAAGAAGATGATGAGTTGAGGGCAAAGTTGGAAGAGCTTAAAGCTGTTAAAGGATTGACAACAGAGGAGAGAGCAAAGCAACTTGCAGAATTCATAAATGCAAGAAGGGATTCAGATACCTTGGGAGAATTTATATCAAGCATAAAGAAAACTCAGAAGAAAACCAAGGCTCTCAAGAAGATGCCTAAAGCAGAACAAATGCATGGTATGAAGATGTATCTAAAGAACATGATGCACTCAACCTGGGAAAAGATGAGAGAAAAATCATTTGAGGAGATTGAAGCTAAATATCTGAGTGCTTATGAGAGGGATCAAGGCTATAGGCCAGTGGATTATGAAGATTCTTTGAGAAGAAGCTTTAAGAAACAGAAAGTAACAGAGTCTGAGCCAGTTGTAGAAGCTGAGAAAATGAAAGAGAAAGTGTCTGAAGTTGAGAAGGCATCTGAGGATGTTAAAGAGGAAACAGAAGTTAAGAAGAAAGTTGTAACTTGGACTAGAAGAAAAAGTATAGCAAGAAAGAGTAAATCCAAGAAGAAAGTACAAGAGGAAGATGAATCAGAAGAAGAAGAACCTTCATCTGAGGGTTGTACTATGGGAACAATTCCTGAAAGCTCTAAGGAACCAGCTAAAATTGTCAAATATCAATAATCAGGACTGGACAAAGAGCTGCTTATCAGATCATAAGGGAGGACAACACTGATGTTGTATACCTTAACTTTCCAGGAATATTGAATGATGTGAGTAGAGAAGATATCATGGATTTGCACAAGTTGGTAAATATCAGACATGGGGACAACAGACCTGAAGAAGAGTTTGAAAGGGTCTTTTGGGGAGATTTAAAAGTAATGTTTGAGCCACCTTCAGAGGAAGATGAAATCTGGAAGCTGCTAGATCAACAAAGAATTGTCAGTTGGAGATATTTTCACACTTGTCAGGTACATTGCTTATCTTTGGAGGAAGCTCATATTTATATGCTTGCAGAAGTGGAATATCCCCTACCATCTTCAGTCTGCAAAGAAATGATGAAGAAGAATTGTGTGCAGACAAGAGGGATGAAGTATATGAGAAGATATTGGATATGATTAAGTTGCAGTCATTAAAGGAAACATTTTTGAGAGATTGAAAGTGTTTGAAAGAATTTTCAAGTTGTTAAGTGAGACTAAAGGAACTTCTCACTTGGTGAAGGTGCATAGCACTAACACAATAAATGGTTATCAGTCCACCATGTCTAACCCACATAAGGACTGGCTAATCCAGAGCAAACGGCTCTGGTAAAGATATTTCAAATCCGTTAATGGTTGACAATTTACCAAAAATTGTATGGTATTCAACTCACCATATCTGAGATAGTGAAGAGTTGGCTAGCCCACAAGAGTATGGCTTGTGGTAAAGGCTGTGGAAAACCATACATGGTAATCAATTCACCAAGGTGAGGTGCAATTCCACCAAAGAATTGGCTAGTCCAAAAGCAAACGGCTTTTGGTAAAGACTACACAAATCCGTTGATAGTTGATGATTTGCTAAAAATCATATGGTTATCAATGTACCATGGTCTTACACACCAAAACATTGGCTACTCCAGTAGTTAATGGCTATCTGGTAAAGAGACATCAAATCCATTAATTTTCAATGATTCACCTCTCACAGGAGTTTACACACCTGGAAGTGATGAGAATAGTATGAAACTTAAAAGAATTGATGTACAAGTAGTCATGGTTGCTGAAAAGATCAGATGGATTGCATATCAGATGGTGAAAAGATTATTCAAGATCAGATGTGATATTTTTGAAGAGTTAGAGATAATTCCAAGAGTTCAAGATTCAATCCTCAGAAGCTTATTCAGAAGGAACTTGAAGTTCATGAAGCATGAAGATCAAGTTAGGGGAGGATTGTTGGGAATTATCACATGACAAGACTTAATATGAAGAACAGACTTAAGTCTGCTGGATTACAAAGTTAAGTCTGTTAGTATTATTTTGTAATAGTTAAGTCTGCCTTTGTATTGTTAAGTCTGGTAGGTAGTATTACATTGTTAAGTCTGGTTGACTTATTAGTTAAGTCTGTTTATGAAAGATAGGAAAGTTTGTTAGCTATAAGTTAGGAAAGGATACGTAGTTATCTTTAGAGAAGATACGTATATCCTTCTACACGTTTTGTATCTAGGGTTTCCTTGGTGTATAAAAGGAACCCTAAGGCTTAGTAGTTTGCACGAACGTATGTGTGTTAGCTGTATGCATATTGATTGAAAGAATTAGTAATATACGAAGTTAGTTTTTGATATTGTGTTCTTCGTTGTTGATTGTTTAGATTCCGCATAAACATTTAATTCATTGTTAGAGTTTCTCACTTAGATTGATTTGGATTTATTCAAGTCGTCTAACAAGTAACAAAGGCTACTTGGATCCATAATTCGTGTGGACCTACATTTTACTTTTAAGCTTGCTACCAAACGTAACATTGCCTCCGTCGTACACTTGGTAGGTTGAGAAAAGGCTTTTGTTTCCCGTCATGTGCCTTGAACACCCGCTATCTTTTATCCATTCGTCCGGTTCTAACCCGACTTTCAAGCATACCTAAGTTAAAGAAAAACTCAAGCGTTTGGTCCCCAATATCTCATGGGTCCATTTGGGTTAAACATTCCATTATCTTGATTCATGAATGGAAATGGTGGATATGGGTTCCATGGCAAGTAGTTGGGACCTTGATAACTTCTAGGTAAGTTTGGATTCCAACTATTTTGATAATGATGTTGTGTGTTGTAATTACTCTTTGGAAAGGGGCGTTTGGGAATAGTAGTCATAGGTCTTTGTTGAACTGTTTTAGTTCTAAACTCGTTTTAACTTGTCCTATTCCTATAGTAACTGCTGGTTTTTGTTTGTTAACAGTTGTACTAGTGCTAGGTTTTCTTGTGACCTTAACGAATTCAGTACGAGTCGAAGTGCAATCCTTCTGTTCAGCAACAGTACCCGCGAAACCAATTTCCACTACTGGCGGAACCAAGTTTTTGGTTTCGTGGAATCCGTGGGTGTCTGAACTTGTTGGAACAGTTTCTTGTACTGTCACTATTTGTTTCTTAATGCTACTTAAGTCTCCTAGTTTCATAATGCCTAATCCAGTTTTATCATGAGGTAACTTTTGAACTTTCATTAACTCATCTATACAACTGATATTTTTATCAAACCTTTTAAATTTAGAGTTTTGTTTGATAAGTTTTTCCTGTGTGGTCTTAAGTGTTTCTAATTCTAGTTTAAGTTCTTGACATGAAACACATGTTTCTTTAAGGGCTTTACCCTTTTCTAATCGTAAAGCTTTTTCTTTTAACCAATAAACTTCGTTTTCTAAAAATTCCTTTTTGGTTTTTAAAAACTTATTTTTGTTTATGATTTTTAGGTTAATTTCACACAGTTTGTTATATTTTATTTCTAAGGTGTCATCATCAATAGAGGAGTAAGATGAGTCAGATTGTACCTCATTAGAGTCATGAGCCATAAGAGCAACTTCGTCATTCTTTGGCTCTTCGTCATCATCTTCACTATCACTCCAATCACCACTAACAAAGGCTCTTTGAGTCTTGTTCTTGGGTGGCTTCGGACATTCTCCTATTAGATGACTAGTATCCCTGCACCTAAAACACTTCCTATCTACTTTTCCTTTCTTATCATCACGGTCTTTCCGGAAGGATTTCTTTTCTTCTCGAGGTTGTCTTACGAACTTGCCTCGTCTTCTAAAGAACTTCTTGAAATCTCTTACGGCCATGGCATACTCTTCATCTTCGCTACCTGAACTAGACTCCTCATCATCACTTGAATCTACCCTAGCTTTTAAGGCAATGGACTTGATCTTTTCCTTTTTGCCTTTGACTATCTCTGAATCTTTTTCCATCACCATCTCATGAACTTTGAGATTTCCTATGAGCTCGTCAAGTGGCATGCTTGAAAGATCCTTGGATTCTTCAATGGCCGTCACCTTTGCTCTCCACTTCGGATGAAGTGCTCTAAGAAATTTCCTGACAAAGTTCTTACTAGAAAAAGAATCGTCAAGTGCTTTAAGAGAAGTAGTAATAGTATTAAATCTAGCAAATGCACTATCAATGGTTTCATCTTCAGGGATAACAAATTGTTCATATTGTTGAACAAGAAGATCGATTTTGTTAACCTTTACTTGTGAGTTCCCTTGATGAGTGATAATTAAGGATTGCCAAATATCTTTAGCGGTTTTACACATAAATACTCTTTCATATTCTTTCCTAGGTAAAGCATTATAAAGCATCATTTTAGCTTCATTATTTTTGGCAATTAATTTATTTTGCTCATCACTGTGACGAGTAAGAGAAATATCCTCATCCCGACCACTTGATATATCCTTAATTATAGGTTTATGGTCACCTTCTACAATAATGTACCATAGATCTATATCCTTTGACTTCACATAAGTTTCAAAGCGGTTTTTCTAATATATAAAACTATTTGGTTCAAATAGTGGTGGTCTTTGCATAGATTTCCCTTCTTTGAAATTTTCAAAATCCATGGATCGCTTCAAGTTTTAAAATACAATATATTTTAAAGATCTTGAGTAACGTAGCTCCTGATGCCAATTGTGGAAAACTAGAAGGGGGTTGAATAGTTTTTACCGTTTCAAAATTAATTTGCTTTGAATACTTAACGTGATTTCAAGTTAATGCAAACAATCAAACAATATAAATAAAACAAGTAAGGAAAGAAACAATCAAACCACAACACGGATGTTTATAGTGGTTCTGTCTACAAGGACTCTCTTCCTTGCCCTACTCCACTCCTCGAGCCTCTAACTCGAGAGTTTTTTCTTCACTAAGAAACAAGCTCTCTTCTCGGCGGAGAAAACCTTTATACACGTCGCTTACACTTTTTCGGTACAAAGCTAAATACCGAGTTCTAGTTCGAGGTAGAACCAACCTAACGTCGCTTACACTTTTTCTGGTACTAAGCTAGATACCGAGTTCTTTTACAAGGGCACAACCACTCCCCACACTCAATGTATTTTAAGGACTAAAATACAAACCGATCACTACTGAATGTTTGGTATAACAATGATGTGTGAAATACAATTAAATCGCACAGTGACTACTCTAACAAGTCTTGCAACATTATGTTGAAGCTTGTGATGCTTTGATCTCTTTGCTACAAAAGAAAGATTACTAAAAATGAAATATGTAATATGAATGGGTTAGTAATGAATGAAAGAATGTATACTAATGTTTATGCTTATGAGTGATGAGTAAACAAGAATGAGTGACCTGCTATTTATAGGCAAATGGATAAAACAGGCCACGGATTTGGCGGATCCAAATCCAGGGGTCCGTCCCTTATGGGTTTTGGTTCCGCCAGAGCCTGACATCATATATTTCAAAATCTTTCCAAATCTTGACAAGATATTACCAAATCCAATTCTTTGCTTGAAGATCTTTCCATGATATTCTCTAAATCTTCAAGAAATCCTAAAGATATCCAAATGATTTACGCAATGATGTCATGTACATATTTTCATTTTTAGAATAAAAATGTAAACATGTAGATGTATATATGTATGTCCTAGTGATTTATGTAGCATGTTATGATGAGTTTTAAAAGCTTATTACAATAAATGTAAAAGACTTTAACTTATATTTATGCTTTGCTAAAGATAAAGTTTATAATTGTCATTAACAAAATATAGCAAAGATCGTAAAATATAAATAACGTTTTTAGGACGATATTTGTATTAACAAAAATGTTCAAGACAAAAAGATCAAGTTAAAGACAAAGAGTTACATCAAAGTCAAGAGCTAATCAAGAAAGTCAAGAACAAAGTTCAACTACCAATTGAGGAAGACACAAGTATGAAGTTCAAAGTATTATCAAGAAGTATGAGTATGTTGGAAGAGACGACAATGCAAACCTGTAAAGATGTTGATCAAAGGCAAGAAATATCAAAAGATGATTACTTTGAAGATCACATAGCATGAAGGAACAAAGAATCAAGACTATTCTACAATGACACACAAAGTTCAAGACAATGAAGACTAAAGACCTAATCACATAGAGCATCATTTGAATGACCATCCTTTTTCAGTTTCAGTTTCTTTAATAACGCAAAGTTTACTACGTTTCAGGATTAGATGTTCTTGCAAGTGCAAAACGAGTTGAAGGATCATTTAAAGTTCCCAGACCAAAAGTTTCTTCTATGATTAAACAGGCGAGGTCGCAAACATCTGAATCAAATAAGTCCATCCTTTCCGAACAACCTGAACTGAAAAACCTTGTCCGTTTAACAGTTAAAAGATAGAGAGAAAGAGTTTACTATGAAAGTGATAATCAGATTAATACAAAATGAGGCATAGTTTGTTATTTACACAAGAATGCTATGTCAATTAAAATTTTACATTTTACTATAAAAGTGACAATTAAATTAATACAAAATGAGGCATAGTTTGTTATTTACCGAAGGAATGCTATGTAAATTAAAATTTTACAAATTTGTTTTCACAAAATGATGTGCCAAAATCAATTTTCCAATAGATAGATTATCTTCTTTTTTTTTCTTTTCTTTTTTTTTTTACAAAGTACTATTTTCTTTTTAGGTGATTAATAAAAAAAATGTAACAGATATTATAATATTAAGAATTAGTATGGTTAGTTTTTTTACAAAGTACAATTTTCTTATTAATGTTAGTTAAGCCACCTTACTGGAATAAACAATAATAAAGTATTATAAGTAGAATAGAAACACTACAAGAATAAGGAGAACGGGCGACGAGTAAAATCCTGACGACACTTTGTCGTCGGCATTTTACGCTAAACAAAAAAAAAAAAGCTTGACAGAGACAAGCGAGCGTTGTATTTTTTGGTTAATAAAATCCCGACGACATGTTGTCGGTACCGAATTGCTCAAATTTGACTTTTCCCCCTCTTTTCTATAATTGCGAATAGTTGGGCGGGAAAATTGCTCAAATTTGACTTTTCCCCCTCCTTTCTATAATTGCGAATAGTTGGGCGGGAATTCCCCCCACCAACTTGGTACCGACGTCGGGACCATATATAATAAAAAAATTAACGCTCTTAGCGTTTGATTAGCGTTAAACGTTGTAATTAGTGTTTAGGTCCCGACGACATGTCGTCGGGATGTATTTAGGTCAAATTTGGCCTTCTCCCGCTTGTAAAAAATAGAGAAAAATTGAGCGGATTTTTTTCCGCCAGTTATTACCGCGACATGTCATAGGATTTTTTTCCCGCCATGCAACTTTATCCCAATTTTTTACTTTTATACACCAATCATCCTCAATTCGGCAAAACGCACACTTACCCACTCGTCAATTCTTACAAAACACACATAACAATGGCTGGTTACACGCAGGAAGAGGAGTGGTAAAAGGTTTTATCGAACCTACCACTCTTTGATGAAGTTCTTAATACATATGGCGATGAAATTATTTCTGAATATGGTTCTTATAAGAACATTAGCCCGTGGATGAGAGATGTCATTCTTAAATGGTTGAGAAAAAAGCCATACTACAGACAGATGTTGGCCGATGCTGATAGTGAAAGAAGGTTAGCAAAAGTCGATGAACTGGGAATGAGGGTAACAAATCTTGAACCTTTGTTTGAACATTTCATCAAGCAAAAGAATGCAAGGGAGGGAAAAGGTGGTGCAGGTTCTAGCAAAGTGGGAAGTAGCAGCAAAAAATAAATAAATGGCGATGTTTATTATGGTCTATGTCGTGTGTTTCGTTTGCTTGTCGAGTTGTTTTGTTGAAATTTTTTCGTTTGCTTGTCGAGTTGTTTTGTTTGAATTGTTTCGTTTGCTTGTCGAGTTGTTTAAACATTATGACGCAATACCCAACTTCACGTAATTATCAATTTGGAAAATAACATTCCAGTGACTTGCCGACTTTGACCAATTAAACTTAAAAAGTCGTAAAAATATTCGCAAGCGTTGATCTTTCCTTCTATTGTTTTGTTTTGAAACAATCTAATATCCCATCAAGACTTTGATAGCCTAAAATAATTATTTGGTCATTCGATATTCATATGTAATATATGACTATTTATCAGACCCTTCTTTTACAAAAATGACCAAAATATTTAAATTTTTAATAAGCCACTCATTCTTTGTTTTCGACCTCATTTTAGTATTTTGTGAGTTTTTAATATTTTGGTGCAAGTGATTAAGGTATCGGGAGAGTTTTTCTATTATCTTGTGTGAAGTTTTTATGCTTAGCAACGCTGTTTGTTTAATTTTTCTTTTTTCAGTTATGTGCAATTTTAGTGACACTTATTTTACTTAGCACGTTTAATTTTTTTTTCAGTTATGTGCAATTTTAGTGACACGTTTTTGCCGCTTTCCACATGAAATACCACTCTAGTCACAGAAATGAAAGGAATGGTTCCACGAGGTTAGAACTATGTATGGATCATGGGTGATCTTTGACTTAAACGACAACAACGCGTGATAATCAGTCTCATTACCGCCATAGGAAGCCGAGACGGTGGCGGAAGTAACACATGATATCATGAGACCGTAAAATAGAAAAGAAATAAGAGAGGAAGATGATAAGTAAATTATTGCTTGTTGTGACTTCATTTTTGAAAGCTTACTTAAAATTCTAAGAACAAGTATTGGCTTTTTGTACTTAGTTTTTGCATGTTAACAGTTTGTGATCGACATGCAAGAACTGAAGATGCTGATATGTCATCTACAAATTCCTTTACAGCAAGAGAATTTGATTGAGGATAACTAGCTACCTTCTATGTACAATCACATATGACTTTTTAGAAGTCTTGGGAAAAGGATCAATACACTTATATTGCATTATAACATTAATCATGCGACCCAAGTAACACGACTAGCTAGCGTCACCTATAATGTAAGGGATAATGGTCCAAAATGTAAGCAACTTGATCGACACCTTCCTTTTGGCTTTAGGATGCAACATGTATAATCATAGAAGACTTTAGAAGACTTGGGATAGGGAAGACTAGCATAATATTTGAATTATATAACATGACATATCATAAATATAAACACATAAACATCAAAGAACATGCGAAAGCATAGGATCATATATGTTAGCTTTATTAGAAAGTGATGGTCATTTACGTTGTTATATATTTGTAATGTGTCGTTGCTTATGTAATAGGATAGTCAAAGGGCTCATGGTTTGGACTAAGCTAATTGGTTAATAGTTAAGCTATGATAGTCCATTGTATGTAAGATGTAAACATAGTCCAATCAATGATTTGTCAAGCCCATGGAAAGCCCATAAGGGTTACTTCCCTTGTACTATAAATAGCACACTTCACCTCACTTACAAGGTGGACGTGTGTGTGTATTTGTGTGTGTGTTCTTATATATGAAACATGTTCTCTTCATCTCTTACTCTATAACATATATACGGCATGCATATTAATCTTTTGTCAACATACATACGATCCATTAAGTGCTGAATACTAGTTATACATTGTATGATAGAGTTGATATCTTTGGTCCTACAATATAATTATAATTAATTAACAGAATTTAAATAGTATGCGTACCTTTTTCACTAGCAAGAATCGGATCAACATTAAAACCCTAATTATGGTTTATGTGGTTTAACGAATTGACCCTTACCGTTTTTCAATTCAAACCAAGATGCAAACAATAGTGTGTTTGCACCACGTTCTTGTACACACGTGTAACCTCTCGTAATTTTCCCTATGAATAGTAAATGCTAATAAATGATTAACAAATCATTACGTTACTTAATAACCATTTCTACTGGTAACAAATTTTTTTTGTTATTCGTGCTATACTATTTTAAATCACAACGATATTGTGATTACCATTCACCTAGAAACGATGCTTACACACGAACCTTGATAGTCTAAAAATCGCGAAGTTATATAAAACAATTAACGTTTAACATTTAACGTGATACGTTTCGTCATATAACCAAACTCGTTCATATGATTTTCCGAACTTACGAAAATAACCCTAAACACTCACTAATGACATTGGGCCACGGCCCAATGCCCTCAGCAACCCAACACACCAAACGGACCCTTGGCATTATTATTATTTTCGTTCATTGGGCCTAGTCCACCAAACGAGCCCAAAACACAAACCAAAGCCCACAAAACCAACCCAACTTATATAATCCTAACTATAAACTCGACGAGGACCGATCACTTTGGCCAATTTACGAGCAATCTAGCTTAACAACCATATAATTATTTTGCACGACTTAATTCCCAACCCATCTGAGAATCGAGTGTGACAAACCTTATGTTCTAAATCGATCATATACCTACTTAAAATCTACCAAAGCTCGACACACTTGGCCACGTTATGAACACCACCCAAGTTCCATATTTTGGCTAAGCTTGTTCTCGTATAACACCCTACTCGAACCAAAGATGTGTTTTGTCTAGCAAATAAATTCGTGCAAGCTCTTATCGAACATGCAAACCATCAAACGATCCCTACACCTATTATTGGTCACGTCTCAATGTGTGTTAGACCCTTGAGATACTCGACCAAGCCACAAAAACTAACACTAAAGAAATTCATTTTGTCTCTTCCCCTTGGTTCTTAGTGCCGACTAACACAACCAAATGACACCATCATTTAGGCTACTTACACACTCCAAAGTGAATTATCAATGGTTTTCCCTGCTACTCTCTTACACCCTCATCATGCTTCATCATTACACTTACTATAACACTCAACGTTTCACTCTTAAAATACCCTCAAACACTCGGCATTCAAACAACACAAACAATTCCAACTCAAAAATATCTCTAAGTCTTTTTCAGTCCTAAGCACACCTAGCTTTGATCATTTTTCATGGTATTCAAGTCGAAACAAGAAGCATTCGAACCTTGTTCCTGATTATTCGAAGTCTAAAGAATCGAGCTACACATTCTCCTTGGCCTAACTCAGTCTCAATATCGTGATACGCCCCACCTTTTGAGGTGAAGTGAGCACCCTTCGAACCTTTCTCATTGTTATATATATTTTTTTATGATTTCATTTTCTATCGTGAACACATTATACTTTAGACAAATATTTCGTTATTTTACATTAACAACACATATGTTTTACTCGACATCCTATATCTTTGCTATGCTACTTATCGAGAACAAAAACTATTCAAACCATATATAATCGTATAAACCATAAAAATCACACGTTCTAAGTTACTTTGGGCACCTTCGAATTTTATAAAACACTTAGAAAAATTTTGAGACATTAAAACTATTTTCATAATGAGCTAAGTCACGCCAACTTTGGCTTTGTGTTTCACAAACTCGACATACAACACATACATTTTATAGCTCGACTTGATAGTCGAGCTACCAAACTTACGGGTCACGTATTTCTTTCGACCTAGTAAACTTATCTTGAACCTTGTTAAACCCCAAAGCAATCGATCTAAAAACCAGTCTTTCACAAAAACTAAATATTAGCGATGGGCTTATAAGCCCACTAAGCTATTTTTAAGCTTATCATATAAGCTGGATGTATAAGCTCACTTGATGTGAAATTGTAACCTTTAAACAAGCACAAAGTCAGGCCCAATCCCTCCCTACGCCTAACGGATCGAAAACCCATAATGGGCCATATATTTTGGCTCGTTAAAAGCCCATAAGCTCGAAAATAAGCTTTTGACAAAATAAGTTGTACACATAAGTTACATAAGCTGTTTTAAACTTATTTATGAAATAAAAATAGTGAACTTTGATTTTTATAAAGTTTGGACTTGTTTTGCAAAAGTTTGCTAACCGAAGGACCAAAACTGCCAAGTTTGGAAACTTGGAGTAAAAACTGTCATTTTGATATCTTGTGATGAAAACTGTAAATTTAAGAACTTCTGGGTATAAAATGTAAATATTAAATGTTTTAGACTTAAAATGTAATAAAACTTAACCGAGGACTAACGGTGCAAAGATTATGCCGTTAGGGTATAAAGTGTAACTTTGTAAAAACCCAAAGGTTATTTCTGATTTTATACTTGTAATAATATTTTACGAACTCAAAACCCGAAACAAATATGTTTAGTCCCACAAGTCGACATTTAACGTCACATTTTCTAATAACTATATACGTAGTTATATAACTTATAAATATATATATACGTAATCACTTAATATTTAACGCATAACATAACTTATCATAAATCAACTTTGATTTATAAACAACGATCTCTTTAGCCAAACTTATATACTTCAACGAACGAGCACATACCCAAGAGTTTTATATATATATATATATATATATATATATATATATATATATATATATATATATATAACCTTATTTTTTTTAACTTCAAACATTTAAACACGCATGTTTTAATGTTACAAATTAATTATCAATCGATCAAACCTTAAACGTTATGATTCGCGATAAACCAAACTTAGACTATCAAACCACTAAAACTTGCCATATACTATATAGGTCGTGTGTTGAAGCCGTTTCCTTTCATCGTTTGAGTAACGATACTACCACCACTACTGTACTACTAAGGTGAGTTCATAGCCCACACTTAAACTTTTAAATCCTTTTTGTGGGGAGATACATGCTACAAACATGAACACAAACTTTTTGTATGCTATGACTGATGTTATTATTGCTTAAGTAGCTATTGCCAGAAGTCCCTCTATCATGAACCTTAATCACTTGCGAGTGAACGTAAATAGTTGTGAATAGATCTATTTGGGACTGACAATCCCCGTTTGGGTCTGCTAGGATGAGCCACCCAAGCGCACTTTATTTAAACAAACTTATAGGTTATTGGCAAATACCTATCCCGAGGGCCTATATACTTTACATCATTTTTGATGCCTGTTAAGCGTTGCGTGTCATGAGCTTAATGCAATAACAACTTGATTTTAACTCGTTTAATTGTATACTTTGTGTTCAACTATTAAACTTAAACCTATGAATATCACTCAACTTTTGTTGACTTTTAGCATGTTATCTCAGGTAACTAAAGGCTGGAACTCAAGGCACGGAGTGGGCACTAAACCCGGCACGGGTGCTAAATAAATGTTTTATCATTCAAATCTAAATAAACATGTTAAACTATGAAACATCTTTGTATCTCAAATGCTTGTATTTTGAATGATAAACTTAAAACGTCTCTTTTAAGTCGTTTTCTATGGTTATGACTACGATCCACTACGTAACACCCAATTAAGTCTTCCGCTGTTGATATCCGAAATTAGGGGGTGTTACAGATTGGCAACACGTACTAATACCGGATAATAGTAAATGCTAGTTTTTAAACACAAAATATTTGTGTGATAAACCACAAAACCAATCGACCCTAAGGGTTGTTTGGTTCGGCCGAGTACCCAAAAAAAAAATAAAAAAATAAAAAATAAATAAAAAAAAGAGAGAGAGAGAGAGAGAGAAAGAGGTTTAAGGTATTGTGTGTGTACAAAAGATTACTAAACAATGAACCCCAAGCCTTGTTTATATAGCATGAAAACTTAGAGGACAAGTTAGGGTGGGATTGGGTCTCCCCAAGCCCAACCGATCGGCCATAATTCCCAAAGGGGATCTAGAACCTTCTTGATCTCTAATTTCATCTCTAGTCCTTCTCTTAATGACCGTTAGTCAATTTCCATTAATTACTTAACGCTCGTTAGTCGTTATTGTGTATTTAATAATTAAATGCAACATTTTACATTAATTATTTAAACATTAATTCTCATACGTAAAGTGTGCAATCGCGTGGTCTCGAGTTCGAATTCGGATATACACTATTAAATTTGTCCACAAAACTAACAGCTCCCACTTGGACATATCTTAATAGTGTAATGACATTGGTTAGTGATGAACTCAAATAAGTACATTTTATTACCATCATTTATCCTATTTATTTGACTTGTTTTATTATATTATCTGTGAGAATCGATACGTTAATGTTTACTTTTGTAATTCTCAGGTCAAAACAAGTATTATGTGAAACTTGGCGATTTTGGACTAATTATGGAGCAAAACAAGCAAGATGTTAAGAGTCTACTGAAATGTACAAGATCAAGATCATTCTGCTCCAGATACGCCGCATCCTACTTCTTACATACGGCGCATCACTATCAAGATTTCACAAGTTACAATCCAAGACGGCAAAGGACATGCGCCGCATAGAGAAATGGAGTTACGCCGCATCTTAAGGCGGTATACGAATATTCCTGAATATATTAATCTTGGACCCCACGCGAAGTTAAGTCAATGCGCCGCATCTAACCCTCAGACAGAAACTATAAATACCCCAAAGTCAGACGAATTTTGTGTGCGATATACCGAGTACGAAGCTTAACTCAGAAGAGAGACAGAAACCCTAAGCCGAATTCAGACGTGTTAGCAGCACAAGACACACCCTAAACGAAGATACAAGAGCTGTAAGAAGGTCCTGCATGTATTCAATTCATTAAGTAGTTTTGTTTTATTGTATTAGTACACTTTAATTCATCAGGATTGATGGGCCGATTCCATGTGACTACGGAAAACCATGGGCACCCCTTAAAATTGCTTTCCCATTAATTAAAGTTTATATGTTGATGTCTTTGGTGACTTTTATTAGTGCATTGATAACCTCTGTGTCTAGCTGAGCATTGCTTGGGTCGCCATGCCCCTTCCTCGCCTATTTAAGAGACGCTAAATAAATAGGATAGACATAAGTAATCATTAAGGGTTTACTCGCCGATAAGATTAGAGCCAACGAGAAAGGGTTAATTACATACACTTCATATAAAACTAGCAATAAAACAAGTGACAAGCTACTTAATTATCAGGACAGGTCTTCTTATTGTCTCAAGTATCTATTTGTGTACGTGTGTGCTAATCGCTGATTCGTGCTCATTAGTTTAGTTTATATTTAATCATAACCAAACCGTGCCAGTCTCTCAGGCTGAACCCCCTTGCGTTAGATTAGGTTGTATAGCTAACTTAAGATATTAAAATACTGATTAGAATAAATTGATAATACGTTCCACTCTTAGTGATCGACACTCTACTTACCATTATATTCATACTGACCGGGTACACTGCTCGTTAAAGTGTGTGTTTTATTGATAAGTCGGCTAAATATAAATTTAAAACTTGAATACTGCTAAAACCACAACGACACACCGTAGATATAAAAATTAGAGCAATACACACGCACATCAGTTAGCGTCTAGCAACACGCCAATGCCCCCAGTACAACTCGAGTATGGTTTCCTTGGAAAAACCTTTTGATGAATCATCATCATACTTATCCTTTTGTTTCTAATACTATGTTAAATAAAGATATGGATCTTAGTCATTTCTTTATTTAACTATTATGTTTCTCATTGTTTATTATTGAGCAAGATTACCAAATCTTCTTAATGTATTCCAGATAGATCTTGGGCATGGCCACGCAAACATCTTGTCAACCCTACGAGGGGCCCAACAGTATTATACTTCAAAACAAATTTCAAGGAACAAATTCTCTCTTGACTATAAGCAAAAAACCCATAAATTTTGCAACAGTTCTGAAAATAGCCCTTATGACTACCTATTACGGATAGCGTTAGACTATTTCAAAAAAATGCACAACATTCAAGACAGTTATCTGGTATATCAAGTCTGAGGATAAATATTCATGATTTACTTAATGACATAGATCCGTAAGTACAATCATGTGGTTAGGATCAGTCCTATATTCCATTCATTGAATATCATGTGAATTTGGTATGTCTACAAATCAATATACTTTCAATTATATTTTACCAAAACTCATATTTGTCTTAATTCTACGATATTCTCATATCATTAATTGGCAACGGACTATTTAGAATAACTAAATTATTCACGGATTAAACATGCAAATATAGGATACAATATTAAAATGAGAGAATAATATAACTAATATTTTACTTCATTAAATAATACTAGTAATTGTCAAATACATCCTTTATCCAAATACTAATCACAGTTATGCATGAAACTACTAGCTAAACGAAGTCCAATGCCATTGGCATGTTCCCTGAGCTTGTCATGAGGTAAAGCCTTCGTAAAAGGATCAGCTAGATTATCATCTGTGTGAACTTTGAGTAGATTAATTTCACCTATGCGAACTTGTTCTCGAACATAGTAATATTTCCTTAGAAAATGTCTGGTGCCCTTCATGACTCCAGGTTCATTGGCAAATATGATTGCAGCAGAATTGTCACAATACATATTAATAGGCAATTCAATTGAAGGCATAACACCAAGCCCTGAAATGAATTTCCTAATCCAAACAGCTTCCATTGCAGCTTCTGAAGCATGTACTCAGCTTCTATTGCAGACATCACAATGGTACTCTGCTTCTTGCTCTTCCAGTCTACTGCTCCTCCATTTATAACAAAGACATATCCCGTCTGAGACTTCGTATCATCTTTATCACATTGCCAGGACACATCACAGAAACCTGTAACATCAAGTTCTGCATCTGGATTTCCACCATACACTAGAAACATATCTTTTGTATTTCTTAAATACTTGAGAATGTTCTTAACAGCAGTCCAGTGAAGTTCACCTGGATTCTGTTGATATTGACTGGTGATATTTTGTGCGAACGCCACATCTGGCCTTGTACATCTTACCGCATACATGATAGATCCTACAGCCGAAGCATAAGGAATCCTACTCATGCGTGCCACCTCTGCAGGTGTTGAAGCACACAGTTTGCTACTTAATCCATGATCTACTTGCATTGGCAAATATCCTTTCTTGGAATTTTGCATATTGAATCTCTTCAATATCTTGTCAATGTAAGCACTTTGACTTAATCCAATTAACCGCTGTGATCTATCTCTGTAGATATTGATTCCTAGAATGTATGCTGCTTCCCCTAAATCCTTCATGGAAAAACACTTTCCAAGATAGGCCTTAACCTCTTGTAATCTTGGAATGTCTTTTCCCATAATTAATATGTCATCAACATATAGGACAAGGAAAGTAACATCACTCCCACTAGCTTTGTGATATACACATGGCTCATCAAGATACTGAGTAAATCCAAACTTTTTGATTTCTTCATCAAATCTCTTATTCCATTGCATTGATACTTGCTTCAATCCATAAATGGATCTTTGAAGTTTGCATACACGGTTTGGAAATTGTGGATTCACAAACCCCTCAGGCTGTGCCATATAGATGTCTTCATCTAGGCGACCATTCAAGAAGACGGTTTTGACATTCATTTTCCAAATCTCATAGTCATAGTACGCTGCTATAGCTATGAGAATCCTAATAGCTCTAATATCTGCTACAGGAGAAAAGGTCTCCTCGTAGTCAACCCCATAGGTTTGAGTAAAGTCTTTAGCTACCAGACGAGCCTTATAGGTGTGTACATTTCCATCCATGTCAGTTTTCTTCTTAAAGAGCCACTTACTTCCAACGACTTTGGTATTGAGAGGAAGGTCTACTTCAATCCAGACATTATTATCTCTTATGCATTTCCCCAATCATTGCGACTTGCCATTTGTCCTTTTTAGGATCAGCCATGGCAGCCTTATAGTTAGCAGGTTCTCCAAGATCCCCTAACATATTTTCCTCAACTTCTACATTAAGACATGGACGTTCAGGAGCACGTGTAGTCCTTACAGACCTACGAATGGGAATAACTTCAGGTGGAGGACCCAGACTTTCAGGTTCCACAGGAAGTTGGCTAGTGTTTTTAGAAGGTGATGTATCTTCATGATCATCTTCCACATCATAAATTCTCCCACTGAATTCTTGAGATATGAGATCCCTTTCAAGGAAGTCTCCATACCTAGCAACAATTACTTTGTTTTCAGGTGGGTAGTAAAAGTAGTAACCCATTGTTTCCTTTGGGTATCCTACAAAGATACACTTAACAGATCTCTGTTGGAGTTTATCTGCTGAGTCACGTTTAACAAATGCCTCGCAACCCCAGACCTTTAAATAAGACAAGTTAGGAGCTTTACCATGCCATATCTTATATGGTGTCTTATCTACCTTCTTGGTCGGAACCATATTCAGAATGCGAACAACAGATTCTAAAGCATAATCCCAAAAGGATAAAGGAAGAGTTGTAAGATTAAACATTGATTGTACCATATCTAACAATGTATGATTTATTCTCTCAGATACACCATTTTGTTGTGGTGTATAAGGTGATGTGAGATGCTGAACAATTCCACACTCAGCTAGATAATCTTTAAACTCTTGGCTTAGGTATTCACCACCTCTATCAGATCGAAGAGCCTTAATCTTCTTTCCTAGTTGCAATTCTACTTCATTCTTAAAAACTTTAAATGTTTCAAAAACCTCATGTTTATGTTTAAGCAAGTAAACATAACCATAACGGCTGAAATCATATGTAAAGGTTAAGAGGTAGCTAGCACCTCTCCTTGACACATGTCTAAGTGGTCTACATACATCTGTATGTATCAAACCAAGTAGATCTAAAGCCCTTTCTATACGATTTGCAAAAGGTTACTTTGTCATCTTCCCAGATATACAAGATTCGCATTTATCAAATGATTCATCATCGGTACGTTTCAAAAGCCCATCGTGTTGCAGCTTTTCCATGTGTTTCTTGCCTATGTGAGCAAGTCGACAGTGCCAAAGATAAATAGAATCCAAGTCCTTCTTTATTCTCTTATTATTGATGCTAAACATCGAATTATTTCTATTGGATACATTATCATTCATGTCAATCTCAAACACACCATTCATAGCAATAACATTAAAATAAAAAATACCATTTAAAGAAACTGAAATTCCATTACTAGTAAATGTGTGAATAAAACCAAGATCCAACAATAAAGAAACTGAAACAACACCTCTAATAATAGAAGTTGCGTAATGACAATTGTTTAATAACAGTACTAAGCCCGAAGGCAAAACTAAATTAAATGATCCTATGGCTTCAACAGCTGCATGTGCTCCATTCCCCACGTGCGTATATTGCTCCCCATAGGCCAACTTCCTTTTCTCTCTAAATCCCTGCAGTGTATTACAAATGTAAATACCTCATCTTTATCATATACCCAGGAATTTATTTTATGAGAAAATGTAAATAATTCAATCATAAAGAAGTTACCTGGAGTGCTGGGATTCCCAGCATACTTCTGCTTCTTCACTCGCAACTCATCAAGGTAGAGAGGACAGTTCCTCTTCCAATGTCCTACCTCATGGCAGTGATGGCAAGCCTGATCCTTCTTGGGATTCTCTTTCTTCTTGGGAGGGTATTTCTTAGGTTCAGGTTGATAGGCCATAACTTGCTTACCCTTATCACCCTCTCCTTTGCCTTTACCATTCTTGTTCGCTTGTGGTTTTGGCTTATTAATCCTACCACCTTGAATAGCAAGTACTTGAGGTGTAGGAGCCTTCTTTGGTAATCCTTTTTCATAGTCAATGAGCATTGCATGTAACTCACTAACTGTCTTCCTCGTGCAATGCATATTGAAATTGCGCACAAAACCACCAAATTCCTTAGAGAGGGATCTGTTGATTAGGCCAATTTAAATTTCTTGTGGGTAGACATAGTTGAGTTGCTTAAGTTGGTCCATGTAACATTTCATTTCCAACACATGAGCACTCACGGATTTACCATCCTCTTGTTTACAGCTGTGTAGAGCATCAATCAAATCATACGTTTCTACAGCTGCAGGCTTCTCAAACATACGTCTGAGTTCATTGAGCATATCATAAGGAAAGAAGTTCTCAAATTGCTTTTTGCAAAGTGGGAATCATACTTCCTAACAGAAGCGTAGGATCATATAATTATAATTAATTAACCGAATTTAAATAGTATGCGTACCTTTTTCACTAGCAAGAATCGGATCAAGATTAAAACCCTAATTAGGGTTTATGTGGTTTAACGAATTGACCCTTACCGTTTTTCAATTCAAACCAAGATGCAAACAATAGTGTGTTTGCACCACGTTCTTGTACACACGTACTAATACCGAATTAAAGTAAATACTAGTTTTTAAACACAAAATGTTTGTGTGATAAATCACAAAACCAATCGACCCTAAGGGTTGCTTGGTTCGGCAGAGTATCAAAAAAAAATTAGGGTATTGTGTGTACAAAAGATTACTAAACAATGAACCCCAAGCCTTGTTTATATAGCATGAAAACTTAGAGGACAAGTTAGGGTGGGATTGGGTCTCCCCAAGCCCAACCGATCGGCCATAATTCCCAAAGGGGATCTAGAACCTTCTTGATCTCTAATTTCATCTCTAGTCCTTCTCTTAACGACCGTTAGTCAAATTCCATCAATTACTTAACGCTCGTTAGTCGTTATTGTGTATTTAATAATTAAATGCAACATTTTACATTAATTATTTAAGCATTAATTCTCATACGTAAAGTGTGCAATCCCGTGATCTCGAGTTCAATCCGGACATACACTATTAAATTTGTCCACAAAACTAACACATCACCTATAATTTAAGGGATAATAATCCAAGATGTAAGAAACTTGGCATGCACCTTCCTTTTGTCTGTACCTGCTACTTTTTGGATGCAACTTGTAAACAATTCAATCATGCATTTTTAGACATAATTTCTATATTAGCAGCCATCAATTATTGTAGTAATGTCTACTAGATAACGTAAAAATGCTGCATTTCTTTATTAACTTATGGGGTAAAGCTAAAGATACGCAACATATTTGTTCAAATAAACACATCTACGTAATATACTTTCTGAAGTGTCAAAGTTACGCAACATAAATTCAAAAAGTATTCAATCTACCCAATATTACCGGGTATTAGCAGGTTTACCGGTTACCATTACACACATGTCTTTTTTCTTTTTTTTTTAATTAAATCCACGTGGATATAACTCACTTTGATAGTGTTTTATTTTTTTTAACACTTTCTCAAACGTTGTACATATAAAAACGGGATCTATACTCATTAAACCCAGAAATCTCACACCTGCAAAACACACACATTATCCGTATGATTGAAAGTGATAACTAAAGGTATGATTTATAAACCCTGATTTAAAAACCTTTTATTACTCTTTATACTTTCTTACAAAACCCCTAATTGTTATACCCCCAATTTGTGGAACCCTAATTTTGATATCCCCAATTTTGGAACCCTAATTTTGTCAATTATGTAATTAATGAATTGTGGAACCCTAATATCTTATTTTCAACTGCAGGTAACTAATGGGTGATCTCACGGTAAGACTCCATCACGATGGGGTTTTTGTCCCCAATCCTCTCAAGTACGTGACTGGTGAGTTGAAGATAATCAATGACATTCAGTTTGAAGAAATGGAAGTTGACGAGTTGTTTCAGGTTGTGGAAAGGTTAGTGGTTTATAAGTCTACAGGATTGTATTTTTGTATTCCTGGAACAACATTGTCTAGTGGGATTAGGGAGCTTAAAACACAGAAAGATATGGAAGAGTTTTTGGTTTTAGGATATCAGAATGGCAATAGGATGGACTTGTACACTGAATTTAATGGTTATGATGTTTTAGAGTACCGTGATAATGATAATTTGCATAAGCCTAGTGGTGATGATAGGGAAGTGGATGAGGAAGTAGATGAGCAAGTGTTTGAGGATGATGTGATTTAGAATTTTGAGTTTCATACAGAAGGTGAAGAAAATGTAGTAGTTGAGAAGCTGACATTAGATGACCCTTTTTTAACCAAGCTTGTAGGTAAGGGTAACTGCATAGCTAAAAGAGATGACCCTATACCACCTTTAAGTGGTGCATATATAGCTGAAGAAGACCCTGAGAATGATGACATAGATCCTAAGTTTAAGGTCAAAAGGGGTGTGAAGTATCCCTCATACAACCCAAATAAGAACAATTTGTGCTGGTTCTTGTCACTTTTAAGTGATGATCTTAATCTAACCAATGGTCTTGGAGTGACAGTCATTTCAGATGCTCACAAGGTAATACCAATATTTGTTTTATTAAATGCTTTTAAACTAATTTCATATATTAATACTGACTACACTATGTTTTGTATGCAGGGTTTGATTGAGGCAGTCAAGACTTGGCTACCACAAGCTGAGCATAGACATTGCACAAGACACTTGTATGCTAACTTCAAGAGAAAATGGAATGGTTTGGAGTACAGAAGACTGTTTTGGGGTGCTGCATGTTCAACCATTGAGCAAAATTTTAACAACAAAATGAATGAGATAAAATAGCTGGATGAGGAAGCCCATAAATATCTCATGGATAGGAATCCAAGTTCATGGTCCAAGGCATTCTTCCAGACTGATTCATGTTGTGCTTCCTTTGAGAATGGTATTTCAGAGAGCTTCAATGGGAAACTTCTTGGTGCTAGAGGTAAGCCTATTATCACTATGCTTGAAGATATTAGGGTTTATATAATGCAAAGAACATGGTGCATGAGTGAAAAAGATGCTAAGTTAGATGACACAATAACACCATCTGTTAGGAAACTTTTAGAGTGTTTAAAAAGAAGTTCAAGGAAATGGCAGGTTGTGCCTAGTGTTTATCAAGTAGTAGAAGTTAGGAAAAAGGATCAAGCCTATGGTGTGAACATGATGACCAGAACTTGTCACTGTAACCTATGGAAACTTAGTGGAGTGCCCTGTATACATGTTGTAGCTGCATTTTTGCATTTTAAGATGGAACCAGAAGTTGGTGTTAGTGACTGGTACTCCCAATCAAAGTGGTTTAACACTTATCAATACTCCATCAAACCTGTCTTTGGATCAAAATTATGGAAGCCAACATCTAATCCTCCTTCATGTCACACCCCCAAAATCGGGTCCAGCGGAAGCTTACACATCGCTGGGGTGCAACTCAATTGGTATCATAACACAAGTGTAAAGAACGGTTTTCACATCAATCATTTAGAATATATTTGATAAGTCAAAAGTGTTAAATTTACATTTTGAAAAGTGGTGCGGAAGTTGGCCCATAAAATAAGTTAAGCGGTCCCAAATGTTTTATCAGAGTCTTCTATGACCATGCCATGCCCTGCCAAAAGCCTCCAGTAGCGTGCTATTGCTTAGTTCCTGAAAATACATGCTAAAGTGTCAACACGAGGTTGGTGAGTTCATAGAGTTTGCTATAAATAAGTTGAAAAGCCTTTAGAGAAAGTTTCCACAGCATAGGCATTGTAAATCCACTCAGTTCCAAGCCCCGCCCATTCAAGACTTGCAACCTGTGTGTTTACAACCCAATGCTAACATAGTATGTCTAGGGTAGATGTCTTGCATATCAATGCATCATGAGATTACTGGGTGCCATTTCCCAAAGATTACTAATAGATCTTATGCTGCTCACTAGGAGACTTATGTTGCTCACGAGGAGACTTATGTTCGGCCACCCCAAGTGTTTGATACTTAGGTCCGTGATATGTTCTGTTCGGCTACCCCAAGTGTTTGATACTTAGGTCCGTGATCTGTTCTGTTCGGCTACCCCAAGTGTTTGATACTTAGGTCCGTGAGTTGCTTTCAAGAATAACGCAAATAAGTTTAACACAATCATGTATGTAAGCAAGCAGTTTAAGCATGTATCTCCCCCAAAAGTTCAAAACGTATAAAGTAGGGGCTATGAAACTCACCTTGAACTAATGATATCAAAACGTATAACGGAATCGATGGATTAAGCCAGGAAGTCTCTACGCGCAACCTAGAATATGATGTCGTGTCTTAGGTTCTAAAACAACGAAGTGAATATATAAACATGCCTTATATAGTTATTACATTAATTATGCTTGGATGTTCAACGTTTGTAAGTAAAAGTGGTCAAGTATTAAAATTCGTCACGTTACGGGTTTCTAGTTATTTTAGTTTTTCCGACTTAATTTACACGTCATTTCTAAACCGTAAAAGATCACGACTTGGTTTTTACGTCCTCAGAAAGCTAATTGAATGTACTAAATAGATTAGTGGGTCCCACTATCCCAGAATTTATTTAGCTAATGTGAAATTACCATCTTGTCCCTAAATAGGCATGCTGTTGGTTACAGTAGCTTTTAGTGTCACGGAAACGGCCATAAGTTGGTCTATACGACTCTGTTTTATGCCCAGTTTTCGGCCACGTTTAAGTTAGGATGTTAGCTACAACTTTTATGTTTTGACCAACAGGGGGTTCTAGTCAAGTTTTATGAGTTTTACCCCGTTTAGAATCTGTTACTCAGTTTTTGACACGTTTTGCCGTTTTGGCTCTAGTTTATTCATACGGATGAGTTACGGGGCGAACCAAGCGTCAAAATGACCACAAGACATAGATCTAACTCCTTATGTTTTCACCTAAGTTTCTCAGTACACGGATTTTACCCAGAAATTATGTTTACAGCCCTTATTCAGTTTCTGTTTTGCTAAGCTAGTCCTTTCGACGGTTTCTAGTGTTTTAGTCCAATTATCCAAGCACAATCAAGTGTAATAAGCATATAGAACATATTAAATACATGAAATACTAGTATTTACAGAAATGAAATGATAACATAGGAGTTTGCTTACAATCCTTGTGATGAAACTATTAGAACCATGAACTAGGAACACTAAATCCTATACCCTTTCAACCAAAGTCCCTAGCTTCCAATCTTTTATCCATCTTGCTAACCCTTGCTATGCTTGATCTAACTTTGTAAGAACCTTATAAATTCAGCCCCTAATCACCTTGTGTAGCTTCCAATCCAACCATGGAATGATAAAACAAACTTAAGAACTAGGTAGAGAACACTTGGGCCTTGAACTCTTATGTGTAACTTGAAGTAGGAAATCAAAGTATGAATGGTCTTGGGGATTTGAGTATGAACGACCAAGGGAGCATTTGAGAGGGTTTATTTAAGCCTTGGTTAGTCAAAGGAGGTGCAAAAGTGTTGACTAACCAAGCTTCCTTGTAAAGCTAAGTGTATGTGTCAAAACTTAAGTCTTAAGTCATCATATGTGTTCAATCTTCCTATGTAAGCTTCATCACTTGCCTTGTGACTCATTGTAAACGCCTATGTGGCTTAGGATATAACTTTGGGAAGTCTTGGATATTTATCTTGACTTACGGAGTGAGTTTTGGTCCCGTTAATTGCTAATTGTAAGTCGTAAAGTCACGAAGCTTAAAACCGGGTATCCTAAAAATATGAAACTTATATATTTGTTAAAACTTACCAATATACTCTATATTAACATATTAAATGAGTGATAAGTTTTATCGGGATACTTAAAGTCGTTAAAACCTAGAAACGTAGGCTTAAATTGCGTAAAACGCGTAAAACGTAAAACCGGAAAATGTAAAAATCCAAAATTCTTGAAAATGTCACGGAAGGTGGAAAACATATATTTCTCTTGTTGGTAATGTTGTTTGGACATATCGGGATGCCTAAATGATGTTTAAACCTTAAGGTAAATCTCGGACACGGTTTCGTGATTCTTGCAGAAATTATCCGACGAGTGCCAAAATCTCGGGTTATCATTAAAATAGTTTAACTTACGAGAATATGAAATAAAAATTTTGGAATGAATAGTGCCAGTGAATAGTAAAAATGAATAGTAACTCGTGAATAGTAAATTGTCGAGGTTCGGAAAAATGGCCTGGAATTACGAGTTGTGACAGTCTCCACCCGTTAGAGGAATTCAGTCCCTGAATTCAGCTCGTTCTACGTACGTACGTTCTCATGGTCGGGTTTGATGGGGGTAAACTTTCCCATGATCGAGCATAGCCTTCAAAAGACCTCTAGGTAACCGATTTTTACTTAATCCCACAACTCATCAAACAAGAACTGTCATGGGATTAGGCTAAATCGGTTTGAGGTTGTCGATTCAAATTTAATCTCACAACTCATCAAACAAGAACTGTCATGAGATTAAACTGAATCAGCTCGGGTAACAACTTGATTCCAGTTTGATCCTCGCAACTCATCAAACAAGAACTGTCACTTAGATCAAACTGGGAACAAGTGGTTTGAAGGAGGTCTTTTGAAAATTTGGCTCGATTATGGAATTGCTTACACCGATCAAATCAATCCGGACATAATTCCATTATAACTACTCTCAGTATTGCAAAATTCATCTCTGAGTCGAACATAGGTGGTCAGGCTATGTCCCACTGTCCCGGGTCGAATATAGATGACCAGTCTATATTCCACCGAGGTTCAATGAATTTTGGAATACTCAGCTTAGTTATAATAATACTATGTCCTTCACATGTAAAGGGTGGTTCAAAAGACTAAGGCAGGTGATCAGGCTTGAGGTCGAATGATAAAACTACGTAAGGAAAAGGTGTAACGCTGTGACGTGTATGATATGTATGCACCCTTATATGTAAGACAATCACAGTAATCAACGAGAATAAGTGAGTATAATCTATCTGGCAATAAGATACAAATCTCATTAAATATGTCAGCAACAAACCATAAATGAGGCATCAGCTTGGCAGGCAGGCACGTGGCGGTCATAGGGTTAAGTTTTCGTAAAAGTAGCTATAGTTTAGGTTTTAAAATTACCCAATTCTCTATAGCCTAGGCTCTGATACCAATCTGTCATACCCCCAAAATCGGGTCCAGCGGAAGCTTACACATCGCTGGGGTGCAACTCAATTGGTATCATAACACAAGTGTAAAGAACGGTTTTCACATCAATCATTTAGAATATATTTGATAAGTCAAAAGTGTTAAATTTACATTTTGAAAAGTGGTGCGGAAGTTGGCCCATAAAATAAGTTAAGCGGTCCCAAATGTTTTATCAGAGTCTTCTATGACCATGCCATGCCCTGCCAAAAGCCTCCAGTAGCGTGCTATTGCTTAGTTCCTGAAAATACATGCTAAAGTGTCAACACGAGGTTGGTGAGTTCATAGAGTTTGCTATAAATAAGTTGAAAAGCCTTTAGAGAAAGTTTCCACAGCATAGGCATTGTAAATCCACTCAGTTCCAAGCCCCGCCCATTCAAGACTTGCAACCTGTGTGTTTACAACCCAATGCTAACATAGTATGTCTAGGGTAGATGTCTTGCATATCAATGCATCATGAGATTACTGGGTGCCATTTCCCAAAGATTACTAATAGATCTTATGCTGCTCACTAGGAGACTTATGTTGCTCACGAGGAGACTTATGTTCGGCTACCCCAAGTGTTTGATACTTAGGTCCGTGATATGTTCTGTTCGGCTACCCCAAGTGTTTGATACTTAGGTCCGTGATCTGTTCTGTTCGGCTACCCCAAGTGTTTGATACTTAGGTCCGTGAGTTGCTTTCAAGAATAACGCAAATAAGTTTAACACAATCATGTATGTAAGCAAGCAGTTTAAGCATGTATCTCCCCCAAAAGTTCAAAACGTATAAAGTAGGGGCTATGAAACTCACCTTGAACTAATGATATCACAACGTATAACGGAATCGATGGATTAAGCCAGGAAGTCTCTACGCGCAACCTAGAATATGATGTCGTGTCTTAGGTTCTAAAACAACGAAGTGAATATATAAACATGCCTTATATAGTTATTACATTAATTATGCTTGGATGTTCAACGTTTGTAAGTAAAAGTGGTCAAGTATTAAAATTCGTCACGTTACGGGTTTCTAGTTATTTTAGTTTTTCCGACTTAATTTACACGTCATTTCTAAACCGTAAAAGATCACGACTTGGTTTTTACGTCCTCAGAAAGCTAATTGAATGTACTAAATAGATTAGTGGGTCCCACTATCCCAGAATTTATTTAGCTAATGTGAAATTACCATCTTGTCCCTAAATAGGCATGCTGTTGGTTACAGTAGCTTTTAGTGTCACGGAAACGGCCATAAGTTGGTCTATACGACTCTGTTTTATGCCTAGTTTTCGGCCACGTTTAAGTTAGGATGTTAGCTACAACTTTTATGTTTTGACCAACAGGGGGTTCTAGTCAAGTTTTATGAGTTTTACCCGTTTAGAATCTGTTACTCAGTTTTTGACACGTTTTGCCGTTTTGGCTCTAGTTTATTCATACGGATGAGTTACGGGGCGAACCAAGCGTCAAAATGACCACAAGACATAGATCTAACTCCTTATGTTTTCACCTAAGTTTCTCAGTACACGGAGTTTACCCAGAAATTATGTTTACAGCCCTTATTCAGTTTCTGTTTTGCTAAGCTAGTCCTTTCGACGGTTTCTAGTGTTTTAGTCCAATTATCCAAGCACAATCAAGTGTAATAAGCATATAGAACATATTAAATACATGAAATACTAGTATTTACAGAAATGAAATGATAACATAGGAGTTTGCTTACAATCCTTGTGATGAAACTATTAGAACCATGAACTAGGAACACTAAATCCTATACCCTTTCAACCAAAGTCCCTAGCTTCCAATCTTTTATCCATCTTGCTAACCCTTGCTATGCTTGATCTAACTTTGTAAGAACCTTATAAATTCAGCCCCTAATCACCTTGTGTAGCTTCCAATCCAACCATGGAATGATAAAACAAACTTAAGAACTAGGTAGAGAACACTTGGGCCTTGAACTCTTATGTGTAACTTGAAGTAGGAAATCAAAGTATGAATGGTCTTGGGGATTTGAGTATGAACGACCAAGGGAGCATTTGAGAGGGTTTATTTAAGCCTTGGTTAGTCAAAGGAGGTGCAAAAGTGTTGACTAACCAAGCTTCCTTGTAAAGCTAAGTGTATGTGTCAAAACTTAAGTCTTAAGTCATCATATGTGTTCAATCTTCCTATGTAAGCTTCATCACTTGCCTTGTGACTCATTGTAAACGCCTATGTGGCTTAGGATATAACTTTGGGAAGTCTTGGATATTTATCTTGACTTACGGAGTGAGTTTTGGTCCCGTTAATTGCTAATTGTAAGTCGTAAAGTCACGAAGCTTAAAACCGGGTATCCTAAAAATATGAAACTTATATATTTGTTAAAACTTATCAATATACTCTATATTAACATATTAAATGAGTGATAAGTTTTATCGGGATACTTAAAGTCGTGAAAACCTAGAAACGTAGGCTTAAATTGCGTAAAACGCGTAAAACGTAAAACCGGAAAATGTAAAAATCCAAAATTCTTGAAAATGTCACGGAAGGTGGAAAACAGATATTTCTCTTGTTGGTAATGTTGTTTGGACATATCGGGATGCCTAAATGATGTTTAAACCTTAAGGTAAATCTCGGACACGGTTTCGTGATTCTTGCAGAAATAATCCGACGAGTGCCAAAATCTCGGATTATCATTAAAATAGTTTAACTTACGAGAATATGAAATAAAATTTTTGGAATGAATAGTGCCAGTGAATAGTAAAAATGAATAGTAACTCATGAATAGTAAATTGTCGAGGTTCGGAAAAATGGCCTGGAATTACGAGTTGTGACACTTCATTTCCCCCCATTCTGAAAAAGATGCCTGGTAGACCAAAGAAAAACAGAATCAAACACCCAACAGAGGAATTGAATGAACATTTAGTAACCAAGGTGGGTAGAGTGATAACATGCCAAAACTACCACGGAACCGGTCACAATAAAACCACATGCACTCAACCTAAGAAATCAAAACCTCAAAAGCAATTCAAACCTATCAAAAAACCTAAGGTGGTGGTTCCTACTAAGAGGAAAAACAAAAAAGCAGTGGGTGAAACTAGTAAGACTGGTGTTGGTGGATCTGCATCAATGAACACAGAGGTATTCTTTTCTGTTTGTTTATTTAATTGACATTATATATTTTTTTCTGCCATTAACTCTTTTTTTTATCATTATTATCTTGTGACTTAGGATCAAAATGCAATGCATGAGGTTATGAATCAAGTTTTGGATGAAGAGGAAAGGGCAAAGGAAGAAAGGGAGGAAAGGGAAAGGTCAGATATAGAGCATAATGGAAGGGTTTATCAAGACTGGTCAGATATTGAATTGGAACAAGCTCAGTGGCCATCAAGTGGTTTGGCAAAACCCACTACAACAAGTGTCCTTGAAGCTGTAGATGAAGCTCATGAGTTACACAATGCTGAACTACCTAACATATCAGAACATGGTGTTAGTATGGAGGTCAGCCATTCTGAGCAGCCAAATAATGCAGCTACAGTACCATCTCAACCTTTGGATATTGCAACCTCTGAAAGTCAGACCAATATGCAACAAAGGCAACCAAGGCAGAGACCTGCTATAAGACCAAGAAACAAGTCTGAGAGGATTGCAAAAAGGAGGAAGTTCAATTACCCAGCAGATGGCACTGGGAGATCCAAAGACAACCCTTTCACCCTCTAAACTTTTTAAATGTTTAGTAGTTAAGTAAGTAGGTTAATAGACAAGTATGTTGGCAAACTTTGTTCACATATTTGTTTATTAACCCTTAAGTGGCACTTCTTTTGTTAATATGATGTTGTGCCTGTGCAGTTAGGTTAGTGGTTAAGTTAGGGTCACAAAGTTGGCACTTCTTTTGTTAATGTGATGTTGTGCCTGTGCAGTTAGGTTAGTGGTTAAGTTAGGGTCACAAAGTTGGCACTTCTTTTGTAAATGGTCTTGTGCTTGTGCAGTTATGATGCACATCTTTTGTACTCACAAATGGTTTAAATGGTAAATGCAGTTTCCATAATGTATGTGCACATCTTTTCTTTATGTTTATATTTCCATTATGTCTATCTTTCCAGAATGCAACATTTCCAAAATGCAACATTTCCAGAATGTCTATCTTTCCAGAATGCAACAGTTTCCATAATGTATGTGCACAAGCTGCAACATTTCCAGAATGCATACTACTTAATGTCTATCTTTCCAAAATGCAGAATGCTTGTACAGTTATACATCCATAGAACAAGCATTTCATTGAAACAAAAGATTATACATCCATAACCATCCTTTCATACATTAAGTTACATACATTTCCAAAAGACATTTCCTACCTGCTAGTCATATTACATTCATAGAGCAACCAACAACATGGCAAAGCAGATGATTAACAGAAACATCATGAAATTTGCCATCCTCCTCCACTTGCACAAATTTGCTTGTGTGTTTTCCAATTCAGCCTCCATTTGTGCCTTGAAAAGCTCCAACTCATGTCTGTTAACTCCTTCTTCAAACACTGATCTTTCTTCATTGTTCATTGTCGCATACAAATCATACATGGTGTGTTTATACCAGTAACAGTTCAACTCACCATCAATCCAAAAGAAGCTATCACATTTGTCTTGGACAAACTACATAAGAGAAAAAAAATTTAAAAAATATACAAAGCAAACTTAAAAAGAAAAACTTTAAACAACAAATGATTGTAACTTTTCTTACAGATGGTTTGGGGCACACAAGAAAACGACGGCCTGGGTTTCTCTCTGTCCATGAAACCCTTCTTGCCAAACGAAGCCTACATTTGCAATGAGTAGGGAAGGAACGATTACGAACACTTGATGATGAAGATGAAGCCATTTTGTTTCAGGAAGGGTTTAATTGATTTATGGGTTTTAATTTGGGGGGGTTAGATATTAGGGTTTTAATTTGGGGGTTTAGAAATTAGGGTATAAAGAAGGAAATGGAAATGGATCGGGTTTATTTATTTAGTATTGGGTCAAATAAAATGCAAATGGGTCAAATATATCCACGTAGATAACATTAAGAAAAATAAAAAAGCCAACTAGGAAAAAACCTGCTAATACCCGGTAATATTGGGTAGATTGAATACTTTTTGAATTTATGTTGCGTAACTTTGACACTCTAGAAAGTATATTACGTAGATGTGTTTATTTGAACAAATATGTTGCGTATCTTTAGCTTTACCCCTTAACTTATCTGATTCTATTACGAGCACATTCATATATTACATGTTCACGCGTTTCTTTTTCACTTGTTGGGAGTAAAAGAGTAAATAAAAGCAGCTCTTTCATTGTGTGAATTAACTGGATTCTTAAACAATGGAAAAGACTTACCAAAGACTCATTATCTAACAAAAAGGACCCAAAGCAGCATACCTTCAACCACTAACATAAGGGGCTTTTCGTCAACCATGTGTTTGATTATAAAATGGCCGATTGAAAAAACTCAACGGATCAGGTCTTCTTTTTTACATATTGAGGACAGAACTAAGGGGGGTTTATAATTTGTAAAACGGTGTAAAAACTAAATGTTAACGCTAAATGCTTCTTCAAGTAGCATTTGAAAAGTAGTGTTCTTAAGAAAAACAAAACACAGAACACAGCTTGCCAAACGATCTTTCAATTTTGAACGCTAAATGCTAAACACTCTTAAAGTCTCCTTTCTTATTAAATTTCGTAAACACAATAATCTATTAATCTCCTCGGAAACACAATTACCAAACACAAAAAAAAAAATATTTTCGAAACAGGGATATATAGCTAGTTTTATTAATTAGTAGCAACAAACAGCAAGTAGAAACATAATCAATCTATGAACGAATATGAATAATAATAGTAGTAGTTAGGGCATCTCCAATGCAGGGTGAAATACAGAGTTTAGTACATTGTCACATCACCGCGACATCGGCATCTCATTATTTTATATAACACTCTCACAATGCATTGAACTTTACACAGTTTAATGCATTTCCACATATGGTATATATTTCTGTAGCTCAAACTATGGATACAAGGGGTAGTAGCATATATGGGGTATTATTTTAATCTAAAAATAATGATGAGGCACACATTCAACATTTAAAGGTCGTGTGTTCAGAGACACATCTTATTTACAGGAATGGTGACCTGGACTTCCCACAATTAGATTAAACGTAGCCACGTGGACTCTCTTTATTCATTGCACGTATGCCAGCATGTGCATTGTGGATGACCTTACTAGTGAGTGTATAATCGAATGAGGGAAAAGGATATTGGGGGGTTTTGGGTTTGTTGCAATAAACTTTCTTCTTAAATGGAGCTTTTTTTTTTCTTTTTTTATTTTATTTTTTTAATGTCTTTTTGCACTTTTGTCTACAGAGGGCGGAAGATGAGATGAAAAACATGCATATCTTTTTTGTTATATTATATATGTGTATTTGAGGAAACGAAATAAAAAAGCAAGTATATTTATTTTTTCTTGAATAAGCCTGATTCACGAATTAAAACCCCTGGATTCATGTTTTTGTCAACCTCCGGTTTTTGGACGTTTCATGCCACTTGTGTTAAATGGTGAGACACTACCACTTGGGCCGGGACTCTCTTCTCTGAAATTTGAGTTTAGCATAGCTAGCTCTCGTAGTTGCTGTCGTTTGATATAATCTTCGGACTCTTCCTGCAAAATAAACAACAATGAGGACACGGATACAAAAATTGTGCAACAACAATGATTCATGTCTGCTACAGTGTATGTGACAGTGAGTGCTACAGTGTGTCTGCATCTGGTATACAAGGTTTACGTGCCTGCTGCGTTTTATCAGTTCCTTATCAGTATGTTGACGGTTGGCAGTAAGGGGTGGTCAATGTTATTGTGGGCCAGTTAAGTGTCATAGTGTGGAATTCGGTGGTTACATTGTACAGGTCTGGTGTTTGGATTTGTTTTGTGTCAGGTTCTTTTTTAGCATTTGTTGTATGTATTTAGTTGTATTGTATTTGTTATATGTTGCCTTTCTAAAAAAAACTAAGTTTATAGTGAAGAGGTTCACAGAAATAAACATTTGAGTTTTTGAGGTCAAGTTGACTAGTTTTCAACTCAAGATTTTCTATAAATTTCAATATGTTCTGGAAAGTTTTGTTTAGTTTTTTACAAAATTTAAAGCAAAAAGAAGTCCGTGTTAATTTCTTGAGAGAATCATCATCAATTTGAAGTTAAAGAATTCCATTTTACTAGTACAGCAAATCATCATCAATTTGAAGTTAAAGAACACTATTTTTTATAGTCGAAATTCTATATTTTAGAACATATATTCAGCAGTTATTTCTTGGGTTTAGTGTTCTATATAATATGGTCTGTGCTAAATGGGACTCAATGACGCAGGTCTTGTTCACGGGTGAGAAAGTAGCTAATAGAATGGGTAAGACGAGAAAGGATGCACAACAACAGGCTGCTGAGAATACCCTTCTTAGCTTGGCTGGTAAGAATTTAATTTGATCTATAAAATACATGATTATGGAGTAATACTTTCCTTCGCTTATTTCATACCTTCACTGGACGAATCGGCGCTATATGAGGTCCAGGTGATAATTAAGTTATTCCTGTTCTCGTGTGTATTACAGATGAATATGTAACATGCATCATCTCCCGGGCTGAAACTATAAACAAAGATCCTGATAACCACTCTGTTGAAATGGAAAATGAATTTCTATGGGAAACTGATTAAGATGAAGATGTCGAGAACTCCTCTGAGGTGGGAATCAATGTTTCTTACGCTACTTTTCTATATAACATTTCACTCGAATCTAGGTTGTGCTTGAGTATATATGGCCAAGGCATGTTAACTGCGTATGAAACCTTAACAATGGTAGGGTCGCTAGTAACAGGACAAACCCCGAAACCATAAACAGTCCAAATATAAGTCTTGAGGGTCAAAAACAGGGACAGTTGCAATACCAAATGATTTTCGGATAGAAGGGTTCCAAATAACAACAATACTTTTATTATAAGTAATCCATGAGACACACTAACGACGTAAGAAACACTATATTGTTTAAGCAAAGGAGACATAACAACAGATGGATGTTGTACCTTAAAAGTTTCATTCTTATCATCTTCTACTAAAAGAATGCACTTTACCTCATCCACTATGTGGATGCGTGTTGCGGGCGCTTGATAAACTGAGAGCTGTCGAGAAAAGACTTCCATGGTTTGGAAACGGACCTGAATCGAATAAAGGTCCGTTTCGAAACCATGGAAGTATTTTATCGACATCATAAACTTTTTTGATGATTCCATTTGGATGTCGAATGGTTGAATTAGTGAAAACTGAAAAGTTGTTATTGGAGAGGATGTGATTTTTGGACCTGGGTTGTATGGTGGCATGGTGTGGTGTGTGTGTTGACTTGTTGAAATGTGGTGTTGATTTTTTGCAAGTGAAATGTTGTTTATATTAGCGTAGCATTATTTAGCCCATAGCCAATTTATTATTTGCTCATTATGGGCTTATGGCCCAGTGTGTCATCTGACCATAATTCGTGTAATTATTTTCCGTTAAAGGTGAATGAATCACGAGGAGGAAGAATTATAAATATATTTTATAGGGCAACGGCTACGACGTCGTATCACTGTTTTTTCTGGCGCAGCTGGCGCAATTGCGCTTGGGCCTGCGTTATTAGCCAAAAAAACGTTGGCCCTTTGGCCCATTTCCCTCGGGTTGATACATTAGAATGCTACGTCGTATCGGTGCGTTGTACTTTCTCATCTAACTTTTTTATTGTATGGCTGGGATTGTGTTTAAGGTACGATACATATACACGTGCACTTTACCTGCGATTGGAAGCTTCTGCATATCAGTCTTCTCAGCACACATTGTCATCGAGCTAAAAAAAAAAAAAAAAAGTATATCCTGATAAAAAGAAGGGGATGCGATTGGTGGGTGCTTTATCATTTTTTTACGTATGTGTTGTGTGTTTTTGTTGTGTGTATGTTTTGACGCTTGTGCTTTTGAGTCTGCAGGTGAACTGCGCGTTTTCGCTTTCTGCAAAGGTATACTGAAATACCTATGGACTTGCTTATTACATCTATGAACTTTGTTATGGTGTTAATCTTTTCATTTAAAGGCACATTTCATTTGCATGTGTATCATGACAATGCCTTATATTTATGTTTCCTTTTAACAATTGCATGGAATTCCTTTGTGTATCATGCTGGTCGTTTGCTTTTATGTGACTGTCATTGCTATCGCGTTCCTTTTTTTTTACGGCTGCCTTTGTATGTACATTATTAGCAAACGAGCTATTTCCTTTTGCATTAAAAACTTTGTCCTTTAGTATTATTAGTATGCGTACGAAAGATAAGGCTAGGCGTAGGGTTGCATCTCCTAGGTCTTTAGAATCTGCGTCTGCTGAAGGAACGCAGACTCAGGATGTGACTATGCTAGGTAAGAGGCCATTCAGTTGTGTAGATGAAACTGGTGCATGTTTAGCTTCTGTTGTTAAGGAGCTCCGTAGTTGTGAGTGTGTGCCAAATAGAAAACCAAGCGAAATTTTACACCATGATTTGCCGGGAGGACCTTCGGAAGATTTCAATGCTGGTGTGGACTTAACTCGCACACGAGAACGGGCAGCATCACAGGTTTATGGATTATTTGAAATGCCGTTATAGAAACCTCATATACTTTCATCTGAAATTGTCGCTGCTGATGTGCGTCATAGCCAGCAAACAATTAATGCTGATTATACCAAAGACTGTGTTAGTGGGTTGTTGCTTTGCTCGCGGGCGAAAAACATATGTACATATACTCATCCTTTCCTGTTTTTCCTGCTTTTATCTTTGCCGCTGCTCTTGATAGGTTGTCTGAGTATGAGTTGTTATGATTGTTGTTATTTCAGCGCATACCAGTATGGTCGCTGGCCAATATACAGATATAGTATATTCGGCTCATGTCGACTCATCTGGTCCCATAACTCCAGTACCAGTTGATAAAGGAAAGCGGAAACTTTTTGAACACAATGATACAGATGCCTACATTCAGCAGAGAAAGAAAACGACTTCAGGATCTGGTATTGGTTTCCTATTTCTTCGTTTTATGCCCCTTTATTTTATTTATTTATTATTTTTTATTATTTTTTTTGTGCCATTTGTCGCTAACTTCAGTTTACTTGCATTGTTTATGGAGCATGCATATTTCTTATCCTATGCATCTGTATTACAGGTAACCAATGTTCTCCATCCGTTGCGAGTGACCGTGCAGGTGAGCTATTTCTTACTGTTTATTTAAACAATCTATGCACCATACATATTATTTTGTGTATGCATTGACATTACAGTTGACAAGCTTTCGTATATTACGGACCTTATTTTCAGCTGCTGCTATATTTGCTCTTTATCATATGATCGGATGCTCTTTTACTTTCTTAGCAACATTTTTCCCTTTTTTTATAGTGCATTTACCTTCTTCTGCAGGAACCGAGCCGTCTACGTATACCAGGAACAATGCATCAGCACGTGTTGCACAGGGTTTGTGTTTACCCTTTATCATATGTTCATATATTTTTTTAGCTTTCTTAAGAACATTTTCTGTCTTTTGTTACAGCTGCTATGCGTTTTTCAAAGACAACCGACCTGTCTGCACATGCCAGAACAGTGTTGGCGCTTTCTGCTCCTGGTATTGCTTTGCTATTGGTTCATTTTTCTATTTTTTAGTGATTTCCATTTGTAAAACCCGTTGCTTTTTGTATTTGCCCTTTATCATATGGCCGGCCACTTTTTCACCTTCTAAATAACATTTTTGTGTTTTTTCACGTTTCCAATAGTTTCTTCAGCCACACCCGAGTTGCCTGGATATCGCGGCGTAGTATTGGGCCTTGCATCTTCTAGTATTGCTTTCTTATTTCTTCATTTTAGCAGTTTTTTTTCCTCCTTTTTTTTCCCCTCATTTGTTAGCACATCGTTATAATTGTTTCGACTGTGTATACTGAAACAAATCTTCTTTTTGCACATGGCAACCGAGGTTTGTATACTCTTGGTTTTTTACATCTTATTTACCAGTTCTATTTCCTCCATTTCTTCAGTTACATTCCTCTTCTTTTGTTTACCTGCTAATATCTATTTGGTTTGTTTCAGGTAGCGTGCGTCCTTTGCCACCAAACGCAACCATTGCACGAGGACCACCACGTGCCTCGCCCCGTCGTATGTGAGGTTACCTGTTTCTTGGTGCATTACAACTATCTATTATTTTCTAATTACATTATCATTTATGGGCCATACATATTTTTTAGTGTATGCATCCCTATTACATGTAACGCATCCTTTCCATCGGCTGCCAGTGAAGATGCAGGTAAACTATCTATTGCCATTTAATTACAGACTCTATAAAGCATGTATATTTCTTAATGTATGTATCCCCGGTACAGGTGATCCATGTTCTTCGTCATCTGCCGCTAACCATGCAGGTGTCCAGGCAAATCGACAGTCCCGTTGTTTACAAGGTTCCAGTTTTCCTTTTTGGCTTTTTTTTTCCACATGCTTTGTTCAGTTTAAATGATTCTTATGTTGTCATATGACAAGGCCCTCTTTCATTTTCTTAACAGTATTTGACTTTTCTTACAGCCAGTTTGCCTTCTTCATTGGGCCTGCGACGTCGCACA
Source organism: Artemisia tridentata subsp. tridentata (assembly GCA_021014915.2). Taxonomy (NCBI): domain Eukaryota; kingdom Viridiplantae; phylum Streptophyta; class Magnoliopsida; order Asterales; family Asteraceae; genus Artemisia; species Artemisia tridentata. The sequence goes on along the minus strand of CP139502.1, from coordinate 53,681,283 downwards.
GATACCGTACCAAATAGAAGGATGCGTGCCAGGCAAGGTTTGTGTAGTCTTACTTATTTCCACCTTATTTAGCTAATGTGTTTCCCCCAATTTCTAATGAACTCAGATTCTATACACAGGACCTCCAACCACATACATGTCTATGGGTCACTGCAATAACAAATGTGATTATTGCAATGCTCTTTTCTAGTCTGACGAAAGGATCGCACAGAGTTCACCCCTGCATCCACAGTACCACAGGTGTTGCAACAAAGGTCAGGTGCAACTGCCTGTGCACGGTGACTACCCAGAATATATAAAACAACTATTCGCTGACAGACATTTTATGGAGAATATTAGAGCTTACAATCAGATGTTTGCAATGACGTCTTTAGGTGCTGAGGTCGATAAGTCTGTTAACAACGGTCGCGGTCCTTATGTCTTCAAAATTTCAGGCCAGATTTACCATTGGATAGGAAGTATGTGTCCAGAGCCAGGCAAAGATCCTAAATTTTTACAACTTTATATATACGACACAGATAACGAAGTTGCCAATCGTTTGGAAAATTTTCACAGAAATGGTGAAGGCCTGCAGACAGAAATTGTAGAGGGCTTGATACATTTTTTGGACAATCACAATGAATTGGTGCAAGTGTTTAGAACAGCAAGGAACAAGATGGCAGAGGCTGATATCCCTGACTTTAAAGTCAGGCTCTTTGGTGTTGTTGGTTCAAGGCAATATGAATTACCTTCAGGAGATACAATTGCCGCGATAGTATTCGAAAGTGGACCGGAAGTGGCAACTGACTATGATGTTATTGTTGAGAAACACAATGGTACTCCACAACGAGTCAACAAACTACATCCTTTATACATGTCATTACACTTCCCACTCCTTTTTATCTACGGTGATCAGGGGGTACCATTTGGGTCTTACATTAGCCAATACAAGCAATGAAACATCTGACACCCCAAGGAAGATGTCAATGAAAATGTACTATGCCTACCAGCTTCATGACAGACAGAACCAGTATAGTTTAATAACAAGAGGTGGTCGCCTGTTTCAGGAATATGTTGTAACAGTGTATTGCAGCATTGAACAGTCACGGTTAGACTATATTCGAGAGAAGCAGAACGACATAAGGAATGACTACCTGGCAGGTTTGTACGATGCCATCTCACGTGGTGACTCTAATGGTTCGGATGCAGGCTCACGGACAATGCTTCCTTCATCTTTCACCGGAGGCCCGCGATACATGTATAGCCACTATTTAGATGCACTAGCTATATGTCGTGTTCATGGTAACCCGTCCTTCTTTATTACATTCACATGCAACGTAGGCTGGCCAGAAATCGAAGAATACATGCAAAATTTCCCCCACGTGACGGTCGCAGACATGCCTAACGTAGTCGATCGTGTTTTTGAGAGAAAGATACATGACTTGATAAAATTCTTACGAGACCGCAGACCTTTTGGTGATGTGGAAGCAGGTATTGCTTATATTACCTATATGTGTGTGCGTTTACTAACAGTGTATATTCTGCAAACATCTAATTTAATACTCTTTCATTGCAGTTTTGTATACAGTCGAGTTCCAGAAAAGAGGTTTACCGCATTGTCATTTATTATTATGGGTCAAAGAAAGTTTGCGTGTCCAAAGAAATGAAGATATAGATACATATGTATCTGCAGAATTGCCAGACCCAGCAACTGACCCTGAAGGCTATCGAGTTATTTCAGAGTTCATGATCCATGGCCCTTGCGGGTTGGTCAACAAGTCAGCACCATGTATGAAGCGTGGAGACGAATGTAGCAAGTCGTTTCCAAAACCATTTTGTGCCGCTACATTTATTGACAAAAAAGGTTTTGTTCATTACCGTAGAAGAGATACTGGCATAACAACAATGCGGCAAAATGTTGAACTTGACAATGGCTACGTTGTTCCACACAATCGTTTATTGTGTATGCGTTTCTATGCCCACATCAATGTTGAGTATTGCGAATGGACGATGCTTATAAAATATCTCTTCAAGTACATTTCCAAAGGTACTGACCGAATAATGACTCAAATCACAAGAAACCTTGGAGATGGAGAGGCAAGTACCAGTCGCAGTGCAACACAAGTCGATGAAATCAAAAACTTCCAGGATGCTAGATATGTTGGTCCGCACGAAGCATGTTAGAGGATTCTTGGTTTTAGTATACACAACAGAGATCCGCCTGTTCAGATACTCGCAGTACATCTTCAGAACATGCAACGTGTTACTTTCAGAGCAGCCGATTCGCTACAGTCAGTTGTCGACAATGAATACAACAAAAGAACAACATTAACCGAATGGTTCAGGTATAACACCTACAATACATATGGTCGCCACTTAACGTACGTAAATTTTCCAAAAGAATTCGTGTGGTACCAAAATGGGAAATACTGGCAACGGAGGCGAAGACCAGGCTCCGGTGCAATTGGCAGACTAGCATATATCCATCCAAGCTCTGGTGATGCATTTTACTTACGGATGCTGCTCTGTCACCAAAAAGGTTGCACATCGTTTCGCCATGCCAGAACAATTGATGGTCATCTTCATTCTTCATACAGAGACGCGTGCGAAGCAATGGGTCTGTTAGGAAATGATCAGGAATGGAACATAGCTTTACAAGAAGCTTCTTTTTCAGCTACTGCATCTGAAATGTTAAAACTGTTTTGTCAAATACTTATATTTTCTGACGTGTCAAGCCCAACAACGCTGCTCCAATCACATGCTGATAGTATGTCCAAAGACATTCCTCTCATACTTTCAAAGATGCTACACATACCAGAAGTTTAGATAAATACTGACGATCTGCAAGGTGGCCTTATGTGTGAAATCCTGGCGATTCTAAATTTCTACGGCAAATCTGTCACAGATTTTGGCATGGAATTGCCTCCACCTCAACTGCTCCAGATCTTGACAAATAGGATTATAATGGAAGAACGAAACTACGACCGCAAGTTGTTAAGAAGTGAAAGTGCAGGATTAGTGGCGCAGCTCAACCCTGAACAGCGAATTATTTTTAATCAGGTCATTAATGGAATAAGTGATCATGACCAAAAACTCATCTTTGTTTATGGTCATGGAGGAACAGGGAAAACTTTCATTTGGAAGACTATAATTTCCACACTAAGATCGGAAGGAAAAATAGTATTGGCGGTTGCTTCTTCTGGTATCGCTTCCCTCCTGCTACCATCAGGACGAACAGCTCACACAAGGTTTAAAATACCACTCGATCTGACAGACGAGTCGGTTTGCAGCATAAAAAAAATACACAGATGGCAGACTTAATCAAACAGACAGATCTTATCGTATGGGATGAGGCTCCAATGAACGATCGCAGGTGTTTTGAAGCGCTTGATCGTACATTCAGAGACATATTGAACGCTCTAGCCGATATCTTTGGGAAAAAAACAGTAATATTAGGCGGAGATTTCAGGCAAACGCTTCCTGTTAAAAAAAACGCTACAAAACAGGAAATTATAGCATCTTCCATAACACTATCGTACCTGTGGCCGCATTTCAAAGTCATTCGTCTTAAAGAAAATATGAGGCTTAAGCGACCATGAATGTCGACTGAAGAACAAGAAGGTGTTCATGCATTTTCTGAATGGCTGCTGCAGGTTGGCGACGGAACTATTGGAGATCCAGACAATTGTGATCCAGAAAATGCATCGTGGATACGTATTCCAGATAGATACTGTATTGATGACAATGATGCAGGCATTCAAAACCTCATTAACTTTATATATGACGAAGAAACGCTCCAAAGGCCAACTGCAAGAGCATTACAAGAAAAAGCTATAGTGTGTCCAAAGAACGAAACTGCAGACATCATTAACTCAACTGTTCTTGACATGTTAGATGGTGAGACCTATAGTTACAGAAGTTTTGACGAAGCCATACCGAAAACAAACGATGGAGGAGCAACATAACTGCTCTATCCTACAGAATATCTCAACACCCTTTCGTTTACGGGAATGCCCCCACATGATCTTAAGCTCAAAATAGGTGCTCCAATAATGATGATGAGGAACCTTAACCTAGGTGGCGGGTTGTGTAACGGTACAAGGATGATTGTTACTCGGGTATACAGCAAACTTATTCAAGCGAAGATCATAACAGGCACAAGAATGTCCGAGAAGGTTTTCATCCCAAGGATTGTATTGAACAACAATAATGAGAAGCTCCCGTTTGTGTTTAAGAGAAAGCAATTCCCTGTTAAAGTGTGCTATGCAATGACGATAAATAAAAGCCAAGGCCAGTCGCTCAACAAGATTGGCATATATCTACCGGAACCTATATTCGGCCATGGACAATTGTATGTTGCATTGTCGAGAGCAACATCTCCTGAAGGCCTTAAAATTCTCATCAAGCAACAGGAGGAAAGAAGCGTCAATGCAACTAAAAACATAGTCTACAAAGATTTTTTAGACATAGTCATATCTGCACAGGTCATTCATACTTATATTTATTGTTTAGATGCACATATACACTATTGTTTAAAACCTCAGGTGACACTCTTCCTTAACTTAATACCTTCTATAATCAGCATGGATTGTGTTGCTTTTCCAACTATTAGATTTGCATCATAGTTTCGTTATGTGTTTGCAAGAAGTAGTCTTGTATTTGCTTGCTTTCCATGTCTTATTATTCTTGCTATGTAAACGCATTCATGTCCTATTTTCATTCGTGTAAATATTTTGGTTAACTTAGCAATCTATTACTATAGTGCAAATATACTTATCATACATATGTTGCAAGAAAATGGCCGAGAATTCTAGCGTTGTCGTACCAGCAATATCTAAAGGAAAGGAAATTATGATGCAACCAGAAATCGTCAGCCTTGCAAGTCTAAAGGCATCGGACACAGGAAAAGCCATCTATGTAAGAGCATACCGCAAATGGACGGTGACAAACAAAGATGGAAAACCAGTTTTATTTTGTTGCATGCTGATAGATCGACAGGTACATCATCCATATATTCATATTCCCTTGAAACAGTAAAAAAAAAAAAAATATACCCAGTTTGTAACTTTGTGTTTCATTCCCAGGGAGAAGCTATACATACAAATATCAACATTCGCGAGAAAGCTAAATTTGATGCCTGTCTGCAAATCAACCAAACATATAAAATAACTGGTTTTGGCTTTAAGCCTGCAAAAACATGGATGCAAAGCTTACCACATTCGCTGGCACTGGTCTTTGGAGCTCTCACAGACATTCAACCAATACCCGACGACGGCTTCCCTGGACATTATTTTAACTTTGTACAATACAAAGATTTATATACAAAAGTTGATGCAAAAGAAGGCCTTCTCACAGGTACGTGATCTATATATAATTATCAAACGTATGACAATATTTTTTTTAAGTATGCCTCCTTTTTACAGATTATATAGGCTGTGTTCAATATGTAAATATGTAACTGGTATCCAACAAGCAGTAAAAACTACAGGTGAAATAGTTCGCTGGATAGATATCGGTATCCAGAATCTCGAGTAAGTGACGTGTACTTTTTTTTTACCATTTTTCTTTTTGTGTTCAAACTGACACCCAATTCATTATCTAAAACAGTGGGCACACCGTCCGATTTACATTATGGAATGACAAAGCACAAGGTTTCAACATGAAAGAATACGAGAGCATTGAAAAACCAGCTGTTATAGCCGTTACTTCATGTTTGGTGAAAAACTATGGTGGTATGTTCCTCGACCTACATATATTATATACCTTAACAAACTGCTGCACTAACCTTTATTTGAACTTAATCAGGCCTGCAACTTTCTAACACAGCTGCGACAAAGTACTATTTCAATCCAAATATACCAGAGGCTTTTGAAATTCGCAATGTGTAAGTTACTAATGACCTATCAAATTACCATAGATGCCACCATAAACCATACTAACGTAATATACCATACATCTGCAGGTATGACCAATTTATAGACCCGCCTGTCATAGTCAATGTGCAACGGCAACGTTGTCAGGATACAGAGCAGGAAAAAAAAAGAAACAGGGTGACACTTAATGAGCTTTTGATATAAAATCAGCAAAACCAGCAGGTATCTAACTACTGCAATGTATTCATTGCCAGATAAAATTTCATAAATTACTTACAATTATACGAATGCAGAATGTACGCTTTACTGTCACTGCTACCATTGACGAGCTCGATACCAACAGACCATGGTTCTTTAGGAAATGCTTCACATGTAAACAAAAAATATCCGAAGACTTCCCACATGCCCATTGCAAACAATCGTTTTCTGAAACAGAGCCCAATTGCAGGTTAACAAAATATTTACGCATTTTGATCCTTATATATATATATATATATATATATATATATATATATATATATATATATATATATATATATATATATATATATATATATATATATATATATTCTGTAAACTAAACAGATCACACAAATATTTTTTTTCGCAGTTATTGCTTCAGAATATTGATATCAGATGACACTGGCAGTTTATACTTGACATGCTTCAGCAACGAAGCAAACTCAATGGTCAGTGATTGCAACGACATCATACGAAGCCTGCAAGACAAAAATCCCTACGAGTATCCGCCAGAATTGTTTGCTTTAGAAGGCCGCACAAAAATATTTCAACTTCACTTTGCTCCTGGAAGCACTAAAGAAAAAAGAGAATTCTTTCTGGACACAGCTTGGGACGACACACCATTGCTCACCCAAGGAAACAACGACATTGTTGAAAGTACACCACACCCTGCAGCAAGCACAGACGCAACAGAACAGACACCAATGGCAACAAATCTTCAACAGGCGCCAATTGTCAAAAAAGAAGAAGTTGTATCACCATTTCCAGAAAGCAGTGTTGTACCAGCATCAGCTAACAAAACAGCAGAAAAAAAGGAAATACCGGCCACATCGATTGCAGAAAAGGAAAGCAGCCCAGGTATTCTCGCAACTCCAAGGCCAACAACACCGCTATCACAAACAGTGGAAGAACACCAGCTGATAACAACACCACAAGAAGAAACCACCGCCTCATCAGACATGTCAAAATCCAAATATGGTCCCAGAAAAACTTTGGCCCGTAAAAATCTTTTTCCACAACAAGGTAGCTCAGCCACACAAACGGATCATAAAAGAACAAAAAAAGACAGTTAATCAAAATGTATGGCAGATCACATGTTGGTAGCAATGTTGCCAGCCTACTTTTGTACATTATATAGGCACATGCCTGCCATCTATAATGTAAGATATCATGGCAAATACCAACTTGCCTTTAAAGACATCTACCTATGTTAAAGACATGTTCCTATGTACTACTGCTATAGCTACTTATCAAATGTATTTTGTCAGAAGGATATCATCGAATCTACTAATGTACGTCTTCTTAGCAAACATATCTAATGTCTTTTATATATAGAACAAATTTCGTATGAAATATTTGTACTATCATCAGTTGTTCGGCTGTAGAAAACAGTGAGTAGACAAATGCTCAATGGCAGCATCACAAAGTAAAGATATATTTGCCTTATTAAATAGATGATCACTTTCTCATTAAACAAATGCAAAACAAAATCATAAACATCTTATGGTGCAGCAGATACATAACAGTTTTTTAAATTGTTGAATAAATTAGCCAACATTATATCATATAAGAATTATATAACATAATCAAATCCGCTATTTCAAACCGTGTGTTAATAGAAAGAGCTATTGTCATCTTCAACGTGTATCTCCTCAAATAATCTTGAACATGCCAGTTACTTGCTAAAGATTTACATATAAAAAATATCATTATATCAGCAAAAGTTTGTACCAAATGTTGTATTCACAAGAAGCAGCTAACCATATGTTCGATCAGTTGCTGCAAAATTCCTATTAACTAAATTTGCCTACACTACAATCACACGACAAATTGAAAGCACAACTGCCGTCGTCTAAACGTTTGCACAACGCTTCGGCCAAACCAGATATTACAATGCAATGCTCTTCCATCTACCGCATAAACAGCAATATCTCATTAACACTTACCTTTATAATTCCTAAATTCGTAAAGCAGCACAGATTTTGGCAGTATAATAGCGAACAGTTTGCAATAGCTATATGCTTTAATTTTCGTATATAAGCGTAACCAATTATTAATTAAATCATATGACAAACCAACATGACTCTTGCCACGTATACTAGATTACATTACACTTCCAACAGACATACACAAACACCATTTTCCAGCAACACTGACTTTTGCCAATGTTTACAGGCAACCGTAACTTTTCCAACGTGTGCTACCATATCACATTGACAACTAATTTCAAGATTAACTTCTCGGACACCATTTTTTCACCGTAAATCAGTATTAAATGCTAACGAAAACTAAAAATCCAAAAATCATTACCCTTAATTTTAATCTCTACTACTTTCTTTCGCCGGCAACTATAGTAGCCAAAAAACACTTACAATATAAGCGCCAAGAACAATATGTTAAAACAGTGATTTTCCATTGATACCATTCAACTAATTACATAATTTAGCATCCAAGAACATCATTAAAAAGTACATAAAAACCACTATGTAATAACATCAAAATACAAAAGACAGCTACCAACATACCCTAACCACCACCTTACTCCACATCAATTTCCATCAGGTCCAGATACCCATCCTTATCCTTCACTCCTTGACGCGCCGCCACAAGAATTGCGATCAACGCTTCGAGCTTCTGACGATCCTGCATCTGCATCTCAAACAAACAATCATAACCAAAAGTGGCAACATCATGATTAGGTCCAAAAGAATCAGCTTCATTCAATGTTTGCTCCCGCTTTTGAATCTTTGCCCTTAACTGATTGCATTCTTCCCCAATACGAACAGGAATCCTTCCTCCTCCGCCACTTCCTGTGAAATTAAAAACCTAAACACATTTGCTAGGTCATCGGATCCACACGCTTCTTTCAATTCGTTAAGATTTGGAGTATCCGCCATTTTTTTCACTTAGGAATTAGGGTTGTTGAAATAATAAACCAATAAAATCTAAAACCCGACTTATAAATAAATAAAAATGTAACTGGAGAACTAATTGATTGCAAAAAACAATTTCCCATTGCAACTTAGTTACGATGCAAAGAATGATTGCAGTAACTGGATCATTTCATCTTCTTATGCAAAAGTGTTTAAGATTATCTTTGCCAATATGACAAAACAAACCTTGCATTTCGCGTTTTACAAAATAAGCCCCTCAACTGGATAAACGATATCGTTACCATCCCAATCTGCCGTTACTATTTTTTATGGAGTACTTAAATGTATTCTACGAAATATTCTGAGCCATGTAGGTTTTCGTTGTTACTGTACCAATCCTATATCCATAGTGATTCTTACCAAAAAAAAAAAAAACGGCAAATCAATCCGGCCAAGAAAAAAATCGAAAACCGGTTTCTCAAAAAACAATTTTTCGAAAAACCGGTTTCTTACATGTAACAATTCGTTTACTTTTGGATTAATTCCTGGACATATACTAATATGAATTGATTAATGTGTTTTAATTTTATTTATCGTCGTTTAACATAAAAACAATAAAAATAACACAAAGACATCATGAAGTAATCAAATTAAAACAAATCCACAACTTTTGCCTGCCACAATATCATTTATACTATATACCTAAAAAAAACTCCGCTAGGCCGCAACGCGGCCGAATAGAGCGTCAAATACAACACCACATTTGTAGTTTTGGACTCCGCTTTTTTGGCCCAGCCCGCTTTCCTGTTTTAGCCCTTTTTTTTCCTTCTTTTTATCTTCTTTTCTGTAGATTTTCATAGTTATCTTCTTCATGTCGTCTTTCCTGAGGTGTTGCCGTCTTCCGTGGTTGAGATCACCTCAAAGTCAAGGGGTTCATAAAAAGCGTCGGCGGTGCGAAGGCGAGGGAGTCCACACCGATGTGATACGCAGCTTGCTCAAAGTTCAACATATCCATCGCGGTCGTGGTCAAACCACACGTTTGTGTAATTATTTCACTTTTATCTACCCCTAATTTTACTATCTCCAGTAACTAATTTTTGTTTTATTTATTATTGTACGAAAACAGCAAATAATTTTTTATTGTAATAAATTAATAAGTAACTAAGGATATGGGGTCAGGAATGTTGTGTTACTTGCCTCCTTTTGCTGGTCGTGGTTTTCTTGGGTTTGTTTTAGTATTGTATTCGTTTCTGTATCTGTTGCTTTTCGTGTACGTGTTAACGAAGTTAACACATACCAAAATTGGGTATGTGTATCTGTTGATTATTGGGTAAAGGAGAGGCTGGGCTTCGTATGCTTTTATGGTTTGAATTTGCTTTTGTTGTGTTTTAAGGTTGTAGCTGATGTTTGGAATTGTTGATTAAAACGGGTTAATTAACAGCTTTTTTTAAGATGACATGTTACTGTCGAATAAAGATTAATGGGTATTTAGTTTAGTTTTTATATAAAAAATTTTTAGTTTTTTATTCGTAGGATTTTGGTTGGTGATAGGCGGCTGCAGAACGTTTGGTGGTGGTGGTGATGGTGGTTTTGGAGATTCGTTACGAGGAAGGGATACATTTTATAGCCAAAGTCACCATTAAAAGAACAAAGAATGTAAGTAATTTAAACGGTTTATTTTTTAATATATAATTGATTGTTCTACGATGCTTGGTGTGTTATTGTTTTATTTGAGCTCCGAGCCATTCATATCAATTATCACGTTTTTTTCCTTTCTTCCTTTCTGTTGATTGGAAAAATTATGATGTGTATTTTGTTTGATTTGTGTTTTTGGAGGTGGGTTTTGTTAACTTATTGTTTATGTTTTTGTTCATAGGTGTTCATAGGTGTGAAGTCTCGCTTAGAATATCTGCAACAATGCTTGCCAGGTTAAAAAAAAAGTCGTTACAGTTTGTGTTCATAGGGTAAATGGTTATGCTTATGCCGAGGTCGCTATTTATTAGACTTTGAAGAAAAAGATGAGCACAATGTAACCTTTAAGTATTTGAGTTAAATTGTTGCTTACGAAAATCATATGGTTTATTCTGCATACAAAAGCTGATTGTTTTTTTTATGGGAGTGCGGATTCGTCGCTGAAATTATTTTTTGCAACACAAGCAACTGCTACAATCAGTCATGCAAAAGGTGCTCAGGAGGATCAACTCGAGTTTTCCAACCAAAATCATTGTATGCTCATCTTGCAGGTGGTATTTGGAGCTACTTTGTCGAATTTTATGCAGAGGAGGCAAAACGCATTTATGGTGATATAATTCCATAACCACAGTCTGATAAAAAAAAATTTTTTTCTTAAATAGGTGTTGGTTGTTTATATGCTGTATGAAATTTAGTATGTTGTCGAGCATCTCATGATTCATGAAATTTGCAGCCTGTTGTTGGTGCAACCACTCCATGGACTTTCCCATTGGCGATGATTACTGGGAATGTGGGGCTTTTTCCAAAGGACTTGATTTTGGTTGCGTTTCAACACATATGTGATAAATTCGTTAATTTCCCATTCGCAACGCCTGTTTCAGTCTGACCTCCTTGGCCGCTGCTGTGCTCGCCCTTCAATCCGGAATCCCACCAGTATGTTTTATAAACTTGCACCACAGTATTTTTTAAAACATCTTGGTATGACCCAAAATATGGTGAAGACACATACACACACAAACGAGGAAAATGAAACACCGGAGCTGTATCGTGAATTCATGATACATATGATCAAGGGGAAAAAGTGCATCAGTTATAGGAGTAACTAGAATATGAATGGCAAGAGTATATTGTTGCAGCAACCTCATTTTTTGTTGAAGTCAGTAAGCTGTAAATAAGCCTTTGTAGTTCCAGGTCATGGAGATAGTAAAAAATTATACATCTGTTAAGATGCGGAGTAACGGATTACTCACTGGCAAACCACACCCAGCATAGGTTTCAAAGGCTGCATGCAGACTGCGCGGGTGTTTGGTTTCTAACTAAGAACCACTATGGCTATAGGAAAGTCATTTCTTCATCCCCATACCCATAAACCAAACATTACACCAAGTCATCATGAACTTGGCCTTTAAGAGAACAACATAGATTTTTCAGGTATGCCCCACAATAATGGTCTGCACTAGTTTTTATGGGCTCTCTAACAAGAGTCGTTTTTCCAGTATAAGTAAAGTTTTGATAAACATACTCATAATTATATGTAGGCTGTTGTATGACATCAATTTGGTTCAAGTTAATTTGTCACCTGGTGAACTTCCTAGATATCCTGGTGCGATAGATGCTTTCATAAAAACACTCGCGGCAGAAGCTCCACGAGGTCTATACAAAGGCATGGGAAGCCTTCTTGCCACTGTGGTAGTTGCTGTATTTTGATATCATCTTCGGACTCGTCCTGCAAATGAATAAATAACAATAAGGACATGGATAAAAAAATGTGCAACAAAGGTTTTTCTAAAATTTCTAGGTGTTCTGGAATATTTTTCTAAAGCAGATAGAAGAGGTATAGACAGAGATCAGTGTTAATTTCTTGCAAAAATCATCATCTACTTTTGAAGTTAAAGAAGTCCATTTGACCTCAAAAGTCAAAGTACAAGAAATGATCCATTTGTTTATTCAAGTCTTCATGATTTTATATGTGAGGAATTGCAGGTGTAAACAATGTAGGAACCTTGTAAAATTTGTCACGCGTCTGACTTTTCAAAAAGTCAAATGGTTTAGCTATTGGTTTGAGCAGCTCCAAAATTATGTCCTGTCCTTGCCTTAAGTTAACAAGGCTTCAGTCTTCCCTCTTCGGTCTTCCCTCTTCGGTCTTCCCTTTAGCTTATCTTCCTTTAGTTGCATATAATAAGTAACTAGTAATCAAATATTAGATTCGAAAACCACATGAAATCAGATTAAATCTGTGTTTTAGAATTATAAAACTTTATCGGGATCCTTGATTGACCCTTTTCTTCGTATATACACACGCCAACCTGTTGTAGCTTTGATACGTTTTAGTGAATTGCCTCTAGGTTCCAGAAGCAGGCCAAAAAAGTTAAACCAAAATCCAAAAACGAATATGCCATCTTAATGAATGAGATGTAGTAAAAAAAGTACAATGACTAAAACACGACAAAAAAAGGTATAATGGCTAAAACGTGACAGATGAAAACGTATATTGTTACATTATGTGAAAAAATCCTTTGAATAAATAGGTGTTTGTGTAACACCCTAGGCAAATCCTACATCGGCTGTGGCCTAGAGAGATGCTGGGTTCATAAGATTACATTCGCCTTACAATGACACAATGCGTTTTGTGGTCTACTGCGAGTGGGGTTCTTAGGAACTGGTAGTTAAGCGTGCTCATGTGAGAGTATTACTGGCTTGGGTGACCTGCCGGGAAGTCTTCAAATGATGCTACTAAAACAAAGCCGTGAGCCTGCGGGCAAAGCGGACAATATTGTGGTCTGAGTAGGCGGGATGTTACAGTTTGCATCTTCTTGAAAGCTGACATTAGGGAAAGAATCAACAGGAATGTCTAACCGCAAGATTTGCGTCACTGTGTATGAACTAGGACTAGCTGGAGCCCCTTGCCAGTCCATTGTCATTTCGGAGGCCCCACTTAACCTGTTGTAGCTTTATTACAAGTGTACTATCATTATTATGAGTTTAAATGAAGTTTTAATGTTGCGTAAATAATAAGACCTCTTATGGAAAACCACTCTAGCCATTAAGCGTGCAGAAGCCATGGGGCTCGGGCTTCTATGTTGCAGTCCGTCGAGCTCACTGAACCCTTGGTTTGACAATATAGTAGAAACCCGCAAGATTTCACTAAAAGCAAGAAAATATAGTTTATGACCAAACGAAAAGAATGTTTCTCTGAATTAGAGAAACAAAATGGACGGGTTGGGCAACGGGTCAAAATGGGTTCGATCCAAAAAGTGTATTTTTAGCATATATCGAGCTGACCCTAAACATTTTTTGTCCAAATTCCTTAATTTGTGCTCGTATAAAATAACCATTGTGTCAATTATGAATACAAAATTTCTATAGCTTCAGTAATAATCAAATTTGTTTATTAAAGAGGCTTTCTGCATTCTAGGTACACTTTAGGCAACTTTGGTTTAAAATCCCAGGATATATATTTTTGTTCACGCCAGTTTTTGGTCGTTTCATGCCACTTGTGTTGAATGGTGACACATCCTGCAAATAAAAGAATAATAACCAGGACATGGATAAGAAAAATGTGCAACAAGATAACTTTATAGTGAAGAGGTTCACAGTAAGTTTATTGGTAAACATTTGACTTTTTGAGGTCAATAGACTACTTTTCAGAAAATAATCACCAAAACTAAAGCAAAAGTCCACCTGAATTTCAAAAACCAAAGTACATAAACTGATCCATATGCTTATACTAGTGTATGTGCTTTTAGTTTTAATGCGAACAAACAACTCAATAGTACGATAACTAGAATAAAGGTGTCAAAAGAACAATATTAAAAAAAAAAAAAAAAAAAAAAAAAAAAAAAACACTTGTGACATTTGTCACAAGTTTGACCTTTTTTAACAGTCAAATGCTGCAACTAGTAAAGAGTGAAGACAATATAAGTAACATACCGCTGGTTTGAGAAGCTCATTGATTATCTCCTACGCTTGCCTCGACCTTAAATCAACAATGCTTGGTGGTAAATCAGCCTCGATTAAGATGTGAAGTTGCTCATTTAAATGTTCATAACCCGGTCTTCCCCTTAGCTAATCTTCCTTTAATTGCATATAATATGTAATCCAAAATTAGATTCAAAAACCACATGAAAGCAGATTTAATGAAATCAGTTTAAGTCCTTGAGCTTCTGAACAAGGTTACTTGTAGCATTGGATTCAGCCAAAGGCATTCTTTTTCTTCACGCCGAACCCAACCCACCTATATTCCACCGCGATATCAAAAAAAGCAACATTCTCATCGAATCCAAACTTACTGCCATAGTTGCTGATTTTGGACTCTCAAGGCTTGCACCACTTTTGGGTAACTATGGAGTTGGTCCTAAGTATGTATCAACCGTTCTTAGAGGAACACCCGTAAGTCTTTTTCCATCTTACTTGCTAGTTGAGTGACCTTGGTGTATGGAGCGACCTTGTTGCTTTCTCTGACTTAGGACAGAAGCTAGATAGAAGAAGTAGAAAAATGGGCGGGTTGAGTAATGGGTCGAAGTGGGTAATTTCTGGACTGCCTTTATGCAATCACTTGTGTAGTTTTCTCGACATCATTCTTTTAATGAGCTTCATATCTTATTGCAGGGTTACCTTGATTCAGAATACTTAATGACCCTATAAGCTCACAGACAAGAGTGACGTTTATAACTTGGGAGTTGTACTTTTAGAGCTCTTGACATGGGAAAAATATCGTACGTGATGTAACCTTTAATTCTTTTCTTTACCTTAACATTATCCATATCACTGACCATCAAATGGGTAACTTTTTGGGTATGGTATGGGTTGACCCGATACACGTTTGTGTCTAAAAAAATCTCATTTTATGTTTATAAGTAGCTATTCTCATATGAGGTGAGATCTCTGCAAAACATGTATTCTCTAAAGAACAAATAAGCCAATCTCAGCCATTCATCCTGCTTTCATCCAACGACATAGAAGAAAGCAGAAAATAACAAATATGGGCAAAATAGTAATTCCACCTCCCTCAATAAAAACAAAAAATATCTCATTTCATATCATTTTATACCTCACTTTCTCTCTCATAAAAACACCGAGATGTAGTTTCTCTCTCATCACAATAAATTATCTTTCTACAAAATACACACAAACCACATAAACACACACACAAACAACTGTCATGGATCTGTTAAGTCGTTGATTTGTCGCCGTTGTGCCGCCCCTGTCATCGATATGACGTCCATCGTCGAGTCGCTGTTGTTGATCTGACTTCCGTCATCCGCCGTATGTTTACAAAAAATAAGACGAATCACCGTTGTCATTCACACATAATCACCAGTTTAGATGAAGGTGTAGTTGTGACGTTCAAGATGTCAAATTCAGTGAATTCGAAGGTGAGGTCGGTGACGGTGGTTTTGTCACCGGAAAGTGAGTTCTCATGTCAAGTATAGCATTGCCGTGTTGGTAATAGAAGTATATGACTACTATAGCTATATAGCATAATACGTGGACTGGTACTGATGTGGTGAATGGTCATAAACAGAAATGACTAGAAAGATGGAAAAGGAAGTATCCAGAGATCATTCACTTGCAAGTGCCAAAAATAGAGGAATAGAAAAAGGATGAAGCGAACTGGGTAGAAAGAACAGGAAGAATACTGCAACATGTATGGAAAGATATAAGAAATGCAGGTCAAGAATATTTAATGGATTATTATAATACTTGTTTTGGCTTATATGCAATGGATTATTATAAGACTTGTTTTGTCATTAGACTTTTTAATATGAATCAAATTTTATTGTATTTTGATATCGAAATGAGTAAATCACATGTGATTATATTGTTGTAGTGTATTGTTATGAAAAATATAAATATTTTGATATAAATACCAAGTGATTTACATGTGTTTCACATGTGATTCTAGATGAATCCTTTGTGATTGAGACAGAATCCCATATAATTCTGGATTCTGTTATTTATACAGAATCCTATGTAATTCTTTGATGAATCCTTTGTGATTCATAAAAAATCACATGTGATTCTAGATGAATCCTTTGTGATTGTGACAGAATCCTATGTGATTCTAGATGAATCTCATGTGATTCATGTTAAATCCCAATTGACATTTTCCAATAATTCTAGTAATTTTATAATTTTGTAGAAAACGTTGCTTGCCCGTCATTTGAAGTTGTATGGTCACAAAAAACATGCTAACATTGGTAAAGTCAAGCCAAAAATCCCAAAGCTGAAGTGGAGGACCAAGAAAAAGTTCCGAGATTGCGGTATTTTCACTATGTTACATATGGAATCTTACACCGGTGAAGCTGCTGGAAAATGGGATTGTGGGCTGGTTGCCGAGTCGGAAGGCCAGTCTGACATGTTGAGGCTATTGATATTGTTACACGAGCTTAATGATCATGCGAAGAAGATGCTTGAATTAGCAAAGGAGTTTGATAAACTTGCTTCTCTTGAAAAGGTGTCTATTTGATCCCTTGTGATTCATATAGAATCCCATGTTGATTCTTTGATGAATCACTTGTGATTCATCCCTAATCCCATGTGATTCTATATGATCCCTTGTGATTCATATAGAATCCCATGTGATTCATACAAATTACCCATGTGATCAAGTTATTGATGGAATCTGATATTTTGTCAAGTAACAGTAGTGTAGTTTCTGTATGAATATCATAAAAGACATTGGTAACAGCAATACCATAACTAATGTTTTATGATTTTTTGTCAAGTAACAGTAGTGTAGTTTCTTAGAAATCTGTCTTTTTATGATATTTTCCGGTCAAGTATCTTTATGTGATTCATACAGAATCCCATGGGATTCTTTGATGAATCACTTGTGATTCATCCCTAATCCCGTGTGATTCTATATGATCCCTTGTGATTCATGTAGAATCCCATGTGATTCATACAAATTACCCATGGATCAAGTTATTGATGGTATCTGATATTTTGTCAAGTAACATAAGTGTAGTTTCTTTGATAAATCCCATGGGATTCTTTGATGAATCACTTGTGATTCATCTTTTATCCCATGTTATTCATCCTTTATCCCATGTGATTCATACAGATTACCCATGTGATCAAGTTATTGAAAGAGAATATAAGTAACAAACATGATATATTCAAAGTAAACAACAGTCGGCGACTTCACATTAGGATTGAACAATAATAGGAGCCTTCGCCGTAACAACAGCCGACGACTTCTCATTAGGATTGAACTGAGACAATGGCGTCGAGTTCAAAACTTTATTGGTAGGTTTGTCCGTTGACTGACGTGTATCCTTGGTAATCCACTTCTTATTCCTAGGCGAACCACTAGCAGTAGCATTAAGAACACCAAACCTTAAAAAAAAAAAAAAAAAAAAAAAAAAAAAAAAACCTTAAGCATTAGTTATACAATAAAAAAGCATTAAGAATCACATGAGATTCTCTATGAATCTCATGGGATTCAGAATGAATCACATGGGATTCAACATAAATCACATGGATCAAGTTATATGTTACAAGTCATGAATCAAGTTATATGTTACAACAATCTTGTATATCTAAAAGAGTCACAGAGAGTCCTAACAAGCCTATCTCATAAAACAAATGATCACTGCAACGCACAATCTAGGCTATACCCTAGACTATGATATCATGTATGATTAAGTACAGACCACAAAATACAAAACGGAAATCTAACATACTCTAACTAACATCATACCGCCTTAGCATACCAAACGGACAACCGTTAAAAAGATCGTGAAGTCTCTCTTCCCATCTGTTAAGAACCGCAACACTCATGTGGATCGCGTTAGGAACATCAACGAGTTCACCTGTTCTTCTGCACCAAACAGTATAGTAAATCGAGTTATGATTTTCATCTTTGTAAAACATGCATGAAAAAGATATGAAAATTTGAATCTTTATGCAGGTACTTACCATATATAGCCCATATTGCTTTCTGTATTTCTTCAGTCAATAGCCTAGCTCCTGTAAAACATTAAACAATATTTAGCATCCAGTCTTAAAAAAGGCCGAACAATTAAGAAACATTTTTTTATAGTATTGTACCGAGATAGAAAGTCTTGGCATATTCAGCATAAATATCTCTACACTGATCATACGCTTCTTCAAGAAACTCAGGTTTCCTTGTAACACAAGGATTGGTACGTCATGTTTGTAACTATCTTCACGACCTCACGAACGTGTAGATCAGTATCAGGAATGCCATTTATCGATAACTCGGGCATAGATGAATTAACTTTTCGCAGAACAAGTTCAGAAAACACTCATCATAGTTAGCACACCTGATAATTAAATGAGGATAACATGTTAATATAACACGTTCAAGATCACACCTCTCGTTCCTTCTTAGTAGCTGCAGCTTTCTTCTTCCTACCTAAGTCAACCCCGTAATGCTGCAAATAAACAGAAAAGTCTATACATCCAATCTTGTATATCCAAAAACCACATGAAATCAGATTTAATGAAATCAGTTTAAGTCCCTGTCCTTGAGCTTCTGAACGAGGTTACTTGTAGCATTGGATTCAGCCAAAGGCACTCTTTATCTTCATGTTGAACCCAACCCACCTATATTCCACCGTGATATCAAAACAAGCAACATTCTCATTGACTCCAAACTCACTGCCATAGTTGCTGATTTTGGACTCTCAAGGCTTGCACCACTTTTGGGTAACTATGGAGTTGGTCCTAACTATGTATCACCCGTTCTTAGAGGAACACGCGCAAGTATTTTTCCATCTTACTTGCTAGCTGAGTGACCTTGGTGTATGGAACGACCTTGTTGCTTTCTGTGACTTAGGACAGAAGCTAGCTAGAAGAAGTAGAAAAATTGGCAGGTTGGGTAATGGGTCGAAGTGGGTAATTTCTGGTGTATGTAGCGACCTTATTGCAAAGCCAATCCTACTAAAAATATAAGCAGCGGCACGCTCTCCAATGTCCTGGGTCACAGAGAACTTTCGGATCCGCTTCAGTAGGGTCACCGCATCCTTGTCATGTTCCCCAAGGGAAGAGAAAGAGAAGGGGAGAAACCCATATCTAATATCGACACACTTGATCTCATACTTGATTCGTTTGAGTTGTGCTGCTTCAACCACCACTCGTCCTGCACAAAATCAACCATACCAGTTTGCATCAAAGGAGATGACCCTGTTAAATCGACACAAACATCTTGCCCACCATCCCAAGAATAAAGCAATATATCAGCTGGGCGTAAGTTTTTGTCCCTTTCTCTACAAAGACCGATGTCAACCTCTTTGCGAGCTGAGATCCCGGACCGAGAACAAATGTCAGCAAGAGTGTCGCGCACCACGTTATGTCGATGCTTAATACCAATAATACCAGCACACGACACTGCATGGTCCCCGTAAATGTCTCCCGCAAATACTCTGGAACAAGCTGAACACGGCATCTGAGCGGAAAATAAGGAGACACCTAGCCGATAGCATAACACACATCGATAAATTTTGGCATTCATGGTCTGTCCCAGCCCAGATATCGGGACCACCCGAAGCCAGACTGAAGTGTAGTCCTCCCTTTGCGATCTCCATAAGGCCATCTGTCTAGTAGAAAGGCGAAAGGTGGATTCAGCCAATTTGGCGACACATGTGAAATATATATCTGCCAATTTCTTCATGAGTTTGGGGGCAGCGATCTCACATGAGCTACCCAAAAGGTCGGTCTCCATTTTCACATTAAAAGCATACAAGGAATCATTAAAAGAAGATATAGGGGTTACAATGTCAGAATGTCAGAGGAGCTTAGTCTGTAAACTAGCGGATTGGAGTCTAGACGCAAGGAAAGCATAGTTCAAGACATCACCTGTAGAGTATACACCAAGCCCCCCAAATTCAAAAGGTAGTGTGGCCAGTCTCCATTGCCACTCACCAAACCCAGGTCCAGAAGCGGTGACAATACGTTCCAGAGAAGAACGAAGTGCCACATCAAATGATATCTGGGCACGCTCAAATACCCGGGGAGAACATGTGAGCATAGAAAAATATACTAACTTGGAAATGCCAGCACAAGCACGAAGGAGCAACAGCTCACATTGAGGGTCTTTAAGCTTAGCGACAACATCTATGAGCTCAAAAGTTTTGGCAAACCTTTTCATAACAAGCTCACTGCTAAACCCAAGATCCATACTGGCATGCCCACCCAATAATTTAACACCAAGTAGCGGTCGAGAAATATTATGCGAAAAAACACCTGTGAGCCTGCTTTTGGGGTCTTCCTTTGGCAAAAAAAACTCAGTTTTATCAACATTGAGGTGCAGACCGCGCCTTGGTCCATCCATCAAAATAAGCTCCAGAACCTTTCCCACGACCAAAGTATCTCCGATATTAGTGCCATCATCTAGATACCAAGCTTGAAGGGACAGACTAAAGGAATCTCTAATTTTGCAGACCAGAGAATGTAACACTAGGGGAAAGAGAAAATGTCCAAGAGGATCACCTTGTTGTACCCCTTGGTGCGAACAAAACGTGTGTTCTCCGTAGTATAATCTAGCAGGGCTGGAGTAACAAAATTCCACCCAACGTGAAATGGCAGGACACCGCAAGCGCACCTCCTGTAACATGACACCACAGTCCGCTAAATTGAAAGCGTTTTTGAAATCTACCAATAACATCGCAAGACCCTCATCGCCTCCACGGTCCTCAATAAACCTATTTACAATATGGAGAATAGCCTCTCCTCCTCCAGGTATCCCAACACTAAACTGAAGATCATTTAGATAACCGTCTAAAGAATGGCCGATCATAGAAGCACCAACCTTGGAGACTAAACGCCTCCAGACCGTCCCCACTGCAATGGGACGGATACCACCTTCAGGCTTGATCAGCAGTGTGAGAGGAGCACTAGCAATATACTCGCCTAAAGCCCTAGGGCATTTACCATCAAGAAAAAGATTTACCACGTGGGTGATAGAAACGATTAACTCATCAGAAATAGCCACAACAGCACCACTAAAACAATCCAAAAGGTGTTGGGCGCGTAGGCCATCTTGACCACAAGATGTACCACGGGGGAAACTCTTAATCATATCAAGAACCACAGCAGGAGATGCGATGAGGTTATGATGATCAATAGGTATATCCGGAAGAGAAGGAGCAGATTGGAAGGGATGCTTAGCCTTTAAGTCCTCAAGAGTAATTTCATTATAAGGAGCAACACTTGAAGAAGAAAGAACTCTGACAGCCGCAGTATAATGCCCATCACAAATCTTCCTCTTACATAGCTTGACATTACGCTCACCCAAGTCCAAGTTTTCCTCTTTAATATTGGACCATGTAGGGGAGGGTTCGGCTAAAACCTCTCTAACAAGCTGAAAACTCCCACCAGACGAACTCCAAGATCGAATGGCATTAGCGATATATTCTTCTTGGCGTTGGCGCTTAAAAGCAGACCTACACTCCATGTTACTCCACGGACAAAAGGTTTTGAGGAGACAAAGAGGCAAGACAAACAGGCTAACCCAACAAGAAATGTCCTTAGGTGTGCAGATCACCTTATCAAGGGCTCCTTTCAATACGCGAGAGAATCCCAAACGACACTTTGGAGGGATGGATTTGACAGTGTGCAAACCTTTAGAAAGCAAGGTGTCAAGCAGGTGTAAATCGAAACCATAGTGCTCCTCCAGAGCCGAATCCTCACCATGAGTAATTTGAAGCGAAGAAGGGACTTGTGGTTTAGCGAGATCAAACAACACAAACCTAACAACACCATCACCACAATCAGGGGGTGACACAAAATCAGATCCATGCCGACACTTAGAACGAAGAGTATGCGTTTTAAAACAAATTCCACATAACCAAAGGCCCATACGCTTCAACGTAACCTCAACCATCTCAAAAACAGCAAGATTAGTGGCCAAGGAAAGTTTGGTGGTGGCTAGCGCCTCCTCACTGAAATGACGATCACGAAGATGAGAGATCAAAGAGGTTTTGGTGAGCCCATTTCCACTACCATCCTGACAACCACTTAAACCCGCAAAAGGACAATGAAATCGTATGACGACCATGGAAAACGGTATCAAGGCACTACAAGTCAAGCCACAAGATATACCAAAAATGCAGGTCACTCAAAACGCAACCAGAACAAAGGCTAAACACAAGCACCCAAACCGCAAACCAAAATGAACAAACCGCAAACACCCAAATCACAGGGCTATCCACTTGTCAAATCGCAGCCTCCCAAAAATCAACAGGAACAAAACGCAAAGTAGAATATTACCCAAAACCCAAATCGCAAGCTCACATGATGGGGTCCACAAAGCACCCAAAACGCAAGCTTCCAAAAGAAACCACAAGACGCAAAGTAATATATTATCCCAAATCGTAGGCTTCCAAAACACAAAGAAATGTATTATCCAAAACGCAAGCCTACATGGAGGGGTCCACAAGGAAATGTATTATCCAAAACGCAGTCAAGGGTGGGGCCCACAAGCAAAAAACAAACCTGCTAAACCAATGGACAGAAAACCCAGAATCGTTTTGACATATCCAAACCCAGCAAACTAGGAAGTAACCACAAATCAAAACAAGAGGAATTCGAAACCAGAATCATTTTAAAGAAGCAAAAAGAACTCACCATAACAAAAACCAAACGAAAGGGGTTTGTAACCGCAAACTCAACAAGAAACAAGAAGATGAAAACAATGGAGGAACTCAAAACTCCAATCCAACAAGCTGTGTTAAGTCGAAGGTTCATAAGGAGATGATGGATCAGGGACGAAGGTGAACTAGGGGATCACCCAAAATCGCCCACACAAAACACCGTCTATCATCATCATCATCATCATCATCATCTTCATCATCATCGTCATCGTCATTGTCATCGTCATCGTCATCGTCGAGTCGAGTTAAATGTAAATATGTAGTTGATGTGCTGCGTGTGTCGTTGCGGTTTAGCAGTTTTAATGCCTACTCAAGTTTTAAATTTATATTTAGCCGACTTATCAATAACACACACACTTAACGAGCAGTGTACCCGGTCAGTATGAATATAATGGTAAGTAGAGTGTCGATCACTAAGAGTGGAACGTATTATCTAGTTATTCTAATCAGTATTTTAATATATTAAGTTAGCTATACAATCTAATCTAACGCAAGGGGGTTCAGCCTGAGAGACTGGCACGATTTGGTTGCAATTAAATAATAAACTAAACCAATAGGCACGAATCAGCAAGTAGCACACACGTACGCAGATAAATACTCGAGACAATAAGAGGGCTGTCCTTATGATAAGTAGTTTGTCACTTGTTTTATTGCTAGTGTTATATGAAGTGTATAGTTCGATGCAACGCACCGAGATTAAGTCCTTTCTCGTTGGTTCTAATCTTATCGGCGAGTAAACCCTTAATGATTACTTATGACTATCCCGTTTATCTTTCTCCTACTTTTCTACAGACCATAGAATGCATAGGCGATCTAATAGACAGGCGAGGGCAGAGGCATGGCGACCCGATCAACGCTCAGCTAGCCACAGAGGTTATCAATGCACTAATAAAAGTCACCAAAGACATCAACATATAAACTTTAATTAATGAGAAAGCAGTTTTAAGGGAGTGCAACCTTTCCGTTGTCACGTTACACAAGCCACCAATCTTGATGAATTAAAGTTTACTAACACAATAAAACAAAACTACTTAATGAATTAAACATATGCAGCACCTTCTTACAGCTCTTGTATCTTTGATTTGGGTGTGTCTTATGCTGCTACCTTGACTGAATTCGTCCTAGGTTTCTGGTCTTCGGTCTCGTATATAAAATATGTCTCATCGAATTCGTCCGGTGTTGGGGTATTTATAGTTTCTGTCTGAGGGTAAGATGCGGCGCATCTAGTAAGTAGATGCGGCACATGTACTTAACTTCGCGTGGGGTCCAAGATTATAATATTCAGGAATATTCGTACACCGCCAGAAGATGCGGCGTATCTTCATCTTTGGATGCGGCGCATGTCCTCTTGTATCTTGGATCGTATCTGGTGAAATATTGATAGTGATGCGGCGCATGTAACGAGTTAGATGCGGCGCATCTGGAGCAGAACAAGTTGGTTATTCTTCGTTGACCAAAGTTTCATATGCGGCGCATGGGATAAATCCATGCGGCGCATTCTTCAAAGTCAGGCAGTGGTCTTCATTCTCTTCATTCCAACAACCAATTCCAATCTTGATCATTTTACTCCGTTTTTAGTCCATAATCGCTAAGTTTCACCAAATGCTTGTTTTTACCTGAGAATTACAAAAGTAAACGGTTAAGTATCAATCCTCATACATAATATAGTAAAACAAGTCAAATTAATAGGATAAATGATAGTAATAAAATGTACTTATTTGAGTTCATCAAATATCCCCCTCACTTGAACTTTACTTGTCCCCAAGTAAACCTTAGAATAAATCTTATGAAAATGTATCCTAAAGATGTTAGGATTTATTTTTATATTTAAGCATGTATTCATTTTTGTCATAATCACACAACTAAACACTTAACGAATTAGAAGTAGAATAAAATATTTCGATAAAAGCAAATCTAATCGTTTAACTGTCCAGTCGCGACGAATATTCTATCATAAGCTTGGCAAGTATACACATCTCCACCACTAGAGCTAAGGAATAACAAGTCTAAAGCGGTAAAAAGGGCTTTTAGGCTTAAGGGTTAATTATTCTTAATTTCTATCGATCTCAAATTCCAGAAAAGGCGACAAAATCACAAATACATGATCGAATCCACGAACACGATACTTGCAATTGCTCAAATCCTTAACTCGAATAGGCTAAAGATAGGTCCAAACTTCACCAATAATAATATATCAAAAAGGGCGACAAAATCATAAATACATAGCCGAATCCACGACTACGATACTTAAGATTGCTCAAATCCCTAATCTCAATAAATCAAAGGTTTGGTTGGATAAAGAATAATAGGGTATGGATAATATTTGGGATATAAATTGGTGTAAAATGAAAAATAAACAAAACAAATAAATTAAAATCCTAAGTGTGGTTAATCACTATCCCAACCATCCCATGAATAAGACTCATATCATTGAATAACTCACGCTTTAACACTTGAAACACATGCTTTAGGTAGACACGAATTATACTCAACAAGATCTTAATCAAAGAATAAACCTTAGTTGACGTTCCCTAACTGCCAACTCCCATTCAATCCATAGATATACAACAAATAGTGGTGATATCGACCACTTACATAACTTTACATCGTTGGTTTAATCAAACATCCAACTCTTCTTTTCTTTTTTTTTCTTTTTCTTTTCTCATTTTTTCGATTTTTTTTTTTTTTTTTTTTTTTTTTTTTTTTTTTTTTTTACTAAGAAACATAAACATAGATGTGTAAAATTTTACCACATCACTATAATGATAATTCTGGATAATTTTTCCATACTTTTCATAACTTCAGAAATAATGGTAATAGTGAAAGTAGTAAACACACGAAAAATAAAACTCAAAAATATACAATATTTACTTTCACTCCAATTGCATTGTGCAATTTCCCGACCTAACCAAAGATAATGAATTACGCATGCGAACACAGGTAATGTAAGGAAACACACTTTGCCTATAGCAATTAACCAACCACGGATTCTAATCTACAGGGTAGGCTAAGGTGTAAGGGTGTAACGAAACATTTTAAACATAGGTGTAAGAAACAAAAGGAATGGCTCTGAGGGTTTTTCTAGGGGTATCTTACTCTAAAAATGAGAGTAACAAAAGGGTTTATACGGGGGTTAACTAACCAGTGTAGTTAGCTAATAACACATAACATATAAGGCTTTTTGGGTGTAATCCTAGAAATTTACCAATTTAGACAAGTCATTCCAATTATATAAATAATACTTATTATGGTGGTCTCGAATAGTATACAAGCCAAGTTCTAAAGTTTACAAGTCACCGGCACACTCATAGATTTGTGAATTTTGAAAAATCACAATTTTTGAAAATAACGTCATGTGTGCAGCTATGCAACTTAGACTTTAAACAAAAACATGCTAAAAATTTTAAATTTTGATATATTAAGCACATTTTAAGCATATTTTGAAAAGTTTAGGACAAGTAAGTGTTAAGTGTTCTAATTCTCCAATCCCCCCACTTAAGTTAAACAACGTCCTCGTTGTTTGTATGAAAGGTTAAAAACTGGAAAATAAAAGAATTAGAACCGAAAAACTCCACTGAGATTTGCTCGGTATGATCCTCCATTAGTGTTAGAGCAAAAATCATCTTTCTTGTGGATTAGAACGTTAAGCTTCATATTTGATGTATCCACAGGAAATGCAGGAATCTATAATACCACCAAGGCTTCAAAACACACCTAAGATAAGAAAGGTTCAAACTTGCATAACACATTAGTAGTTAGGTAAAAATAAAACCTAAAAACTTAAAATGAAAATCATCAGGTCAGTCGATGCGCCGTATCTTATGGAAGAAGATACGCCGTATCGAGCCTGGAATAATTACGGATCAGAATAAAAGATGCGCCGCATCCTTAACCAGGGATGCGCCGCATTTAAAATAAACTGATAAAAAGTTTTAAATTCGAAAATAAAAATTGCAGAAAAATAAAATAAGATATGACCATCTGCAGGAGATGCGTCGCATCTCAGGATGGAGATGCGCCGTATCCTTTGCGGCCTGAAAATAAAATAAAACGAAATAAAGGATAGGATGCGTCGCATCTGTTTACCAGATGCGGCGCATGTGTTCACCACCCAGACTGCTATCAGTCTGGTGTAATATGGCTCATTCCATGGTTTATCTATTACGTCCTCTCGTGCTCTCATGCTGAACTTAATGCCAGTCTTTGTCAAGCATATCAAGAAATATAAACTGAAACATCAAATTCATAAATGAGAATATAGATTAGTACAATCCAAAATGAATAATAATAATGTGCATGGAATAATGTCAAATAACACTTGGAATCAAGAGATCAGGGGTCAGTGTGGTCGTCTGGGTGGGTCCCTGAGGTGCTGGCATCATCGGTCCTAGGCCGGACTCTGCGAGCATATGCACGTGTCACTCCCGCAACATGAGTACCATCTGAACGGGTGTGGGTAATACCCTGATGCTCCAAAAGTCTGCTCACACTCATAACCAACCACTCTGAGTCCCTCCTCAGGGCTCTCAACTCTCCCTCGACTGCGTCAACTCTCTGACTCAAGGTACGTACAGGGACTGGTGGGGGTACTGGTGCCTGCGGCTCCTCCTGATGGGCTGGAGCAGCAGCCGGAGGTCCCTGAGGGCCTCCCTGCTCCGCCTCTGGTCCTGCAGCTCTGGCGAGCCCTAATGCTACCCAAACGTACTCTCCCATGGCCAACTGGCATATCCCAAGTCTAACCAAATAATCCCTGTCAATAACTGGGAGACGAGTCACCACAACCTCCAGCCCCGCTGGAATCTCTGCTCCAATCACTCCAAAATGGCGGGCCAGCCTAGAAACAAAATGCCCGCCAGTCATCTGGCTCCTCCGATCTCTCCCTGCAGCTGATCGGTGGAGGTAGTGTGCCAAAAAGTGAGGGATGTTCACCGACAACCCCTCATCCATGCTCCTAAGGAGGAAGAGGTCCAGAGTGGTCACCTTCTCAGGTGACTGACCCCTCCCAGCAATAGTAAGTGCAATCAGCCTGTGGCACAGCCTCCTCATCGGCTCCCTGATCAAAGTGTATGAGGGGGTAGAAGTAGTGATATCACCCCCCGAAGAAATCCTGTCCCAATAATCACTAAATAATCCTCTGTCAGGGACCGCTCGCAAACTATCATCCCAATATCGGTCAAACCCATCTGACTCAAGCTCCTCAGCAGTGTGTAAACCCATGGCCAGGATAAACTCCCTCATCGACATCTGCCTCAACACCCCCCCCCCCAATCTAAACACAAGGGTGTCAGCTATATCCAAACCCGTATCCGTCTCTCTGTAGTAAAATGTACTAAAGAACTCCAGCATAAGCTCCCTGATAAGAGGCTCATCGATCCTGAACAGTCTCTCCCAAGCACTAGATCTGAACACCACCTCCTCATCATCTCCAGCAACAACCATCTCCATCCTATGCTGTAAACTCTCAGCAGCATGTCCAGCTCCAATCAATCCCACATCATCGAAATCCAAAGCCTGTACCCTGAATATCCTCCTAAAGTAAATCGACTCAAGTCTCCGTAAGTAGTCCTCCAAAGTGCCAGGGGTTAGCCCCATGTCCTCGAAACGTAACCACTGGTGCCTCTGTGCTACTTCTGGTAGTGCCATCTGAAATAAATTTTTAAAGTTAGTAAACAGTCTGCAAGATAGGTAGATACGGCGCATCTGGTTTAATCAGTGCGGCGTATCTGCATGAAATATAAGAGATGTGGAGCAAGAGTTGAGATACGGCGTATGTAGATGCGTCGTATCTAGATTAATCAATACGGCGTATCTAGAATTTTATTAATTTGGAAATAGGTCGTTACGCCGCATCAGTCAACCTAGATGCGCCGCATCTAAAAGCATATCAGTATAAATAAAGGGAATCAGGCAGGCATTTCAAGAATCCGTATCCGTGACGCAAACTACCACTAAATATCACAGTTTCATATACTCCTTATATCAGTTCTAAAGGCTCATTACATTTTACTAATCCACCTTCCCGCTAAATATTCAAAACCGAATTCATTTTCTCAAATTTTCGTTCAAATCAAACTAGCCTAGAAATTCGATTATTTACGCAAGTTAAGTACGGGGAAGATCATCTATTACAAGTCCTAATCATATCTCTATATCATTTAAGCACAAATCGAATTAATCATATAAACCCTAATTTTCGTATTAACCAAGATTAAATCGAAATGGAATAATTACCTTAATTTGATGATTAGGAGAAAGATTCTAGATCGGATTAAAGGTGGGTTTAAGAAAAGTGATCGGAATTGGAGTATAATATCAGTGTGTGTAAGTTCTTAACTGTGTGTGTTTATGCGGTAAAGATTTTAGATCCGGCGCATTCCCGTCGTATTTATAGGGCAAAACGATGCGCCGTATTGGAAATTGGGATGCGCCGTATCTATTTAATTTCGTTGACTAGTCAATGGGCCCTAGATGGTCAGAGATACGGCGCTTTGGATATTTAGATCCGCCATATCGCAATATTAGTGAACGAAATTTAAATGAGGAACGTACCTTGGCCTCCGCAACACGATTCTTTATACATCAAATTGGGGTTAAACGGTCATACCATATGATATAATTGAATTCAAAATAAGAGCAATAGGCATAAACGTTTTATTAATAATTGTAATCTTATTGTTTAGAGGATAAGAATTTATTCCGAGGTTAGGAACAAATATCGTTTTTAAGCATACAGAATTAAGATTACAATTTTAATCAGATGTATTATAAAATTGAGATTATATAATAGAGAACTTTCCTTTGGGCAGTTGAATTATCGTAGAGTTTACCTGGAATTCTATTTCAAGAATTTAATACGTTCAATGTTACCAGTACTGAGTTTTCCTCCACTCTTGCTGTCTTAAGTTCGGCCACTCCAGCTAGCGTCTCTTAGTTTTGTTCAGAATGTAATCTTTCTTGGTGATGCTTGAGTCATCATTTATCCTGAAAATAAACAACTTGCACACGAGAGTAGCGGACCGATCAAAGTAAATATCAAAAATCAACTATATTTATCAAATTATATTCGTCGTATTAACAAAAGTTAATGCGCCGTATTGTCGTTACGTTTCAAAATATAAGATTTTTGATTCAGAAGATACGCCGTATCGATAAAAATCGATACGCTGTATCTGTTTAATAATTCGAAAACTGTTTTTAATTAAAATAATAGATACGCCGTATCTGCTGCAGCAGATGCGTCGTATGGCGTTAACGTTTAGAAATTTTTTTTTTTATCAAAAACAGATACGCCGTATCTTGGGGAAAAGATGCGTCGTATCGAATTAATTAAACGCGTTGTATTTTATAAAAATTGAACGCAATACGCCGTATCTGATAAATCAGATGCGCCGTATCGTTCGATTTAGCTCAGTACAACGATAGCAGAACACAAAAAATACGAAAAATTAAAACAAATAAAAACACACGAAAATAAACACAAACAAAAGCAAACAAAATAACACACAAAAACAGAAAATATGCAAAATAGTACAATGAATGCAAATTAAACTAATACACAACAAAATTAGCGGTTAGAAAAAAAAATTAAAAACCTAATTAAAATACTAATCAAATTAACAGATAATAACAATTCACTCCCCGGCAACGGCGCCAAAAACTTGATGTGCTGCGTGTGTCGTTGCGGTTTAGCAGTTTTAATGCCTACTCAAGTTTTAAATTTATATTTAGCCGACTTATCAATAACACACACACTTAACGAGCAGTGTACCCGGTCAGTATGAATATAATGGTAAGTAGAGTGTCGATCACTAAGAGTGGAACGTATTATCTAGTTATTCTAATCAGTATTTTAATATATTAAGTTAGCTATACAATCTAATCTAACGCAAGGGGGTTCAGCCTGAGAGACTGGCACGATTTGGTTGCAATTAAATAATAAACTAAACCAATAGGCACGAATCAGCAAGTAGCACACACGTACGCAGATAAATACTCGAGACAATAAGAGGGTTGTCCTTATGATAAGTAGTTTGTCACTTGTTTTATTGCTAGTGTTATATGAAGTGTATAGTTCGATGCAACGCACCGAGATTAAGTCCTTTCTCGTTGATTCTAATCTTATCGGCGAGTAAACCCTTAATGATTACTTATGACTATCCCGTTTATCTTTCTCCTACTTTTCTACAGACCATAGAATGCATAGGCGATCTAATAGACAGGCGAGGGCAGAGGCATGGCGACCCGATCAACGCTCAGCTAGCCACAGAGGTTATCAATGCACTAATAAAAGTCACCAAAGACATCAACATATAAACTTTAATTAATGAGAAAGCAGTTTTAAGGGAGTGCAACCTTTCCGTTGTCACGTTACACAAGCCACCAATCTTGATGAATTAAAGTTTACTAACACAATAAAACAAAACTACTTAATGAATTAAACATATGCAACACCTTCTTACAGCTCTTGTATCTTTGATTTGGGTGTGTCTTGTGCTGCTACCTTGACTGAATTCGTCCTAGGTTTCTGGTCTTCGGTCTCGTATATAAAATATGTCTCATCGAATTCGTCCGGTCTTGGGGTATTTATAGTTTCTGTCTGAGGGTAAGATGCGGCGCATCTAGTAAGTAGATGCGGCGCATGTACTTAACTTCGCGTGGGGTCCAAGATTATAATATTCAGGAATATTCGTACACCGCCAGAAGATGCGGCGTATCTTCATCTTTGGATGCGGCGCATGTCCTCTTGTATCTTGGATCGTATCTGGTGAAATATTGATAGTGATGCGGCGCATGTAACGAGTTAGATGCGGCGCATCTGGAGCAGAACAAGTTGGTTATTCTTCGTTGACCAAAGTTTCATATGCGGCGCATGGGATAAATCCATGCGGCGCATTCTTCAAAGTCAGGCAGTGGTCTTCATTCTCTTCATTCCAACAACCAATTCCAATCTTGATCATTTTACTCCGTTTTTAGTCCATAATCGCTAAGTTTCACCAAATGCTTGTTTTTACCTGAGAATTACAAAAGTAAACGATTAAGTATCAATCCTCATACATAATATAGTAAAACAAGTCAAATTAATAGGATAAATGATAGTAATAAAATGTACTTATTTGAGTTCATCAGTAGTTTTTCTTTTTTTTGAAAATGAATAAACTTTGTAACATATCAAGCTCGATTTATCCTTTGTCCATTAACAATTACACTAACAAGAATTCTCTTATTTTAACATTCTCATTGCATTATGTATCATGTCAAAACTGTTAGGCCCGTATCCCGATTACGAGTAGGCCCCACCCTAGATGAAATATGCTAAGGACTTTATGTGATTGGTTGGTCAATAAAGTTACGTGGAAAGTCAAACCCGATAGTCAAGTGGTAGTCAAAATATGTGTTATAAAGTTATGGGAAGTATTATGTGCCTCAAATAGATAGGAAATGGACTTCAAGGGCTTAAGTTGTTATATGCCAATTGTGTCATAAGTTAGTTGTGGCTAAAATAGGAGGAAAGAGACTTGAGGGGCCATTCTTGCCATTAGCCCAAAGTTCCTACCTAGCTAAATATATCCAGGATATTCTAGATTTCTACCATTATTGAGAGGGTGTTAGGTCCGGATTTTCGTGAGGGAAAATGATGAAGATGAAGGTGCAATAAAGATGGGTTGAAGATGACTACTCATTAGCATGATCCTTGTAAGTTAGTAACATTTAATTAGTGTTAATTGATTTATTTAAGAGTTAGGGTTTATGTATCTAATTTGGGGAAAATGGGTAAATGGTGGTTTCAAGGTAATTAATGGGTTATAGTGTTTATGAGGTAAATTTATATGGGTTTAGTTAGTACTTTAAAGGGTGTTCATCATATGATCAAAGTATGATCATATGATGATCAAGTAAGTTAAAGGGTGTGTTGGTTGTTATAGTTTTTGGTTATGCGTTGTTAAGTATTTGTGTGTGATGATTATGAAGTAGGAAAAATGGTGGTGATGATTATTGAATTAATTAAACACATAAAGGATCAATCTCATGTAATCATATATCAAGAACATGAAAGTAAACTTACTTGATGATAGAACCGATTGAGGATTACGATTAGATGATGAAGCCATAGCATTAGAGTTAGTCGATTCCGGTAGTAATGTCACCAATCCGATGGAGGGATTAATCTCACAAGTTATGGTGTTTTATTGAGAGAGTTTTCTTATGTGACAAGATACAGGAAAACCACACAGCCCGATGTTTTTATTGTTATGACAGTTATTTCCATCAAATAACTGTCAAATGTTAGTTAGGGTAGATTATGTCACTATGGCATAGTTAAGGGTCTAAATGGTCTAAGGACACATCTAAAGGGATTTATTCTAACATTCTCCCACTTGGCCGTAAGACCATTTACTCATATATACATAAACCCGAAAGTTATATTGGCCAATTACAAGTTTATGTGAATAATCATAATTCCATAATAGAACCAAAGCAAAAAGATACAACCACACGTGTCGCGTTTGACACAGGACCCCCATCGATTATACTAATGGTACTAATCTGAAATATATGATTTCATTAAGCCAAAATGACAAAAGAGTAATGTGGTACACATAAGGTTGTCTATAATGAAACATAAGTGTACACAGTTAAAAGTAAACATAGACAAACTATATATTATAGTGAAGGATATTATCTTAAAGCGCTTGTTTTGAAGTTATACATAATCATGAAATAGTGCAGTAACTACAACATTATATAAGGTCTTGACGTAAACCCATTCTAGCAACATGGCCTTGAAATACTTTGGGTGGTAGACCTTTAGTTAGCGGATCCGCAAGCATTTCATGAGTTCTAATGTGCTCGATACATATACGTTGTTCCTCCACTCTTTCAAGTACGAATAAGTACTTTGTATCGAGGTATAAACCAGCTCCAGTTGAACTATTACTGTTCGAGAAGCTCACGGCTGCACTATTATCGCAGTAAATCTTTAATGGCCTTGAGATGGAGTTAACAATTTTGAGTCCAGTGATCAAATTTCTCAACAACATTGCATGGCATGTCGCATTATAAACAGAAACATACTCGGCCATCATTGTTGAGGTCGTCGTTATCACTTGTTTTTTACTCTTCTAAGAAATAGGCCCACCTGACAGCATGAAAATATATCCCAAAGTTGACCTACTAGAGTCTTTGCATTTCGCAAAGTCTGAATCCGA
Source organism: Artemisia tridentata subsp. tridentata (assembly GCA_021014915.2). Taxonomy (NCBI): domain Eukaryota; kingdom Viridiplantae; phylum Streptophyta; class Magnoliopsida; order Asterales; family Asteraceae; genus Artemisia; species Artemisia tridentata. Next base: position 53,646,799 of record CP139502.1, on the reverse strand, counting down.
GTATCCAATAACTTCAAGGTTGTCGGATCTAGTGTAAGTTAAATTGTACTCCTTCGTTCCTTGAAGATATCGCAATACTTTCTTAGCAGCTTTCCAGTGATGTAGACCAGGATTAGATTGAAACCTGCCTAACATGCCACATATAAAAGCGATATCTGGTCGAGTACAAACTTGAGCATACGTTAAGCTTCCTACTACGGAAGCATAAGGAATTCGCTTCATTTCCTCATGTTCAACCTCAGTTTTTGGACATTGATGAGACCCGAAAACATCACCCTTAATTACGGGAGCGACCGTGGGGGAGCAATGTTGCATATTGAACCTATTGAGTACGCGTTCAATATATGCCTTTTGGGACAGTCCTAATGTCCCATTGGCTCGATCTCGGTGAATTTCAATTCCAATTACATACGAAGCTTCACCGAGATCTTTCATGTCAAAGTTTCTAGAAAGAAAACGTTTTGACTCATGTAACAAATCAATATTATTACTTGCTAAAAGGATATCATCAACATAAAACACAAGTATAATAAAATTGCTCCCACTCATTTTGACGTATACGCACTGATCTACCAGATTCTTGATGAAGTTGTGTTTCTTCATCACTTCATCAAATTTTAAATACCATTGACGGGATGCTTGCTTAAGCCCATAAATAGATTTCTTGAGTTTACAAACTAAATGTTCTTGGCCTTTAGATTTAAAACCTTGCGGTTGGGCCATGAACACATCTTCATGCAAATCTCCATTAAGAAATGCTGTTTTGACGTCCATTTGATGTAACTCTAAGTCAAAATGAGCTACAAGGGCCATTACGATCCTTAGAGAGTCTTTTCTCGATACTGGAGAAAATGTTTCTTTATAATCAACACCCTCTTTTTGAGTATACCCTTTTGCAACCAAACGAGCTTTGTATCGCTTGACATTTCCATTTGGGTCAAGTTTGGTCTTGAAGACCCACTTGCATCCAACGGGTTTTGCACCCTTTGGTAATTCAGCAAGTTCCCAAACGTTATTTTTGCTCATTGAGTTTAGCTCATCATTCATTGCTTCCCTCCAATGAGCTGATTGGTCATAATTAATGGCATCCTCATACGATTCAGGGTCATTGCATTTCCCTAAGTCAAAATCAGCCTCATTCAAATAGGTATAGTAATCATCAAAGTTTGTGGGCTGCCTATGTCGTTGTGACCTACGCAACGGTTGTTGAGTTTCTTGTGGTTCAACATTAATTTCGTTGTTAGGTTCATTTTCCTCAACATTATTTGGATGATCTTGAGCAATTAAGTGATCATTCGAGGTTTCAAGTGGCGTGTTAATCGGGATGGGCACATGAATTATTGGTGTCTCATCTCAAGCCTCTTGAAGTTCAATTCTTCTAAATGAACCGCTCCCACTGTTGTTAGAATTTTCAAGAAACTCTGCGTGGCGTGTCTCAACAATTCTGGTACTATGAGACGGGCAATAAAATCGGTAACCCTTTGATTGTTCTGGGTACCCAATGAAGAAGCAACTAATGGTTTTTAAGTCCAGTTTTCGTGATTGAGGATTGTATAACTTAGCTTCGGCTGGACATCCCCAAACCCTTAAATATCGTAAGCTGGGTTTTCTTCCTGTTCAAATTTCATATGGTGTTTTTGGAACAGATTTTGAAGGAACTCTATTAAGGATGTGGACAGCCGTTTTCAATGCCTCAGTCCAAAGAAATTCAGGAAGGTTTGAATTTGCTAACATACTACGAACCATGTCCATAAGAGTGCGATTTCTCCTCTCAGCTACACCATTTTGTTGAGGGGTACCCGGCATGGTATATTGGTTAATAATCCCATGATCTTTACAAAAGTCAAAGAAAGATCCAGGAGCTTGACCAACATCCGTATGTCTGCCATAATATTCACCTCCCCTATCCGATCTCACCATTTTAATTTTTCGGTCAAGTTGATTTTCAACTTCCGCTTTAAATGTTTTAAACATTTCAAGTGATTCGGATTTTTCATTAATTAAGAACAGGTACATGTAACGTGAGTAATCGTCAATGAAGGTAATGAATGATTTATGACCACCAATGCCCGAAGGAAAAGGTCCACATATGTCGGTATGAATTAGTTCTAATAATCCGGTACTTCGTGTGGCACCTTTCTTTTTTCCTTTGGTCATTTTTCCCTTTATGCATTCTACACATTTTTCAAAATCAGAGAAATCAAGATGGGGTAGAACTTCGTCTTTCACAAGTCTAGTCATTCTGTCTCGTGAAATATGGCCTAAACGTTGGTGCCATAATTTTGATGAAGTTTCTTGATCTTGTTTTCTCTTATTTTGATTCACATTCTCATTAATGTTAAATGATAATAGAGATTCTGAAAATTGATTATCTAAACATAACTTAAAGAGGTTTCCCTCTAGACAACCATTTCCAACAACACGGGAATTTAAACTAATATATACTTTATTGTATCCAAACGTAAATATAAAGTCATCAATAATTAGTTTAGATACAGATATTAAGTTTCGAGTCATGCTCGGTACATAAAGAGTGCCATAAAGATTTAAACAAAAGCCACCCTCCAATATTAATGAAAGGGTCCCAACAGCTTCTACGTTCAAATCAACTCCATTCCCGACTTTAACCGTTCGTTGGTTTCTTTCCAATCTCCGGATTGTACGGAATCCCTGTAAAGAATTAGCAATGTGAACCATGGATCCAGAGTCAATCCACCATGAATTAATAGGGACATTAATATTAAAGGATTCATTAATCATAAAAGATTCAAATATACCTTTCTTTGCTAACCATTCCTTGAATTTTGAACAATCCTTTTGAGTATGCCCTTTTTTATGGCAAAACTTGCATTTTGGACCGTCATGGAATGTGTTAGTACTTGCACCAGTTTTCTGGACTTTATTTGAGTAGAATTATCTCCACTTGAACCTTTGCCCTTTCATGAGCCCTTTCTTTTATTGGTGTTAGTGGTAGCAACATGAACGATATCAGGCTTTTCAACTTTGAGGCGTTCTTCCTCTTGCACACACATGGCAATCAGTTCGCTCATTTTCCATTTCTCCTTTTGCGTATTGTAATTGATCTTAAAAGGACCAAATTGCACAGGGAGAGATGTCATAATGAAATGAACTAAGAAATTTTCACTGATTTCCATGTCCATGCCTTTCAGTTTGTTTGCCATATCGCTCATCATCATTATGTGCTCACGTACACCACTAACCCCGTCATACTTGGTAGTCAACATTTTAAGGATCAAAGTGCTTGCATGGGCTTTTGAAGTCCCTTTAAATTGTTCCTCTATGGAGCTTAAGTACTCCTTTGCATTCTCAGAGTCAGGAATGGCTCCTCGAATGGCAACGGATATGGAGTTCTTAATGATCATGAGATACATACGGTTAGATCGCTCCACTGTTCATAAGCACATTTTTGATCTGCTGTACTATCAGCAGTAAGTGCAGCGGGAGGATCGGTACGAAGCGCATGATCGAGGTCCATTACTCCGAGAGTAAGTTTCACTTGATCTCTCCATGTTGAGAAGTTAGTACCAGTTAAGGGTTCAATTCCGGACAAGTAACCCGTATTGGAAGTTAAGGTAGATGCTGACATAGATAGAAAATTAAATGTATGCTCAGATAAAACTAAAGGAATTGATGGGATATATATGTAAAGCATATCAGTATAAACATAAACCTATCATGAACACCAAAATAATAGGCATAAAGATGTTGTGCCTAATTATTAACCTCACGTTGGTTTAGTTAACAATTAAACCATTAATCATCTTTAACTAGGCTAAGCATGCACATATATCACATATCACCGTTGGGCAGAAACGTAACATATATGCTAATTATGCTAATATATATTTCATTGTTCCAGTTATCATACAAATAGCCGTTGGGTTCAATGAGTGATAACATGAATTATTGTATAATATGGCATGAGTAAACTCCTATAAATTTAAATGGCCATTCGTTGGACTAGTGATCTAAATTAATATAAGAGTTGCCATTTAACATGAACAGATTCAACAAATTTTAGATTTTTGGTCTGACATAATTCCTTATCCACTCATCATATACGCAAATTGTTATCGAAACTAGAGCAGTGCAATAAAGGGCAATCATATAAATCATTCATAACATAACAATTTATATCATTAATATCAAGTTATGATGATATGAGAATATAATACATATATTGTAATTTTGCGAATGAGTCAAGTAAATTAATGTCAACATCAATTGAAAGACTATAATAGTACTGTCAAATAAAAGGCTAATATATCTTTAGTTTTCATTTGAGTATTGAACCATGATCATGTGCAAGAATATCAGTCCTTAAGAGGATTATATTATTCAAGAATGTCAGACCTTAAAATTTGAGAATCATGCGTGATTAGATTTAATGAAGTCAAAGGCAATATATATTCCAGTAGAAAATTACCCTTAACATAGACTAAATCAAATTCATCAAAGCCTGATACATAGAAAATTAAGCGGCAATAATTTTTTCTAGTTTTGTACGAATACAAAGGGATCATTATCACCGGTTAATTAGGGTTTAAATATGATACATGAAATTTAAATTGCTCTTGATACCACATATTGAATTAATTAAACACATAAAGGATCAATCTCATGTAATCATATATCAAGAACATGAAAGTAAACTTACTTGATGATAGAACCGACTGAGGATTATGATTAGATGATGAAGCCATAGCGTTAGAGTTAGTCGATTCCGGTAGTAATGTCACCAATCCGATGGAGGGATTAATCTCACAAGTTATGGTGTTTTATTGAGAGAGTTTTCTTATGTGACAAGATACATGAAAACCACACAGCCCGATGTTTTTATTGTTATGACAGTTATTTCCATCAAATAACTGTCAAATGTTAGTTAGGGTAGATTATGTCACTATGGCATAGTTAAGGGTCTAAATGGTCTAAGGCCACATCTAAAGGGATTTATTCTAACAATGATGTGATGATGGTGACTAGTGAGGATGGTGATGATGGTGGTGAAATAATGATGTGATAGTTAGCTTGTATTGAAGGTAAGTAACTCTCCCTAAAACATGTATTATATGTGTATTTATCATGTATTTATTGTGGTTGTATAAGAGTATAGGAGTTGGATTTAGAATGGTTGTAAGCTAAGGATGGATGGCTAGTGATCTTGACTAAGGGTATGTTAGCTTGTTGGATTTGGACTAGTTGAGGTATGCTATTGATTATGGTTGTGATGAATGAATGAATTTATGTTATGAAGTTGTGTGATATGAGTGGTATGACGTAGTGTAGAGGCTTTTATGTGATTATGATGCTTATGTGGAAATATGTGTATGAGATATGTTTTATGTTGGGTTACTTACTAAGCGTAAGCTTATTCTTTAGTTTTCAATGTTTTTGTAGGTTTATGTGCGGCGAAAAGGAAGTACTTGGACCATAGTCTAAGGATTTGGAAGCGGATTGGTAGTTAGATGGCAACTAGGAGCTTAGTATAGAATACCGAGCTTAAGTGTCAAGGTTGTACCCCGAGAGTCTTTCTTATGATTTGTATAGTGTGTGTCAAGGTCGTCGTAAAGTTTGGGTGGTCAATGGTGGGTCTAAGGGTGTTAAATGGTTTACGGTCAATGTTTAAGGGGGCGTTTGGATGTAAGTGTGTTTATACCCACTTTGAATTGTAATCGGGTCAAGTGTCATTGGACCGTGTTTGATATGTTAAATAAATGAAGTTGGTCAAGTTTGGTGCAAAACGGAAGTCGTATGGGTTGTTTGTAGTGAAAATGGGTCTAAATGGGTTATTTGCATAATGTAGAACCTCGTAAAAATCCGTTGTAATTATGTTCGTTAATAAATAAATAAACCTCAGTTACTGTTACCGATCCCCATTATTACAGAAAATTTTGAAATTTTTCTTATTATATTATTTAGTCGTGTTTACGAAATAATATAATTCACTAAATGACCGAACAAGTTTTCGACACGTTTAATGAAAATTAATTAATTCACTAATCCTAATTAATATCATAAATACACCAACCGGGCCCTTAATTATTTTAGCCCAACTCCAAATTCGGTCCACTCTATTCTTAAGCCCACGTTTCAAGCCCAAAATCAAATTGTGATTTTATTTACCAGTCGATTCAAACCATGCTTCAAAACGGTTGTCGTTCTCTTGAATATTAAACACGACACGTTTATATTTTATTGTCATCTCGTTACTCACATACTCAACTTTTAAAGTGCCAAGTTTCACATTATATGGTTGCGTATTACTTAATGTTTGAAAACCAATCCATTCGATCCAACTCAAATCCACTCGACACAAACTATTATTTCAAAACTTAACCGTTTTGACTCCCGTTTGTTCCTACGTGATACTAAAAATATTTCAATCATAGTTCCATAAATAAAATCAAGTTTCATTTCCATGTTCTATGTGTTGTACGATTTTATGTACATCGATTATACATAAAAATAAGTAGTCGACATATGGTTGACTCACAACAAACACTCTCCCCATTTCATGCACTCACATAGCTATATTATAATACTAGGATGATATAGAATTCATTCAATTCACTGACATGGCTAGTTAGTAGCTTTGGATGAATCATTGAACACAATACGTAAAACATATAACGTCTCTATTTATACTCTTTACTTACTACCTACCGTTATACTTCAACAATTCCAAATATAACTCATATTGCACCATCAAAATAATCCTTGCAAGGCAGGAACATCTCATTCGAATTTAAAGAAGCCATCGAGAAGGTTGGGTCAAAAGTATATTCGTATACTTGTTATAATCGAACGTATTCCATTTATTCGTGTTCCAACTCACTCCTTTCGATCCTATACTTCATTTGAAGTGTTGTAAGTGTTTTGAAAATCTTTCCAATTCATCTTGTTCATTATATTAAAACATGCATCGTTGCTTTGTTAATATACTCGAACGTATACATTTTTTTCCTTTTATGTACTATGTATACATATATGTTTAAGATCACAAACGTGACACACCTCCATCTCGGAAGGCATAGAAGTCTCGTACAAACTCTTTTCACATTTATTTCTACGTTACATGCATCGTTTAATCTATTTTTGATCATGTTCCATTCGCATAATACGAACTGCCAAAGACTTACAAATAATTCTAAGTCATTTCGGTATATAAACATATTCCTAGTCGCCTAATAAATGACCACATATCTCAAAATTTTACTTAACAATCGTGCTATATTTTTACACCAACTAATAGACCACCTAGCTAGCTAACACTTTCATTCTTACAACTCGTAAAAATAAACTCGTTTCGACACTGTAAATTTGCCAAAGCAATTCGTATAAACCGAATATCAAAACAAATGAAAACATGCGAATTGGGCTTTTCAGCCCAATAAGCGAATTATAAGCTCTATGCATAAGCTGGCTTTTCAGAGCTTTTTTATATGAATTTAGAACTTGAAAAATGATATTTTTGATGAACCCAACTCGTCTCACGATTTACGGATTTTTAAACGTTAACGGGCCACTAATTTGATCGTTAAAGCCCATTAGGTGAAATAATAAGATTTAGACTTAATAAGCTGTTAAAATAAGCTTTTTCTAACTTAAACAAGCTTCAGAAAGGTTAATATAATTTTTCCCATCATTTTTGTAAAATTGGACTAAAAATGTAACGCGACAACACCTAGAGGGACCAAAACTGCCAAATGTTTAAACTATGGACTAGAAATGTAAAAACAGTATCTTTAGGGTATAAAATGACATATTATTAATCCCAGGACCAGAATTGTATATTGGACAAGTAGAGGACAAAAATTGTAAATTATATATAATAAAGGACTAACGGTGTAACGCTAACGCCGTTAGGGTAAAAATTGTAAAAATTGGAAAAGGACAAGGACCAACATATTCTATTTGACATTCTTAGTTTATTTTCTATTTTTGTCATTTAAATTCACGTCACATGCATATTTATTTTATTTCGTTTATATATTATGTAACGTTACGTTAATAATATATTTAACGATATTCAACTAGTTTTGTTTACGTAATATTTATCAAAACTTTGAAATTAAATTTATTATCATATCTTGTAATATTGATCTCAATAACTTCATGGACATATCATCTTTTCATAACGATTAATATGTTATTCATTAATCGTTATCCGTTATTTATTTATCGTTATACGTTACTCGTTTCACAATCACCAAATAGTATTTGGTCAGATTCTCAGACATATTTATTTATCAGGTCTTGTTTTGAAGCCGTTACCATAATCTCATCCGAATTACTTTTCATCATATCCAATATCACTTAAGGTGAGTTATAGCCTCACATTTACTTATTTTAAACTCCGTGAGGGAGATACATGCTATAAACAGATCACAAGTATTTTTCTGTATGCTACCTGACTTGATATATGACTAAGTTACCTATTGCCAAAAGACCCTTATTCATGAGCCATTAATCATTTTGTAAGTGAACGCGAATATAGTGAATAGATCTATTTAAGGTTTGACAGCCTATCCCACTAATACTGGACGGAATGCCTTTTGGTTAGTCGTATTAGTCGCGATACATTATATTTGAGTAAAAATAGGAATTGGCAAATCACCTATTACCCGAGGGCATAAATATCATCATTGACTTGATGATCACCTCCGTTTTACGGTACTTTGTTAACGTTTGCGTGTCATGAGACTTAGGGCAATATATATACCACAATATCAATTTTTCAACTGATTGTATTTCTAATACAGTCTTACTTGTGTATCGAACTGATTAATAAACTTCAAACTCTATAACATCACTTAACATTTTTGTTGACTTTTAAGCATGTCTATCTCAGGTAACTAGCTGGAGCAGCAAGGGCATGGAGCGGGCAGCATACTATCTTTTAATTATGGTGTAAAATAAAATGTTTAATTCAGTTTAAAACATTAATCCTTCTAAGGATTTTATTACTTTGATATGTACTTTTGTAACTGAATTTCTATAATAATGGGCCTATGTTTTCAAAATGTCTCTTTCGAGCCGTTTTCTATAATTATGACTGTGGGAAACTAGAAGGGGGGGGGGGGGTTGAATAGTTTACCGGTTTTAAGTTCCTTTTTAAAAAAATCTTGTTTTGAAAGTTTACTATTGGAAACTTTGATTCGAACTTTATGTGTAATCAATCAACACCAATATGAACTAAACACTAATCTAACTAATGCTAAATAATAAAAGTAAAGAGTAGAGTTGGAAAGATCGAACCGGGACAAAGGATTTATAGTGGTTCGGCTACGAAGCTTTTCTTCGCCCTACTCCACTCCCCGAGTACCACACTCGAGAGTTTCAAACATTATATCAACAACCTCCCTTCAGGCGGAGAAAACCGTACACGTCGGTTATCCTATTTCCGACACTAAGCTAGATGTCGAGTGCTAATCTTAGCTAGAACCAATCTACCAAGGTCCACGTGACCAATCACTTAAGTCCAATGGCTACCAGAGATCACCAAGATCTCGACACGATCACAATGATCAACTCTCTCTCAACTAAACCTAATCTAATGACCCTTGATCTTCTTGATCAATCACACAAGCCCAATGGCTATAAGAGATGTTCACTATCTCTATAAGATCACACTTGATATTCACTCTCACTCACACACAAGAAATATAAGCTTGATGTATCCAATGATACAACAAGGTTGTAACAAATGTTACAAGAACCTAACAACTATAACTCTTGTATCTTCTTGAGATGCCTTGAGTTCTTCTCTTGCAAATGAAGAGGAATTGTAACACCTTGTATCTTCTTGGATACTTGTGTTCTTCTCTTGCTAATCAAGAGGGATGATAACACCTTGTATCTTCTTGGACACTTGTGTTCTTCTCTTGCTAATCAAGAGGAATGAAGAGGATCTCTTGATGGATGATTGGATCACTCTTAAAACAAAAGAAAACTAATCTAAATGATCAAAAAGAAAGAAAGGTGTGAGAGGTTTGAACTAGGGAATTTTTCTGTGTGAAAGGGTGCCTAAAATCTGTGAAAGGGGTTGGTATTTATAGGCAAAGAAAATCTGAACGTTACAGAAAAAATGGTACGGACGGCTCCACTAAACATGCCACGGCTCCACTAAATTTAGTGGAACCGTGGAGCCGTCCTAGACTAGGACGCTCCAAATTTTGTCTTTTCTGGTGAAAAATTATTTGGGGAAGGTTGGAGCTGATTTTGGAGGGAAAAATAGCTGTTATGATTTTCAAACTAATTTTTCCATTAAAAAATTTCTTAATAATTCAAAAATAATTTGTCATGTATATTTTTGAAAAAATGTTTTGTCCCATTAAAAATGTAAACTCTCAAAACACAAATTCACTTCTTTGATCATTAGACAAGTTGTAAATTTGTTCTAGAGTGATTTGCGTAGAAACGGGATCTTCCGATTAAAAACTTGTTTACGTTAATTTTAACGTAACGTGATCTCACATTTTGTCATCCTCAAAACGTGAAGTAATCGAAAGATATAAATAACGTTTTTAGAACATTATTTGCATCAACAATCTCCCCTTTTTGATGATGACAAAATATAAACTCATTTTATGTTAAAATTAGTTTTAACAAGTTTTTAATGAGTTTACTCCCATTTCTCCCCCTTTTTGTCGAATCAAAAAGGTGTCTAAGGCTCCCCCTTGATGTATACTCCCCCTCATTTGGAGAACACCAAGGAATCAAGCAATGGTGTATGCTACAAAACAAAGTTAGATAACACATATACAATATCTAACAAGTAGCACATATGACAAATATCCAACCACACAACAAGAAATATAACAACTACATGAATGCCCATTAAATAAGATAAATGTCATACATAGGTATGACTACAATATGGAAGCAAACTAAACAACAAAAAGTCACATAAACATTCCTAGAGGCATGAGACTTCAAGATTTGCTTCGGATTCAAAAGGGTTTTCTAGGATTTATTGGAAGGACTAAACATGTGTATGTTTAGTTTGGGCTATTGTGTGATGGAGGAGGTGGAAGGATGATGGGTCCCATTGGTGGTGTGAGGAGGTGCTCTAGGTATGAAAATTGAAGACTCAAGTCTTCCCTAAGGTTCATGATGAGGGTTTGGTTGTAGTTGCAACAAGGGCAACTCAAGGTGTGTGGTTGTAGTGGATAGAGGATCGGATAACCCATTAAGGGTTGAGGTGATGGTGATAGGGAAGATGATGATGTGTTACTCCCAAAATCAAAGGGAGTGATTGGTGATAAGGATAGGGTGAGAGCAAGGGGGTGTGGTGATGGTGAAGGTGATGAAAGGGATGTGTTAGTTCCAAGTTCAAGTGAAGTGGATGGTGATGAGTTGAGTGTTAAGGCTAGTGGTTCAATGGGACTAGGTTGAGGTAGAGATGTAGCACATCTTGTTGTAGAGGTGAATGATGATGTTGGCTTGGTTGAGTTGGTTTTTGTTGGTGCTAGTGGTGTGGAGAGTGAGGAGGTTGGTTTTCTTGAGGTTTTTGTGTGTGTGAGTTTCATCATCATCATCCAATGTTAGGGCAATGAAAATCATTTCATTTGAGGGTTTGGGTATGTGTACATGATTTGAAGGTTTGATGTTGAATCTTGGTTTCTTTGTTTTGTGGGAGGTGGTGTCATTGGTGGAAGACATGGTGGTTGTAAGGTGTATGTGAGGTGGAAGCAATGGTGAGTGTGAGGGTGTGAGGATGGCAATGCATGAAGTTGACTTAAATAGCCAAATCAAAGCATGCAAGGTGGATAAGGATGTTGGATTTGGGGATTTGGGTGCATGGGAATCAGGTTTTGTTGGCAGATTTTCAGGGAAAGAAAGTCAAAAAGTGGAAGAGAATAGCAAATTTCATCTTCCAGAGGCACGGTACCCCTAAAGGTACCACGTCACCACTAAATTTAGTGGAGCCGTCGCCTATTTAGTGGAGCCGTGACCTCCATTTGACCTTCTTTCCAGGTCTGCAGGTTTTAGACAGCCTAAATGGGGAAATTTCTGGGGAAACTAGTTGCTGCAAATCTCAAAGCCTCAAACCTCTAAACACATAGAATTCCTAAAGCTAGTTTAAACTAGCAACTAACATGATCATGTGATCATCTATGTATTTAGGCAACTATTAAGCATGCATGGGTTCAAACCATTTTAACATCTAGTGCATGTAATAAAGTCATAGAACATGCATGAGCTAGGCAAAGCTAATCAAAGGTAATATAAACATTGATTTACCATCAAAGTTACCAAAGTAAAGAAATAAGTGTTAAGACACTTCAAACAAGTTTATGTTGTATGGACATTGCCATAAACCATTAGTAGTATTTTAATTATAATACTTAAATTAATAATACTACTTAAGTTACTTCTATCTAATCCTTCCTTTTCCCCAACTTCTTCAACTTGTTCCCAAGTCCTTTTATCGCCTTCCCAATGGACTTGAATCCCCCAATTGTTTGCTCATGCATCGAGACTTGTCGATTATACATTGTCGTTTGTCATCTCATTAGGTTAGATAGGTTGACGTCACCAAATTCAAGATCGGTGGTTCGTTGGAATGACGAGCTGTCAAGATTACGAAAGAAGGTGTCGGGAGAAGGAGTACGAGGACGAGATGTTCCTTCTTCATTCACCTCAACATCGTCTTCATCCATAGGTTCAGACGATGATCGTTGACCGAAGGAGGAGGAGGAAGGAGGAATATCGGAAGTGGATTTACGACCACGTTTGGACCCTTTGTCCTTATGTTCCTTTCGACGTTGTGGTCCACCAAGGGGTTTCATGACGCGATTGACTAGGACATAGTCGACGCTACGGAGAGATGGGTTGGTTTGCATGACCCACCAGAATAGACGGGTGAGCAACATGCCATATGGCATGAGCTCATCGGAGCGACGATGAATGGTGGCCATCCGTTTGACCATGTAGTATGAGAGGTTGTATGGTTCCTCGATACTAAGACAGTAGAGCATGTGGGCAAGACTTGCCGAAACGTGATCACGGTTGCCAGTAAGGCTTAACACGTTCTCACGCACAAGAAGTTCCCAACTCCTGAGGTCGGGACGAAGTTCACTGAGGTAGATTTTGTTTGGATCGAGAAAGACAACGGAACCATCACGTTTTTTATACGTGTTGGCGACTCAAGGAATTTGGATGACTTCTTTGATTACTTCAATGTCGGGAAGTTGGGTACGATAAGCACCTTCGTTCTCAAGATTGTAGTAAAGAGACTCTAGAGAATGGTCTTTAGTGAATGCACATTGACCATGAGAGGGAACACCGAGAATGTCACCAATCTCGATGACGGACAAGGAGATATTTTGGTGTCGAATTCAAAAATCAAGAAAGACATTTTTGTCAAGATCAGTGTAGGTGCGGACACGACTATAAAACTCGAGAATAAACCGAGGACAGACTTGATCGTTTATTTTGTATAAACAATCGAACTGAATAGAAGGGAAACAGATACGGATGTTGTCTGATGTGACATAAAGTGCATCGACTACACGCCCTTCGTGTATATATCGATTTTTCATTTTGGCGAGATGAGCTTTTTGCTCATCGGGTATGTTTGGATCGTCAACGAGACGTGGAATATAATGTCTGGTTTCTTGGTAATCAACACGAGGCATTGTTACCTACAAACATATAATTTTGTATATGTTAATTCGTTGCATTTTAATAATTTCACTTCTAGTGTGTGTGCCTAAATGCAAACAATGTGGAGGTGTGGTAATCTCGAATCTAAAACTATCCTAATGAGATTACCCAAACACTCCTATCTTCACTTTTGCTCAATCAAAGTATGTTGAACATTACACGTTACTTATGTAATTCAATCCACATTTGAGAGTTCATGTATGCATGCAAAAACGTTTTTAATTTGCATCAATAATGCACGAAAAGGTTTCATGATCCTAGACTTGTGAAGTTTTTTGAAAAATGATCGAATTGGGGTGTTTGGCAAATGCCTCAACATGGCGCCAACAAGCTTTAAGTTTGAAAAGCTTTAATGCAAATCGTTCCTAATCCTATTTTAATCATCCTAAACATGATTCCACTACAAACAATCAATCATAATCCGATTTTAGTTATTAAATTCGGACTAGGTTTTGCAACATAAGTGGGTTTATGAAAATCCTAGGTTTAGGGAATCATGTGAATGCTACATTGTCTAATCCTAGTCTTAATTTCACAAAGGATTAACAAAATTCAAAAATCCCCAATTCGATTTTGAACTCAAGAACAAACCCTAGACTCAAATTGAAAGAAATTAAGGACAATTAACTTACAATGTGTGTTGTTATGGACTTGATTTGTTGATTCCAATGCCTCAATCTTGATCAAAAAGGGTTTAATTGAATTTGGGTGTGTGTGTTCGGTTTTGAAAGCAAGTGGAATTGGTTTTGGGTTATTTTGAAAAGCTGTGCAGAAGAAAGGAAAGAGTAGGCGCGTTTTTCAGATACACGGCACCACGGTTCCACTAAACATTAGTGGAGCCGTGTCTATTTAATGGAGCCGTGTGTCTGATTGTGCCACTTTTCTTCTGTTTTGACTTTTGGCTGATTAATCTTACTTATTTAGTAAGACTTTTTGACACGAGGAAAAAGTTTATACCTAATAAACTCTTTGACGAAAACGATTAGGCGGGATGACAAGGAATGACCTTAGTGTTTGACTAAGTTGTCATTGGATGAGGATTGACTTCTAATATTTCCCGTGAAATAATTAGAAGTCATGAGTCGTGTTTTGGTGGATGACTATAATATTTCCCATGAAATATTTAATTAGTCGGAATACGAGACGTAAGGAATGACTTAATATTTCCCGTGAAATATTCAAAAAGTCATGTGACGAGTTGTGAGGGAATGACTTAGAACTTCTAGAGGAATTTCTAAAAGTCATGAGACGAGTTAGATAGATGACTTAAGAAGTCATGGGTGATTCGTAGAGGATGACTTCAATATTTCCCATGAAACATGAGGCGATGTGAGGGAAATGACAAATGAGTCATAGAACAAGACGTGAGAAATGACGTTAATATTTCAAGTGAATTATTAAGAGGTCATGAGGAGAGAAGTGGACGATGACTTTAATAATTCGGAAGAATTATCTAAATAGTCATGAGTGGGGTGACGAGAACGTATTGGTTGGAGTATTGACGATGTTGTCTTTCAAGAGAGACTTTTCAAAGAAAAGATTTCTCTTTTGACCTTATCGTGACGAAGGAGTAGACGTAGACGTACTTCGATGAGCTTCGTTCATGAGCAAACTACAGGGTTCCCGGTCAAGTCTAATGGCATCTTGACTGCTACTCTTCATAGGGAGTTGTCTCATCTATAGTGTTTGTTGTCATGCCTTTCCGGCGCTTATGTACTCGGCTTCGGTCGTGGAGACAATAAGAGTAGTTTGTTTCTTGGGGAACCAAGAAGTTTGTTAACTACCTATGAGGGTACAAACGTTACTCTCTTTGTATCAATCCACATTAGCTCTCACATTATCAGAGTTGGTGTAGAAACATTTTCTACATCAATCTCCTTGAGATGTAGTAATCTCAAGTGTGTAGTACCTTTGATGTATCGGATGATATATCAAACACATTATCAGAGTTGGTGTAGAAACATTTTCTACATCAATCTCCTTGAGATGTAGTAATCTCAAGTGTATAGTACCTTTGATGTATCGGATGATATATCAAACACTTTGATGTAAGAAGTCTTAGGGCACTTCTTACAAGTGGGCACAAAGCCAAATACTTATTCATGATAATGGACCTACTTGCCGTTAGGTAAACTACTTTACCTATTATGCCCCTAACCTAGTTATATCCGCGCACTCACTTTCGTCGTCTCTTGTGAGATTTGTTTTTGCGGATATGGGCGTCAGTGTCACTTAAGACTATTACTTAAACTATGTATCTCATACATATAGTATACATAAGTTTACAGGGATACTTAATTTAGGCAAGATTACTTATGTGCAAGGGAGGAAACTTGATTCACTCATCAATGCTTAATTCAAACTTGTCACGCATGATCTTCAAGCGATCATTGAACATTTCTGGACAAGTTGAGTTTGACATGATAAGATGTGAATAAAGTTTCTGTGTAATAGTGCCTACCATGTTAGATTCTAACTACACTATTTCATGCCAAACATTCCTACTAACAAAGGGTGTTTTAAGAAAGCGTACCTGTGCCTGAGGTGTTGCTCTTAAAACTAGAGGATTAGACTACCTTTGTTGAATGTTTAGCATATAAGACACGACTTGACTTTTGCGTCACAAGACTTGTTTGATAACACATCATACTCCTTTTGTTAGACTCCGAAATTTATTTACACTCATGTTTTCCTAGCAAAACAAAAGTTCAAACATCTGGTCCCCAATATCTCATGGGTCCATAGTTGTTAGAGTCAAACATCCTACGCATTCGTTGCGTTAGTTTAGGATGTGAGAATGGAGGACACATTTCCCATGGTAAGTAACGTTGTGGTGGACGATCATTACAAGTTACGGAAAAGTTACTTGGATGATTTTGTCTTCTAAAGTTACCTCTCGGTAGAGGAGTTCTAGACCGAGGTTTGGGAGAATTTGTTCTTCTAGGTGGAGGAGTAGTAGACCTAGTGCCACGCTTTACAAATCCATGCTCGGGAGATGACAATTGTTTGTAAAATCCTTTGGCTTTCTCTTTATTTGGTGTAGACACTCTAGTAATATCTACAAATAAGCTTTTCAGTCTCTTGCAAGTTACATAAACTGATAAACCCTAGAAAAAAAAATTGAAAAAATGTCAGACAACATACCCTTTGAAATCCAAATGGAAATCATCAAAAAAGTTTCTAATCTCAAGTCATTGATTCAGTTCAGGTCAGTTTCCAAACCATGGAAGTATTTCATTGACAGCCCTCAGTTTATCAGAGGTTACGGCCCCCGCCACACGAAGCCACATAGCCGTATTCTCTGTTTATCGTTGGACTCTGGGGACAGGTTTATTCGTTTAGTAGAAGATGATATCGAAACTGTTAAGGTAGAACAACAAGAGTTTGCTCCATTTGTTGTTTCTCCTTTGCTTAAACAATTTTGTATTTTTAAGGTTGTTGGTGCGTGCCATGGATTGCTTTGTTTGTATGGTGCCCGTAGGGGTTATATTAAATGGATGGTTGTTATTTGGAACCCTTCCATCAGAAAATCATTTGGTATTGAGGTCCCTAGTTATGACCCTTACACTCATATTGAGACTAATTTTGGTTTCGGGGTTTGTCCTGTCACTAAAGATCCTACCGTTGTTAAGTTTGTAAGCGCAGTTAAAATGCCTTGGCATGTTGAAGTTTTTACATTAAGCTCGGGTGTTTGGAATGTGATCCCAAGTAGCAATTTGCCTCATAAATCAACTTTTTTTATGTCATCTCAAGTTGTTATAGATAGGTTTATCTATTGGGTTGCTGAAGAAGAGACTGTTGATGATGATGGTGAAGCTACCATGAAATATGTGGTTGTGTCATTTGATTTGATTACCACGGAATTTAAAGTGGTAGACCTACCAGATACCTTAACAAACGAGAGGTACTCACGTGTCTACGTCTCTAAGCTAAGGGAATCTCTTGTTGTGTATAGATCTATTTATGTCGAGGGAGCACAATGTTGTGGTGTATGGGTGATGGAGCATGATTCATCTCTTAGAAAGCTATTCACAATTGGAGCACCGGTAGATAAAATATTTGGGTTTAAGACGAGTGGTGAAACTATATTTCTAACCCAAAAGGAGGACGAAAGGTTTGCAACAGTTGATGTTTACGACCCCTGCTCACAACAAAGCAAGAATCTTGGGATTTCTGGATTAGGGAACTTGTTCTTCACGGGCTGTTACAAGGAATCGCTACTTTTGCTTGATCACTCAGATTTACATATTTTTTAGAGGGGAAGAATTATAATACCCTAAAACGTCGTTTCTAAAACCCGAGGCTATCTTAAAATTTAAAAAAATGTAATCTAAATAAAATGAGTTACCACTCAAAAATTAGAAATACTAAAATCTATAACATAAGTCTTGAATTTAAATCAACTCAAACATTAT
This sequence comes from Artemisia tridentata subsp. tridentata, assembly GCA_021014915.2. NCBI lineage: Eukaryota > Viridiplantae > Streptophyta > Magnoliopsida > Asterales > Asteraceae > Artemisia > Artemisia tridentata. The sequence goes on along the minus strand of CP139502.1, from coordinate 53,628,692 downwards.
ATGTTATGTCCTATATCACATGCTAAAAGTGTACACTTGGGTCATCAAAACACATGCCATACATTGCAAACCATCTCACGGAAACGAGTTCCAAATATATATATAACATTCGACAAGTGCATGGGAGCTTAAAATATACCACACGCATGAAAGGTTGTCAACAAGTTCATGGGAACTCAAAATGTGTATCACGCCTCTTAAAAAAAATGGACATTTCGTAAATAAAATAAGGCCAAAGAACTAAAATACAATAAGGCCCATACCTAAACACATACTTGGTCTTTTGCAATGCACCTCACGCCTCCTATATGATATATCAGTCTCCAAATAGCAGTTTCATTAATTCCTTTTCTTGTTTACACGTTTTGGAGAAAGTCAAGGCATATCCACATTAGTGAATATCATCATACACGTCTTTTTTGTTAGAAGATCCCATTATATCATTGTTTCCTTCTATAATACGAGTGAAATAACTAACCATATTAATCGGTCTCCACTCTTCTTCCAATCCCTTTTTTGTCGAAAAATTTAGTCATCAAATGCTCATATATATGATATTCACATTAACTTTCAGAATCACCCAAAAACCAATTAACAAAAAAAAAAAAAAAAAAAAAAAAGACTAAATCTCAAAGGAGTCTACATGAATAAACAGTGAGCGTTGAGTTTTGCGTTACCGACATACATCTTGAATCATAAGTTCAAATTCGTATTTGGGTTGGTGTTCGTGTTGGGATTCAAGTTTCGGTTCGTACGTAGGTTAAGGTTTTGGCTCATGATTTGTATGCGTGGTTGTTCGCGTATGCGTGATTTTGGATTTGATCGTGCTCTGGTGTTAGTGTTCGAATTGGTGTTCGCGCTTGTGCTCGCCTTCGGGTTCTCGGTTTCGGCTAGTCATCATTTAGTTTAATCGGAGGTATATTTTGAACAGTATGAATACTAAATGAAATATGATTGTAGTATTAATATGAATCATAATCAGTCAAACATGTTGATGTTAATATGGGCATACATTAACGTTAAGATCTAGACATGAGATTTGGTACATAAAAGGAGATAAAGAAGTGATTTATGAGTCTAGCTAGCTCTATGAAGAAGAAGACGTAAGACTGGATTCAAAAGCCTCTTTTATAATAGATTCTATACTAATAGTTAATGAGATTAATAGCAAGCTAAGCCATCATTTTATAATTATATGTATATGTACATTGACTGTTATAATTAAATTAATAAAAGGGTAAAGCAAATTCACATATTAGTCTACTCATGGTGCGTTTAGGTTGGGGTACATATTTTCTGAATTTGGGTAAGTATACCTTACGTAAATTGTGAGTTACATTATGAGGACATAAACATAGTTAAATCATGAGTATAAGCAATACTTATTTATTATTAGCATACTGATATAAACTAAAGTAAGCATTGATCGGTTAAGATATCTTAATATTATAAGCATTTGAAAGTTTGACATACACCCTAATAGATGGTTATATGATGTATGATAATAACCGTTTAAGGTAAACTAATATCGAACTTAGTACGTAGTTGTCATTGTTGTTTTTTACTATAAATGTCGGCAAGCATATTTAATATTAAGCTACTTAAACAATGTTTTAACCATTGTTATATACTTTCTAAATTTTGGCTGGGCCATCGTATGTAAAATTTTGTTATAACATTTATCAAGTTGTAATTTATAAATAAGACTACCACTCTTTTAAGTAAAGAAATAATAATAAGTACATAGTAAACAACTACACATAATAAAGTGAACTAGTACTTAGTTATGCCACCAAATATTAAGACGGTCATTAATTCGTGTAGATTCACTGAAAAAGGAGTAACTTTCGATCTTTGTAATATGGTTTCATTTGCGGTTTAAGGTACATATATTCTGACCTTCCTTATAAGGTTTCTCATGATCTCTTTCATATTCTGACCCGTTAGTTTCTGAACTGATGCCATTGCTATGATTCCCTTTGCTTGAACCTTCTCTGTTGATCCCATTTGATATGACCTCTGTTATGAATCTATGTTATGAAAACCTTTTTAATTATACCATGGAAATGTTTTGAGAAAAACCGATTTAAGAAGATGTTTTTAAATGAGGCGAAACTACTTTTATAAAAGGTTACTAACTTTTATGAACACCATATTTTGAAAGACTATTTTTATGAAAACTACTTTAAAGGATCTTTTTATGAAAATCACGAATTAAAGGATTGTTTAAAATGGACTTTTGATAGAAACTTCTAAAACGGACTTTTGATCTGAACCATGAATTGATTATTGAATATGAACCTTGATCTGATAAACTCTGATTTGGACCTTTGATATTACTTCTGAAATATTTGACATGAACCATATGATATGAACCTTTTGATATGACACTCTGATTTGATATGATATCTGACTCTTAGTTTGATACCCGAGCCATTTCTGTTTTCCTAGCCAGGAAGGTAACCTGGCCATGTCTTTGATGCACCATTGGCATGACTCATGTGTGGGTGAGTGATTTCTCACACCGTCCCCATTCTGATTATGATATGCGCATTACTTTGACTATGGATTATATATGTTTCTGGGGGGCGTATGGATTGCAATCCTAGATCTGTTCTGTTTAGTGGATTTAACATGATTTGATATGATTTGTCTGGTGACTGGTGCTTGTGTGCAATACACGCCTTTCACATATTTCTGGGAGCTAGCTACTCCATTTGAAGAATGAGGACACCCCTCATATTATCTGATTATCTGAGAGGTCTCCCCTCTATATGATTTGAAGATTTATGGTTACGATATGATATGATTTGTTTCTGGGCTCGTGGTGGATTACTATCCCTTTCTCTTTCCTTTATACTTATTCATGGACTTATCCCTTGAACCATATTACATCTGTTTGACCTTTGTTTCTGTTATTCTGTACTATTCTCTATTACTGTTTGTTATCGTTATATCTGTTCACTGGGCTTTTTAAGCTCAGCCGCATTTCTTTCCATGCGGCAGGTTTTTAGTTGGAGGCTGGGTTTGAGTGAAGAGACTTTTGGACTTAGAAGACTTTGATAGTTATTTTGAAGTAGAGATTATTAGAAGAATTCATATTATCAGGCTTAGTATTTATTCCTTTGTAAATTTTGTATTTCCTTGTAAATTCTTGTAACCTTTGTACTTCCTTTGTATTATTGAAGATGTATGCTTGTGTATGTTTTTGATATGTCACCATTGTTGTGACATCTCTACCCTTGTCGGGTTGGGGTGTTACATATTTATTCTCACGATAGTTGATCAAAATGAGAAGGCCGCATTTTAAGGTGTGGATTTATAAAGTACAAGTTACCTAAGTTTTCCCCCACTCTTTCATTTGATTCATAAGTTTTCCCCCACTGTTTCATTTGATTCATATAGAAATTTCTGTGATTCTGGAATGGACATTGTTGTTGTTTGGATACCTTTCAATTACCGAATCAATTTTTTGTTGCACTAGCTGTTTTACCTGGTCTATATGAAGATGTTTTTGGGTTATGGGATTATCCTAACAGTGGCGACCCCATTGCATCCTTTGTCAAGTAGATGTTTTTTGAGTTAAGTTCACGGAAGTCCAAACCGTAGTCTACCTCGTAAATTGGTTTACATGGACTTAAGTAGCTATATATAGTTGCCAGTTTCAATAGTGTACATCGACAAACTAGGGGACATTGTTCATTTAAATGCTCATAGCCCGGTCTCCCCCTAAGCTTCTCTTCCTTTAAGTTGCATATAATCAATAATCAAATACTAGATACGAAAACCACATGAATCAGATTATATAAATCTTTATGTTATAGACCCTTATCGGGATCCTTGATGGATCCTTTTCCTCGTATATACACACGACAACCTGTTGTAGTTTCTATACATTTTACTGAATTGCCTCTAGGTCCTGGAAGCCGGCCAACAAAGTTAAACTAAAATCCAAAAGAATATGTCATCTTAATAAATAAGATGTTAAAAGAAAGTGTAATGACTAAAACGTGACAAATGAAAAGGTATGTTTGAGTATCATGTGATAAATCCTTCGAATAAACATGTATATCTATTGCATCTTCTTGAAAGCTTACATTAGGGAAAGAATCAAAAGGAATATCTAACTGCAAGATTCGCTTCACTGTGTATGAACTAGTACCAGCTGGAGCTCCTTGCCATTCCGGGGATCCCACTTAACCTCTGCCATAACAAATGATTCATCATGAGTGTACTATCGTTATTATTAGTGAACATCAAGTTTGAGTGTTGTTTAAATATGTATACCTGTTGTGGAAAACCAATCCAGCCAGTAAGACCTGCAGAAGCCATGGGGCCCGGGCTTCTATGTCGCAGCCTGTTGAGGTCATTAAATCCTTGGTTTGAGAGTATAGCAGAAACCTTCAATATTTCTAAAAAGGGAACTTTGTTAATGACCAGAAGAAAGAATATTTTAAAAGAGAAACATATTTCAAATTAGAGAAACAAAATGAACATGTTGGGTAAAGGGCCAAAATGGGTTCATTTGGCATGAGTCGGGTTGGTTTTTTCATTTACCAAGGTGGCTTATGAATTCCAAGTACGCTGTGGGTGATTTTTTATCCATTTGTCTTGTTTATTTTTATGATATTATGCCTTGTTGACCCGCCAGAGATGAAACATAACCCGAACAGACCCACGGGTCATATTAAGACCTTTAATCAAAATCATACCCGAGTAGAATGGAGAGTACATAAACTTCTTACCAGTGTATAGAACACAAATGTATCAATTAGGTATATAGATATGTAGCCTCAAATGCATCAACTCATGAAGTTTGAACAATGTACAACAATTATCAAATGAATAAATTCCTTACTCTACACTTTATACTCCATCCAGTCTATCATTCTATAATTCTATTTTTCTTTTTATTCTATTTTTTTCACGTAAAACAAAAAATAGAATATGATTCTCGCTGTCAGAAGAGTCAGCCTATACATTTCAATAATGTTTCAAAAATATACGAGGGTGTGTATGTATAGAAATGGACACATAGTTACGCAAAGATGATGATTCCATTTCGAGCGGATCCAGAAGGGGTTTAGTGTATGCACATGAAAATGTTTGTCTTTTGTAGTGATATGATAGTTTTTTTTAATGTAATATTAGCGCATACTGTGGTTAAAACCTTGGGATCCACGTTTTTGTCTCGCTAACGCCTGGTTTTGGGATGTTTCATGCCACTTGTGTTGAATGGTGCTACGCAGCCACTTGGACTGGGACTCTATTCTGAAATTTGAATTTTGCATGGCTAGCTCTCGTAGTTGTTGTATTTTGATATGATCTTCGGACTAGTCCTGCAAATGAATATATAAGATCACTCACAGCGGTGACCGAATGGTTCGGTCGGTCCCCAATTTTCACCGCGTTCCCCCTACCTCGATCATACCGAACGCGTCCCCTCGCTCCCCCCACCCCCCAACAAACAAAAATAAATAAATAAAATAAAAATAAAATTGAAAACTTTGGTCGCTTGGCCGACTGAATGAATTGAGTGTGTTTGTGTGTGTGAGTGAGTTTTTTTTAATTTATTTATGTGGGGTATGTTTTTGGTTGTGACTGGTCTAGCTGAGTTGGCTCTGAGGTGGCGGGCTGTTTGGTCAAGTTTGTTGTCACCACCACTACTAGTCTAAGAATCAGGACATGGATAAGAAAAATCTGCAACAAAGTAACTTTATAGTGAAGAGGTTTACTGATGAAGCGAAAAGTGTACCGCTTTTAGGGGGTCATTTAAGCCCTAAATCGTATTTATTTGATCAAATATTGCCTTAAATCGTTCCTTTTGTCATTTTAGGTACTTTGGAGAAGAAATCTGGAAAAGGAAGCATTTTGGACGTTTTTGGAGCATAAAAGTGAAGAAAACGACAAAGTCTCAAAATCGGATGAAAAAGTACCTTTGACGGCGTCACGGCTTGGCAAAAAAGGTGGATATGAAAAATACACATGATAAGCCAGAGAATTTTGCAATGGGAATTCTGACGGCGTCACCCTTTAAGGTGATTAAGGCCATCACGTTTTAAGCTAAAGTCTGACGGCGTCAAGCACTAGTCTGACGGCGTCAAGCCTTGATAGGCCAGAGAGGATTTTGGAGGATTAAAGAGGGACGGCGTCAGGAAGGCCATCCGGGAACCCTAGCCGCGGCGAGGTGACGGCGTCAAGATCCACAACGTGACGCCGTCAGACCTTTATGTCTATATATAGTTTTGCAATTTTTATTCATTGTGTGCAACTTTGTGAGGAGAAACCCTAAAGACGAATTTCTGCCATTTTTAAGGGTTTTCATACCCTTGGATCTCCCATGTTTAATTGAAGATAAGTTATCATTTAATCATACAATATGTCTATGTGTTGTTTGATTATTCCTTGTTCTTGTCTTTTGATTAACATGCTAGGCTAGATTTATCTTGTGTTTGCTTAGATCTAATGAAACCTAGCTATTGATTATTGGTTATTAGTGTGTTATTGATTGTATTGGATGATTGTTTATCGATGTTAGGCTTAAGAAAACTGGCTAACCTCCTATTCGGTAACTTGCTTGAACGTCTTAAGAAACATGAACCAATGCGTACTAAAGGTTATTATGGTTGTATTTAATGCATGAGCGAATTCTAGTGATCCCATGTTAGGAGCTTCTTAGCCGGCTCGACATAGGAGTGAAGTAGGAGCTTGTAGAGTTGGGGAAGTACGTACGCCACCCCACGACTGGTATTAAGGAATACACCGATCATCCACGCAATTAATACACACTAATCAACCGGTAAAAGATAGCTAGGGAGTAAGGAAATCTAAGTAAACATATTTCTCTCCATATAAGTTCCACCAACCTTTACATTTTCAGTTATTTTATTTTATTTGCATTCGTAGTTATTTGGGTTAGTTGACTAGCAACTAATTTCGCCCACTCCTTCAAACCCGAGATTTTACTTGCTTTCATATAAAAATATAAAAATACAAAAAAGAATCTTCCTTCACCCTTAGACCTATTAAAGTAGTTTTTCAATCCTAACGACACTATTCCCTGTGGAGAACGATCAATCCCCCGTACTTACCACTACACTATACTACATCGGTCAGGTACACTGCCTGGTGGGGTTGTAAGCCTCTTGAGATCCCTCGAGAGGTAAAACCTGTTGTAAGGTCGCAAAACCACGCATCATTTACAGTAAGTGTTTTGGTAAACATTTGACTTTTTGAGGTCTAGTAGACTAAACATTTTTCAGAAATTCCCACGTGTTCTGGAATATTTGTTGATTTATTCAGTGTTGATTTCTTGCGAAAATCATCATCAATTTTTAAAGTTAAAGAAGTTCATTTGACCTCAAAAGTCAAAGTACAAGAAACGATCTATTTGTTTATACAAGTCTTCGTGATTTTATATATGCCAAGAAACATATAAAGTAGTACCTAAGTAGGAATTGCAGTTGTAAACAATGTAGAAAAATGTAGGAAGCTTGTGAACTTCACACGTCTGACTTTTCAAAAGGTCAAATGATGAAACTATTAGAGAGTGAAGAGAGTAATTTATATAGCAACATACCACTGGTTTGAGCAGCTCTTCAATTATGTCATGTGCTTGCCTTAAATTAGCAAGGCTTTCGGTCTTCCCCTTAGCTTCAAAAACCACATGAAATCAGATTAAATAAATCTGTGTTTTAGAATTATAGAACCCTATCGGGATCCTTGATTGACCCAGAAGACGGCCAAAAAAGTTAAACCAAAATCCAAAAAATTATATGCCATCTTAATGAATGAGATGTAGTAAAAAAATATAATGAATAAAATGACCAAAAGAAGTATAATGGCTAAAACGTGACAAATGAAATGTATGTTGTTACATTATGTGAAAAAAAAAATAAAAAAAAAAATAAAAAATAAAAAATAAAAAATCCTTCGACTAAAGATGTGTTTGCATCTTCGTGAAAGCTGACATTAGGGAAAGAATCAACAGGAATGTTGAACCGCAAGATTTGCATCACTGTGTATGAACTATGTAATACCTGAAATTCTATAACATGTAAAATGACCAAAATGCCCTTGGGAATTTAAAACCTAAATAAAACATTTGTAAAGCACAAATAAAATCCCAAACTTCTAGCAATGAACAAATTATGATCTCAAGTAATTTTAAAAACACCATGTAACATTTATACAAGCCAAGAAAATTACTAAAATGCCCTTGGGCGCCTAATATTATTTTTAAATTCAAATTCATGATTTAAATATAAGTTATTTAAGGAAATTAAGAAGTAATTAAAAGATAATTAAAACCATGAATGGGCCTAATCAAAATCCCAAAATTTTGGCCCTATTTCCCTCCCCCTTTGACCGGTTATGCCTTTAAACACCATTCATCATCTTTTATTCTTGCTAACCAAAAATTCCGATTGAAAATAAACACACAAACATTTTTCTCTAGCCTTCATTCGATCACCACAAATCCCTAAACTATTTTTCTGAGTTCGAGTACAATCCTAAGAGGCCTAGAAAAATAATCCAAGAAGTGTTCGTGGGCTAGTTCGTTCGTGGCAAACCTTTCTTTGTCGAACTTTTGTTTTGGAGGTAATAATTCCAAATCGATGCTACGATTTTTGTACACTCCATTTATCATTTTTCTCACGTTCTATTACTCATTTATAACCTACGAAAATTAGCTTGGAGGCTGGTGGTGGCTGATTCGATCGTGGGAATTAATTTCCTAGTCGCGCTATACGTATAAGGTATATTCTAAAATAATTCATACGAGCCAAACTAAATTCGTTCTGCATTTTTCTCATATTCCTCACGTCGAATATGATCTATGAAAATTGTTTTCAAGGTTGTGAAAGAGCTCGTGAAGTCATGGTGAATTTGGAACCCCATCGAGTGCTATAATTCATTTGGCTTATTCTACACGTTCGAATCTTGGTTTGACAATTTTCCCTTACTCTATGATCAGTATGAACACCATATAAATTGTGCTATTCGACTCATGCATGATCTTTCTATCGTTTGAGAATTAATCTATAAATCGACCCATAATTCTAAAATACATGTAATCGATCGAACTAAACCCTATGAGTAATTTTATGGACACAATATGATTATGTTATCATGAGAAAAATATGTATTTAATTTATCATGGCCTCTAGAATTGTTTTTCGAATTAAAGTTTAAAACCGGATTTTGAAAATAAATTGGGAAAATCATATTCGATTGAATTAGGGTTTGAAATGGTAAATTAGGGTTTGTTGTAGGGTGATAATTGATATGTAATCATGACCTAATGATTGGGATTGTCTAGGGCTTGTTTCAAATCAAAATAAAGAGTATACGATTTTACTTTTAAACTTTAAGGGTCGAAATTGTCATTTTAAAATCTTGTGGGTCACTTTTGGAACTTTATAAATATTGTGGCATGTCGTATAAAAAGTATGAGAAGGACCTTTTATGTAAAATAAATGTTTAAGGGTTTATTTGAAATATATATTAAATTTTATAAATCGATTCTTAATTAAATAAACTAGAGGGACTAAATTTGTAATTTTGGGAAACTTATGGGCCATTCGTGTATTTAATCATATTTAAAATGCCATGTGTCATTTTGATAATTTAAGGGGCTATTGTGAAATAATTATTAATTAAAGGTTGATTATATAAAATAAGGACTAATAATGAAATTGTTATAACATGAGGGACTAAAGTTGTAGAGTCTATTTTCTAAGGGTTATGAATCGTACATCACTTAAAATAAGGAAATAATATGTAAATTGATAAAATTAAGGACTAAACATGTTAACATGAATAATTAAGGGCTTAATATGTAAATTTATTAACTAAGGGACCAAACATGTAAAATTATGAAACCTCAAGGGTATAAAGTGTAAACTTGAATAAAACTAATATTAATTTAACCTAAATGCTAAATATAGAAACTTACTAAATAAGGAAACTTTCTAAAAATGGAAACCTGCTAAAAATAGAAAGTTACTTAATATGGAAATGGGATCTTTAGTAATCATGTCTTTACTCCTCTAGGTGTGAAGAGGGAGTAATCCTGTGCTCGTTATCATCTTTTCAGTGTGATCTTTGTCAGGCAATAAGGTACAGATATTCTGCTTCTTTGATAAGAGGCCTTCACTCTCTTATTATGACTTCGATTTTTGAACCACCATGATATTGAACCTTTTATGATTATGAACCTTTCATTCATGAACCTTTGCTTATGAACCTTGACCATGAACCTTTGCTTATGAACCATGATTATGAACCATGATGATGAACCATGATTATGAACTTATGAAACATGATATTGACCTATGCAAGTAAGCTTAAAACATGATTCATGATACTTGACCTTTACCCTCAGTTTGATACTACGAGCCACTCACTAGGCATGAGGGTTTCATGTCCATGTCAGTCGATGCACCGATGGCATGACTCTAGGGCAGGAGAGTGATGACCTGTCCCGTCCCTGCACGTTTATTTTTATGATTCATGTTTATATAGAGGCAGATTATGGCCACCGGGGGCGTATGGATGCATCCTAGATTTGTTCATGTACATGTTATGTTATGTTATGTTATGATATTCATGGTGACTGATGGTGTGTGCGATACACGTCTTTCACACTCCGGGAGCTAGCTACTCCAATCCATGATGAGGTCACCCCTTATATATATACAGGATACTAAGAGGTCTCCCCTCTACATGTTTATGGCTATGATTGTGATTATGATTATGATTTCATGTTATGGGCTCGTAGTGGATTACTGACCTTTCTTTACCATGCACCTTTATCCTTTACCTTGTGACACCATGTATTCTTACTATGTACTCATGCTTCCTTTCTCATTTACTCATGTATTATTCATTATGCTACTGCTTGTTACGTTATATCTGTTCACTGAGCTCTAGTAGCTCAGCCGCGTTTTCTTTTCCCGCGGCAGGTAATTAAGCTAGGATTTGGGCAAGGCTTTGGGGTTGAGTGCACTTGAGTGGAGCTTGTTCTTTATAGCTTATCTACCATTTGATTTCTTTGGACTTTATGTTGCCATTGTTTAGGCATTGAACTCATGTACTTCTTTATTTTCCTTTCATTTGGATATAAGTCATGTTGACTTATTATTGGATTATGTATTGACTTCCGCTATTTTGATTTATGGATACTATGTTGTTCTGATATGAAACCATATATTTGTGATATCTTTACCCTTGTCGGGTTGGGGTGTTACAATTTATGGTATCAGAGACCGGTTTCCGAAACCCGTTGGCTTAGGCCTTTGACCTGTGAGGATTGGGTAGACATTAGGTTTTCCTTTCGCGTACTCTTTTCCGTATTCTGCTCTGTCATATTTTGCTTCACCTTGCTAATCGTTTTCATAATTCTATAGATGGTTAACACTCGTCACCAGGAATACAACAGTGGAGGAGATGCTGAAATCCCCAATTTGGAGGAAATGGTGGCTAATGCTGTAGCCCGTCTGCTACCGGGCCTTAACACTGAGGCGGTGGTCAACCGGCTTATCAGTGGTGGAGCTGGTCCATCTGGGGGTGCTGGCAGTTCTTCTGGTGGTGGGGGCCGACCCACTACTATTAATGGGTGGCTGGAGAGTTTTAATAAACTCAAGCCGTTGTCCTTCACTTCTGCTGCTACTCCTCAGGCAGCAGAAGATTGGATCACCCACATGGAGAAACTGTTCGAGGTGTTAGGTTGTGAGGACGGGTTCAAGACTCGTCTGGCTGTGTTCAAGCTAGAAGGTGACGCGCTCAACTGGTGGAAAGCGCATAAAGAAGCTAAGGGTGGTGATGCATATGTTCTTGGTTGTTCATGGGCTGATTTCCGTACCACGTTCTATAATCGGTACTTCCCTGCTTCCGAGCAGCAGAGGTTCATTAGGGAGTACAACACTATCTCTCAGCTTGATTCTGAGAATGCTGGGCAGTATCTGGAGCGGTTTCAGCGATTAGTGAGTTTTGTGGGTCCGCTTGCTGGAGATTCTAAGCAGCAGGCTAGGCAATACAAATGGGGACTCAAGAGGTTAGTAACCTATTTAAGTTGATGGTTGGTACCAATAGACATTAATACATTTTTTCTTTTGCTATTGTATTAGGTGGGTACTAGACCGCATACTTAATGATGAGTTTCGAGACCCGGCAGAATGTTGCGACGCTGCTCGCAATATCGAGATATTTCATCAGGGATCTGGGTATAAGAGGAACAGAGATGGGGACAAGATTCAGACTCAGAGTCAGAGCAAGGATTTTAAGGGCCGGAATGACAGGAGTTATGATTCTCGTGGTCAGGGGGATCGACGATACGACCATCAGGGTCAGGCTGGCAGGAACTATGATCAGAAGAGGTCGGATACTAGAGGGCAGGATTCCAGGTTCACTCCTAGGCAGGGAGATGATCGCTCGGGACGCAACACCAGTCAGAAACAGGGGAGAGACCAGACTGCTAGGGGTAATCAGCAGAGCAGGGCTCCGGGTTCTAATTCTCAGGGAGGTGCATCTGGGGGTTCATATACTTATCCTATTTGTACTACGTGTGGCAAGCGCCACAATGGACCATGTCGTCGGGCTTCTGGGACTTGTTTTGGATGTGGTTCGACAGAGCATCGTGTGAAAGATTGTCCCAAGCAAAACCCGAAGAAAACCGGGAACTATCTACCTCCCCCTCCACCCAACACTGGCCGTGTATATTCTATGACTCGGGATCAGGCGGCTCAGTCTTCAGGTACGATTACGGGCGTTTTATATATTGGTGATCACGCTATTTTCACACTTTTTGATACTGGAGCTACACACTCGATTATATCTATGAATCTGGTTAAGAAACTTAAAATATTACCAACACCACTAAGTAATCAAGTATCCCTCTCTACTCCCATGAAACTCAGTACTCTTATTGATCATGAATATGTAAACTGTCCTATACGATTCGATGACCGGATTCGTTCGGCAAATCTACTCCCTTTGGACATGGTTGATTTTGACGTTATTCTGGGCATGGATTGGCTATCTTTTCATAGAGCCACCATTGACTGTCATGCTCGAAAAGTAATTTTTGGTGATCTAACTCAGCCTGAATTTGTCTTTCATGAAACACGCTCTCTAAAATCTGTGAAAATTATTTCTGCTTTGAAAGCAAGGACTCTATTATCTCATGGTTGCCAAGGTTATTTGGCCTCTGTTAAAGATTCTTCTGCGGAAGGTCCTGATATTAATACTGTTCATGTTGTTCGGGAATTTTCTGATGTTTTCCCTGAAAAACTTCCTGGTCTTGCTCCGGCCAGAGAGGTTGAATTTACTATCGATCTGATTCCCGGCGCTGAGCCTATCTCTAAGGCTCCGTACCGGATGGCACCGGTGGAACTCAAGGAGTTAAAGGAACAGCTTGAAGAGTTATTGGACTGTGGATTTATTCGTCCAAGTGTGTCACCATGGGGTGCTCCTGTACTTTTTGTAAAGAAGAAAGATGGGTCTATGCGGTTGTGTATCGATTATCGGGAGTTGAACCGTATAACTATTCGGAACCGTTATCCGCTACCTCGCATCGATGATTTATTTGATCAGTTACAGGGTGCTAAAGTATTCTCCAAGATTGACTTGCGATCTGGTTATCACCAGTTGCGGGTTAAAGAGCAGGACATCTCTAAGACTGCTTTCCGTACCCGGTATGGACATTATGAGTTTTTAGTTATGCCTTTTGGGTTAACGAATGCTCCTGCGGTATTTATGGACTTAATGAACCGGGTTTTTTCATGAATTCCTTGATAAATTCGTTATCGTGTTCATCGATGATATTCTGGTATATTCTAAGTCGGCGGAAGAGCACGAGCAGCATTTACGTACTGTTTTGGGTATTCTGAGGCAGCATAAATTATACGCTAAATTTTCCAAGTGTGAATTCTGGTTGGACCGAGTTGCTTTCCTTGGTCACGTCGTGTCTGCAGATGGGATTACCATGGATCCAGCTAAGGTCGAGGCTATCACAAAATGGCCAAGACCTACCACGGTAACCGAAGTCAGGAGTTTTCTGGGTTTAGCTGGCTACTATCGACGTTTTGTCGAGGGTTTTTCGAAGTTGGCTTTACCGTTGACTCAGTTGATGAGAAAGGGTGAAAAGTTTGTGTGGACGGATGAGCGTGAGCAGAGCTTTGAGGAGTTGAAACGACGACTAGTTTCTGCACCTATTTTGACCTTACCGTCGGGTTCGGGAGGATTTCAGATTTATAGTGACGCTTCCAAGAAGGGTTTAGGTTGTGTTCTCATGCAGAACGGGAAAGTAATTGCCTATGCTTCAAGGCAGTTAAAACCCTATGAGGAAAATTATCCGACCCATGATCTAGAGTTGGCAGCTGTGGTATTTGCGTTGAAAATATGGAGACATTACTTATACGGTGAATCATGTGATATTTTCACGGATCATAAGAGTCTCAAATACATATTTACCCAGAAAGAGCTCAACATGAGGCAGAGGAGATGGTTGGAGCTTCTGAAAGATTACGACACTAATATCCAGTATCATCCCGGCAAGGCGAATGTTGTTGCCGATGCACTCAGCAGGAAATCGGGTATGATCGCTAGTATAAATATCGAGCCTCGTATTCTTCAGGATTTAGAGCGGTTAGAGGTTGAGCTATGTGTAAAGGGCGTTAGTGGTTATTGGGCGAGTCTGAAGGTGGAATCAAACTTGATGCTGCGGATTAAGGAAGCTCAGAAGGATGATGGTGAACTCTGGGCTATTGTGCAGAATGTCGAGGAAGGTAAGCAGTCTGAGTTTCGGGTAGATGGTAGTGGTATTGTATGGTGTGGAGATCGATTATGTGTTCCTGATGATTCTGATCTACGTGAGGCCTTATTGACGGAGGCTCATAGTTCTCCTTTTTCTATCCATCCTGGTTCAACCAAGATGTATCGGGATCTAAAGCAACAATTCTGGTGGAGCGGCATGAAGCAAGATGTAGCATCGTTTGTAGCTAGATGTATGACCTGTCAGCAGGTCAAGATTGAACACCAGAGGGCTAGTGGGTTGTTACAGCCTTTGGAGATTCCAGTTTGGAAGTGGGATGAAATTTCTATGGATTTTGTTTGTGGTTTACCGTTGACTCGTAGGAAACATGATGCGATTTGGGTGGTCGTTGATCGGCTAACTAAATCCGCTCATTTCTTACCCATCCGTATGAGCTACAGTGTTAGTAAGTTGTCCGAGATTTTCACGCAGGAGATTGTTAGATTGCATGGCACTCCTTCTTCTATCGTTTCTGATCGTGATCCTCGTTTTACTTCGCGCTTCTGGAAGGGATTGCATAAAGTTTGGGGTGTTCGTCTTAAATTCAGTACCGCTTTTCATCCCCAGACTGATGGTCAGTCGGAGAGGACCATCCAGACATTAGAGGATATGTTACGAGCGTGTGCATTGGAATGGACGGGTAGTTGGGACGATTACCTGTGTTTAGTAGAGTTCGCTTATAATAACAGTTGGCACGCGAGCATTGATATGGCACCTTTTGAAATGTTATATGGGCGGAAGTGCAGAGCACCGGTATGTTGGAATGAAGTAGGGGAACGTATTCTTGAAGGACCTGAGATGATTGAGGTCACAAATGAAAAGGTTGCCACGGCTAAGGAGAAATTGAAAGAGGCACGGGCACGTCAAAAGAGTTATGCGGATAAGCACCGTCGGGATCTAGAGTTTAATGTCGGCGACCGGGTATTTCTTAAAGTATCTCCGTTCCGAGGCGTCAAACGTTTTGGTATTAAGGGCAAGCTCAGCCCTCGGTTTATTGGACCCTTTGAAATTCTGGAGCGTATCGGAGAAGTCTCGTATCGTTTAGCTTTGCCACCTCAGTTGGCTCATGTTCATAATGTATTTCATGTATCTCTTTTGAGGGGATACAATTATCATCCTCTACATGTGGCTTCTTATCCGTTTGATCAAATCCGTCCCGATATGACCTTATCTGAAGAACCGGAAGCGGTTTTAGAGCGTCAGGAACGCGTCATGAGAAATAAAGTCATTCCTTTTGTAAAGATTCTTTGGCGGAATCACCCAGCACGCGAGGCAACCTGGGAGACCGAAGAATCAATACGATCGAGTTATCCTCATTTCATGTTTTGATCTGGTATGTTCCGTTTCAATTCTGTCATGTTTCCTTTCTCATGCTCTTGCAAATTTCGAGGACGAAATTTTTCTGTTAGTGGGGAAGAAGTTGTAATACCTGAAATTCTATAACATGTAAAATGACCAAAATGCCCTTGGGAATTTAAAACCTAAATAAAACATTTGTAAAGCACAAATAAAATCCCAAACTTCTAGCAATGAACAAATTATGATCTCAAGTAATTTTAACAACACCATGTAACATTTATACAAGCCAAGAAAATTACTAAAATGCCCTTGGGCGCCTAATATTATTTTTAAATTCAAATTCATGATTTAAATATAAGTTATTTAAGGAAATTAAGAAGTAATTAAAAGATAATTAAAACCATGAATGGGCCTAATCAAAATCCCGAAATTTTGGCCCTATTTCCCTCCCCCTTTGACCGGTTATGCCTTTAAACACCATTCATCATCTTTTATTCTTGCTAACCAAAAATTCCGATTGAAAATAAACACACAAACATTTTTCTCTAGCCTTCATTCGATCACCACAAATCCCTAAACTATTTTTCTGAGTTCGAGTACAATCCTAAGAGGCCTAGAAAAATAATCCAAGAAGTGTTCGTGGGCTAGTTCGTTCGTGGCAAACCTTTCTTTGTCGAACTTTTGTTTTGGAGGTAATAATTCCAAATCGATGCTACGATTTTTGTACACTCCATTTATCATTTTTCTCATGTTCTATTACTCATTTATAACCTACGAAAATTAGCTTGGAGGCTGGTGGTGGCTGATTCGATCGTGGGAATTAATTTCCTAGTCGCGCTATACGTATAAGGTATATTCTAAAATAATTCATACGAGCCAAACTAAATTCGTTCTGCATTTTTCTCATATTCCTCACGTCGAATATGATCTATGAAAATTGTTTTCAAGGTTGTGAAAGAGCTCGTGAAGTCGTGGTGAATTTGGAACCCCATCGAGTGCTATAATTCATTTGGCTTATTCTACACGTTCGAATCTTGGTTTGACAATTTTCCCTTACTCTATGATCAGTATGAACACCATATAAATTGTGCTATTCGACTCATGCATGATCTTTCTATCGTTTGAGAATTAATCTATAAATCGACCCATAATTCTAAAATACATGTAATCGATCGAACTAAACCCTATGAGTAATTTTATGGACACAATATGATTATGTTATCATGAGAAAAATATGTATTTAATTTATCATGGCCTCTAGAATTGTTTTTCGAATTAAAGTTTAAAACCGGATTTTGAAAATAAATTGGGAAAATCATATTCGATTGAATTAGGGTTTGAAATGGTAAATTAGGGTTTGTTGTAGGGTGATAATTGATATGTAATCATGACCTAATGATTGGGATTGTCTAGGGCTTGTTTCAAATCAAAATAAAGAGTATACGATTTTACTTTTAAACTTTAAGGGTCGAAATTGTCATTTTAAAATCTTGTGGGTCACTTTTGGAACTTTATAAATATTGTGGCATGTCGTATAAAAAGTATGAGAAGGACCTTTTATGTAAAATAAATGTTTAAGGGTTTATTTGAAATATATATTAAATTTTATAAATCGATTCTTAATTAAATAAACTAGAGGGACTAAATTTGTAATTTTGGGAAACTTATGGGCCATTCGTGTATTTAATCATATTTAAAATGCCATGTGTCATTTTGATAATTTAAGGGGCTATTGTGAAATAATTATTAATTAAAGGTTGATTATATAAAATAAGGACTAATAATGAAATTGTTATAACATGAGGGACTAAAGTTGTAGAGTCTATTTTCTAAGGGTTATGAATCGTACATCACTTAAAATAAGGATATAATATGTAAATTGATAAAATTAAGGACTAAACATGTTAACATGAATAATTAAGGGCTTAATATGTAAATTTATTAACTAAGGGACCAAACATGTAAAATTATGAAACCTCAAGGGTATAAAGTGTAAACTTGAATAAAACTAATATTAATTTAACCTAAATGGTAAATATAGAAACTTACTAAATAAGGAAACTTTCTAAAAATGGAAACCTGCTAAAAATAGAAAGTTACTTAATATGGAAATGGGATCTTTAGTAATCATGTCTTTACTCCTCTAGGTGTGAAGAGGGAGTAATCCTGTGCTCGTTATCATCTTTTCAGTGTGATCTTTGTCAGGCAATAAGGTACAGATATTCTGCTTCTTTGATAAGAGGCCTTCACTCTCTTATTATGACTTCGATTATTGAACCACCATGATATTGAACCTTTTATGATTATGAACCTTTCATTCATGAACCTTTGCTTATGAACCTTGACCATGAACCTTTGCTTATGAACCATGATTATGAACCATGATGATGAACCATGATTATGAACTTATGAAACATGATATTGACCTATGCAAGTAAGCTTAAAACATGATTCATGATACTTGACCTTTACCCTCAGTTTGATACTACGAGCCACTCACTAGGCATGAGGGTTTCATGTCCATGTCAGTCGATGCACCGATGGCATGACTCTAGGGCAGGAGAGTGATGACCTGTCCTGTCCCTGCACGTTTATTTTTATGATTCATGTTTATGTAGAGGCAGATTATGGCCACCGGGGGCGTATGGATGCATCCTAGATTTGTTCATGTACATGTTATGTTATGTTATGTTATGATATTCATGGTGACTGATGGTGTGTGCGATACACGTCTTTCACACTCCGGGAGCTAGCTACTCCAACCCATGATGAGGTCACCCCTCATATATATACAGGATACTAAGAGGTCTCCCCTCTACATGTTTATGGCTATGATTGTGATTATGATTATGATTTCATGTTATGGGCTCGTAGTGGATTACTGACCTTTCTTTACCATGCACCTTTATCCTTTACCTTGTGACACCATGTATTCTTACTATGTACTCATGCTTCCTTTCCCATTTACTCATGTATTATTCATTATGCTACTGCTTGTTACGTTATATCTGTTCACTGAGCTCTAGTAGCTCAGCCGCGTTTTCTTTTCCCGCGGCAGGTAATTAAGCTAGGATTTGGGCAAGGCTTTGGGGTTGAGTGCACTTGAGTGGAGCTTGTTCTTTATAGCTTATCTACCATTTGATTTCTTTGGACTTTATGTTTCCATTGTTTAGGCATTGAACTCATGTACTTCTTTATTTTCCTTTCATTTGGATATAAGTCATGTTGACTTATTATTGGATTATGTATTGACTTCCGCTATTTTGATTTATGGATACTATGTTGTTCTGATATGAAACCATATATTTGTGATATCTTTACCCTTGTCGGGTTGGGGTGTTACAAACTAGGACTAGCTGGAGCTCCTTGCCAGTTCAATGCCATTTCGGAGGCCCCACTTAACCTGTTGTAGCTTTATTACAAGTGTACTATCATTATTATGAGTGTAAATACTAAATACTAATGTTGTGCAAATAAAACACCTCTTGTGGAAAACCACTCTAGCCATTAAGACCTGCAGAAGCCATGGGGCTCGGGCTTCTATGTTGCAGCACGTCGAGCTCACTGAACCCTGGTTTGACAATATAGTAGAAACCCACAAGATTTTTCTAAAAGCAAGAAAATATAGTTTATGACCAAAAGAAAAGAATGTTTCTTTGAATTAGAGAAACAAAATGAACGGGTTTGGCAACGGGTCAAAATGGGTTCAGTCCAAAAAGAATATTTATAGCATATGCCAGGCTGACCCTAAACACTTTTTCGTGCAAATTCCTTAATTTATGCTCATATAAAATAACCATTGTGTCAATTATGAATACAAAATTTCTATAGCTTCACTAATAATCAAATATGTTTATTAAAGAGGCTTTATGCATTCTAGGTACACTTTAGGCAACTTAGGTTTAAACCCCTGGATTTATATTTTTGTTCACGCCCAGTTTTTGGATGTTTCATGCCACTTGTGTTGAATCGTGACACACTACCACTTGGGCCGGGACTCTCTTTTCTAAAATTAGAATTTAGCATAACTAGCTCTCGTAGTTGCTGTCTTTTGATATAATCTTCGGACCCATCCTGCAAATAAAAGAATACTAACTAAGACATGGATAAGAAAAATGTACGATAACTAGAAGAGTTCCAAATAACAACAATACTTTTATTATAAGAAAACAAACATAGTAATCTATGACACGCACTAAGAAAGACTATATTGTTTAAAAGTTTCATTCTTATCATCTTCTACTAAAAGAATGCACTTTACCTCATCCGCTACATAATGAACCTTTTACATTAGCATAAAACTATTGATATACTGAGAGCTGTCGAGAAAAGACTTCCATGGTTTGGAAACGGACCTGAATCGAATAAAGGTCTGTTTCGAAACCATGGAAGTATTTTATCGACATCATAAACTTTTTAATCCATTGATAGACTTTTTATATTAACTTTGGAAAGGAGAGGATGTGATTTTTGGATCTGGGTTGTATGGTGGTGGTGGTGGGGTGTGTGTGTGTTGACTTGTTGAAATGTGGTATTGATTTTTTGCAAGTGAAATGTGGTTTTTATTAGCGTAGCATTATTTAGCCCATAGCCAATTTATTATTTGCTCATTATGGGCTTATGGCCCAGTGTGTCTATAATTCGTGTAATTATTTTCGGTTAAAGGTGAATGAATCATGAGGAGGAATAATTAAAGTTAATATGGTATCATACTATCCTCTCTAGGGCTGGCAATTTTGACACGAATACGAAAACACGACAAGAAAAGACGTCTTGTTAATAGGTTTCGTGTCGTTAACATGCCAACCTGTTAAGACCTTAACAGGTTTCGTGTCTTAACAGGTCTAAACCCGTTAACCTGTTAAGACACGCTTATATATTTAATATATTATTATTTTTAAATAATATTAAACATATCTAGTTAAATTTTGTGTCTTAACAGGTTTTTCGTGTTAAAATTTGTGTCTTAACGGGTTAAAATTCGTGTCTTAATTGGGCTCGACTATCGATTAATTTCATGTCTTAATAGGTTTTTCGTGTCGACCTGTTAAGAAACAGGTCATGTTCGTGTTTTGAAAATTTGACACGAAAAATTATCGTGTCATGTTCGTGTCTGCCCCTTATCGTGTCGTGTCTTAACAGGTTTCAGCTCACACGATTTGCCAGCCCTAATCCTCTCTCACCAAAACCTTTGGTAGTTGCTGTATTTTGATATCATCTCCGGACTCGTCCTGCAAATGAATAAATAACAATAAGGACATGGATTAAAAAAAATGTGCAACAAAGGTTTTTCTAAAATTTCCAGGTGTTCTTGAATATTTTTCTGAAGCATATAGAAGAGGTAGACAAAGATCAGTGTTAATTTCTTGCAAAAATCATCATCTACTTTTGAAGTTAAAAAAAGTCCATTTGACCTCAAAAGTCAAAGTACAAGAAATGATCCATTTGTTTATTCAAGTCTTCGTGACTTTATATGTGAGGAATTGCAGGTGTAAACAATGTAGGAAACTTGTAAAATTTGTCACACGTCTGAATTTTAAAAAAGTCAAATGGTTCAGCTATTGGTTTGAGTAGCTCCAAAATTATGTCTTGTGTTTGCCTTAAGTTAACGATGCTTCGGTCTTCCCTTTAGTTTATCTTCCTTTAGTTGCATATAATAAGTAACTAGTAATCAAATATTATATTCGAAAACCACATGAAATCAGATTAAATATGTGTTTTAGAATTATAGAACTTTATCGTGATCCTTGATTGACCCTTTTCATCGTATATACACACGGCAACCTGTTGTAGCTTTGATACGTTTTAGTAAATTGCCTCTAGGTTCTAGAAGCAGGCCAAAAAAGTTAAACCAAAATCCAAAAAAGAATATGCCATCTTAATGAATGAGATGTAGTAAAAAAAGTACAATGACTAGAAAATGACAAAAAAGTATTATGGCTAAAAAGTGACAGATGAAAACGTATATTGTTATATTATGTGAAAAAAAAATCCTTTGAATAAATATGTGTTTGCATCTTCTTGAAAGCTGACATTAGGGAAAGAATCGTCAGGAATGTCTAACCACAAGATTTACATCACTATGTATGAACTAGGACTAGCTGGAGCTCCTTGCCAGTCCATTGTTATTTCGGAGGCCCCACTTAACCTGTTGTAGCTTTATTACAAGTGTACTATCATTATTATGAGTTTAAATGAAGTTTTAAAGTTGTGTAAATAATAAGACCTCTTATGGAAAACCACTCTAGCCATTAAGCGTGCAGAAGCCTTGGGCTCGGGCTTCTATGTTGAGCCCGTCGAGCTCACTGAACCATTGGTTTGACAATATAGTAGAAACCCGCAAGATTTCACTAAAAACAAGAAAATATAGTTTATGACCAAATGAAAAGAATGTTTCTCTGAATTAGAGAAACAAAATGGACAGGTTGGGTAACGGGTCAAAATGGGTTCGGTCAAAAAAGTGTATTTTTAGCATATGCCGAGCTGACCCTAAATACTTTTTGTCCAAATTCCTTAATTTGTGCTCGTATAAAATAACCATTGTGTCAATTATGAATACAAAATTTATATAGCTTCAGTAATAATCAAATTTTTTTATTAAAGAGGCTTTCTGCATTCTAGGTACACTTTAGGCAACTTTGTTTTAAATTCCCAAGATTCATATTTTTGTTCACGCCAGTTTTTGGACGTTTCATGCCAATTGTGTTGAATGGTGACACATCCTGCAAATAAAAGAATAATAACCAGGACATGGATAAGAAAAATGTGCAACAAGATAACTTTATAGTGAAGAGGTTCACATTAAGTTTATTGGTAAACATTTGACTTTTTGAGTCAATAGACTACTTTTCAGAAAATCATCACCAAAACTGAAGCAAAATTCCATATGATTTTCAAAAGTCAAAGTACATAAACTGATCCATATTCTTATACTAGAGTCTGTGCTTTTAGTTTTAATGCGAACAAACAACTCAACAGTACGATAACTAGAATAAAGGTGTCAAAAGGGAAAAAAAAATCCTTGTGACATTTGTCACAAGTTTCACCTTTTTAACAGTCAAATGATGCAACTAGTAACGAGTGAAGACAACAATCTATAAGTAACATACCGCTGGTTTGAGAAGCTCATCGATTATCTCCTGCGCTTGCCTCAGCCTTAAATCAACAATGCTTGGTGGTAAATCAGCCTCGATTAAGATGTGAAGTTGCTCATTTAAATGTTCATAACCCGGTATTCCCCTTAGCTAATCTTCCTTTAATTACAATTAGATTCAAAAACCACATGAAATCAGATTTAATGTAATCAGTTTAAGTCCTTGAGCTTCTGAACGAGGTCACTTGTAGCATTGGATTATTCTTTATCTTCACGCTGAACCCAACCCACTTATATTCCACCGCGATATCAAAACAAGCAACATTCTCATCGACTCCAAACTCACTGCCATAGTTTCTGATTTTTGACTCTCAAGGCTTGCACCACTTTTGGGTAACTATGGAGTTGGTCCTAACTATGTATCAACCGTTCTTAGGGGAACACCCGTAAGTCTTTTTCCATCTTACTTGCTAGCTGAGTGACCTTGGTGTATGGAGCGACCTTGTTGCTTTTTGTGACTTAGGATAGAAGCTATCTAGAAGAAATAGAAAAATGGGTGGGTTGGGTAATGGGTCGAAGTGGGTAATTCCTGGTAGAGGGTCAAGACGGCCTTTATGCAATCACTTGTGTAGTTTTCTTGACATCATTCTTTTAATGAGCTTCATATCTTATTGCAAGGTTACCTTGATCCAGAGTACTTAATGACCCCATAAGCTCACAGACAAGAGTGACGTTTATAGCCTGGGAGTTGTACTTTTAGAGATCTTGACATGGGAAAAATATCGTACGTAAGGTAACCTTTACTTCTTTTCTTTACCTTAACATTATCCATATCACTGACCATCAAATGGGTAACTTTTTGGGTATGGGATGGGTAGACCCGATACACATTTTCGTCTTAAAAAAATCTTATTTTATGTTTATAAGTAGCGATCATCATATATGATCAGAAATATATTATATGTTTTACGCATACAAAATACTCTTTGGGCGACTTTCCACATTTTAAAGTTAAAACATAAGCAATTAGTTAAAAAGTCAACCTCTAAAAGTCATGGATTAAACATAAAATTATTGGAACAAAAATATGTTTTTGTTGAGGTGAAAATAGCTAATCAAGCCTGAACAATATTTTTGATCATTGATAACACAATGGTTTCATACCCATCCGAATGTATTGAAATATTTGTATCTTTAGCTCTTTGTGTAACACCCCCTAAATTTTGAGTTAACAACGGAAGACTTAATAGGGGTATTACTGGATGGATCATAGTCATAATTGTTGAACCTAAAGACCTTGATAGATCTTCGTGAGCTCGTGGATCGTTAGTAATGTTTATGTAATCACAAACACACTAAAAGAAAGTCTAAGTTACTTGTATTCTATAGCGGAAAACAAACACAAGTAAGAACACGATTACTAAGAACGATTTGATCCTCTATGGATCTTTGATTAACACTAAAGTTGTTTTTCTAAACTCGTACCTAATACATAATGACACGTTCCTTTTATAGACAAGGAACCCTAAACCGTTTCACAAGAAACGTATATTCTAAAACTAAACAAGATATGCAATATTACTTTCTAAATAAACTCATGCATATCCTAACTAATAACAAAATACGCGGAAACTATCCATCAGCAGAAACACATTCCGCAGAATCTATACTTCGGCAGAAACAATCTTCAGCAGAATCTCTACTTCCGCAGAAACATTCTTCAGCAGAATCCAATACTTCAGCAGTAATCATCAGCAGTAACCATCAGCAGAATTCTTCCTTAGTAGAATTCCCAACAATCCTCCCCTAATCTTGAATTTGACATGGTTAAGTTCAAGATTCTTGATAGATCCCTAACACTTTAGAATAAGAGGATTGAATTCGAACATCAGCAGCAAAGAATCAAATGAACCACATCTCTATGAATGGCAAAACTTTAAACTTCAGGTCTTTGCAGCAACAAATGACAAAATGTACATCAAAACATTTTAGTTTCATACTATTCTCATCACATCCAGGTGTGTAAACTCCTGTGAGAGGTGAATCATTGAAAATAATGGATTTGATGTCTCTTTACCAATAGCCATCACTACTGGAGTAGCCAAATGTTTAAGTTCGAAAACTATGGTACACTGATAACCATCTGATTTATTAGCAAATCAGCAACTATAAACGGATTTGAGATGTCTTTACCTGTAGCCGTTTGCTCAGGACTAGCCAATCCTTTGGATCCCAGAAAGGGTTACATCCATGGTGAATTGAGAACCATTTCAACTCTCAGGAATGAACCATCGGTGAGTTGAAGTACCCTATAGCTTTGAGCAAGCTATTATAGCTATCAACAGATTTGATGTGTCTTTACCAAAGCTGTACCCTTTGGACTAGCCAACTCTTTGATGGACACAAGTCACATCTGGTGAGTTGATAACCATCAACAGAGTTATACAACAAACCTGCATAAAAGTTAGTACACAAATATACAAGATTTTTTTTTTTTTTTTTTTTTTTTTTTTTTTACTAAGAAATAAGAATAAAATAAGAAAGAAATGAAATAAAGAAATATAAAATATACAAATAATACATAATACCAGAATCAAGTAGAAGCTTGGTGTTGCATAAGCTTGGACTTGATTAACCCAACCAATTGTGTAGCATGAGTCTCATCATTAGCCACTGGATCAGGAGGAACTTCCAATTTGCTTCTAAGCATATGTTTTAACAGATTAATAGACCAAGGATAATGCTGATCCGAAAACATACACACCCTAATGCCAGACTTTGTTTCAACAACATGCACATTAGGCATAGGGTAAAACCTCCAAGAATCAACCTCCCATGTGTGTGAATTCTCCCAAAGTGAGTATCCTTTTCCATTAGGTGATTGAGAATCAAACAGAACTTGCAGATCTCCCAATAAGTACAAGCCAGCACCCTGTGGAGAATGAGAAGCATAGTACTCTGTAACCATTCCATAGAGAGTATGCAAATCTTGCCTATCCACCAAGTGAAGAATTTCTTGCAAGAAAGTAAACTCCACATAGGATTGATCTTGTCTATAAATGGTGTTTATCTGCCCATCTGTCAATGTCCATTTGACCAACACATTGTAAGAACCTTCAGGAAAGGTCTCAGAAGAACCCACTTTAATAAAGGTTGAATCAGCAGCATTGAGATCTATATGCTTAGAAGCACTCTCCTGAGTAGACTTATGTGCTCTAGAAATCTGTTCTCTAGCTATCCGCACAGATCTTCTAATATCAATTTGTCTGCTATGTGCCATCCTTTTCTTTCTTCTCCCAGGTATATAAATCCCCAAAGGATTAACATTTTCAGATGCACCAGAGCATCTTCAGGAGGAATGAAGAAGTAAAAACAGAACCACCTTCTGCAAGCAATTTTTCAGAACCTTCTCTAGCCTTTCTAGCCTCAGCAGCTTCTAATTCAGCTTTCCTCACCAAATCTGCATTGTAGTTAGAAATAAATGATTCCTCTTGTTCAGTAGATGCAGAAGAAGGAATGGTAGCAGCCTCAGCAGATTGATTGCCTTCAGTAGTTTCCTCAGCAGAAACAACTTGAGGGAGCAGTTGGTCTTTTTCACCAGAAGATGGAATACCAAGCTCAGCTGTTTTGGTTCTTTTAGCTTCAGAAGCATCTATACTAGCACTAGGCCTCTTCAATGAAGGTTGAGATGAGGGAATAGCCTTCATAATTTGATGATATGTTTGATGCAAATCAGAATCAGATAAGGCCCATACTTGCTTCTTGGACAAAGCAGAGTTATACACAGAAGTATATTGATGATATACCACATTTCTCATATAATTCTTGGTTTGAGCCTCAGTCTGAGGTTTAGCTCTCTTAACTTTAGCCTTTTGTGCAGCAATGGCCTTCCTCCTTTCTGCTGCAGCATTCTTCTTCTGTTGACCAAGAGCTACAATTTGTTCAGCAAAGTTATTACTATCAAAATTAGCTCCTAAGATGCTTTGAGCCAAAGTAGGATTGGAGGCAGCTTGTTGAGTATAAGAATCCCATTGTGCATCAGTGAAATGAGCTGATTGCTCATCTAGCTCTCTTTGCCTTTCTGGAGGCAAATCTGAAGTTAATTGAGCTGTCATCTGTTGTGCTAAAGCTTGACTCTTCACAAGATCCTCATATTCTTTAAACAATCTAGCTTGCTCCTTCCTTTCTTTTTCACTAACAAGATCTGTACCAAGATCTTCATCAACCATCCTTCTTTGCTCATTTCCAGAAGTATCAACACTAGTAACTCTGTAATATCTTCAGTAGAAACTCCAATAGAAGCATCAGCAGAAACATGTTGAGTTGAAGATTCAACATGTGAAGCATAAACTTCATCAGTAGTATCCAAGGCAAAGGATCTTCCAGCAACAAACACTTCAGCAGACACTTTAGAAGATGTAACATCAGCAGAAGCCACATGATCACCATCAATATGTTCTTGAGCAACATACAAACTGGGCATTGTAGATTTCTTGCTCAAATACTGTCTTCTCCTTTTTCTGTAGAACTTAATCTGATCCTTTTGTTGTGAGGATTCAGCAGCTTTAGGTGAAGGAGTAGAAGTCTGCTGAGCAGCTTCAGCCAATAAATCAAGATGATCCCAATAACTATCCTCCTGCTCATCATCAGATGCAAACACAAACTTCCTTTTCTTTTTCTGCCCAAGTTGATCTTCTAATTCTTGAACCCTTCTTTTCAGCACCACAATCTCATCACCAAGTGAGGATTTAGTATCTGCAAGCTCCTTCTTCAACTTCTCAATTTCTTGATCATTCCTGTTGAGTAAATTATACAGAGAAGTGAGAGTAATAGGGTCCTCAGCTCCACCAGCAGATGTCTCAGTGGTAAAGGGAGCTTCATTGGGCCTTTCAGAAGAAATATGTATATTCTCAAAATTAGGAGTGCTTTCATCTATTGGGTCTCTAAAAGGGCTAGGTGTGGACAGTCTTGGAATCTCATCTTCAAGAGGTGTAGGAATATGAGTATCAAGAGACTGAATTGTCTCCTCAACCTCAGGAACAAGCTCTACAGGAGCTTCATGAGTTTGTGATGGAATAGGACTGAGTGAAACATATACAGGTGAAGGTGTAGGTTGGTCAGTAGAAACAATGGGTACTTCAGCAGTTGTGGATGGACCCTCATCCCTTTCTATTGATGGATTACCATCAGCAGGAACACTTGGAATTGATTAAGTACCATCATCAGCAGCATTGGGAGATGGTGGAGCATCAGCAGCATTACCCTCATCAACATCATCATTGCCATGTGGCAACATAGCTGGTAGCAGAGGGTGATGCTCCCCAACATAATGAGTTTTCATGGAAGCAAACAACTTGGCACTAAGGGCTCCTATGGGATAATGGCCTCTATCTTGGGTATTTATGTCTAAAATTATCTGAAGAAACCTAGGGTACATTAGAAACTTATGCTTTTTCTTTTGAATATTTTCTACCATATTATCAAAAATAAACTTAGAAAAATTATAAGTTAAACCCTGTGAAAGACATACTATACCACAACCCAGTTGAGTAGAGAATTGATCCCATCCTCCAGATTTGTTGCTGATGCACTGAAGCAATGTGTGTACCAAAAATCTCCACTTGGGACAAAACTTGTTCTTCATCCACATGATAGTATCCAAACTTTGATAACCAGCCGCTCTCAGCCCAGCAAGAATCTCTTCAGTGTTGGTGTGATAAACACCATCTTCATCATCCAACTGCAATCTTTCCCTAATCAAAGCTTCAGTCACAACATACTCTGTTCCATCAATCTTTGCAACTATCTCTGTATCAGACCGTTTCTCAGCAGATGCCCAAAATTGCTTTACCAAAGATTCGTGTACTATATCCGGATAATGAGTCAAAGCAAAATGAATCTTGGAACGCTTTAAGAAATCAACCATAGGGTCATACATTTCCTGTCCCTTCGCTTTTCCCAGAAAAGCAACTTTATTGTGATCCTTCTTAAATTGTAGGGCCTCCATTGAAGAAATCAAGTGAATGGAGAATAGGTTTAGATTGCTTGAAGAGGGAATTAGTTGTTTTGGGCGAAGATTATATGAGTAGGTTATAAATAGAAGTTACCCAATTATGGTCAAAATTTATCGGAACAATTGTTGACCGTATCTGACGTGTAAAGTAACTTCACCATTCAAAATCAACCCTTCAGCAGAAATGATGGTCAATCTGCTGAAGTGAAAAGTCAATCAGCAGAAACAACTCAAGAGTAATAATATCTTCAGTAAATATCTTGAGTTTTACTTAGCTACCCAACTCGCATTTATTACCATCAACCCTTGACTTCGCCTATAAAATATCCCCAAATCACAATCCGCACACACTCAATTAACCCTAACTTACCATCAAACCCTTATTTAACCTAAACCATTCATCAGCACAATGACAAATCAACCAGAAGTAGTTGATCTGACTTCTGAATCATCAGCAGATTCAGCAGATAACCTTCCTCAATCATCCACACAACTTTCCCATAGAAGGTATGGGCTTACTAAAGAACAAGCCCGCAAGAAAAAGCATGATGTGGGTGCTTCAAGCAGACCACACAATCCACCCAAATCTCCATCATCATCATCATCAGAGGATAGTCGTCCTTTATTTCGATATCCCTACCAAGATGAGCCACGTACATTGAAGTCCCCTTTTCTCCCTTCTTCAGAAGATGATAGTGTGGTGGATCCAAATGATTCACCTAGGGGCTCTGATGATTCCACTAAACGTCTGGAGCCCATCTTCAACAAATTGGCAAGAGAAGAAGAGAATAGGGAAGCAGCATCAACCAGGGAAGAGAATCCCCAACCTTCACAACCCCAACGAAGACCACACAACAGTAATCCACCACTCCTAGTGACAAGGGAGGTGGTTATTGGTCTTCCTGCTCCAAGGATTGGTGTTTCATACCATAGAGACACAGGAAAGGGAAAGGGTGCAGAGGTGACTGGAAAGGGAAAGGGTAAAATGGAATAAGTGATGATGAGATGTTGCCAAGGACCAAAGATATAAAACTAGCTTCTTGATATTTTTGGTCTCTCAATTAGGTCTGTTAGTCTTCCTGGTGCAGCAATAGATGATTGAAACTTGTGTCTGTGTAGGTTATCTTCTATAGGATTGGTCTTGTTAAAATTGAAGTTGTTTGTTAAATGTAACTTCTTTGAATGAATGAACAACTTGCCCTTTATTTGCAATGATTTGCCCTTGTATTGTTCTTCAGCACTTCCATTCAGTAGAAACAATGACCAAGTCCCATTAAAGTAAGCTTGATTAACCTCAACTAAGTATCAGCAATCTCAATGCAATCTGCAAAACAAACACATAACAGCAAACAAACCAAACCATACAAACTACAATGACCTTAGTTGATTAGTGTTAGCAAACATAATCAATAACCTACAAAATATTACAAAATTTACAAAAGTGTACAACAAACAATCCTCCCCTGAGGCATATGCCTCCCCTGAGGCCTATGCCTCCCCTCAAACAGAGCATTTAAGGGTTAACCATCCCAATATGGACCACTAAGTGTTGAAACCTAGGTCCATCAAAAGCTTTAGTCAGTAAATCTGCCACATTATCATCTGTGTGAATTTTAAGCACCTTAATCAAATGTTTTTCATATGCATCTCTTATAAAATGGTGCCTTATCTCAATATGCTTAGTTCTATTATGAAAAACTGGATTTTTAACTATGCATATGGTACTCTGGTTATCAATAAAAATTGTGGTGTTCATGAAATTAAACCCATAATCCAACAATTGATTTTGTATCCAAAGAACCTGTCCACAACAATTGGCAGCAGCAACATACTCTGCTTCAGTAGATGAGGTAGCAACAATGGTTTGTTTCTTGCATTGCCAAGAAATCAACCTTCTTCCAAGAAATTGGCAACCTCCAGTTGTGGATCTCCTATCCAGATTTGCACCAGCATAATCACTATCACTATAAGCTTCCAACTTGAAAGGAGACTCTTTTGGGTACCAAAGACCTAACTTGGGTTGGCCTTTGAGATACTTAAAGATCTTCTTGACTGCATTCAGGTGGGAAGTGAGTGGAGTGACCTGATGTCTAGAACAAGCACTCACAGCAAATGTGATGTCTGGCCTTGAAGCTGTCAAGTACATTAATGAACCAATCATGGACCTGTATAGGTGAACATTCACTGCAGGATCTGGTTCAAGATTATTCTTTGGTTTGGGAGCTTCATAGGGTGTAGTGGCAGGTCTGACATTCTCCATATCAAACTTCTTCAACATATCTTTAACATACTTGTCCTGACTAATAAAGATACCCTCTGGTTTCTGCTGAACTTGTAGACCCAAAAAGAAAGTGAGCTCCCCCATAGCACTCATCTGAAACTCTCCCTTCATTAATTCCTCAAACTCCCTGCACCATGCTTCTTTAGTGAAGCCAAAGATAATGTCATCCACATAAACTTGTACAAGGATGATGTCCCTGAAATTTTTCTTAATGAAGAGTGTTTTGTCTATAGCACCTCTTCTGTATCCATGCTTCAGCAGAAATGCTGAAAGCCTAGCATACCAAGCTCTGGGTGCCTGATGTAGGCCATAGAGAGCTTTGACAACCCTGTAAACATGCTTTGGATTGTCTGGGTCTTCAAAACCTTTGGGTTGAGTGACATAAACCTCCTCAGCAATTTCTCCATATAGAAAAGCACCTTTGACATCCATCTGATAAACCATAAAACCCATATAAGATGCATAGGCCAAGAAGATTCTGATTACCTCAACTCTTGCTACAGGAGCAAATACTTCAGTATAATCAATACCCTCCTCTTGTCTGAATCCTTGTGCCACCAATCTTGCTTTGTTTTTAACCACAATACCCCTGGCATCTCTTTTATTTTTCAAAATCCACTTGGTACCAATGGCAAGCTTCCCTTCAGGTAGTGGTACCAATATCCAAACCTTCTGATTCTTGAATTGTAGCATCTCTTCTTGCATTGCTTCAAGCCAGCTGGAGTCTTCAAGAGCTTGACTAACACTTGTTGGTTCCACTTGAGAAAGATAACAAGCAAACAGACAATGCTTAAAGTCTGTGTGATTGTCCCTTTGCTGAGATGAGACATAAGAAAGAAAAGCCACTTGACCATACTTAGAACCTTTCACACCACTTCTAGTTCTAACAGGTGCTTGAGGATCACCAAGAATGTTGGATTGAGGATGAGCATTGTTGATCCTTTTGGTAGCATTAGGGTTTACTTTAATTGAGGTGTCAAGATTGGTCATATTTGGTCCAAATTCACTGTCATAGGAGGCTGAGTTGAAGATACCAGCTTTGGGTGAGTGATTTCCAAGATCAGAAGGACTTGGAAAGCGTGTATAGGGTTCCTCAAAGTCTGTGGACACACTAGTAGTATGGGAGAACCTTCAGAAGAACCATCAGCAGATTTGGCAACATCAGCAGAAACATGTGAAGGATCAGCAGAATCCTGGTTTCCACTGAAGGGTTGTGCTGACTCCTCACCAAGTCTTTCAGCTTCTTGATTGGCTGCAAATTCTTGCTTCTTGAGTCTAGCAAGGTCCTCTGCATAGTGTGACAAATCTTCAATCTCCTCAGAAGTATCTCCTTCAACATGGTTAGGAGGAAAAGAAGGTACAACAATAGTATGTTCATCATGCTCAGACTCACTTCCTGAGTCCTCTTCCAGGGTACCTGCATTGTTAGTAGGAGACTCTTGTGTACCTGCAGATTGTTCAGCAACATATCTAGTATAGCCCAAATAATCAGTTAGGTAATCCAGGTCAAAATACCAAGGATGACCTTGTCCTTGAACATGAGGCTTATTTTCTAGGTATCTCAGATTAAGGGTCTCCTCTATCTTTTTAGAACTTAAATTATATACCCTATAAGCCTTACTATGAGCTGAATATCCCACAATAAACCCCTCATCTGCCTTCTCATCAAACTTTCCTAGGGGGTCACTAGTGTTCAAAATGGTCACCTGACAACCAAAAGGTTTAAGGTAATGAATATCAGGAACTTTCCCAGTGAGAAGTTCATAAGGTGTCTTGATATGAGGTCTAGTGATGGATACCCTGTTCAAAACATAACAAGCAGTGCTTACTGCTTCAGTCCAGAACATAGTGGGTAATTTAGAGTCTGCAAGCATGGATCTTGCTGCCTCTATTAAGGTCCTATTCTTTCTTTCTGCAACCCCATTTTGCTGTGGGGTTCTTGGAGTGCTATAGTCCCTTTTTATCCCCTTAGACTGACAAAGTTCTATTAAAACAGCATTTTTGAACTCTGTCCCATTATCACACCTAATGCCTTTAACCTTTTTATTTAGCTGGTTTTCAACAAGGGTAATGTACTCTTTTAAAATTGGAGATGTTTCATCTTTAGTTTTCAAAAAGAATACCCAACAAAACCTGCTATAGTCATCAGTGATCACCAGGCAGAAAGATTTGTGATCAATACTCCTGACTTGAGCTGGACCAAAAAGATCCATGTGCAGCAACTGAAGAGGTTCTGATTTAGTGCTCACAGCTGTAATGGCTTTGTATGAAGCTCTGTGTTGCTTCCCTTTGTTGCAGGCAACACAATTGTGTTCATTGGTGAAGACTTTGGAGGGAAGCCCATGAACTAGACTAAGCTTAGAGAGTTTGTTAATGGTCTAGAAATTAACATGAGCCATCCTTCTATGCCACTTAGTTGACTCATCCAGGGATGCTTTAGCCACCAAGCATGTCAGATCACCTTCAGGTTGGACTTCATTCAAGTTGAATGTGTATAAATTGTAGCTTCTGGGAACTCTCAGCAGAATTGTGGTATCTTCTGGAAGCTTGAAGTCTTTAGAGAGTACAAGACATTCATCCTCTGAGAAGAAGACCTTGTTCTTGGTATCACATATTTGAGATACTGAGAACAAGTTGAAGTGTTGCAGTTCCTTCACATAGAGCACATTTGCAAAGTCCAAGTTAGGTGTTCTGATGGTTCCATACCCAGTGATTTTGCCATCTCCTCCACCAAAGGTCACATTGCCTCCTCCTTGAATGGGTACAAAATCATGCATCATGTCCCTGTTTCCTGACATACTCCTTGAACAACCACTATCTACTATCCCAACATCTTTACTTTTCAAAGGATGATCCTACATATACAACAAAATTATACAAAAGTTAGTACACATTGGAGACTCAAGTCATTACTGACTTGAGCCTGCCTTGTGGATCATAAGAATTAGGCCATGTAGATTGATAAGATCCACCATTGTTCTTGGACCTTCTATAAAGATTAGGTCCCTTGGTAGTCCAAAAACAACCTGCTGAGGGCTTAACAGCAGTATCCCAATATCCCATACCCATATACATTGGGTCAATAAAGCCAGGCCAATAACCATTCTGAAAATAAGAACTAGTGGGTTGCACAAATGGTCTAGCAACATATCTTCTCCTAGCAGACTTAGAATGTCTATCAGCAGAATGTCTATCAGCAGAATTGCTGGCCCTATGAGTTGCTTGTGGAACATATGGTGGAATATTCTGAACATTTGTCCACATTGGTCTTGGTTTAGTCTGACCAACACCCATTCTTTGCTCATGAAAATTACAATCCTTAATTAGATGAGATTTACTTCCACACACAAAACATTTCTTCTTTTTAGAAGATTTATTAAAAGAAAAAGATGTTCCATTACATGTAGAATTATTCAAATCACTAGCAGAAACAGGATTGTTTTTGACACAATGAGAAACATTATTTTGCAAAGAATTAAAAGACAAGTCTTCAGAAGAAACTGTCTTGGACTTGACATCCTCAGCAGCAATTCTAACAGACTTGTAGGGTGTCTTGGGTGTAGGCTTGGGAGAGGTCTTTGTAGGGTCTGACTTTTCACTTGAATCACAACTGGTATAGGTGGTAGACCCTTGGTCAGAGGACTTGTCACTGTCAGAACAAGAGACAAAGTCAGCAGAATTAGAGTTAGGGTCTGGCAAGTCACTTGACTTTTTGCCATAAAGATGGTGTGATCCATCAAAGTCAGAGGTGGTGGTGGTAGGCATGTGTTCTCCCCTAATAGGTCCAGGCACAGCATGTAGGTATCCTTTACTAACAAACTTAACAGGAGTTTGATAGTCTACAGGTTCAGAGTTAAAAACACTATACTCATTAGGGTCATAGAATTGATCTTGCCCTATGTAGTCTCCACACCCTAAACCTAGTTTAGATTTTACAGACATAGAACTATTAATTAACCTGTTTAGGTTTTTAGTCTGCACTTCCTGTTTTTCTAACTCTACCTCAGCCTTTTCTTTCTCAGTACGTTTTAAATCAATTTTAGCACAATGTAAATCTCTCTCTAGCACCCCTATCTTTTCATCATAAGCTACCTGATTCTTCTGAAACCAAACTTTTTGTTTTTCTAGAGTTTTTAAAGAATGTTTATAAGCCTCAACCTCTATATAATATTCATTATATTTGAGTTTCAATTCATCATAGTCCTTTTTAAGTTCATTATACCTTTCACTACAACCAAACACACAATTATGTACCTGAGAGATGCCCATAAAAGCAGCCTGACTATGCTTATCTTCTGAAGAACAGCTAGCCAGCAATCCACTCACATCAGCATTATCATCATTCTCAGGTTCATGCACCTTCCAGTTGATATGTTCATCCAGAGTGACCAAGGCTTTGGGGTTTTCAGCATTCACTTGATTCTTCTGATAGCTTGAATACCGAACTTCATCACCAGTCTTCCTATCCTTGCACTCTCTAGAGAAGTGACCCAACTGACCACATGAATAGCACTTGATCTTCCTTCTATCAAACCTAGCTGGATCTCGTCCCTGAAACCCGAACTTTCTTCCAGACTTCTTTTCAAACCTCTTGACATTTAAAGTAAGCATGGCCACCTGCCATTTTAAATTCATCTCTTCCAAATCAAGAGGATCCACCTGATCAAAATCCTCAAAAGCAAGATGCTGCTGATGTTCATAATCAGCAACAAAAGAGTGGAGTACATCCTCCATTACACCACTAGACTGTGGTTGAGAGTAGGAAGATGTTACTGAGGAGCTTGAACTTGAAGCCTGAGTCTGCTTGTTGGAGGTGGTGCTCACAAAAGCTGAATAAGTAGGGTTTGATGAACGAATGGGGCTTCTAACATCAGGCTCAAGAGTTTTAAGCTTGTTGTAGAGATCATCAAAAGAAAGCATATCAAGACCACCTTTTGTTTTGAGTGCAATGCTCACTTGTAGCCATGAGGGAGGTAAAGATCGCAGGAACTTTGCATTGCAGTCCTCATTATCTGGTCTGGCCTTCAGCTGATTCATCTGGCTCAAAATCTTATGGAACCTATCATACCCCTTGTGAATACCTTCCTCTTCAGATATTTGGAACTCTTGAAACTGCTGTTTCAACATCGACTTCCTCATCCTTCTTGACTCATCGTTCCCACCAAACCTAGCCTTGATTGCCATCCAGATATCTTTAGCTTCTTCCATGTAGTGAAAGTCTCCCATGTGATCATCTGGAATAGCCTGAAGGAGAATGGTTCTCACTTTATTTTCTCTTTGTACTGCAAGAACCTCTTCAGCAGATTTAGGAGGAAGAATCGAAACAACACCATCAGCATCTTTGACGTGTTTCTTCAAACTGTTTCCTTTACGGACAATTTCCCAAAGATTCCAATCAATATTGGTGATCCAATTCTGCATCTTCATCGCCCATAATTCATATTCTTCCTTCTTAAGGTAAGGAAATTTGCATTGCTGTTGGTGAGAGTGAGTTGTTGCATAGATGTGGTGTTTTGGTTGTTGTTGTTGTTGCTGTGAACTTCTGATTCATCGTCTGATCCAGGCATTGTTATTGTTATTGGGTGTGAGAGGGTGTAAACGAGAAGGTGTTCCTAGTAACACAGAGACTCTCACGAGGCTCTGATACCACTTGTTGAACCTAAAGACCTTGATAGATCTTCGTGAGCTCGTGGATCGTTAGTAATGTTTATGTAATCACAAACACACTAAAAGAAAGTCTAAGTTACTTGTATTCTATAGCGGAAAACAAACACAAGTAAAAACACGATTACTAAGAACGATTTGATCCTCTATGGATCTTTGATTAATACTAAAGTTGTTTTTCTAAACTCGTACCTAATACATAATGACACGTTCCTTTTATAGACAAGGAACCCTAAACCGTTTCACAAGAAACGTATATTCTAAAACTAAACAAGATATGCAATATCACTTTCTAAATAAACTCATGCATATCCTAACTAATAACAAAATACGCGGAAACTATCCATCAGCAGAAACACATTCCGCAGAATCTATACTTCGGCAGAAACAATCTTCAGCAGAATCTCTACTTCCGCAGAAACATTCTTCAGCAGAATCCAATACTTCAGCAGTAATCATCAGCAGTAACCATCAGCAGAATTCTTCCTTAGTAGAATTCCCAACAATAATCATAGAAAATGACTCAAAAGAGGCGTTTTGAAAGTTATTGTAATTCATTTAAAAATTCGGAGACATAAAAGAAATTTCAACGTTTAATATTCCACAAAAGATATAGTAAATTTGATATGAATGACAGAATTTGTTTGACGCCAAAACCATCAGTTTAATGCCCACTCCGTGCCTTGAACGCTCCGTTAATTACCTAAGATAATGCTAATAGTCAACAAAATTATTGAGTGAAATCATAGAGTTTGTAATTATAATCAGTTTGAACACAAGTCTATAATTGCATAGAAATACAATTATTTTGTAATAGTAATATTGCAGTCGATATATATTGCCCTAAGTCTCATGACACTCAAACCTTAGCAGTACCGCTCAAACGGCATGAACAATCCAAATTAATGGAATGAGTTATAGCCCTCTATAGGAGATTGCCGACTTCCTATTTTGAAATTCAAATAAAGTGTATTTGACCTATCCAGCTAGCGCTAAGGCCATCTTCAAGATAGTTCAAACAGGCAGTCAGCCTTCACAGATCTGTTCACTATATTCGTGTCCACTCATAGTGGTTAATGGCTCATGATGGGAGGGACTTTTAATAATGACGGTAACTTAGGCAATATCAGTCAGGTATAACATACAAAAAATACTCGTGTTCTGTTTTGTAACATGTATCTCCCCACGTATTTGAAAGTATGTAAAAGATTAAAGTGGGACTATGAGCTCACCTTGAATGTAACTGGAAAAGATGATGTGAAATCAAATGAATTTATGGGAACGGCTCCAACACACGACCTGAATAATAGGGAAGTCTGAGATTTCGACAGTTTTGGTTTAATACGAATAATGATTGTGAAAATGCATCGGATAACGAATTGGTTCGTGATGAGAGTGAATGATATGCTTAAAATGCTTAAAGTTCAAAAATAATATTATAAATAATATTATCTTGTTTTTATGTTATTGAAACCATAAATATCGTTTCCTCGAAAGTGGTTAGATGAAACGTTAAGTTTATTAGTTTAGAATTCGTTATATAAAAATATATATAAACGTAACGTATTTGAATATGTTATACGAATTGTAAAAATGTTCCTTATGCATGTAAATGTATAAAATATGTAATGGAAATAGATATGTAATCATGTTACTGAATGGTCCCTGAACTTATACGAATTTTACACTTTCTACCCTAACGGAACAATATTTGCACCGTTAGTCCCTGGTCAGTTATATTTACATTTTTAGTCCAAAAAAGGTCAAATATTATATTTTATTACTTCTGTTTATTGGATGAACATTTTCTACCCTCATGTTATAAAAATGACAGTTTGAAACATATTTTTGTCAAAGTGACATTTTTAACCCGAAATGAAATATATTTTGCAAATTAATTCCAAAATTCACAAAAGTGGTATATTAACTTTTCCGAAAGTTGTAATATCTTTAAAATGCTTATTTGAGTCTTATTAAACTGCTTATTTGCAAAAAGAGCTTATTTTTGGCTTATTGGGCTTTAACGAGACAAATCAAGGCCCAATAAGAATTATCGAATGGCCCAATAAGAATTATCGAATTGTTGGGTTTGAAACTAAGTTGGGCCTGGTTTTGGGCTTATTTTAGTGTCTCAAAAACAGTACAAAAGAGCTTATACAAACTGCTTATCGTAAAAGCTTATTGGACTGCTTATTGGGCTTACAAGCCCACTCGACAAATATATAAGTTTAGAAATTGTTTTCGACTAGCGATTACTTGTGGGTTATCAAAGGTCTTTTAAGAGCTTATGACATGAGCTTATTTTACCAGCTTATTATTTGAGGTTCTAAAGAATTGAGTCAAGCCTTTTAATTGATATATCATACAAGAAAAATGAATTTAATGAGATTGTTTCTACTCGGAAAAATGAATGGGTCCAAAAGTATGAAAATGATATATAACGTGTGATATGCAAGATATGTTAGAAATATGTCTCGCTAAGTAACAAACTGGAAATATATGTGTCGAATAGAAGTATAACATGATATTTCTAGCCATCCATGAATAGGAGGTCCAAAGTATAACATAAATTAAATACGAGAATTCGAAATAAAGCATAAAAAGTAAATTACGATCGTATGGAAATATGTACAACGCATGTTTTATTGAAAACATGTATAAGAGTATGAAATGAGTTCAAAGGGACTTACAACCCAATAGATGGTGTGAAATCTCGTTAAAATGAACTAGAACATGAATAGAAGTCACTTATCATGCTAGAACTATCAAAAAGGTGTCGACTTTGATTTGTATACTTGGAAAAATGATTCGAATTGCTAGAGAAAAAGGTTCCTGCTCTTTAGGGCTCGGTTTAGAGAGTAAATAGACTTAGAAATTGTAGTGAAATGAGTTTAAGTGTCAAGGAGAGTATGTATGTATAACGTATATATGTATGCATGCATGTAGTCGATTATAATGTATTAAAATGGAGCAAGTTGTGCTTGATTTGATGGTTTGCAGAGATTAGATAAGATATAGAGAATATATGATCTAGTATATAGGAGTTAAGGGGGGAGGGCTTGAGTGTGGTTACGTTCTAGGCCAAGTTGCATGTTTATAAATGTGTTCGACACATTTAAAAGGGTCCAAATGATTATGTAATTGACCATTGAGTTAGAAACAATGTGGAAGGGTCTTATGAACTTGTATTCGACTAAAAATGAATAAAGACATAGGTGGAAATTAGTTTTGTCGAATTAGATGGAATTTGGATGAACTTGTAATAGTGTCGAGTGAGATTTACTTTAGGTCTCGTTTAATAATAAAACGTTCGAATTAGGAAGTGCATTCTCGATTCTTTGGAATGTGAAGAATTGAGTGATGTAAAATGTAACATAGGTTAGTGTCGAAATCAAAAGATATCGAAGCTAAGTGTTGGTCTATCAACTGAGTGAAAATGAAATAAATATAGAAATTGGGTTGGGCTTGAATAATAACAGGCTCAAGAATGGGCCAGGAATAGTAATAAGGATCCGTTTGGTTTATTATTAGTGTATTGGATTTTTCGTGGTCCGTGTGTGAGCTCGTTCCAATTTATTGTGAATCACGTATCAACGTGTTTGAATTAATGTAATGTAATAAACAAAATTTTCAATTTTCGCTCTTAAAAATGTTAATTGAACTGTAATGATAATTAATACTTTATTAATAATTACAAATCACCGGGGAATTTTACAGGTTGCTATACTTTGGTGTTGCAATGATAAGCCGGACAAAACGCCATCAACGTTAGATGTTGTCCGGGAGCTTGAACAGATTCTTGAAAAGATGCTACAAACAAGTGCTAACTTTTCCGAGCCTGAGTCATTGTCTTTTGTGGAATCATCATCGACTTCTTCACTTTTTAGCATGTGATATGTGACAGGAAGTGATCTCACCACCCCATAGTGTATCCTCGATGATACATTAAGAAATTTTGCATGAACATAACTACGCAGATTTGTATATTTGTATATGCGAAAAAAACAACAAAGTTATTATTATTATTATTATTATTATTATTATTATTATTATTATTATTATTATTATTATTATTATTATTATTATTATTATTATTATTATTATTATTATTTTCTTTTTCAACAAACTAGTTTTATTATTATTATTATTATTATTATTATTATTATTATTATTATTATTATTATTATTATTTTTAATTTTTTTATTATAAACATCACTTTATTATTATTATTATTATTATTATTATTATTATTATTATTATTATTATTATTATTATTATTATTATTATTATTATTATTATTATTATATTTTTTTTTCTTTTTTTATACAACACTTCCAGTAGAGTAACAATAGGATTACAAGAAATTAATGGGGAGCCTCGACACTAACTGGGCCCCAATACCTTTAGCAATTGCAAAAATAATCCTACTGAAGATATGAATAACAGAACGCGCTCCAATGTCTTGAGTTATAGAGAACTTCCGGATCCGTTTTAGTAAGGTCAACGCATCTGTCTCAAGTTCCCCCAAAGAGGAGAATGAGAAAGGGAGGAACCCATATCCAATCTCCGCACACTTAGCCACATACTTGACGCGTTTACGTTGTGCAGCGTCAATTACCACACGACCTGGCACAAAATCAATCATACCAGTTTGCGTCAAGAGTCAAATGTAAATACGTTATTATTATTATTATTATTTTTATTTTTTTTTTTTTTTTAATTATAAATTTTCATTAAACATAGAAAATGTTACATAAAGTTGGATGGGAGTCTAGACACAAGTTTTGCTCCCACTCCTTTCTGAATACAAAAGCTAACTCTATGAAAGATAAAAACACCACTTTTAGCGTTATTTGAGTGACTATTGGCAATAGACTTAATACGTGAAAGTGTGTTCAAAGCCTCTGTATCGAATTCCCCGAACGTGGAAAAGGCAAAAGGTATAAACTTGTATCCATTGTCCTCACATTTGGATGCATACTTTCTATTTTTCTTCTCCACAACATTTCGCAAGGCTGCCCCAGGAGCCCATGAAGTCGCCCCACTACCAGCAAATGGAGAGATGCCAGTCACATCCAAGCATGCATCTTTACCTTGAAGCCAATTAAATAATAACAAGTCTGCAGGCCGTAGCTCCTTCCCGTTCTCCGAAAGAAATCCCATCGGAGCCTCCTTACGCACCATGATCCCAACCTTAGAACAAATATCCACAAGAATATCACGCACCAGATTATGCCTGAACTTCACACCCACTTCGCTGGAACAGTGGACCGCATGATCCCCCCATATGTCCATACGATGTACATTACAACTCGGGCAGAGGCTACCTTCATGGAACATAGGTACGGAAAGCCTATAACACAACACAGATCGGAATTGGCGATGGTTCATCCTCTGACCCAAGCCGTCAATAGGGATGGTGAAAAGAAAATCTTGTGCATGCGGGGCGCGTATGCTATTGAGAACAGCGACCTGTCTTGGACTTAGCGAGTACTTAGAAACAAGGTTTTTCTCAATGACACCAAAGTAACACTTTGCCAAGGTTTTCATCATTTGGGGGGCAGAAGCGTCATTGGTGACAGCGAGAGCGTCTATGTTACAAGTAGCGTTGAAAGTATCAAGAGCATACTGAAAAGAAGGACCATGGGGGACATTACCAGATTTATACAGTATCTTGTCCTGTAGATCACTCGTTTGCAAACGAGAGGCGAGAAAGGCATACTGGATAATGTCACCCGCTGAAAGGACTCCAAGACCACCCAATTTGATTGGAAGAGTGGCAAGCCTCCACTGCCAATCACCAAACCCCGGACCTGAGGCAGTAACAATCTTCTCCAAGGAAGTACGTAACGACTGATCAAACTGAACCTGAGCCTCCTGTAAATACAAAGGGGAGCATGTCCTCAAAGCATAAGATAATTTTGCAACCCCGGCACAACTGCGAAGAAGAAGGAGCTCACATTGGGGATCATTAAGTTTGTGGATTGCCTCCATAAGGGTAATGGTTTTAGAAACCCGTTTCAAAGCCAAATCCCGACAAAAACTATCTTCCAAACTGACGGAACCACCAAGAAGTTTGACACCATTGGTCGGGCGAGAGATATTTATAGGAAAAACGCCATCTACCCTACTTCGAGGATCCTCCACCGGCCAGAAAAGTTCGGTTTTATCAACGTTCAAAAACAAACCACGAGCCGGGCCATCCGTCCTGATGATGTCGAGAGCCTTGGCAACCATGAGGGTATCTCCAATGATAGTACCGTCATCCAGATACCAAGCCTGAAGGGTAAGCTCACAAAACTGATTAATAGACTGTACCATAGGGTGCAAAGCTAGGGCAAACAACAAAGGACCTAACGGATCCCCTTGTTGAACCCCTTGACAAGACCAAAGGATAGAGTCATCATAATAAAGCCTAGCCGGTTGGGCATAACAAAACTCAACTCAAGGAGCAATGGATGGGCAACGCACCCTAGCTTCCTGAAGTAATATGCTCCTATCAACAAGATTGAAAGCATTCTTAAAATCCACCATAAGCATTGAGAGCCCAACCTCGTTACCCTTAGACTCAATGAGCCTATTCACATAATGGAGAACAGCCTCACAGCCACCAGGAACACCAACACCAAATTGAAAGTCCTGTAAATAAGTATTCATGGAGTTGCCAATAGAAGAAGAAGCCACCTTGGATACGAGCCTTCTCCATACAGTACCAACAGCAATAGGGCGTATACCACCACCAGGCTTGACTAAGGGAGTCAAGGGGGCACTAGCAATATACTCTCCCAATAGAAAAGGGCACTTTCCACTAAGAAACAAGTTGACAACACCGGTAATAGAACCTAGCAAATCATCAGCAATAGCAGAAGCAGCCCCTCCCAAAATATCCATTAAATGTTGTGCTCTAAGCCCATCGCGACCACACGATGTCCCCTTGGGAAAACTGCGAATCCTGTTCATCACCAAGTCTTTATGGACAAAAAGGGCATCCCCCCCCCCAAGTAGGGAAGAAGATAAAGACGGAGGTGGGGCATGCGGGTGTTTCGCCTCTAACTCAAGCAGGGTGTCAGGAGTAGAT
Source organism: Artemisia tridentata subsp. tridentata (assembly GCA_021014915.2). NCBI lineage: Eukaryota > Viridiplantae > Streptophyta > Magnoliopsida > Asterales > Asteraceae > Artemisia > Artemisia tridentata. Next base: position 53,584,448 of record CP139502.1, on the reverse strand, counting down.
GGGGCGACACCAGAAGACGTGAGAACCTTAATAGCTGCAGTAAAATGTCCATCTCCCAGTTTACGTTTACATTGAGCGAGGTTAGCTCCATCATGGCCTATGGTTTTCTTCACCCCACTGAAGGATGGAGTTTCTCCAGCCAAACGGTCCATCACCAAAGCAAACCTATCTGTGGAATCCCTCCATCTAAGAATCGCCCGAGAAATACATTCAAACTGACACCGTTCTCTCTCACCAGATCTTCGCTGGGCTCTGTTAGTGGGCACGAATGTAGTTAGAACACAGCATGGCAGGATAAGGAGTTGCACCCACACTGATAAATCCCCCGGACTAGCAAGGACCATGTCTAGAGCACACCGAAAAATCTTAGCAAATCCGAGCCGTAGCTTAGGAGGAATGCATTTAACCGTGCGCAACTTCTTTGAAAAAACACGACTAAGAAGGTCAATGCCATAACAATTGGGCTCAACACCGAGTGAGGGCAACACGAAAGCGGCCCCCTCGACGCCAACCTCATCAATAGCAAGTGTACAAGCCGAATCAACAGCGACATCATCCACCACGTTCAAAGCTGGTCTAGGAGGTATAGGGATACCATAAATCGCCACATCATCAAAACAAGGTGCGAGAACCACATCACCATCGGCATGTTTACAGTTCTTACTAAAAGTGTGGGTGCATAAACACTCACCACAAAGCCAAATGCCCGCCTGATGAAGCGCCTGGTCAAATGCAGAAAATAGGGAAAAATCGCTCATCACACGTGCTTTATGCGAAGCCTTCAAAACATCCGTTTTAAAATGCCGAGTGCCCAAGTGATCAATAAAATATTTCTTGGTAAACCCTTTACCATTACCACTTTTACACCCTTCAAAACCTTGTAGAGGGCAAGATATCCGAGGTGCAACATGGATAGCCATGATAAGGAGGGCGATTTATATGTTTTAGATAAAATAAGAAAGTTAGAAATTTTATAGCCCAACAGATGAGCTAAAATGCTAACTCAACAAAAGTGGGGCCCACGAGAAACACACAAACAGATGCGCCTATTAAACAATTAGAATGATTATAAGAAGGACAAACCGCTGCCACAACGCTAACCCAACAAAAGTGGGGCCCACGAGAACATACAAACAAATACGCCTTTTTAAACTATTATAGTTATTTATTGGAAAGACAAACCGCCATTCTGGTAAGTCTTTTAAACTATTATATTTAATTATTTGGAAAGTCAAAGCACTACAAACTGAAGTGGGGCCCACGAGTACAACTGCAACACGCCACCCTTTCTTCCTCAAGAACCAACTGCAATCTCAAGAAACCAACCAAGAAGCCAAAAACAGAGAACCTATGCACGGAGAGCTTCAACAAGAAGGAGAAGATCACCACACGAAGGGACCCCACTTAATCTACTCCAATAGGCGCAGACTTCTTTTAAAACAGCTCCACCAAGGAAGAAGACGACGCAGCAGATGAACTATAAAACCCACTCCAACAAACAACGTCGAAGTGAGCGATCCCAGGAGAAGATGGATCGGGGACGAAGGTGAAGGAGGGAGTCACCCAAATCGCCCACACAAAAACACCTTCACCTTATTATTATTATTATTATTATTATTATTATTATTATTATTATTATAGAGTCAAATGTAAATACGTTGTTTTTCTTCTTTTTGAAAATGAATAAACTTTGTAACATATCAAGCTCGATTTATCTTTTGTCCATTAACAATTACACTAACAAGAATTCTCTTATTTTAACATTCTCATTGCATTATGTATCATGTCAAAACACTGCAGTTGTAAATCGACGAATGAAGTTATTTTTTGAAATGTTTTGAATTAAAATTTTGAAATTCACTTATTTAGAGACAAATAAAGGGTGTTTGAAAGTACGTTTAGAGCATTATTTGTTTATGCAAAACTGTCACATCAACTTTTCCTCTTTTCACTTCCCTTTCACGCACACATCCAAAAACACCCTATTCAGTAACTCAATCCAAAACCTCACTTTTGGGAATCTAATGATGCGTGGTTTTGTAACCTTACAACAGGTTTTACCTCTCGAGGGATCTCAAGAGGCTTACAACCCCACCAGGCAGTGTACCTGACCAATGTAGTATAGTGTAGTGGTAAGTACGGGGGATTGATCGTTCTCCACAGGGAATAGTGTTCGTTAGGTATGAAAGACTACTCTAATAGGTCTAAGGGTTGAGGAAGATTCTTTTTTTATGTTTTTATATTTTTATGAAAGCAAGTAAAATCTCGGTTTTGAAAGAGTGGGCGGAATTAGTTGCTAGTCAACTAACCCAAATAACTACAAATGCAAATAAAGTAAATAACTGAAAATAAAATGTTGGTGAGAAACTTATGTGTAGAGAAATGTTTTTACTTAGATTTCCTTACTCCCTAACTATCTTTTACCGGTTGATTAGTGTGTATTAGTCGCGTAGATGACGGGTGTATTCCTTAATACCAATTGTGGGGTGGCGTACGTACTTCCCCAACTCTACAAGCTCCTACTTCACTCCTATGTCGAGCCGGCTAGGAAGCTCCTAACATGGGATCACTAGAATTCGCTTGTGCATTAAATACAACCATAAAAACCTTTAGTACGCATTTGGTTCATGTTTCTTAAGACGTTCAAGCAAGTTACCGAATAGGAAGTTAGCCAGTTTTCTTAAGCCTAACATAGATAAACAATCATCCAATACAACTAATAACACACTAATAACCAATAATCAATAGCTAGGTTTCATTAGATCTAAGCAAACACAAGATAAATCTAGCCTAACATGTTAAACAAAAGACAAGAACAAGATAAAATCAAACAACACATAGACATATTGAATGATTAATTGATAACTTATCTTTCAATGTAACATGGAAGATCTCAAGGCAAAAAGCCTTGAAAAAGATGCTAAAATCGTCCTAGGGTTTTCTCCCAAAAATTCCACACTAAGCTCTCTCTTAATGACAAAAAATTAGAAAACTATATATAGATTTTTACATCTGACGGCGTCACCTTATGGAGTGTGACGCCGTCACCTCGCCGCTTCTAGGGTTCCCGGATGACCTTCTTGACGCCGTCCCTCTTTAGCTCTCCAAAATCCGTTCTGGCTTATCAAGGCTTGACGCCGTCAGCTATTGAACGTGACGTCGTCCCTCTTTGATTTAAGCCGTGACGCCCTTGATCAGGTTAAAGCGTGACGCCGTCAGAATTCACATGCTATTTTCACTGGCTTATCATGAGTAAATTTCACGTCCACCTTTTCTTGCCAAGCCATGACGCCGTCCAGAGTAAAATGTGACGCTGTCAAAGGTAACTTTCAGCACAATTTTGAGACTTTGTCGTTTTCTTCACTTTTATGCTCCAAAAACGTCCAAAATGCCTCCTTTTCCAGATTTTTCCTCAAAAGTACCTAAAATGACAAAAGGAACGATTTAGGGCAATATTTGATCAAATAAATACGATTTAGGGCTTAAATGACCCCTTAAAAGCGGTACACTTTTCGCTTCATCAAATACCCTTACACTTGAGATTTGCTTGTCCTCAAGCAAATGCGCTTTTATTCTAATCAAAATACAAGTTAGGGGTCATTTAACGCAAACATAAAAGTAATTACAACAAATAATCGTTCCACTTCAATCATAATAAGCACGGAGATTATAAACTAGCACCTCACAAGTAGTGTTTAGATACTCACATCTCTCAATTGTCATCAAAATAAATCTCAAAAATGAAAACGGATAATATCTCTCACTACCTGTCATAGCAAATAGATTACCATAGGCTTGGAAAAGGATCGAAAACCTCCTCCACTAGGCGTAAGCACCTAAGATAAACTATCAAAGAGGGCTTTTAAATGGGTTATAACGTTAGGTGTAGGGAAAAGGAAAACACGGTCTTGTTGGATAAAGGATGTTTTACTGGTGGCGAGTTAAAGATCTTGATTAATTACATGTACTATACAATGTTGCTAAGCCAAGACTCGACTCGATTTAAGCAAATGAAAGAAAATAACAAAATAACAAAAACATAAAAATAAACATAAAATGAAACGGGATGGTAGTCCGTATGTTTTTTCTATTTTTCTTTTTCTCATTTTTTTTTTTTTTTGTATTTTTCTTGATTTTTTGATTTTTTTTTTTTTTTTTTTTTTTTTTTTTTTGACATACACTTTTGCCCTACCATCCAAAATAATACATCATAGGGGCATTGCATCCCCCTTACACTTGAACTTTTACATAACTTTACAAATAACTATTCTAATGACTCGAATTAAGATAATTGAAAAACTTGGAGTACTTTTTAAAACATTTAGCACATATGGGGGTAATAATGTTGTTCTTCCCCATTACTCCATTACACTAGTACTTTACCCATGAGTCCCAATCGTCCCAAAACAATATGTACAAAGATATGACTCGACTTAGCAACCATGTAATCAACTAGATAATTAACTTGGGTTTAAACAAATGTTGACACAATAATGCACTAAAAATGAGTGCATACAAGGTAGGCTAAGGCGATTTGGGTGTACATTTAAGTGGGGTGTAACAAATTCTTCCTTTAAGTAAAATGCTTAAAGGTCGAAACGAAAAGATAGGCTCTGAGGGGTGTACTAGGGGTATCGTGTACTAAAAATGAGTACAACGCAAAGGGTGTGGGAGAATTACTTGACCAATGTAGCCAATGTAATTATAACAAAAACACAGGTGTAAAACAATGGGTTAATCCTAATGCCTCTTATCATGTAGTAAATCTAACTACACGAATGTAGTCTCACTTGTGGCCTCGGAATGGTCCTAACGCAAGTTCTAGAATCTAAGTGCTACCGGTACACACATCATAGCATAAATGCTTTTCCTACCAATTCTAGGGGTGAACCTCACATATTTGGGGGTGGAAAATTTTTTTAGTGGTACGGTTTTTGTGCTAGTCATATAACTCCTATCCGTGAGACGCTCATTAAGATCAAAGTTTCACTCCTATATGTTGTAAAAAAATTTAAATTTGGCACTAAAATCACCTTAACAAGTATTTCTCTCAGTTTTATTACACATCTACTATTAAACAAAAAAAAATCAAGCGTAATAGTATTCTCTAAAATCGTACTTTTACCCTCCCCTTACACTTAAGATGAACATTGTCCCCAATGTTCAAATAACAAGATGTAAAAGCATAAAGTAAAAGAATGAAATCAAATACTCCCCTGATTCGCTCGGTGGATAATGAAATAACACGGTTAAATCTTCTTCCAAGGTAATGTCGAAGCTCCATGACTAATGCATCGCCATAAGCTTGATTCAAAACATTTCCTTGTCCAAAATAACCTGTTAAACCTGAGAAAACAAACACGAAAACCTGCATAACATCGGCGGGATAAAATCTATATATAAGGATATAATGCTTGTGGAATGATAACTTTGCAGATTCCTGGAGATTATAAGTTGGAGATATTAATAAAAACTTTTTTTTAAAAACAAAACTTTCAAAAATTTCTGAAAATTCAATCTGACGCCGTCAGGTTATAAACCCTGACGCCGTCAGAAATGACCTGACAAAAAATTTCATTTTAAGTTTCCGGAAAATTTCTGGAAAAACCTTTACCTTACTTCCTGGAAATCCTGCAAAACATCATTATGACTCGATACAAGCATTTGACTCAAACACACACTAATATGTATGTTAATTTATTATTATTACGATTCATGTTAATTTGTGTTCTAATAAACCAATTTAGATTTCCCTTACACTTAACTTTTGCAAAATACCTTTATATGTAGTTAAGACGAAGTTAAAAACAAAATAAAGCATTTTCACAAATTAGTTTTTAACATGAATCAATAGGAATAAAAATTAAACATACATACGGAAACAAATAAAAACAAACAAACAAACAAATAAACACACAAAGCAAATAAATAAAATAAAGCTTGGGTTGCCTCCCAAGAAGCGCTTGTTTTTGTTCGAGTCGTGAGCCTGACTCTACCCTTATTTAATGGATAAAGGAGAGGTTTTCCCTACACTTAGGATTAAGTTCGGGTGATAGTAGCGATACACACCAGCTCGGTAGGAGTATGCCACGTGAGGAAAGAGTGGTGGATGAATTATATGCTCAAAGGGGTGTGCTCCTTTCATCATAACCTTACCTAGTTCACTTTGGTCAATGGGTGAATTAAAGTTTTCTCCTAAAAAGGGATCATTTTCTAACAACTTCGAGAGACTCCTAATTGGGAATCCATCTTGACCCAATAGACCCGGTTTTAAACCCATAATGTTTCTTGTGATCAATCATGAATGGGTGATGTAGACATGTAAGGTCATTTTTCACTCCTATATTGTCTTCCTCACTACAAGGCTTAATGTCCACTACCTTAAACTTAAGACTACCCGGACTATATGTTTTGATGGGTGGATCGGGACCTAATTCAATTCCTAAATTTTCATCCAAGGATGGAAGATTAGGTAACGGTTTTGGTTGAGGCTCCGGCTCATCAAAACTAGGAACTTCCATAGGACTAAAAGAAAGGTTGTGATCACTAAAAGCATTCAAACCTATTTCTTCTAGTTGTGTTTTGTCCAAGGGCTCTACCTCTATTGGGGTTCCTATAGTCTCCTCAACTTCTTCCGGGTAAGTCACGGGCGGTGTGTGTGCCTCAAATGATGGTAGGACTTGTGGGGTACTTGGTGGGCTTATGTTACTTACCTCATCATTCCTTGTGTCAAGATCACCTATATCCTCATCATGTGTTTTAGTAGAATCTAACCCTAACATTTTCCCTAGTATCTCAAGTGCTTCTCTAGGCATCTCAACTTCTATATCCGAATCATAAGGATCATCCTCAATATTCTGACTGCTATATTCAAATTGCCCAAAAGATTCATCATGTGTTTCTTGAGATTCATCGTCATCGATCATAAAACCTAGGTCTTTTTGATCAATGAGATCATGCTCGGCTAGATCCTCCATCACATCAAGATCACCTAAGTGTTCACCCTGTATTATGGTAGTGCCTAACCATGACATGCAGCTAGGTGGCTCAACTCTACCCTCATCCCCAAACAAACTTGTTTCATGATCCTTGAAATTTGTGGTCAATTGACTTGTATTAATGTTTGTTGGGTTGTCTACCATATAATAATATTGGGCACAATTCTCAATAGCTTCCCATGCTTTCTCAGCACTTAATTCCCTAATATCCCTGCCGGCAATATGGTAAATGTCCCTTTGGGCATGTCGGTCGACATGATTGTAAAAGATTTGAGTTAGGGACCAAAAATCGAAGTTATGATGAGGGACTTTTTGGAGTAAATATTTAAAACGAGTCCATGCATCATAGAGAGGTTCATCTTTATGTTGTTCAAACATCAAGATGTCATATGGAGTGGGTGAATTACGTGGTTGGTGGTATGGTGGATTCGCGTTCTCCATAATGGTGAACGGAAGAGTCAATGGAAATCTTATACGAACAAAAGCACGAAGAAAATAGATAGACTAAAGAAAAACCTAGAAAAATAAAATAAAAATCTCACTAGAAAGGAATCTAGTGAGTAGACCTATAAAATAAAAATTCAACCTAAACAATAACTATTCCCCGGCAGCGGCGCCAAAAACTTGATGCGTGGTTTTGTAACCTTACAACAGGTTTTACCTCTCGAGGGATCTCAAGAGGCTTACAACCCCACCAGGCAGTGTACCTGACCGATGTAGTATAGTGTAGTGGTAAGTACGGGGGATTGATCGTTCTCCACAGGGAATAGTGTTCGTTAGGTATGAAAGACTACTCTAATAGGTCTAAGGGTTGAGGAAGATTCTTTTTTTATGTTTTTATATTTTTATGAAAGCAAGTAAAATCTCGGTTTTGAAAGAGTGGGCGGAATTAGTTGCTAGTCAACTAACCCAAATAACTACAAATGCAAATAAAGTAAATAACTGAAAATAAAATGTTGGTGAGAAACTTATGTGTAGAGAAATGTGTTTACTTAGATTTCCTTACTCCCTAACTATCTTTTACCGGTTGATTAGTGTGTATTAGTCGCGTAGATGACGGGTGTATTCCTTAATACCAATTGTGGGGTGGCGTACGTACTTCCCCAACTCTACAAGCTCCTACTTCACTCCTATGTCGAGCCGGCTAGGAAGCTCCTAACATGGGATCACTAGAATTCGCTTGTGCATTAAATACAACCATAAAAACCTTTAGTACGCATTTGGTTCATGTTTCTTAAGACGTTCAAGCAAGTTACCGAATAGGAAGTTAGCCAGTTTTCTTAAGCCTAACATAGATAAACAATCATCCAATACAACTAATAACACACTAATAACCAATAATCAATAGCTAGGTTTCATTAGATCTAAGCAAACACAAGATAAATCTAGCCTAACATGTTAAACAAAAGACAAGAACAAGATAAAATCAAACAACACATAGACATATTGAATGATTAATTGATAACTTATCTTTCAATGTAACATGGAAGATCTCAAGGCAAAAAGCCTTGAAAAAGATGCTAAAATCGTCCTAGGGTTTTCTCCCAAAAATTCCACACTAAGCTCTCTCTTAATGACAAAAAATTAGAAAACTATATATAGATTTTTACATCTGACGGCGTCACCTTATGGAGTGTGACGCCGTCACCTCGCCGCTTCTAGGGTTCCCGGATGACCTTCTTGACGCCGTCCCTCTTTAGCTCTCCAAAATCCGTTCTGGCTTATCAAGGCTTGACGCCGTCAGCTATTGAACGTGACGCCGTCCCTCTTTGATTTAAGCCGTGACGCCCTTGATCAGGTTAAAGCGTGACGCCGTCAGAATTCACATGCTATTTTCACTGGCTTATCATGAGTAAATTTCACGTCCACCTTTTCTTGCCAAGCCATGACGCCGTCCAGAGTAAAATGTGACGCCGTCAAAGGTAACTTTCAGCACAATTTTGAGACTTTGTCGTTTTCTTCACTTTTATGCTCCAAAAACGTCCAAAATGCCTCCTTTTCCAGATTTCTCCTCAAAAGTACCTAAAATGACAAAAGGAACGATTTAGGGCAATATTTGATCAAATAAATACGATTTAGGGCTTAAATGACCCCTTAAAAGCGGTACACTTTTCGCTTCATCATCTAACATTTTATTTTTTTTTTATTTTATGCAAACCAACTAATTATTCATTTATTAAAACATAAAAGGCATAATTTCATATATATCCTTCCCTGAATGAATAATTACATATATATTCTTTGTTCCAGTTTTTGATGCATAAAGTACTTAAAAAAAATGTCAATAAAAGTACACACACACACCATTTTTAATCAACAAACACACACCACACAATTAAAAAAAAATACACACCACTCACCCTTCATTTTCCTCTCACACACACACACACACACACACCATAACATAACATTATCATGGGTCCGTTTGGGTTAAACATAACATTATCATGGTTCATATATGGAAATGGTGGACAAGTGTTCCATGGCATGTAGTTGGGACCTTGAAAGTTTATAGACATGTTTTGGTTCCAATTATTTTGATAATGATGTTGTGAGTTGAAATTACTCTTTGGAAAGGGGTGTTTGGGAAAACTAGTTTTAGGTGCCTGTTGAACCGTTTTAACCCTATACTCATTTCTAACTTGACCTTTTTCTATAGAGACTGATGGTTTTTGTTTGTTAACAGTTGTACTAGTGCTAGGTTTTCTAGTGACTTTAACGAAATCTGTACGATCCGATTTAATAACCTTCTATTCATCTTCTGTTTCTGCGGATCCTCTGGATACAACTGGAGGAACCAAAATTTTGGATCCGCCAGATTCGTGGTTATCAGAAGTTGTTGAAACAATTTCTTTTTCTTTCACCGTTTGTTTCTTAAAGTCACTTAAGCTTCATAGTTTCATAAAACCTAGTCCGGTTTTATCATGAGGTAGTTTTTGAATCTTCATTATCTCATCTATACAACTTATATTTTTGTCAAACTTTTTAAACTTAAAATTTTGTTTAATGAGATCTTCCTGTGTGGCTTTTAGTGTTTCTAATTCTAGTTTAATTTCTTGACACGAGACACAGGTTTCTTTGCTATTTTTACCCTTTTCCATTCGTATCTCTTTTTCTTTAAGCCAATAAACTTCGTTTTCTAAAAGTGTTGTTTGGGTTTTTAAGAACTTATTTTTGTTTATGATTTTTAAAGTGATATCACACAGTTTGTTATATTATACTTCTAAGGTTTCATCATCTATAGAAGTGTATGACGAGTCATAATGTACCTCTTCTGTGTCATGAGCCATGAGGGCAACTTCGTCGTTCTTAGGCTCGTCGTCATCTCTTTCACTATCACTCCAAGCTCCACTGACAAAGGCTCTTTGAGACTTGTTCTTTGGAGGCTTTGGACATTCTCCTATTAAGTGACTAGAATCACCACACCTATAACACTTCCTGTCTACCTTTCCTTTCCTATCATCACGGTCTTTCCGGAAGGATTTCTTTTCTTCAAGAGGTGGTCTTACGAACTTTCCTCGTCTTATAAATAATTTCTTGAGATCTCTTACGGCCATGGCATATTCTTCATCTTCGCTACTGGAACATGACTCTTCATCATCACTTGACTCTACCTTAGCTTTCAAGGCAATGGACTTCATCTTCTCCTTTTTGCCTTTAACTATTTCTGAGTCTTTTCCCATCACCATTTTGTGAACTTTGAGATTTCCTATGAGCTCATCCAGTGTCATACTTGAAAGATCCTTAGATTCTTCAATAGCTGTCACCTTTGCTCTCCACTTTGGATGGAGTGCTCTTAGAAATTTCCTGACAAAATTCTTACTAGAAAAAGATTCGTCAAGTGCTTTAAGAGATGTAATAATAGTATTAAACCTAGCAAATGCACTATCAATGGTCTCATCTTCAGAGATAACAAATTGTTCATATTGTTGAACAAGAAGATCGATTTTGTTATCTTTGACTTGTGAGTTCCCTTGATGAGTGATAATTAATGATTGCCAAATATCTTTAGCCGTTTTACACATAAAAACTCTTTCACATTCTTTCTTAGGTAAGGCATTATAAAGCATTATTTTGGCTTCATTATTTTTGGCAATCAACCCCTTTTGCTCATCACTGTGACGAGTAAGAGAAGTACCTACATCCCGACCACCTGAAATATCATTACTTATGGGCTTGTAATCACCCTCTACAATTATATACCACAGATCCCATCTTTTGACTTCACATACGTCTCAAAGCGATTTTTTTAGTATATGAAACAATTTGGTTCAAATAGTGGTGGTCTTTGCATAGATTGCCCTTCTTTAAAGTTTTCAAAATCCATTGATCGTTTCAAGTTTTTAAAATACAATATATTTTGAAAATCTTGAGTAACGCTGCTCTGGTACCAATTGTGGAAAACTAGAAGGGGGGTTGAATAGTTTTACCGTTTTAAAAATTATTTCGCTTTGTAACTTAACGTGATTTCAAAGTAAATATACACAAACAAACAATATAAGGTAAGTAAGTAAGGAAAAGAATGATCAAACCACACAACACGGATATTTATATTGGTTCGGCTACAAGGACTCTCTTCCTTTCCCTACTCCACTCCTCGAGCCTCTAACTCGACAGTTTTTCTTCACTAAGAAACAAGCTCCCTTCTAGGCGGAGAAAACCTTTACACGTCGCTTATTCTTTATCCAGTACTAAGCTAAACACCAGGTTCTTTACAAGGGTACAACCACTCCCGTTGGTTCTTTCACAAGGGTACAACCACTCCTAACACTCTTTATGTTTTAAGGACTAAAACACTAACCACACTCTACTGAATAAATGACACAAACAATGATGTGTGAACTAATACAAAATCACACAGAGTCTATACTAAAAGGATAGCGACAGAACGTTGATCCTTGTATGTTTGATCTCTTTGCTACAAAAGGAAACATCAAATGAAATGAAAGAATGATATGAATTAGTGATACGTAAATGAATGAGTATATGTTTTAAGCTATATGAGTGATGATGTGCTTGAATGATCAGCTTGCTATTTATAGGCAAGGCTGATCAACAAGTGGCGGATCTGGCGGATCCCTAAAATTGGATCCGCCCTTGTACTGGTTTGGATTCGCCAGTACAGGACAACTAAGAGATTCTCAAATCTTTCCATATCTTGCACAATCTTTCCATATCTTCCAATGTCAACTTTTTAGCTTGAAGATCTATACAATATATCTCACAAATCCTCAAGATATCCTAAAGATATCAAAATGAGGTGTGCCATGATGTCATCTTAAATATTTCTAATTTAAGAAATAAAAATATAAATGTATATATGTGTATAATGTTACTCCTAGTGATCTTGTAATGTGAAAATGTGTTTTAAAAGACTTATCACTATAAATGTAAAAGACTTAATCTTATATTTATGCTTTTGCTTAAAGATAAACTTTGTATTTGTCATTAACAAAATTAAGCAAAGATCGTAAAATATAAATAACGTTTTTAGGACGATATTTGTATTAACAATTTCATATATATCCTTCCCTGAATGAATAATTACATATATATCATTTGTACCAGTTTTTTATGCATAAAGTACTTTAAAAAAAATGTTAATAAAAGTACACACCACACACCATTTTTAATCAATAAACAAACACCGCACAATTTTTAATAAAAAAAAGTAATAATAAAATTGTACACACCACTCACCCTTCTTCTTCCTCACACACACACACCATAAACACACTCTTAAAAAAAACACAAACCCATCCATTTTTAATCAATTAAAAAAATGTAAATTTCTCCCATTTGGCGTGAGCCAAATTCTTGGCGAGAGCACCCATCAGTGCTGGCGCGAGTTGGCGACGGTGCCAGGTTGGCTTGGCAAGGGTGCCTCACTGAAAAAGAAATCAAATTTTTATTTTCTTTTTGTTGGGTTCGTAAAACACCCAATTATCTTAAACAGGATTTGAACACAAATTAAGCCAAGTGTTTACTAAACCGAGAACAATTCAAGTCACTGAGAGAACAGTCTCTCAGTGAGTCATCTTCAGGATGCTTAAGGCGAGTTCAAAGAAGGACTCACTCTCAGGAAGGCGGTACTCCCTGAGTAGGACTTAAGCCGAAGAAGAAGATGATGGTTCAGTGAGTATTGGACAAGAACTCACTGAACCCCAGTCTCCTCAACAACATTAAAGTGATTGAAGACTGAGGAACCAATGCCTGATGAATAGGCGGGAAAAAAAGGGAAGGATCTAAGAAGATAAGAGTGTTAGACCAAACACTCTTATCTTGTCAGACACCAACCTTCCCTATTGCGGCTAAAAGTCAAGGAGTGTCAGCCAACAACTCCCAAAGTCTTATTAGCGCGTTCCTATTGGTTCTTGGAAATGACAATTACTATTTGTAATTGTCAGACACGCAACCTCAACAACTTGTAATACTTTAATCACTTATACTTAGAATACTTATGTATAAATAGATCAGATGGGAGAGAAGTTAAGTGTGCTTTGTATATTGAAAGCTTAGAACTTTTGCAAAGTAACTTCTCTCCTACAAAGAGTATACAACTCACTGAGATAGCTCAGTGGGTATATTGTTACCACTCAAGCAAAACTTGAGTTTCGATAAGAGACACAAAAAAACCCTTGTCTATTCAATCCCAAGTGTTTGTTCAGCAAAACACTTGGGTAATAGATTCTTGGAATTATTTCTAATAAGAATTTAAACGTTGAAAAATATTGTGTTTTTCATATTAACGAATTATAACTGTTAGAAATATTCTTTGCATTGATCTCAGTCATAAGCTCACTTAGTTTAACTTAATTGTTATTACTCGGTGTGCTAAGGGAACAACAAGTGGTATCAGAGCCTCTGGTTTATAAAACCTTTCAAAAACCCAGAGAGCTCTAGGTTTTTAAAACCAAGATCCTAAAATGACTGATACCAATGTACCCCAGTTAGTCGATAAAAAGTGTGGCAGCTATTCTGCTGTAGCACCCAGACTTGACGCTGGCAAATTTAGCAAATGGAAAAAACGTATGATTTGCTATTTAACTGGGATGGAACCCTACTACATCTCTTGTATCAAAGATGGCCCATTTGTCCCAAAAACTGCTGCAGGGCTAATAAAGCCTGAAGCTCAATGGACCATAGATGAGAGGAGGGTGGTCAATCAGGACCAACGCCTGAAAAGCATCCTTATATCATGTCTTTCTGACGATATAATGGAATCAGTCATCAACTGTTCTGCAGCCAAGATAACTTGGGATGACTTGGTAAATAGCCTTGAGGATCCCTCAGATACCAAGGAAAATAGGGTCATGGACCTTAAACTTGAGTACAATACTTTCAGGGCAAAGGACTCTGAAAGTCTCTCTAAGACCTACACCAGATACAAGACTTTGATAAATGAGCTATCAAATGATGGTGTAACTTTATCTAAGCATGAGACTAATATTGGCTTTGTCAACAATCTCCCTGAGAAGTGGCTCAACTTCTCACAAGACCTGAGAAATGCTAACCACATTCAGACCCTTGAGCTCCCTGAAATTTATGGGAAGTTTGTCTATGATGACAACTTGATCTCAAGGAGATACCCTGACTCAAAAGCTCTTGAGTCCAAAAAGGCCTTAACCTCCACACCCATATCAACTGCTTTCTATTCTAATGGTGTTATGCAGGATTTTCAAGAGGATTCTGAGGATGAAATTGATGAAAGGACCGGTGAGGAGTACCTGAACGACTTGAACTTGGAATTCCAAGAAAGGGCACTCCTTGCTAATTCAAGACGTTTCATCAAAAGAAATCAGTCCAACTTTACAAAACCAAAAGCAAATGAGACCACTGAATGCTTTAAATGTGGTAAAAAGGGTCATTTTGCTAGGGACTGTTATTCTAAAACCATCTCAGAACCCTCTTACAAATTTTCAGGAAACAGTTCCTCAGGAACTAGCAAGTTTCAACCTAAAATGTTTCAGTCCACCCAACAATTTCAAAACAAGGGTCAAAAGGATTTTGAAACAAAATATAGGAAAATCAAAGCTAAACTTGCACTTCTTGAAACTAACCCCATATTGTCTCAGGCTGCTCAACCATCCAAACCTGTTCAGACAAAGAACAAGGTATTAGTAGCTGAAGCATATGATTGGGATGAAGAAGAGGTCTCCTCAGATGAGGAAATAAGAGTTAGTGCACTGATGGCACTTTCTGAAGAGGATCAGGTGGCTGTTGGGAAAAGCCATGCAAGGAATGGAGAGTGGGTAAATATCACCATGAAGAAGGTAACCACTTTACTTTCTATGGATGATAATTCTGATTGGCAGTCTTACATGAATTATATTTGTGTAGATCTAAAATTTGTTGAGGAACAAAGGCTTAACCTATTTTCAAAATACAACACTATAGTGTCAGAATTGAATAAATGTAGAGATGAACTGCTTGTACTGAAGCAAGCCAAATTAGAAACAGTTACTCTACAAATTCAGAACACTGAAATTTTAAAACATAACCAAGCCCTACAATCTGAACTTAACAAAGAAAAGGCTGTCATACAAAGCTGGACCAAAAAGAACCCAAAAGTCTTTGACATTGTAGGACTGAGCACTAAGAAAACCATTGGAATTGACCCTCATATGGTTGATCCTAATATAAGTAATAGTAAATTAACCTTTGTTCCAGCTGGCATATCATTTGAGCAAGAAATGCTTCCCAAGTCTAATGACTGGATTATCAGGGACAACCCAGTCAATAAGTTACCAAACTTTGAGACTGGAAAGATCTTGCTTCCTGAAAGTCAGGCTTTGAAAGATATGCTTGGACTTACTGATCAACTCAGTAAACTTGGACTCACTGAACAACTCAGTAATACTGAGTCTGTGAATGAGTCTGAATCAGAATCATACCTACCACTTCCTCTACTGAATACCCTTCAGGGTGCAGCACCAAACTCTGGCCTCCCACCAATGGTCTTCTCACCACACTCTCCAAAGGAGAGATCAGGAATGGGAACAACCATCCTGAAAAGACAAACCCTTGAAGTCTCAGTAAATACTGATGACTCATCAACTTCAGTCCCTTCTAAAGTAACAACCCAAAGCCCTGACTCAAAATTTGAACAGTTGGCTGAAATGGTCAGGAAGCTTGGTGAGAAGATTGCATCTTTGTAGAGTTTGTTAGACTCCTTGGATCGTTTTGAGCATCTAGGGTTAAACAATAACAATGATAATAACATGATACGCAGCGGAATTTAACAAACATCAAAGTTATTGACACAAAGTTTTCACCAAAACATCACTTCAATTATATTAATAACGTGTTATCTAATCTATAACAAGGATCAATGAATTGATCTTGAAGTGAAACAAACTAGTTCTAGGCGTTTACATCTTACGCCCTAGAACACACACACACACCTTTGATAATCTACATTGTGGAAGACTTATAATAATAAAAACCCTAACCCTTGATCTCTTTATATAATAGAGATTTAGGGTTTACAAAATACTACGAAGGACTAAAATATAAATCTTCTTTTGCAAGTAAGTCCTTCATGTTTAATTCTTTCTTGTTTCATTCTTTCTTGTTTTGTATCATCAAATCTATAAACCCAACAATCTTCCCCTATTTGATGATGACAAAACAAACACATTCTTGTACGAACTTCCCTAGACGAAGTAGCAGAAGTTGAGATAATTAAATCTCACCATGAATGAAACAATCTTGTCTTCCCCTTAAGCCATGCCATGCCATCACAATATATCTTCCCCTTTTTGTTATCAACAAATAGAGAACGAATAAACATTAAAACTTCCCCTCGAGTGATGCATGTACATAAAATGATTCTTCAAATCTGTAGGCTTTATATATTGTTGAAGAAAAATAATCATTACTAATTGGATACTGAAGTAGAAGAAACCAACCTTGTGTCCTATGCCTTGTACTAAATACGACTTTGAACGTATACTTAACGTATAGGGAGACCGCAATCTCTTGACAATAACCACTGAGCACAATAACGTAACTCCTTCAAGTGTTTTGTCAATTCGAGTCACTTGAACGAACAAACAAGTTACCTCCTCCTAAAAGGTATGCTAAGATACAACCTTGAAAAATTCCACTGCCTCATCAAAGAAGCAACAAAAACTTCTCTTCGCCAATAAGAAATTTAACTTGAGCCTTTAAATCATTAATGAACATAAAAAC
This sequence comes from Artemisia tridentata subsp. tridentata, assembly GCA_021014915.2. Taxonomy (NCBI): domain Eukaryota; kingdom Viridiplantae; phylum Streptophyta; class Magnoliopsida; order Asterales; family Asteraceae; genus Artemisia; species Artemisia tridentata. Next base: position 53,567,256 of record CP139502.1, on the reverse strand, counting down.
CAAACTCCTTTGTGTGTGTGAACTTCCCCTGTGTGTGTGTAAACCAATAACCAATGCTTACTTCCCCTCACTGCTCGTAAATTATGCAAGTATCAATCGTGTAAACCCAGCAATAACGTAACAGCAGAGAGTAAGTCCAGCAGCAGAGTCAATATGTGTAACAGCAGAGTGATATATGCCGAGCAGCAGAATGATCAAAGCTAGCAGCAGAGTATTATAACTAACAGCAGAATAAAAATCTTCGAGAAGCAGAATTAAATAAGCGTAGCAGCAGAGTAAATTCGAGTAGCAGCAGAATAATAATACCAGTAGCTGTAGCCTATTTAATCCCATACAAAATAATCAACGAGCACTCACCATGGACCCCACGATCAAACACAATTTCATAGGAGACAAAACCTCAATATACCCACGTGATATCAGATCGCATTGACCAATTTACTTTAACACAATAAACCAAGCAGCACCTTCATGTAAGCGTAGCAATAGAACCAATTTTCCCATATGCATTAAATTCAATACATGACAAAGCAACGTCAAAATTAAGGTAATTGTATTCCACCAATCGCATTACTTCTCCACCAAACCAATTCATTAAATCCAAAAATTAATTAAGCAGCTAAGCGACAATTTAATTTATGAAACACCGACCTATTAAATCGACCAACAGCAATTTAATATTTGACCCACTTTATCCAAATCTGAGCAGAAAACTTTATAAAACTTTGTTTTCCTCGACAGTAAACTTTGTGAATCCCTAGGTAACGAGCTACCCAAGCTCTGATACCAATTGTGGAGTTTGTTAGACTCCTTGGATCTTTTTGAGCATCTAGGGTTAAACAATAACAATGATAATAACATGATACGCAGCGGAATTAAACAAACATCAAAGTTATTGACACAAAGTTTTCACCAAAACATCACTTCAATTATATTAATAACGTGTTATCTAATCTATAACAAGGATCAATGAATTGATCTTGAAGTGAAACAAACTAGTTCTAGGCATTTACATCTTACGCCCTAGAACACACACACACACCTTTGATAATCTACATTGTGGAAGACTTATAATAATAAAAACCCTAACCCTTGATCTCTTTATATAATAGAGATTTAGGGTTTACAAAATACTACGAAGGACTAAAATATAAATCTTCTTTTGCAAGTAAGTCCTTCATGTTTAATTCTTTCTTGTTTCATTCTTTCTTGTTTTGTATCATCAAATCTATAAACCCAACAATCTTCAGAGAAATCTTCTCAATCCAAGAAGGAACAAAAACCAACTTCCTCAAGAACCAAACCCAAACCCACCAAACCCCTAAAAAGGTGTGAACTGTGCAACTATACAAATCATTTCACTGATGATTTCTATAAAGTCCTTTATTGCATGATTTGTAAAAAGGAAGATCACAGGACCTCTGATCATAAAACATGCTCAGTCATGTCAAACTTTTCAGGACTTAAGGCTCAGTGCTTGAACTACCCTTCTGATTCTAAGCAGAAACAGAAGCAAAAGGCCAAGCCTTTTCCACCTTGCCCGTTGTGTGGATTCAATGACCATCATCCTGAGGATTGTCAAATTGACAAACACTGTGAATCTAGTGGAAGTTCCACTCAGAAATCCTCAGGAAAAGAGAGGGTCATTCAGTCAAGAAGAGGAATGAACAGACAATCCTCTCAGACTACTGAGGCTACCCCTGCACCTAAATGCAAAACATGTGGTAGCTCAGTCCACTCAACCACTGACCATGAATCTATTGATACTTTCATAAAGACCTACAAAACCAAACCCTCCATGAAGTGGAGTCCTAGAAAGAACTAACCCAGTTTACTATTTGTGCAGAGGCATGCCAGGTATCCTGTTTGGCATCTAGACAGTGGATGTTCAAGGAGCATGACTGGTGTTAAGGAGTATCTGCACAAATATGTGGAAGAACCAGGACCCAAAGTGATATTTGCTGATAATTCATCATGTCTCACTGAAGGTTATGGTTCAGTAAACTGCAATGGTATAGTCTTTACTAGGATAGCTTATGTGAATGGTCTTAAGTACAATCTGATCAGTGTCAGTCAACTATGTGATGCAAAATACATAGTTCAGTTTGATGATAAGCGAGGAACCATCTTCAATGCAAATAAGGAAATTGTCCTCATTGCACCAAGAAGACAAGATGTTTATGTATTAGACATGTCCAGTCTAACTCAGGATGGAACTTGTCTCTTTGCTAAGGCCACTGATACACTCAACTGGCTTTGGCATAAGAGACTCACCCACCTGAACTTCAAAAACATAAACAATCTTGTAAAACAAAACAAGGTTCTTGGCTTACCATCACTAGTGTTTTCAAAGGATAAACCATGCTCAGCTTGTGAAAAAGGTAAACATCACAGAGCATCCTTTAAAACCAAAACCAACTTTTCCATCAAGAACTACCTACATCTTCTCCATATGGATCTATTTGGACCAGTCAGTCCAAGGTCTATCAACCATGAGAAGTATACTCTGGTCATAGTGGATGAATACTCTAGATACACTTGGGTATTCTTCCTGATCAAAAAGAGTCAGGCAGCTGAAACAATCATGTCCTTTGTCAGGAACATTGAAAATCAAAATGACACTAAGGTCAAACATATTAGAACTGACAATGGGACTGAGTTCAAAAATTATGAACTTGAATGTTTCTGTGATGAGAAAGGTATCTCCCAAAACTTTTCCTCTCCATACACACCTGAACAAAATGGTGTTGCTGAAAGGAAAAATAGAACACTCATTGAAGCTGCTAGGAAAATGCTAAGTGGATCAGTCCTTTCCAAACATTTTTGGACTGATGCAGTCAAAACTGCCTGTTATACACAAAACAGATCCATCATTGTCAAGAGACATGGGAAAACCCCATATGAGTTATTCAAAGGAAGAATCCCTGACATCAGCTACTTTCATGTCTTTGGGTGTCCTGTGTTTATTCATAATCACAAGGATCACTTAGGGAAATTTGATGCAAAAGCTGATGATGGATACTTCTTGGGATACTCACTTGTCTCTAAAGCCTTCAGAGTGTTCAACACAAGGAGACAACAGACTGAGGAAACATTTCATGTTACCTTTGATGAGAGCACTGATGCAATCAGGTTCTCAACTGCCTCAGTGGAAGAGATAGGAATTGATAACTCAGCTAGATATCCTCCTGATGAATATCTTCCTGAAAACAATCCTTCCACTCAGTATCAAGATGATGCTAACATCTCCTATTACATAATCCCTCACAACCTACCTAACCCAACCATCACTGAGTTTGTTGAGGCACATGCAAACACTGATGAAATTAATCAGTCTGTTCAAAATGCTCAAGAACCAAACAATCTCAGTGATCAGGTAGACACTCAAGATCCAATCAATGATCATGTGTCTACTTCAGAACTAAACCGTCCACCCAATCAGGCCTCTACAAGTTCAAATCAGTATCCAGGACCTCAGGAAAGTTGGACTAGGTCTCAGGACATTGAACTTGTCAATATTATTGGAGAGCCTACTGAAGGCATGCTCACCAACAGCATGGCTGCTAGTCTAAGAGCAGCCTCAGCCAATGAATGCCTATTTGTGGACTTCATTTCCACAATTGAACCCAAAAGTGTTAAAGAAGCACTTACACATCCAAGTTGGGTTCAGGCCATGCATGATGAAATGGAACAATTTGACAGAAACAAGGTAATGACCTTGGTCAAATGTCCTGAGAATGTCTCAGTAATTGGCATGAAATGGGTATTCAAAAACAAATCTGATGAAAATGGCATAGTCATTAAAAACAAAGCCAGATTTGTAGCCAAAGGCTATAATCAACAAGAAGGCATTGACTATGAAGAAACATTTGCACCAGTAGCAAGGATGGAAGCCATCAGAATCTTTATTGCTTTTGCTACATACATGAACTTCAAGGTGTACCAAATGGATGTTAAAAGTGCATTCTTAAATGGTTCACTGAAAGAAGAAGTTTATGTTCAGCAACCTCCTGGATTTGATAGCCGTGAGCTTCCTGACCATGTCTGTAAGCTTAATAAAGCCCTTTATGGACTGAAACAAGCTCCTAGGGCATGGTATGAAACTCTTTCAGCCTTCCTGATCCAAAACAAATTTGTCAGAGGTAAGATAGACAACATATTGTTTATCTATAAGACAAATACTGATGGCATACTACTACAAGTGTATGTTGATGACATCATCTTTGGCTCAACAAGTTACAAGCTTTGCAAAAAATTTGAAAAACTAATGGCTAAGCAATTTGAAATGAGCATGATGGGAGAATTAACCTACTTCCTTGGTCTTCAGATCAAGCAGACTGATAAAGGAACCACTATCAGTCAAGAGAAGTATGTTAAAAACCTACTGAAAAAGTATGAACTCAGTGACTGTGCCTCAGTCAAGACTCCCATGGTTCCCCCAAACAACCTTGGTCTTGATCTCACTGGTAAACCAGTAAATCAAACTCTCTTTAGAGGAATGATAGGATCACTGATGTATCTACTTGCATCAAGGCCTGATATCCAATTCTTAGTATGTCTATGTGCCAGATATCAATCTGACCCAAGAGAATCACACATCACAGCTGTGAAAAGGATATTCAGGTACCTGAAAGGTACTCCAAACCTTGGATTATATTATCCAAAATGCTTAAGACTTGATCTTAAAGGATACTCAGACTCTGACTATGCTGGATGCAACATGGACAGAAAAAGCACCTCAGGCTCTTGCCAAATACTTGGTGGGAAACTTGTCTGTTGGAGTGCTAAGAAGCAACAATCAGTTGCCTTGTCCTCAGCTGAGGCTGAATATGTTGCAGCAGCTAGTTGTTGTGCAAATGTACTCTGGATGAAAAGTCAACTCAGTGACTATGGAATTCAGTACAAGATGGTACCCATCTTTTGTGATAACACAAGTGCAATTGCAATCTCAAACAACCCTGTGCTTCATCAGAGAACAAAACACATTGATATTAGATATCATTTCATCAGGAACCATGTCATGAATGGTGACATTGAATTACACTTCATTCCTACTGAATATCAGTTAGCTGATATATTCACCAAACCATTGGATGAACCAACTTTCACCAGACTGAAAGCTGAATTAGGAATGCTGGATATAGAGAATCAGTCCACTGATTGAATTCTCCAAACAAAGTGTAAATTCTGAAAACCTCGGATCCCTAACTCAATGTGTACATCAGTGAATAAAATCACTGAATCAAAAACCTCAGGAACTAAACCCAAGTTCCTGAAATCTCGGTCCTCAGAAACTAAACCCAAGTTCCTGAATCATTATAACTCAGGAATTATCTCATATTCCTGAACCTTCAGTGATTAAACCCAAGTCCCTGAAAAACATCATTGAATGAAAAGTCATTTAGGGCCCTGAAAAGGACATTCAATGCTAACTTAAATGCTCTAAGTATCTAGTTAGTAAATATCCTAGGTTGGTAACTGAATTCTTATTTAATATAAGAATATTTGTCACTTTGCCTTTCTGGCATCCACCTCTGGGCCCCCACTTCCCAACTTGGCATTCAATGCCCTCTCTCACACAAAACACTGTGTGATGATGAAACTCTGCAACTTCTCTTTTTTGCAGAAACTGCTCAACTGTTCATCGTGACAGTTGCGCAAAAGAGGGTTAGTGGGATAGGTGGCATTAAATGCGGACTTCAAAAATTTATTCAAATTCACAAATGATTTTGATTAAAACCGCAAAATACCCAAAATGCCCCCATCTCCACAACCCTATATAAACCCCAACCAAAATAAACACACACGCGCATTTTAAAAATCTTAGCTAAACTCTGCCCATTTTATCTCTTAAAACTCTGTGTGTGTTCATAGCAATTAGAAACCCAGTCCATTTGTCCGACCAAACACAAAAATGGCATCTTCTAATGCTATCACCCTCGCCCCAAATGTGAATTTCACAATGGAGGGCGTGGATATGACCAAGAACAACGTGGTTGGGAACTTCCACTACCCCCAACATTATGAGGGGTACAAGGATGTGGTTAAGTATTTACAAAACTGCTTCCTTGCCACGACTTTTACCGAAACCCCATCAGTCATTTATCATGACTACCTCAGGGAGTTCTGGTGTACTGCAACGGCTACTAGCCCTAAGGACACCAATGATTCAATCATCACATTCACTGTGATGAATGGGAAGAGAACCCTCTCCCTGAACTACAAGATCTTTCTCAAGGCCACTGGTCTTGATTTCGCCCAGACCTTTGAGGCCAACCCTACTGACCAGGAAATTAAAGCAGAAATGCTATTCCTAGGGCCTCATGATGCTAGGCGTCCTACTTTGTCTCCTGAAGCCTTGTTAGAAAAGGCTCCCATAGTGAAGACATGGTTTCACCTCGTCTGGAGGCTCATGATGACATTTGTCATTCAAGTCCTCGGAGGGAATAAATCCTCCACTGAGCAATTGAACTCATCACAACAATTGATGATGTTCAGTCTCTTGGAGGGTAGAAAAATTGATATCAGAGGTATAATCTTCCGTGACCTCGTTGCCAAGCTCTCAGGGAAGCATAGGCAAAGACACATGTCTTATCCTAGGTTCATTTCCTGTGTGCTTCAGGACCTTCTTGGTTCTGACTACTTAAGGTCTGAAGATCAAGGTACAAAACCTGACGTCTTGCATAAGACCAATTTTAGTAGTGACATCACTGAGGTACAACCCGTCGCCCTGACCAACTACATGTTAGTAGTCATTCAGGGTGAAAATGCAAGCTCCCCTGTACCTTCACCAACCAAAAAGGTGAAGAAGAAGAAGAAGAAGAAAGGAGGACAGTCCAGTAAGGTGGTTGGACCTAAACCACTCGTCACTGAGACTGTTGCCTCAGGCACCCTTCAAGTTGTGGCCCAGACCTCTGAGACACCCACTACAGAGAGCCCCCTGACCACAAAACAAAGCCCAACGGAGGGCACTAAGAAATCATCCTCAGTGTCCTCGGGCAAACCCTTTCCTCATGTTTCCTTTGACATAAACAAGTTAGAGGGATCAGGAACCTCATCCCACTCACATCCCAATGAAGGCACTGATAAATCACAATCAGAGCCTGGGGGAGTAAAGGGTCCTATATCCTCAGTGGGGCAGCACTACTCTACTGAGAAGGGGACCCACACCCACTCACATCCCGCTAACATTTCTGAGAAATCACACTCAGAATCTCAGGGAGAAAAGGGCCCTATATCCTCTGAAGGACAGATTAACCCTGATGAGAAGGGGGCCCACAAACTTTTACAAAAGGTGTCTCATGTTTCTACTGAAAAACACCAGTCAGTAGATGAAGGCACCCTGGGGGGCAAAGACTCGAAGGGATTAAAACCACCCGTCGATATGGAACCCATAACCACCTCAAGAGACTCGTTCACTCGGAACTGATCCCAAAAGTCAGGCTGGGAAAACCCACCCAGTTATTATGACTAGTCAGGCTGGTCAAACCCCACCAGTTATTATGACAAAGGAATCAGAACCTGGCCACAACAAAGGTGAGCCCTCTTCTGAGGGGGAGCCGGATATCCTGAAGGCTCCTTCTCTAGCCGACTATGAAATTTTGTTAGCTGATGAGTCAGAGGAGGAGATTGATTTTGGTGATGATGATATCCTTGAGGCTGAGGAAGAAATGGAGGATCAATTAAACTCTCCTCAGCCTTCTGAGCAACAACACTCTTCTCCTCACCCTAAGGATCAACACCCTGGTACCCCTACTACCTCATCATCCTCATCAGGTGCTCCATCCACTCCTGAATGGTTGACCAAGTATGACAATGTTCATCCAGCTTCTGAAAGGCAACTAGCCAAATTCCTTCACAAAGCCAATGAAGGTCTTTACAATGAACTTACGGATGAACTTTGGGATCATCACACTGAAGCGGCAACCTCCTATGCTGACTTCATGGCTTATGTTGAAGAATCTCAGGAAAAGATTCTTCAGGCATCCAAGCTTACTAATAAACAACTTGGAGAGCTGAGCAAAAGTGTTGATGAAATAGCCTCTGGTCAGCATCAGGAACTCTCCAACATCCTAAAGGCTATTGAATCAGTACAAGAACAAGTCACTGATGATCCTACCATGCTCACTAAACTGAATGCCTACCTGGCCACCCAGACGACCACCTCTACCAACATTGCTGAGCTTCTCAAGCTCCTTCAGGAAGTGGATTTTCAAAGTCTAAGGACGAAGCAGGATTCAATTCATCAGGCTGTTCTTGAATCCAAGGAGCACTTGGTGAAAATCTCATCAGCCTATGATCAGCTCTCAACAACACATAATGAGCTGGTCAACCACTACACCACTCGTGTCACTGAACTCTCAACCACCCAGACGGCCATGGCTGCCGAAATCAGTATCCCGAAGAATGAGACTTCTGAAACTAAGTCCATGGTCTCCAACATCCTATCCATTCTTCAGGCCTCTCATGCCACCCCAACTCCTCAGTCAGCAGGTATATCCACTGAAGTTCCTCCACCTGCTGAGGGGGAGAAAACTGATGATCCATTCCCTGATCCTTCTTCTGCTTTGGTGGTTGTCCCTGAAACCTCCACCAGTCAACCCCTTCCCATTGACAAAGGAAAGGGAATCATGGTGACTGAAACAAACCCTCCTTCTGAAGCACGCTTAGTCAAGGCTTCAACTGAAAGACGTGCAGATCCTGATGCATCATTCTATGTTGATTTAGAGGATGGGAGAAGGGTTTATGGGACTCATGAAGAACTTGCTGAAATCTTACACCAAGAAGATCTCAGGAAGGACCAAGAGAAAGAGCAGGAATTCAACAGGTCTGTAATTTCTAAGGTTGCCAAAGAAGTGATCAAGGAGTCTGAGAAAAAGGACATCAAAGGGGATGAGTTTATCAAGCTTCAGGCTGAACTCCTTAAGGAAGAAAACAAACAAGCCAAACTTAAGGAAGAAAGGAGGCAGAAAACGTACGAGAGGTATGTATGGCACATGACCAAAACCCAGGATGAAGGCACTATCACTGACATCACCATTTACAACACCAAACCCTTGAGCATAACGATACATAGAGGTCCAAGGAAGTCTGAACACCTTCCCACAATCAAGTTTTCAGACTATGGGTTAAGAGAATGGGATATGATAATGCCCATCCTAAGGAAGAAAACCTCTGTTGATGCAAATAATGTTCTAAAAACGTTATTTATATCTTTCGATTACTTCACGTTTTGAGGAGGACAAAATGTGAACTCACGTTACGTTAAAATTAACGTTAACAAGTTTTTAATCGGAAGATCCCGTTTCTACGCAAATCACTCTTGAACAAAGTTACAAATTGAACTAGTGATCAAAGAAATGAATTCATGTTTTGAAAATTCACATTTTAAATGGGACAAAACATTTTTTTCAAAAATACACATGACAAATTATTTTTGAAATATTAAGAAATGTTTTAATGGAAAAATAAGTTTGAAAATCACAACAGCTATTTTACCCCCCAAAATCAGCTCCAACCTTCCCCAAATAAGTTTTCACCAGAAAAGACAAAATTTGGAGCGTCCTGGTCTACCACAGCTCCACAGTACCGTTAAATTTAACGGAGCCGTGGGTCATTTAGTGGAGCCGTCCGTACCATTTTGAATTGTAACGTTTAGATTTTCTTTGCCTATAAATACCCACCTCTTTCACAGTTTTAGGCACCCTTCACACACAGAAAAATCCCTTAATCAAACCCTCTCACACCTTTCACTTCTTAGGGTCAATTAGATTAGTTTTTCTTTGTTTCAAGAGTGATCCAATCATCCTTCAAGTGATCCTCTTCATACCTCTTCACTAGCAAGAGAAGAACACAATTATCCAAGTTGATACAAGGTGTTTTCATCCCTCTTCATTAGCAAGAGAAGAATTCAAGTAATCAAGAAGATACTAGAGTTATAGTTGATAGGTTTTTGTAACACTTGTTACAACCTTGTTGTGTCTTAGCATACATCAAGTTTATTTTCTTTTTGTGAGTGAGAGTGAAGATCAAGTGTGATCTATAGAGATAGTGAACATCTCTTGAAGCCATTGGGATTGTGTGATTGATCAAGAAGATCAAGGGTCATTAGGATAGTGTTAGTTGAGTAGAGTGAAGTGAGTGTTGATCATTGTGATCGTGTTGAGATCTTGGTGATCTCTTGAAGCCATTGGGCTTGTGTGTTTGGTCACATGGACCTTGGTAGATTGGTGCTAGCTAAGATTAGCACTCGACATCTAGCTTAGTGTCGGTAATAGGATAAGCGACGTGTACGGTTTTCTCCGCCTTAAGGGAGGTTGTTGACATAGTGCTTGAAACTCTCGAGTGTGGTACTCGGGGAGTGGAGTAAGGCGAAGAAGAGCTTCGTAGCCGAACCACTATAAATCCTCTATCTCGGTTTGATCTTTCCAACTCTACTCTTTACTTTTATTTGTTATTATTACCTAGCTTAGTGTGTAGTTCATATTGGTGTTGATTGATTACACATAGAGTTCGAATCAAAGTTTCCAATAACCAACTTTTAAAACAAGATTTTTAAAAGAAGTTTTTTAAACAGGTAAACTATTCAACCCCCCTTCTAGTTTCCCACAATTGGTATCAGGAGCCACGTCAGTCAAGTTTTTAAAGTATATTGTATTTTAAAGCTTGAACCGATCAATGGATTCCGACAAATATCTAGAAGGGCAATCTATGCAAAGACCACCACTTTTCGAAACCGATTGTTTTATTTATTGGAAAACAAGATTCGAAACGTATGTGAAATCAAAAGACATTGATCTTTGGCATGTTATTACCGAGGGTGACTTTCAACCTATTCAAAAGAATCCGGAAACTAAAAAGGATGAAATAGTTTCTTATGATAAACAAAGTGATGAACTTAAAAGGAAATTAGCCAAAAATAATGAGGCTAAAATGATGATTTATAATGCTTTGCCTAAAAAGGAATTTGAAAGAATTTTTATGTGTAATACGGCAAAATACATTTGGAAAACTTTGTTAGTCACTCACCAAGGTAATAACCAAGTCAAAGAGAACAAGATAGATCTTCTTGTTCAACAATATGAACAATTCTCCATTTCGGAGGATGAGTCAATAGATAATGCTTTTGCTAGATTTAATACTATTATCACTAGTCTTAAAGCTCTTGATGAAGGTTATTCTAGTAAGAACTATGTTAGGAAGTTTCTTAGAGCTCTACATCCTAAATGGAGAGCAAAGGTCACCTCCATAGAAGAGTCAAAGGACTTGGCGGCATTGTCACTCGATGAACTTATAGGAAACTTGAAAGTTCACGAGATGATAATTAAGAAAGACTCCGACATAGTCAAAGGCAAAGGCGAGAGAGTTAGATCTCTAGCATTGAAAGCCAAGAAGGAGTCTAGTGATGAGGAATGTTCGAGTTTCGATAGTGAAGATGAGGAATATGCACTAGCGGTTAGGGATTTTAAAAAGCTCTTTAGGAGAAGAGGTAGGTTCGTTAGGAAACCTCGTGATGAGAAGAAGACATCACAAAAGAACCATGTTGAAAAGAAAGGAACAAGTGATAGGAAATGCTTTAGATGCGGAGATCCTAATCATCTCATAGGAGAGTGTCCCATGCCACCGAAAGTCAACAACCAACGAGTTCTCATAGGAGGCGCCTGGAGTGATAGCGGTGATGATGAAGAAAAGAAGCCCAAGGACGAAACGTGTCTAATGGCTCATGCTTCAAATGAGGTACGTTACAACTACCCTGATTTCATAGATGATAATTTGTCAATAGATGATAACAAACTAAATGACGAACATAATAATCTATGCAAAATTGTCTCAAAAATGTTAAGTAGAAACAAATTACTAAAATCAAAATTGCATGAACTAGAAGTGAAAATGTTAGAACTAAAGAGTCAAGTCAAAGGACTTGAAAGATATAAAGAATTAGACATAGGATGTGAGTCATGCAAGAATCTTAAAGTAGAAAATGAAAAACTCAAGGAAAACAAAATTAGAATTACTAGCTTTGAAAAGGAAACAGAAAATGCTTTGACAGATAAAACCAATCAAGCAGAATCTGTTAAAATCTCAAACTCTGTCAAAAGTCCAGACGGCACCACTAAAGGTACCGACGGCTCCATTAAAATTAATGGAATCGTGGTACCGTCCGACTCTGGAGACAGAACTGAGTCAAATTTCAAAAATAAATCAAGTCCTAAACCAACTCACATTGTTGTTAATGGTACAAAGGTCTCTATTGCTAGTATAGAGGAAGTTAAACGATTCTACAAACCTATGTCAAAACCCAAACCTAGATTTGTAAAATCTGACGTTAGGTCTAAGACTCCTCCACCCAGAAAAACAAACACTCCCAAACCTCGGTCAAGAACTCCTCTACCGAGACGTAACTTTAGAAGACAAAGCTTTCCAAGTGACTATCCCGTAACTTGGAATGACCGTCAACTACAAAGTTACTTGCCATGGGAAATTTGCCCACCATTTCAACATCCTAACCACATGCAAATGATGCATGGGATGTTTAATGCTAACCACTTTGGACCCATGAGATATTGGGGACCAAATGTTTGAATGCTTATCTTATGCAATAGATATGCTTGGGAATCGACTTGGAGCCTGACGAATGGGTCAAGGATAGTGGATGCACCAACCACATGACGGGCAACTGAAGTCTATTCTCATCATACAAGGCATACAACGAAGGTAATATCACTTTCGGTAGCAAACTTAAGGGCAACATTATTGGCAAAGGTACGATCACTCAAAACTCCCTCACTATTAGAAATGTTGAGCATGTAGATAACTTAGGATTTAATTTGCTTAGCATTAGTCAAATGGTAGATAATAAGTGTAGAGTTATATTCTCTGAAGAGGGTAGTGAGATCATTAAGGATGGTAAAACCATAGGCAAAGGAGTTAGAGAAATGGCCTATTTGTTATGAAAATAGGAAATAAGCCTCAGGATAGGATATGCTTAGCAACCATAGATGATAACTCCACTCTATGGCATAGGAGATTAGGTCATGCCAATATGCGTTTGATACAATCATTGGCATCTAAGGATCTAGTTAGAGATCTACCTAAGATTAAGTTTGATCAACACTTTTGTGACGCTTGTAAAGTTGGAAAACAAGCTCATTCTAGTCACAAAGCTAAGAATATAGTCTCAACCTCTAGATGCCTAGAACTCCTTCATATGGACTTATTCGGTCCATCCGCCGTACGGAGCTACGGAGGAAACTACTACACCTTAGTAATAGTTGATGACTACTCTAGGTACACTTGGACTAGATTTCTTAAGAATAAGACTCAAGCCTTTGAGGAATTCGAGGTTTTTAGTAAGAAAGTCCAAAATCAACTAGGATGTACAATAGTTTCCATTAGGACGGATCATGGTCGGGAATTTGATAATGAAGTGCAATTTGGAGTATATTGTGATGCTAATGGTATTACTCACAATTTCTCAGCTCCACGCACTCCACAATCAAATGGGGTAGTAGAGCGGAAAAATCGTACTCTACAGGAAATGAGTAGAACGATGTTGAATGAACAATTAATTCCGCAAAAGTTTTGGTGTAATGCGGTGGAAACCTCAACTTACATACTTAATAGGATTTTAATTAGGCATATCTTAGGAAAAACCCCATATGAAATCATGAAAGGTTGAAAACCTACTCTTGATTACTTTAGAGTGTTTGGAAGCAAGTGCTTCATACTAAACACTAAAGATTACCTCACCAAGTTTGACCCAAAGTCTTACAAAAGTGTCTTCCTAGGATACTCCCAAAATAGTAAAGCTTACATTGTCCTAAATAAGGAAACAATGAAAGTCGAAGAGTCACTCAACGTGACATTCGATGAAAGCCCTCCTCCAACTAAGACATCACCCTTGGTGGATGATGACTTAGATGAGGAACAAGCCATTGAGGTTAATGGCAAGAAAACCTTAGATGATGACATTGAGGATGAAATAGTTAAAGTTGACAAAATTGTCAATGTTAAGGAATCCAAGAACCATCCTATTGAAAATGTCATAGGAAACCTAAACCAAAGAACCCTTAGGTCACAAGCTCAAAACAAAAGTAATTTCTTTTGTTTTATATCTACTGTAGAACCTAAGAATGTTGGTGAAGTGATTAAGGATGAAAGTTGGACACTTTCCATGCAAGAAGAACTTAATCAATTCACCGCCAACCAAGTTTGGGAGTTGGTACCTCCTCCTAGGAATCAAACCATCATAGGAACTAAGTGGGTGTTTAGGAATAAACTCGACGAAAATGGCGTCGTGACTAGGAATAAGGCAAGGTTGGTAGCACAAGGCTATAACCAACAAGAAGGAATAGATTATGATGAAATCTATGCACCTGTAGCTAGATTAGAATCTATTAGAATACTCCTTGCCTATGCGTGTGCCTTAGACTTTAAATTGAACCAAATGGACGTGAAAAGTGCATTCCTTAATGGTTATATCAACGAGGAGGTATATGTTGCTCAACATCCGGGATTCGTTGATTTCGAATATCCGAATCATGTTTATAAACTCAAGAAAGCACTCTATGGTCTTAAGCAAGCTCCCAAAGCTTGGTATGATAGACTGAAAGCATTCTTGATTGAACATGAATATACCATGGGAGTGGTAGATAACACACTTTTCACAAAGAAACGAGATTCACATCTCATCATTGTTCAAATATATGTTGATGACATTATATTTGGCTCAACTTGTCCAGAACTGTGCAATGATTTCTCTAAAATCATGCATGACGAGTTTGAGATGAGCATGATGGGCGAATTAAATTTCTTCGTTGGTCTACAAATTAAGCAAATGGAAGATGGTATCTTCTTTAATCAATCTAAGTATAGTAAGGAAATGCTTAAGAAGTTTAGTTTAGAAGAGTCTAAGCCCATGAAAACTCCCATGTCCACGGAAATAAAACTCACGAAAGATGAAGAAGGTGAGTCCGTGGATAACACTAAGTATAGAGGTATGATAGGTAGTTTACTATACCTCACGGCAAGTAGGCCCGACATCATGTTTAGTGTCTGCCTTTGTGCTCGCTTCTAAGAGGATCCCAAAACCTCTCACCTTGAAGCGGTTAAGCGTATCTTCCGATACATTAAAGGCACTATACACTTGGGATTATTTTATCCCAAGGGGACCGGTATAGAAACTGTTGTCTATGCTAACTCTGATCATGCGGGAGATTATGTGGATCGAAAAAGCACGAGTGGCGTTTGTACCTTCATGGGTTGTTGTCTAACTTCTTGGTTCTCCAAGAAACAAACAGCTCTTGCTATCTCCACTACCGAAGCCGAGTACGTAAGCGCCGGAAAGGCATGTCAGCAAGCACTATGGATGAAACAAGCCCTTAACGACTATAGCATATACTTAGATGATGTTCCCATTATGTGCGACAATAAAGGTGCTATTGACTTGAGCAAAAACCCTGTCCAACACTCCCGTACTAAACACATTGAAATTCGCCACCACTTCCTTCGCGATAATGTTCAGAAAGGAAACATTTCCATTGAGAAAGTTCCTTCTCAAGACAACATCGCTGACATACTAACCAAACCTCTCAAACGAGAATCCTTTAACTACCTCCGTCTAGGTCTAGGAATGATGGAATCTCGTCTAGTCATGTTTAGGAACCCCTAGTCATAAGAATTTGTTAGGTACAAATTCTTTCCTCGTGTCATAAGATCTCACTAAAACAGCGAGACTTATTCGTCAAAAATCAAAATGGGACAGAAAACAGTCCCAGCAGATCACGGCTCCACTAAATGTGGCACGGCACCGTTAAATTTAACGGTACCGTGGAACCGTGCATCTGGAACATTTCGTATTTCAGTCCCCTTTTCCCACATTACTCATTCCAAACCCTCACAACCTCAGCAATTGCTGTCATAACCTAACCTCACAACCCAAAACTCAATTACACCTCTTCAAGATCATATTCAAGACATTGATTTCAAGATCCTCAATCATTTTACCCTTTTCAACATAAGTTGTAAGTTTTCTCACTTTAATTTATTTCTAATTTTGAGTCTAGGGTTTGTTCATTGATGTAAATTGAATTGGGGATTTTCACCTTTTTCTAGGAATGTTTGAAAATTAGAAGTCATCAACACTAAAACACCCCAATTCCATCAATTTTAAAATCTCACAAAATTAGGATCATGAAATTATTATTTTTCATGCATTGTTGATGCAAACTAAAAGCACTTTCTCATGCATTCATGATCTCACAAATATTATTCGAATTACATAATCAATATGTACTCTTCGACATATTTGTTTGAGCTAAGTGAAATCAGGAGTGTTTGGGTAATCTCATTATTTTTCTTTTGAGTCGAGATTACCGCACCTCCACATAGTCTGCATATAGGCACACACTAGGCACGTGTTGTATGCAACTGGTTTTTATTCTAAATTTTTCTTAAAATTTTCTTATAGGACACAAAAATGTCTCATGAATATGATTTTGATCATCTCCTAACCGATACCTATACACCCGAAATCTCACGTGAACCCACTACACCCGGTAACCACATTCGTGCCTATGTCAATCTTGAAACCCGTCGGTTTCATGAAGGCCGTGTCGTTGATCCATCCCTAGTTTACCACCGGGACATCAACACTTCCTTTAGAGCTATAGGATTCGATTGTCTACTCCACATTAACGAGTACATTTGTCCTTGATTTGTGTTGGAGTTCTTTCGACAAGTTGAACTCGTACGTAACGAGGATCAATCCTTGTCACTTTGGTTTTGGGTCAAAAACTTCAAATACGTTCTAACTCTTGAGCAATTTGCTGAAATCCTTAGAATACCCAATCATGGGCAATGTGCCTATACTGAAGATTGGTGTCTTGAGTCTCTCTTTCACTATCGTGAGGAGAATAGTCCGTACTGTTCGTACATACCCTCTCCAACCGAACTAACCAAAATCATCCGTACTCACCCTAACCCACATCCAACAAAAATTCGTTTGGAAGAAGTGCGTCATGAACTACTTTCTTGGGCAGTCATCCTGCGAGAAAATGTTCTAAGTCTCACAGGAAATCGCGAGCAACTCCCGGCGTGTTGTGCTCATATGATTTACTGTCTCTTAACCCAACAACCTTACAATCTTGCTTACTTCTTCGCTAAGTGAATTGTACATCTCAATGGTAACAAGAATAAATTGATACCTTATGGGATGTTCCTAACCCGTCTCTATCATCACTTCATAACCTTTCACCCTTACCTTCATGGTCCTCAATACTCCCTATTCACACCTGTCATGAAACCCATAACCGAGTCATATGTCTTAACCATCCTCACTTCCGAATTCACCACCCACTATGCACCCTTTGATGATCCTATTCATGAGAATGAGACAAATACTCAAGACAAGAGTGTGACAAGAAGGGGGAATGCTCAAGTCATAAGTAGTTAGGAAGAGATTTATATCTCTCACTAGGGTTTATTACTAATAGATAATTTTAGGAATTAATGTTCTAATTATCTTACATGCTTACATGAATATTCTTTGTGATATTTGAATGTTATTTTATCTTGTCCTCTTATGCTTGCATGCTTATGATTATTTGAGAACATTGCATGATCATCCTTATGTGCTAGATATAGCATTGTATGGATATATTAGGTAAACAAGTACCTAGTGAGTTGAGGCACTCTCATTTCCAGGAATTAGTTTCCCTAGAAAATTCCCCCTAGCTGCCCAAAACTAGACTGCAAGGAAATTTTCGTGCCAACAGTGTCACGGCACCACTAAATAGGGACGGCACCGTTAAATTTAACAGTACTGTGGGGTATTTAACGGAGCTGTGACCCTGTATAACGGATTTTTCCTAATGCTCCTACTTCCTTATCACCCTAACCTCAAACCTGCAAACCTTGCACCCTCACATTCACCCTAGGATTCCCCTCCTACACCATAGGATCAACTTTAATTCAAATTTCACCTAACTTGCCTATATAAGGCCTCACCCTTGCAAGCTTATCTTGCACTTCACCTTCAACCTCCCATCACACAAACATCATGTCCTCCACACATGGTTCAACCTCTCAAATCTCCAAGAAACCTAGGATAACCGTAAAACCACCCTCAAAACCACTCTTTGTGGATCTTACAAGAGATGATGAAGCTATGACACCACCTTCCCAAGCCACTCCCTACTCACCATCACCACCTTATGCACCATCTAAAACATCATCAACCTACACAACATCTTCATCATCCTATTACACTACATCATCAATGGAATACACACCATCTCCCTTCACCCCATTGGACAATGCCATGCCAATTTCACCTCCAACAACCCTACCACAATCACCATCTCCTATCATGGCACAACCCAACCAACCACATCCCTTTGAGTTACATAGTGCTAATTGCCTATGTTGTCTCCACAACCGTAATCTCATCTACTTCTTAAGAGACGAGATTCATTTCATGTTCTACTTTATAGAACATCTCTTGACACCTCCACCACCTCAAATGGGGCCCCAATCTCCACCACCTCCTAACCAAAACAACTAAACACTTGCTTGTTTAGTCCTCCACAATAAACTCTTAGGACCCCTCTTGGAAATGAAGTTTGTCTCTAGTCATTAGGAATTTAGGCTTCTTGTTATCTTTCTTAGTGCTTTCTACGTAGTCATACATTACTATGACACGTGTTTGTTTTATGAATGAATGTTTTTATGTGGAGGTTTTTCCTTTTAGATGATTGGTTATTTGTCACAAATGTGCTACTTGTTAGATATTGTATATTTGTCATCTAACTTTGTTTTGTAGCACGATCCATTGCTCGATTCCTTTGTGTTCTCCAAATGAGGGGGAGTACACATCAAGGGGGAGCCTTAACCACCTTTTTGATTTGACAAAAAGGGGGAGAAATGGGAGTAAACTAATTAAAAACTTGTTAAAACTAATTTTAACCTAAAATGAGTTTATATTTTGTCATCATCAAAAAGGGGGAGATTGTTGATGCAAATAATGTTCTAAAAACGTTATTTATATCTTTCGATTACTTCACGTTTTGAGGAGCACAAAATGTGAACTCACGTTACGTTAAAATTAACGTTAACAAGTTTTTAATCGGAAGATCCCGTTTCTAAGCAAATCACTCTTGAACAAAGTTACAACTTGAACTAGTGATCAAAGAAGTGAATTCATGTTTTGAAAATTCACATTTTAAATGGGACAAAACATTTTTTTCAAAAATACACATGACAAATTATTTTTGAAATATTAAGAAATGTTTTAATGGAAAAATAAGTTTGAAAATCACAACAGCTATTTTTCCCCCCAAAATCAGCTCCAACCTTCCCCAAATAAGTTTTCACCAAAAAAGACAAAATTTGGAGTGTCCTAGTCTACCACGGCTCCACGGTACCGTTAAATTTAACAGAGCCGTGGGTCATTTAGTGGAGCCGTCCGTACCATTTTGAATTGTAACGTTCAGATTTTCTTTGCCTATAAATACCCACCTCTTTCACAGTTTTAGGCACCCTTCACACACAGAAAAATCCCTTAATCAAACCCTCTCACACCTTTCACTTCTTAGGGTCAATTAGATTAGTTTTTCTTTGTTTCAAGAGTGATCCAATCATCCTTCAAGTGATCCTCTTCATACCTCTTCACTAGCAAGAGAAGAACACAAGTATCCAAGTTGATACAAGGTGTTGTCATCCCTCTTCATTAGCAAGAGAAGAACTCAAGTAATCAAGAAGATACTAGAGTTATAGTTGATAGGTTTTTGTAACACTTGTTATAACCTTGTTGTGTCTTAGCATACATCAAGTTTATTTTCTTTTTGTGAGTGAGAGTGAAGATCAAGTGTGATCTATAGAGATAGTGAACATCTCTTGAAGCCATTGGGCTTGTGTGATTGATCAAGAAGATCAAGGGTCATTAGGATAGTGTTAGTTGAGTAGAGTGAAGTGAGTGTTGATCATTGTGATCGTGTTGAGATCTTGGTGATCTCTTGAAGCCATTGGGCTTGTGTGTTTGGTCACGTGGACCTTGGTAGATTGGTGCTAGCTAAGATTAGCACTCGACATCTAGCTTAGTGTCGGTAATAGGATAAGCGACGTGTACGGTTTTCTCCGCCTTAAGGGAGGTTGTTGACATAGTGCTTGAAACTCTCGAGTGTTGTACTCGGGGAGTGGAGTAGGGCGAAGAAGAGCTTCGTAGTCGAACCACTATAAATCCTCTGTCTCGGTTTGATCTTTCCAACTCTACTCTTTACTTTTATTTGTTATTATTACCTAGCTTAGTGTGTAGTTCATATTGGTGTTGATTGATTACACATAGAGTTCGAATCAAAGTTTCCAATAACCAAATTTTAAAACAAGATTTTTAAAAGAAGTTTTTTAAACCGGTAAACTATTCAACCCCCCTTCTAGTTTCTCACAACCTCAAGCAAGAATGCCCCAACCCTTATCAAGTCACTGAGTGCTAAGTATGAGGAACTCGCAAAAGTGGCCAAGAGTCTTGGAATTGACCATGATAGGGCACTTGCTTCTCAGGGGCTGGCTATCCCTGAACTTACTCAAAAGACCGGGAAGAAAAGAAAAGTTGTAGCTCTAGAACCTGAACAATACATAGTTACACTTCATTGCAACAGGATTCCTCCTCAGGGAGTAAAGTTTTGTCCCAACCTGGTCATCAAGGAACCTGAATATGGTATCTTCTTCATGGATGAATTTGGTCAGAAAGCCTTTCAGAGAGTCTCTGACATTGACAAAGTGGAAACGACAACACTCCTTGCCTACAAACTGATGGCGCTTAATATCAGGAGTCCTGATAATGTGAAGTTTGTCAGGTTAATGGATCAAATGATGATGGAACGTCCTGACAAAGATGTGTTAATGTCAAAGAAGGCAAAACTTGAAGAAATGGGTCTTGTTCAGGAACCTTAAGTATTTTGTACTTAGAATAATAGGACTTGTAATGATATGAATAAATTGATGAATGTTTTGTTATATCAATGTCCTTATTTATTTTCTATACATTCAGTATGAGCAGAAGTCTTTAGCTCACTCATACTGATCAAAACACTTAGGCATAATTTATATCCAAATAGGGGGAGATTGTTGGGTTCGTAAAACACCCAATTATCTTAAACAGGATTTGAACACAAATTAAGCCAAGTGTTTACTAAACCGAGAACAATTCAAGTCACTGAGAGAACAGTCTCTCAGTGAGTCATCTTCAGGATGCTTAAGGCGAGTTCAAAGAAGGACTCACTCTCAGGAAGGCGGTACTCCCTGAGTAGACTTAAGCCGAAGAAGAAGATGATGGTTCAGTGAGTATTGGACAAGAACTCACTGAACCCCAGTCTCCTCAACAACATTAAAGTGATTGAAGACTGAGGAACCAATGCCTGATGAATAGGCGGGAACAAAAGGGAAGGATCTGAGAAGATAAGAGTGTCAGACCAAACACTCTTATCTTGTTAGACACCAACCTTCCCTATTGCGGCTAAAAGTCAAGGAGTGTCAGCCAACAACTCCCAAAGTCTTATTAGCGCGTTCCTATTGGTTCTTGGAAATGACAATTACTATTTGTAATTGTCAGACACGCAACCTCAACAACTTGTAATACTTTAATCACTTATACTTAGAATACTTGTGTATAAATAGATCAGATGGGAGAGAAGTTAAGTGTGCTTTGTATATTGAAAGCTTAGAACTTTTGCAAAGTAACTTCTCTCCTACAAAGAGTATACAACTCACTGAGATAGCTCAGTGGGTATATTGTTACCACTCAAGCAAAACTTGAGTTTCGATAGGAGACACAAAAAAACCCTTGTCTATTCAATCCCAAGTGTTTGTTCCGCAAAACACTTGGGTAATAGATTCTTGGAATTATTTCTAATAAGAATTTAAACGTTGAAAAATATTGTGTTTTTCATATTAACGAATTATAACTGTTAGAAATATTCTTTGCATTGATCTCAGTCATAAGCTCACTTAGTTTAACTTAATTGTTATTACTCGGTGTGCTAAGGGAACAACACTTTTCTTTTTTCTAATCGTTTATGGTTTTAGCAACATAAGAATCGTAACATATGCCAATTTTTTTAAACATAAGTAAACCTTTTTTTGCAGGATATTAAATAATAAGTTGAAATTTAAAACCATTATACACATAACACATGACTCACTTAATGTACTACACTGGAAAAATAGTTCTAACTAAGATGATTATTATATTTGGTTCATCTTAGTTGGAACTATTTTTCCAAGTTGGTTAAACATTTATTAAACAATGGAAAAGTAGTCCCAACTAAGATGCTTTTTATAGTTAAATAAAAAGTTTGAGTGGTTAAACTAAAACACCGTCAAAGCTCTCATATTATTACATGATATTCTTCCTAAAGTGAAAAAAACGAAGGTGTATGATTTATCAAATCATTAACTATATATGGACCATCTTACAACATTACCATGACCTAAGTTCAGATTAACCAACAAGCCAACAAATATATATAATAAAGGTAAAAGCCAAAAGTAACTAGCGTACTATTTCACTAAGCTTATTCATCATCTTAAAAAAGAAGATGGTTTATCTAACGGGTGTCTTCATAACAAGTTTTAAGATGACTAACAAAAAAATGTTTAAATTTATTTAATTAGAAAACAGATTTAATTATAATAATTTATAATTTTAATAAATATGTATTAAATTCAATTTATAATATGAAAAGAAAAATATTTATGTTTAAAAACTATAGTTTAATCAATGATCTCATGACTCTTACGCTCTGTTCTCGAGTTTTTTTTTTTTTTTTTTTTTTTTTAAGGAATGGAAGGGGATGAGAAGGGAAATAAAAAATATGGGTGTTCTTAAGTTTTTTTCTTAAGAAGGAAGAGGAGGGGACGGGAAGGTGGGAGGGATTCTTGTGTATATCTGTTCCGTTCAATTTTGGGGGGATTAGGTGGGGAAGGGTTATTAACATATTTGGCTTGTGTAAAATTACAAATATATCCTCATTATTCTTCCCTTTATTTCTGGTTTTATCTTGTCTTGTTATCAAGACTTTCGTGCTTTTGTTTACTACATGATAAGGTATACTAACTTTAAGAGGTATCTTATATTATCAATTTGCTTGTTTAATGAAACAAATTTCGTGTTGAAGATAACATATTGATTATCTGATGTCATATTCTGGGATTTGATTTTACATGAGTTGCCAGTTTCATGGTTATCACAAGTATTGATATTGGTAAATTTGGCACATTAGTAAGATGTATCTCAATGATGAAAGATTCCAATTACCTGGTTTTAATTTATCTTGCTTAAGGAAAACCAAATGAGGAAATGATGGATTGAATGCAACTTTATCACGTCATAACCCTTGTCTGGAAATTGTGTCTATACTTTTGGTACGTCATAGATTCTTACGTAACCTTAGAAATTACTCTTCCATTCAATGTTTTGCTGAATTTAAATAAGATGACTGGAATAAACAAGTGATTCATGTTAGTCATTGGCTTTTGAGGGTATATTGGTAATTTGGGTAGCTTTCTTTTCTTTTCTTTCAATATAAAATAAAAACTCAAGAACACAAATAAAAATAACCATTTTCTTCACAGTGTCATTCCTTACTTTACCCTTCTCATCCCATCCCCTTCCATTCTTTAAAAATTTGACTTGAGAACAGAGCGTTAAACAATCTCAAAAAGGAAAAGAAGAAAAAAAACTTATTTATCGTCACTAAAAAAACCAAAAAGGACATGAATATGGGTTTTTTTTACCCGGTCCATACCCGGTTGATGTTTCAAATAGCCCAAACACTTTAAAACAACGGTTGTGGATCATTTGCAAAGTGTGATTATTTTACAAAGTCTAAAAAGTATTTACAACCATTGGATCATAATTAAACATCTTATCAAATTAAAAAGAGACGTATACATAAAAGGGCATCCTGGTCATTCTACTTCTTTATTTCTCTATCTCCCTTCCCTCTTTCTTTCTCATCAGTTCCCCAATCTCAAAGGAAAAAACAAAAGACCATCTCCGGTGATCTCATCACTGTCACCACCATTAACAAAAGACCATCTCCGGTGATCTCATCACTGTCACCACCATTGCACCGTCACCCGCACCATTAAAATCACAAACACTACACAACTTCTCAATGCCTCATCTCAAATGGAATAAACACCGCAAACACTCTCCGATCCGATTAAACCAAACAACATGAAATAGAGCTGGGCACTGTTATTGGGTGAACCTCTTGATTTTATTAATGACGGATAAGGTTCAGTAAACGAAGCTACATTTTTTTAATTTTATTTTAATCATCAAACATGGTATTTTTTCTTACTCATATTTGTGAACAATTTACTTTCCTCAACTTGTATAGTGCGTATGCTATTGAATTACAAAGGAACTCAGGTAGGTTTCAAATTGGTTAAAATGGTTTGATAGAACTTTATTGTTACATTCATGTTTTATTTTTTTATTCTTATTTATTTATTTTTACTATGCAGATAATTAATTTGTGAATATAGGACAATAGATTATAGAAGCATTGCTTGACTTGTTTAACAGGGAGAACCACTTGTTGAAGCTGTATTTCACTTGATGTTAATGGATTTTGATGAGGTTTCAATTCGATCCAATTTTTATGTTATAAGATATTTCTATGATGATTAAATTACACAGCTTTAAGCCAGTTCTGCTTCTGAAAATTCTTGATTGATAGAGCTGTTTTTTTATCTGAGCTTTTACTTGTTATAATTTTTTATTTTGACTTGTTTTGGAAATTAACTTGCCGATGATCAAATAATCCAAATGTATGACGTACAGTGAATCCAAGACCCTGTTTTACAGGGAGAACCACTTGGTGATACTGTGTTTCACATGATAATTATGAATTTAACTGACGTTTATTTTATTTGTTAATTAACTTGACAACTGATTTTCTTAATTGCTTCTATTGAGTTGGGAGTTAAAATAAATAACAGCACAACAGTTTATTAAGCACATTTGCTATTTTTAATCATGTTACATTTTTTTTATATCACCATTAGTTATTTTTATCTTATTTGAGATTTAGTAAACAATTTTTATGTTAAATTTTGAAATCATTAATCTCTGTAATTGGTTACTAGCTCACACTTCAACATCTTGAATTCATAGAAAACTAACATTAAGCTTGACGTCAAAGTGAATGTTAAATTTTATTGTGTTGGTTAGACAATATATGGACCACGACTTTTTGATACTTTTGTAACGATAGTTAGCGTGTAAAAACAAGTTTTGAATAGACATTACCTTTTTTTTTTCTTTTTTTTTAAAGTGTGATTTTTTGTTTTTGTATTTGATCCGCTTAGTTTTGATAATGTTCAACAGTTCATTAGTTAATTTTGGTCATCGGTTAATTCTGTTCATCAGTTATTTTTTATAATGTTCATTAGTTCAAGTTAATATTGTTCATCAGTTCATCAATTTTTCCAATAAAAAACAATGTTTATAAGTTCATCAATTATTTTTTATATTGTTCATCAGTTATTTTTGATAACGTTCATTAGTTATTTTTGTTAATGTTCAGCAGTTTTCGAAAAAATAACGTTTATCAGTTATTTTTTAATATTGTTCATCAGTTGATAACGTTCATCAGTTATTTTTTATAATGTTCAGTAGTTTTCGAAAAAATAACGTTCATCAGTTATTTTTTATATTGTTCATCAGTTATTTTTTATAACGGTCATCATTTATTTTTTTCTAAAAAGTAACGTTCATAAGTTATTTTTGATATTGTTCATCAGTTATTTTTTATATTGTTCATGAGTTATTTTTTTTTATAACGTTCATCAGTTATTTTTTATATTGTTCATCAGTTATTTTTTTCTAAAAAATAATGTTCATCAGTTAATTTTGATATTGTTCATCAGTTATTTTTAATATTGTTCATCAGTTATTTTTTATAACGTTCATCAGTTATTTTTTCAAATAACGTTCATCAGTTATTTTTGATATTGTTCATCAGTTATTTTTGATAACGTTCATCAGTTATTTTTTATCATGTTCAGCAGTTTTCGAAAAAATAACGTTCATCGGTTATTTTTTATATTGTTCATCAGTTATTTTTTATTACGTTCATCAGTTATCTTTTATAATGTTCAGCAGTTTTTGAAAAATAACGTTCATCAGTTATTTTTTATATTGTTCATCAATTATTTTTTATAATGTTCATCAGTTATTTTTTGATAAAGTCTATCAGTTATTTTTGATAACGTTTATCAGTTATTGTTCATCAGTTAGCGTCGGTTGTTTTTCAAAGTGTTTTGGTTCATCTGTTAGCGCCGGTTGTTTTTCAAAGTGTTTATGTTCATCAGTTAGCATCGGTTGTTTTTCAAAGTGTTTTGATTCATCAGTTAGCGTCGGTTGTGTATCAAAGTGTTTAGGTTCATCAGTTAGCGTCGGTTGTTTCTCAAAGTGTTTAGGTTCATCAGTTAGCGTCTGTTGTTTTTCAAAGTGTTTATGTTCATCAGTTAGCGTCGGTTGTTTTTCAAAGTGTTTTGGTTCATCAGTTAGCGTCGGTTGTGTTTCAAAGTGTTTTGGTTCATCTGTTAGCGTCGGTTGTTTTTCAAAGTGTTTAGGTTCATCAGTTAGCGTCGGTTGTTTTTCAAAGTGTTTTGGTTCATCAGTTAGCGTCAGTTGTGTTTCAAAGTGTTTTGGTTCATCAGTTAGCGTCGGTTGTTCTTCAAAGTGTTTAGGTTCATCAGTTAGCGTTGGTTGTTTTTCAAAGTGTTTTGGTTCATCAGTGGGTGTAAGTTAACGTCGGTTGGTTTTCAAACTGTTTTGGTTCATCAGTTAGCGTCGGTTGTGTTTCAAAGTGTTTAGGTTCAGCGCCGGTTGTTTTTCAAAGTGTTTAGGTTCATCAGTTAGCGTCGGTTGTTTTTCAAAGTGTTTTGGTTCATCAGTTAGCGTCGGTTGTGTTTCAAAGTGTTTTGGTTCATCTGTTAGCGTCGGTTGTTTTTTCAAAGTGTTTAGGTTCATCAGTTAGCGTCGGTTGTTTTTCAAAGTGTTTTGGTTCATCAGTTAGCGTCGGTTGTGTTTCAAAGTGTTTTGTTCATCAGTTAGCGTCGGTTGTTCTTCAAAGTGTATAGGTTCATCAGTTAGCGTTGGTTGTTTTTCAAAGTGTTTTGTTTCATCAGTTGGTGTCAGTTAACGTCGGTTGGTTTTCAAACTGTTTTGGTTCATCAGTTAGCGTCAGTTGTGTTTCAAAGTGTTTAGGTTCAGCGCCGGTTGTTTTTCAAAGTGTTTAGGTTCATCAGTTAGCGTCGGTTGTTTTTCAAAGTGTTTTGGTTCATTAGTTAGCGTCGGTTGTGTTTCAAAGTGTTTAGGTTCATCAGTTAGCGTCGGTTGTTTTTCAAAGTGTTTAGGTTCATCAGTTAGCGTCGTTTGTTTTTCAAAGTGTTTTGGTTCATCAGTTAGCGTCAGTTCTGTTTCAAAGTGTTTAGGTTCATCAGTTAGCGTCGGTTGTTTTTCAAAGTGTTTAGGTTCATCAGTTAGCGTCGGTTGTTTTTCAAAGTGTTTTGGTTCATCAGTTAGTGTCGGTTATTTTTCAAAGTGTTTTGGTTCATTAGTTAGTGTTTGTTACTTTTCATCATGTATTTTATTCAGCAAAAAGTATGTTCATCAGTTATTTTTAATATTGGTTCATCAGTTAGCGTCAGTTGTGTTTCAAAGTGTTTAGGTTCATCAGTTAGCATAGGTTGTTTTTCAAAGTGTTTAGGTTCATCAGTTAGCGTCGGTTGTTTTTCAAAGTGTTTAGTTTCATCAGTTAGCGTCGGTTGTTTTTCAAAGTGTTTAGGTTCATCAGTTGGTGTCGGTTGTTTTTCAAAGTGTTTTGGTTCATCAGTTAGCGTCGATTGTGTGTTTCAAATTGTTTAGGTTCATTAGTTAGCGTCGGTTGTTTTTCAAGGTGTTTTGGTTCATCAGCTAGGCCATAATGATTATCAGTTCATCAATTAGTTTGTTCATCAGTGAGTCTTTGTTCATCAGTTATACTTGTTCATCAGTTCATCAGTGAGTCTTTTTTCATCAGTTATACTTGTTCATCAGCGAGTCTTTGTTAATCAGCTACACTTGTTCATCAGTTCATCAGCGAGTTTTGGTCATCGGTTAATTTTGTTCATCAGTTATTTTTTATAATGTTCATTAGTTCAAGTTAGTATTGTTCATCAGTTCATCAATTTTTCTAATAAAAACACAATGTTTATCAGTTCATCAATTATTTTTGATATTGTTCATCAGTTATTTTTTTATAACGTTCATTAGTTATTTTTTAAAATGTTCAACAGTTTTCGAAAAAATAACATTCATCAGTTATTTTTAATATTGTTCATCAGTTGATAACATTCATCAGTTAGCGTCGGTTGTTTTTCAAAGTGTTTAGGTTCATCAGTTAGCGTCGGTTGTTTTTCAAAAGCTTTAGGTTCATCAGTTAGCGTCGAAAGTTTTTCAAAGTGTTTAGGATCATCAGTTAGCGTCGGTTTTTTTCAAAGTGTTTTGGTTCATCAGTTAGCGTCGGTTGTGTTTCAAAGTGTTTAGGTTCATCAGTTACCATCGGCTGTTTTGGATCATCAGTTAGCGTCGGTTGTGTTTCAAAGTGTTTAGGTTCATCCGTTAGCGTCAGTTGTTTTTCAAAGTGTTTAGGTTTATCAGTTAGCGTCGGTTGTTTTTCAAAGTGTTTTGGTTCAACAGTTAGCGTCGGTTGTGATTCAAAGTGTTTAGGTTCATCAGTTAGCGTCGGCTGTTTTTCAAAGTGTTTAGGTTCATCAGTTAGCGTTGGTTGTTTTTCAAAGTATTTTGGTTCATCAGTTAGCGTCGGTTGTTTTTCAAAGTGTTTAGGTTCATCAGTTAGCGTCGGTTGTGTTTCAAAGTGTTTAGGTTCATCAGTTTGCGTCGGTTGTTTTTCAAAGTGTTTTGGTTCATCAGTTAGCGTCGGTTGTGATTCAAAGTGATTAGGTTCATCAGTTAGCGTCGGCTGTTTTTCAAAGTGTTTAGGTTAATCAGTTAGCGTTGGTTGTTTTTCAAAGTGTTTTGGTTCATCAGCTAGCGTCGGTTGTGTTTCAAAGTGTTTAGGTTCATCAGTTAGCGTCGGTTGTTTTTCAAAGTGTTTAGGATCATCAGGTTCATCAGTTAGCGTCGGTTGTGTTTCAAAGTGTTTAGGTTGATCAGTTAGCGTCGGTTGTTTTTTAAAGGGTTTAGGTTCATTTGTTAGCGTCGATTGTGTTTCAAAGTGTTTAGGTTCATCAGTTAGCGTCGGTTGTTTTTCAAAGTGTTTTGGTTCATCAATTAGTGTCGGTTATTTTTCAAAGTGTTTTGGTTCATTAGTTAGTGTTTGTTACTTTTCATCATGTATTTTATTCAGCAAAAAGTATGTTCATCAGTTATTTTTAATATTGGTTCATCAGTTACCGTCATTTGTGTTTCAAAGTGTTTAGGTTCATCAGTTAGCATAGGTTGTTTTTCAAAGTGTTTAGGTTCATCAGTTAGCGTCGGTTGTTTTTCAAAGTGTTTTGG
Source organism: Artemisia tridentata subsp. tridentata (assembly GCA_021014915.2). NCBI lineage: Eukaryota > Viridiplantae > Streptophyta > Magnoliopsida > Asterales > Asteraceae > Artemisia > Artemisia tridentata. The sequence continues at coordinate 53,537,681 of CP139502.1, read as the reverse complement.
TTCATGTTGTGTTTGAAAGTGTTTAGGTTCTTTAGTTAACGTCGGTTATTTTTAAAAGTGTTTTGGTTCATGTGTTAGTGTCAGTTAACGACGATTTTTTTTCAAACTGTTTTGGTTCATCAGTTAGCGTCGGTTGTCTTTCATGGTGTTTAGGTTCATCAGTTAGCGTCGGTTGTTTTTCAAAGTGTTTAGGTTCATCAGTTAGCGTTGGTTGTTTTTCAAAGTGTTTAGGTTCATCAGTTAGCGTCGGTTTTTCTCAAAGTGTTTTGGTTCATCAGTTAGCGTTGGTTGGGTTTCAAAGTGTTTAGGTTCATCAGTTAGCGTCGGCTTTTGTTCAAAGTGTTTAGGTTCACCAGTTAGCTTCGGTTGTTTTTCAAAGTGTTTTGGTTCATCAGTTAGCGTCGTGTGTGTTTCAAAGTGTTTAGGTTCATCAGTTAGCGTCGGTTGTTTTTCAAAGTGTTTAGGTTCATCATTTAGCGTTGGTTGTTTTTCAAAGTGTTTTGGTTTATCAGTTATCGTCTGTTGTTTTTCAAAGTGTTTAGGTTCATCAGTTAGCGTCGGTTGTTTTCCAAATTGTTTTGATTCATCAGTTAGCGTCGGTTGTGTTTCAAATTGTTTAGGTTCATCAGTTAGCGTCGGTTGTTTTTCAAAGTGTTTAGGTTCACCAGTTAGCGTCGGTTGTGTTTAAAAGTTTTTAGGTTTATCAGTTAGCGTCGGTTGTATTTCAAAGTGTTTAGGTTCATTAGTTATCATCGGTTGTGTTTCAAAGTGTTTATGTTCATCAGTTAGCGTCAGCTGTTTTTCAAAGTGTTCTGGTTCATCAGTTAGTGTCGGTTATTTTTCAAAGTGTTTTGGTTCATTACTTAGTGTTTGTTACTTTTCATCATGTATTTTAATCAGCAAAAAGTATGTTCATCAGTTATTTTTAATATTGGTTCATCAGTAAGCGTCGGTTGTGTTTTAAAGTGGTTAGGTTAATCAGTCGGTTGTTTTTCAAAGTGTTTAGGTTCATCAGTTAGTATCGGTTGTTTTTCAAAGTGTTTTGGTTCATCAGTTAGCGTCAGTTGTGTTTTAAAGTGTTTAGGTTCATTAGTTAGCGTTGGTTGTTTTTCAAAGTGTTTTGGTTCATCAGTTAGTGTCACTTAACGTCGATTCTTTTTCAAACTGTTTTGGTTCATCAGTTATCGTCGGTTGTGTTTTAAGGTGTTTAGGTTCATCAGTTAGCGTCGGTTGTTTTTCAAAGTGTTTAGGTTCATCAGTTAGCGTCGATTATTTTTCAAAGTGTTTTGGTTCATCAGGTAGCGTCGGTTGTGTTTCAAAGTGTTTAGGTTCATCAGTTAGCGTCGGTTGTTTTTCAAAGTGTTTTGGTTCATCAGTTAGTGTCGGTTGTGTTTCAAAGTGTTTAGGTTCAAGCGTCGGTTGTTTTTCAACGTGTTTAGATTCATCAGTTAGCGTCGGTTGTTTTTCAAAGTGTTTTGGTTCATCAGTTAGCGTCGATTGTGTTTCAAAGTGTTTTGGTTCATCTGTTAGCGTCGGTTGTTTTTCAAAGTGTTTAGGTTCATCAGTTAGCGTCGGTTGTTTTTCAAAGTGTTTTGGTTCATCAGTTAGCGTCAGTTGTGTTTCAAAGTGTTTTGGTTCATCAGTTAGCGTCGGTTGTTTTTCAAATTGTTTTGGTTCATCAGTTAGTGTCGGTTGTGTTTCAAAGTGTTTAGGTTCAAGCGTCGGTTGTTTTTCAATGTGTTTAGATTCATCAGTTAGCGTCGGTTGTTTTTCAAAGTGTTTTGGTTCATCAGTTAGCGTCGGTTGTGTTTCAAAGTGTTTTGGTTCATCTGTTAGCGTCGGTTGTTTTTCAAAGTGTTTAGGTTCATCAGTTAGCGTCGGTTGTTTTTCAAAGTGTTTTGGTTCATCAGTTAGCGTCAGTTGTGTTTCAAAGTGTTTTGGTTCATCAGTTAGCGTCGGTTGTTTTTCAAAGTGTTTAGGTTCATCAGTTAGCGTTGGTTGTTTTTCAAAGTGTTTTGGTTCATCAGTGGGTGTAAGTTAACGTCGGTTGGTTTTCAAACTGTTTTGGTTCATCAGTTAGCGTCGGTTGTGTTTCAAAGTGTTTAGGTTCAGCGCCGGTTGTTTTTCAAAGTGTTTAGGTTCATCAGTTAGCGTCGGTTGTTTTTCAAAGTGTTTTGGTTCATCAGTTAGCGTCGGTTGTGTTTCAAAGTGTTTTGGTTCATCTGTTAGCGTCGGTTGTTTTTCAAAGTGTTTAGGTTCATCAGTTAGCGTCGGTTGTTTTTCAATGTGTTTTGGTTCATAAGTTAGCGTCGGTTGTGTTTCAAAGTGTTTTGGTTCATCAGTTAGCGTCGGTTGTTCTTCAAAGTGTTTAGGTTCATCAGTTAGCGTTGGTTGTTTTTCAAAGTGTTTTGTTTCATCAGTTGGTGTCAGTTAACGTCGTTGGTTTTCAAACTGTTTTGGTTCATCAGTTAGCGTCGGTTGTGTTTCAAAGTGTTTAGGTTCAGCGCCGGTTGTTTTTCAAAGTGTTTAGGTTCATCAGTTAGCGTCGGTTGTTTTTCAAAGTGTTTTGGTTCATCAGTTAGCGTCACTTAACGTCGATTCTTTTTCAAACTGTTTTGGTTCATCAGTTATCGTCGGTTGTGTTTTAAGGTGTTTAGGTTCATCAGTTAGCGTCGGTTGTTTTTCAAAGTGTTTAGGTTCATCAGTTAGCGTCGATTATTTTTCAAAGTGTTTTGGTTCATCAGGTAGCGTCGGTTGTGTTTCAAAGTGTTTAGGTTCATCAGTTAGCGTCGGTTGTTTTTCAAAGTGTTTTGGTTCATCAGTTAGTGTCGGTTGTGTTTCAAAGTGTTTAGGTTCAAGCGTCGGTTGTTTTTCAACGTGTTTAGATTCATCAGTTAGCGTCGGTTGTTTTTCAAAGTGTTTTGGTTCATCAGTTAGCGTCGGTTGTGTTTCAAAGTGTTTAGGTTCATCGTTAGCGTCCGTTGTTTTTCAAAGTGTTTAGGTTCATCAGTTAGCGCCGGTTGTTTTTCAAAGTGTTTTGGTTCATTAGTTAGCATCGGTTGTGTTTCAAAGTGTTTAGGTTCATCAGTTAGCGTTGGTTGTTTTTCAAAGTGTTTAGGTTCATCAGTTAGCGTCGGTTGTTTTTCAAATTGTTTTGGTTCATCAGTTAGCGTTGGTTGTGTTTCAAAGTGTTTAGGTTCATCAGTTAGCGTCGGTTGTGTTTCAAAGTGTTTAGGTTCATCAGTTATTTTTTATTACGTTCATCAGTTATCTTTTATAATGTTAAGCAGTTTTCGAAAAAATAATGTTCATCAGTTATTTTTTGATAACGTTCATCAGTTATTTTTTATAACGTTTATCAGTTATTGTTCATCTTTAACGTGCGATATCTCACTCATATTATATCGGATTTGAGTGATTCAAATTTATAGGTAAAGAATGGCCAAAAAGCTACAACTTTCGTGCTTTAAGTTTTGCAAAATTCGACCTTTATACTAGGTAAATTTAGAGCTGAAAATACCGAAGATTTCTAAGAAAATCAACACCCACTTAAAAAGTTGAAAAAAAAAGTTGCGATTTATATATCATAATGCATACCAAATTAAAGATAATTAAATTAAAAAAATTATGGTGAAATCGACTTTTCATAGAAGTTTATCGTTTGAAAGTTATTTATATTTAAAGTATTGGGGTGGAATAAAAAAATGGGTTAAAAGGACCAAAATGTCTCCTAACCGAATTTAATAAAAAAAAAAGAGGGAGTGGGTGGTGACACTTGTCAGACTTTTTTTTTTTTTTTTTGTTTACTGACTCTTAAAACAACACCCCCAATTAGCTTTTCCAGTCTCTTGCTTCCAAGTTACATAAACTGATAAACCCTAAAAAAAAATTGAAAAAATGTCAGACAACATACCCTTTGAAATCCAAATTGAAATCATCAAAAAAGTTTCTGACGTCAAGTCATTGATTCGATTCAGGTCAGTTTCCAAACCATGGAAGTCTTTTATTGACAGTTCTGAGTTTATCAAATCTTACGGCGCCCGCCACACGCAGCCACATAGTTTTATGCTAATATACAAGGTTTGTTATGTACTGGAACAGCTAAAGTACATTCGTTTAGTAGAAGATGAAGGAAATTTTTTGCTGCTGCAACGAGAGTTAGCTCCATCTGTTGTGTCTCCTTTGCTTAAACAATATCTTGTTTTCAATGTTGTTGGTGCGTGCCATGGATTACTGTGTTTGTATGGTTTTCATAAAGGTTATCAAAAAAAGATGGTTGTTATTTGGAACCCTTCTATCGGAAAATCATTTGGTATTGATGTCCCTCGGGTTAAGACTCCTATTGAGACTAATTTTGGTTTCGGAGTTTGTCCTGTCACTAAAGATCCTACCGTTGTTAAGGTTGTATGCGCAGCTAACATGCCTTGTCATGTTGAAGTTTTTACATTAAGTTCGGGTGTTTGGAATGTGATCCCAAGTAGCAATTTGCCTCATAAATCAATTTTGTTGATCCCAGTTGAGCTTCTCGATCTTATGAATTACTTTAGATATAAACCCAAAGCAATCGATATAGAAACTGTTCTTGAATTGTATATCAAATATTATGCGGAAACTAATACTTGATCTTAAGAAGAATTATAAATAAAACAAAATATCAAACAACCAACACTTCAATATATTAATACGATCGTTCAACAACGATAGGGTTACAAAGATAACCTTGAAGTGTAAAACAATAATGATACGTATCTCTAACCTAACCCTAGATCCTCCTTTTATAGCGTAAGGAGTCCTAGTCGGTTTACAAGACTTTCTATACAAGAAAAATATCTTACGTATCTTTTCTATACTTATCCTTAACATACTATACATATCTAATAAGCAGCAGAGTAAATCTTCTAGCAGCAGAGTCTTCGTGAGCTAGCAGCAGAGTTACACTATGCCTATTATCCCAAACCAGCAGAGTCACAAACAGCAGAGTCATTGTACTAATCAGCAGAGTTACATAACTGTTCAGCAGAGTTATATAACTGATCAGCAGCATCTTTTAGACCCAACAATCCTCCCCTAAACTTGATATTTTTCTTCAAAAATAATCAAGTTTCTTTTAAGTCCAGCTAACCACCAGGAGGATGCTTCCAAACACTTTACTGTTTTGTGGTCTTTGATTCCAGCACTTTTCTATACCTCTCCACTAACTCAAAGGCTTAATGATCTGATAAGAATGGTCTTTGCAAACTTAGCTTTCCAGGTTGTAACATGTTAGTCAGAAGAGCAGTATTCTTGAACACAGGATAATCTTTCTCTGTTAACATGTACAAACACAAACCATCACCTCCAGTCAATGCATGTACTCCACATGATTGATATAGATACCATCTGATAAATCTGCTTGAACTAATCACATTCTTCCAATCAATACTTCTTTCATCAGGTTCAAACATATTCTTCAAATAGTAATAGTTGAGTCTTTCATGCACCACCTCTGGTCTAATATGTTAGGAATATAAATATTCAGATGAAGGCTCGGTCACCCCGAGCATCTATTTAGCATTTACATAGCTCGTAGTCTTATTAATATTTGTTTAGTACTATTAGTATTATTAGTGTAGTTACATATATTTGTGGAGTGGGTCGGGGCTTTCCCCACTGTCAGCTCACTCCACAGCCCACTAGGGGCACAAGTATTAGGAACTATAAATAGCCCTCTCCACACAAGGAGAGGGTTGGAGCTTCTCATTCTTCCTAATCTAATCAACACAATTTTCTCTCCACTCTCTCTCTCTCTCTAGAAACTCCCAACTCTTCTCTTTCTCTCTCTAAGATTCAATCCATCCTTTAATCTTGGGTTTGTGTTATGAATTATAGAATCCTACAATTGGTATCAAGAGCCATGGTTTGATCGTGGGTACTATTATTTTTTTCGTTTAATTCATTTACACAAACTCAGATTTTACTTATTTTATTTCTTTCTTTTCGAAAATAGTGGATCTGGTCCATTTATTGTTTCTTGTTTTTCGTGGTTCGAAATATTTAATGCGTTACTTCCGTAGGCAGATAGTAAACAAATTGAATGAAAAATAGGTGTTGGTCAAATGACAGAAATTTAACTAGGCTCGCTGCTATTCTCAGTTTAGTTACTATTCCGTTTTTTTTAAGTTATTAAACCGATTGTTTATTGTTTTTTTTAACTTTGGTCTATTCTAGATTTTTGTTATTCGGATCTGCTGCTATTTTTTTTTATTATTCTTTCTTTCGGTTCTTGAAGATTATTGAACCTATCTTTTGTTTTTTATTGTTATCGTTTGTTTTTTATTCGGTTTTTGTTTGATTTTTTTTAGAGTAATCTTTTGTTGGATAGAATTAGAAAGTCAAAAGAGTGTTGAAGTTTGATTCTTGGATTCGAGGGTTTGATGATTGTTCTTGTTAGAGATTTTGTTGTTCTTAGTTGAGGTTTGTGGTAGAAAGAGGTAAAAGACAATACTGGTGAAAGTGACAACTTTGACTAGTCAACTGCAATTTGTCTAAGTTGCTGTTTGTCTATGCTGTTTGTCTATGCGGTTTGTCTATGTTGTTTGTCTATGTTGTTTGTCTATGCTGTTTGTGTCTACGCGGTTTGTCTCTGAGGCGTGTATGCAGTTTGTGTCTACGCGGTTTGTCTCTAAGGCGTGTATGCGGTTTGTGTCTACGCGGTTTGTCTGAGGTGTGTATGCGGTTTGTGTCTACGCGGTTTGTCTGAGGCGTGTATGCGGTTTGTGTCTACGCGGTTTGTCTGAGGCGTGTATGTGGTTTGTGTCTACGCGGTTTGTCCACGCGGTTTGTCTCTGCGGCGTGTATGCGGTTTGTCTAGGCGGTTTGTCTATGCTGTTTGTCTATGCGGTTTGTCTGTGCGGTTTGTCTATGCGGTTTGTCTATGCGGTTTGTCTGTACGTCAAAACTTCAAACGGTTATAACTTTTGAACCGTAACTCCGTTTTTAGCCCACGACCTGTCAAAACGACCGTGATACCGAGGAGAATGACACGTTGAATTAATTTATTCATTCAACCCAACTTTCGAAGCCTGAAATCGCTCCAGAAAGAAGTTATCGAACTGTGAAGTTTTCAGACCATAATTTCACCATAACAACTTGCATCAATCAAACCAAATCACAACTAAACAATAGATCAACAAGTCTACCCAATCACTAATCATAACACACATCAAACATCACTTCACGGTTCATTCTTGATTTTTGTAAAATCCCGCGAACGAATCTATTTCTCGGTTTAAATCATAGAATTGTAAAATCCCGTGCACGGTTACATCATGTCTACTACTTCAGATTCCTTCATATCTGAGGTACTCAAGTTGTACGACACATATGATAACCAAATGATTTCCAATGTTGGACAACAAATGTACGTGTGTGATTCTGATAATATCAATGTGGAATCTTCGTGCCCGAAATCACAAGAGAAAGAGCTTCATCAGTTACTTATGCTGTTTAATGCAAAGGAAAGTCGCATCGAATGTTTTCGTCTACTTCATTCACATCTCAAGGTTCTGTTTGATAAATCTGAATACGTGATGGGTTACACACGGGCTTTCACAGCACTCTTTGGTCAAGATGTTCATGATTTCACAGTCGAAATGACTCTATATTTAGATCAATTTGAACAACAACTTGACAAAGAAGAATTCTCTGAAGCAAGATCCAGAGCAGCTTTCAGTGTGATCAATAACCAACTCCAGGTGTTCATTGACTCGCAATACACTAAGGACTATGACTATGACAGTCAGATGACAAAAGAGTGTTTTGCTAATTACACTGGATTCGAGGTTGACGTGTTCAGAGTTACATTACTACAATTGATGAGTAATGTTAATGGGTTTATTGATGAAAGGGTTAAACAAATGGGGAATGGAACAAGATCAGACAAGTTTGATGATGGTGACAGCACGGGAGGTGATTTCACAATATGTGAGAATGCAGCCTACGTACCTGAAAATCACCAAGCACAATCTGTTGTGGTACATCTGTCTTATCTAGATAATGCTCTTTCTAATGAACAACAACATACTGATCATCTTAAACTTACTTATGACACATATATGTTGGAAAAGACTGATAGCAATATTACCTCTGATTCAACAAATATGAGTCATAAGGGGGGAGAAATTGATCAGGATGCTGAACATGAACATGATAATACGTCGAGTTCTTTGCCTACGACTGAGTTTTTCAAATCAAATGATATGGTTGAAAAAGAAGTTTATAATGAACTTTCAAAAAGATTTTCACAGCTTGAAAAACATTGTATTTCTCTTGAAGTTGAAATACAACATAAGGAAGAACGTTTTCAAACTAAACTACCATGTAAGAATCCGGAACTCCCTGAATTCCGTGAATTTTTTATGATAAATGATTTGAAAGCTCAGCTAGAAGCTAAAAACTTAATGATCAAAAACCTGAAAAACAGATTGACTGAGATGCGTGACATGCTTAATGAAGTTAGGACTAAACATGAAAATGATGTTGTTGCAACAATAAATGCAGAATTAGAACATAAAGTGGCTGAATTGTTTAACGATAATGAGTCGTTGAAAAGTCATTGCAAAGAACTGTGTGATAAAATCAAAGAAACAAAAACTAAGAATGTAGAGCAAACTACCTCTTTGATTACCAAAAATGATGAATTCAAGGCTCAACTTCAGGAAAAGGGTTTTGCAATTGCAGCGTTGAAAAACGAATTAAGAAAATCGATACGAAATGGTGTGAATACTAAGTTTGCAGAACCATCAATCTTCGGGAAATCACCACTTAGAAAACAATCAGTTGTTAGACAACTGACTGCGTTTAGATCTGAACGGTCAAATGTTTCAAAAACACGGTTTGCCTCCCAAGTTGATGCGGAAAAAGTTTTGTCAAAACCAGTCACTTCACAGTCTAGACCTAGTGAAAAGGAATATGCTGTTGCAAAACCACATCACATGAGTGCTTCTAGTTCTTCTAGGATTAGTTCAACGCGTGTGTCACTTGTGACACCAAAGGAACATGTTAGACATAAAGACATTGTTCAGAATCAAAACCTAGTGGACACTAAGAAAAACACACATGAAAAGACTAGGAATTTGCCTGTTTCTAAGAGTAGTTGCGTGCCAATTAAGGCAATTCCCGTAGCCGATCACTCTAAGAACCCTAGATCTTTTTCTGATTCCAAACACTTTGTTTGCTCGACTTGTCAGAAATGTGTTTTCAATGCAACCCATGATGATTGTATAACAAAACTCCTGAAGGAAGTGAATGCACGTGCCAAGGTTCCATCCTCTAAGACTAGAAACAACAACAAGCCCGTAGAACCAAAGAGGTGTATGCAGAAACCTGATAGGCCGGTTGCCCTAGGACAAAGGTTTTCTCCCAAAAAGTCTGTAACTGTGCATGAGAAACCAAACACTCCTAGATCTTGCCTTAGGTGGATACCGACGGGTAGAACTTTTAAGATTGTTGGTCTTAGGTGGATACCTATTCGAAAGATGTTCACTAAGTGCGAAACCAAGGTTGACAGTGAAAACCCAAATGGTCTAAATTCTGATATCACTAACCCATATAAATGCAAACAAACTCTTAATGTCAATGCAGGAAGTCTTTACTTAAGTGCAGGTACATCGTTCAGGCCTTGTATTAAGGAAAGACTCAGAGTTTGGGTGCCGAAAAGAGTGATATCTCATGATGAAGGGGTTCAAACAATTCAAGCTTGATGAACATCAACGATAATGACGTCTGTACACATCAGTGCAGGCCTCGGTCTTCATCATTACGACGTTTGAATACAACAGTTCAAGCCTCGGGTTTCAATGTCAACATTATGGCGTCTGCTGACATCTCTTCAGGCCCCGTTCATCAAAGAAAAGAAAGGCGTACGCTTGAGTGCGCTTTATCTTCGGAAGAAGAGGAATCTTCTTATTTATGACCATTCTCATCAAGCTTCATGTTCTTCAAATGCTCATTCAGTCACTAAAGGGGATAAAAGTACATTGGAGTATATTCTTATTCACCTGCTCTATCAAAAATGGCAGTTAGTCGTCATGTGCAATTTTTGAGGGGGAGAAAGGTGAATAAACTACATGGTGATTGAGATTTGAGAAGTGGTCATACGACTCTCCATGTTTTTGACTTTTCTCATATAAAGGCTTCATACTTGCTCCATGCTCATTCAGATATCAAGTGCATCTACTTCCATCCGATTGGACGTTTAGTCACTCAATCAAAAATAGCATCCTCGTATACAATCTTTGAGGGGGAGAAGTGTGAACAGTGGACCAACCTCATGTGCACTTGTTCAATCAAAAATTGCATCCTCGTATACAATCTTTGAGGGGGAGAAGTGTGAACAGTGGATCAACCTCATATGCACTTGTTCAATCAAAGATGGCATCCTCGTATGCAATCTTTGAGGGGGAGAAGTGTGAACAAGTGATTCGATGTACATTTGGTTGTTGGTTCACTCACTTGAGCTGGGCATCTAATTGTGACCATGGAGTGGATCAGGTATCACTTATTCGAGATTGAAGTTGACTTCCTCAAAGGCGTGATCTTATCCTATCTTGAAGTCGGGGTTGGTTGGATGCATGACTTTCTATGATAACTTGCTCGTGCTTAAGATTTAAGTTGAAGACTTAGGTTATCTAGTTACCAGTAGTCGGGGTAACTATCACTTAAAGGAGTTACGTTGTAGTACTCAGTGTCACACGCCGATGTCGTTGTGGATAATCGTAAGAGGTGTTAATGTCTCATACCTTGGTTGGGTATTGAGTACTTAGAGATTTTCTTGGAGCACTAATTCTCTACACCGTTCTTCCAACATTAGTGCAAGCGTAAGTCACAAGAATGGGGAATTCTATCTTCAGGCTCAAGTTTGGTATATCGGGTTTGCTCCATCAATTATCTCATCAAAAGGCCTACTTGAGGGTTGATAAAGATAGTCAGAGACGGTTTCGGCAGCGGTTAATTCTCACTTGATCTACTTGAGCCTAAGTTGTTCTTTTCACAAGATTTCAAGAATATGTTCGTAAAATGTGTTGCTGATTCTGAGGTATCAAAACCAGCAAGGGGGAAGGAGACATACATCTGAATGCACAATGAGTACACATGATGGGCTTTATACTTCTTCTCAATTGAAGATTATTCCGGGAAGACAAATGTCATAACCGCAAAAAAAAAAAATCAGTGTTCAAACTCGTTCTTTCTGGTGTGTCATTCCAACTAAGTGTAGGAAGAGAATGTCAGTTTCTGATGATAAAAGAGGTACACAATTGTATGATGGTTCCTATGGTTAGTCGGTATCCTACTGAAGGAAATGTGTACATCCGGTACTCAGTAGCTGTTATGGTACTGTCTTGGTGTTATCATGTCGACTACATATGGGATAAATTGCTTACACTCAGGACTTAGTTGACTTTGGTGTAACTATTCTCATCTGCAATTTCCTGAAGGGAGAAAAGGGGATTTCTAGGTCTTAATTGATCTTGATGTTACGTTTTCGACTTCATTAATGGGATTGAGTGTGTACTTCGGGTTTTTGGGCTTCATACAATGAGACTGTTTGAATTTCTTCAACTACTTGGGGGGAAGTGGTCTCTGGATACTTTTGGTAGGCATTTCTTCAATCTTTAGCGGGAAGAAATGTGAGAAGAATTATTCAAATGTGAGATGATTCGTTGCTGATCTATTTGAGGATTCCCGAATAGAGAATCACGATGATTATTCTTAAAAAGGAGCAGTAATACTTGATGTGGTTTGCTACGGTTTCCGCTGTACACTTACCTTATGTAAGCTTGAAAGAGAGCTTAGAATCTGCTCAGTAAGAAGATTGTCGGTATGGGGGGAAGCTATCAAAGCTGTACATTGGGAAGGCTCAAGTTCCGTCGATTGTTCAGGAGCCTCGAAAGCTTTGGTGATGAAAGTTTAAGAGATGATTGACCACAGATTTCTACAACATACTGAACGTATCCTCATTTCGGTATTCATTTCATCATCGTCTTAAACTGAATAATATAGCTTGTACATATCTTAAAACATACTGTAAATAAAAAATTATAGAAATCCTGATAATTGTAAATAGAGAAACTTAAACCCAGAAAAACCATAAAAATCAGAAAATTAGAAAATACCAAAAATAGTTTCACCTAGGCATGTCTTCTGTTTATCGATAACATTTACGGTCTTAGAAATGTCATTCAATAATGACACGGGACTTTAAATGAAGCTCGAGCAGAAGTTATACTAACTGGTTAAAACATGTCTAATGGCTTGCTATTACTTTAGATAGCAACCCGCGCTTCAAACTGGGGAAAGCACGTCGCCAAAAAGACGGCTGTTCCTCCAACTGGGTGATGTTCACCTGGGCATGGATTACTTAATATCCATGTTTCTTCGATCTGATGTACATTTCAGTGCATCATTTCTTGAAAAAGAAGAGAAATCTTCTTTGTATGCAAATAGTTTTCATTCAATGATTCTTCTGAAAATTATTTGTGAGACACTTGGTGATTATGTGTTGCCTGAAATTCTTTTACTCTTGGATTATGCATAAAATTTGTCACTCAATCAACGACTACAAATCTTTAACTAGAATACGGGTCATTGATTGAGGGGGAGAGTGAATTCAAATTTTATATCATCAAACGGGTTTCTTGATTAATTCATAACGCTTTGAAAAGGTTTTTGTAGTTAATGGGGTATTAGTTGAAGAGGATCTTGCTAAAACTTTATATCAAATGGCCAAACGTGTTAGTTGCTAGAAAGTTTAGGACATTATGTGCAATTTGCTTATAGTTTCCTAGCTTTATGTATCTAGAAGGTTCATTTGTGTTACTTTGGTATCCTCGTTTAATCCCCTAGATATATCAAAACTCAAAACCTAAAAGAAGTAAGAAAACCAGTTGTGTTTGATGTTCTTGAATGCTCCTATGACATTTGTATGATCTGAATGAATGAGTTTCAAATGTTGTCTGACTTCTGTTAGTCGATTGCTGCATAATTGTTGTTGAAATAGTGCATATGTTCTCAGGATATCCTTAGGTATATATCTATCGTGTTAGAATCTTGTTCCTAAGATCCTGAATTGAATGATGAAATATGAGTGAATTGCCATGTTCATGATTGCTGTTTGCTCTTCATGTTAGATAGTAGTTTGACGTATTTCCTGACTGTGGTTTGATTAAATGAATATGGTATTATAATGTGGCAAGCTGCTGAAGGGTAGCTATTAAGGGATAGTGTATCTGTATGTATGTATATCTGTATTGATATTCTTATGCAGATTCCATAGCCAAAATGAATGTACCAGTTCCCGCTCTAACCATTTGATCAGACGTTCAAACTCTATTGATTGGCTCAGAATTCACCACGACAACAACATCGGCAGCAACAACAACAACAACACCTTCACCTCCACCACCATCATTTCAACAAAGAAGTACTTACTCAGATCTCGCCAAGTGGGGATCGACAATACTTGAGAAGATTTGTTGGTGGATGGATAATCGATGTTGACCACTGACTCACTCAGAAAAGTGGGTGATTACATCATTTGCGCAAAAAGGTCAATATCATTTGTGTCATAAATATCTTGTGCATATAAAGCAGTGAATCTCCCTCTTAGATTAAGGGGGAGCTCAGTATGTTCTTATCATCAGAATATATTAAATCGGACACATTTTCTCCCACATTTTCTAACTTATTTAAATCAATTGGGATCACAAATCTCAAAAGGTTTGAAATTTTTGATCGGGGGAGAGAATGTGATTTAAATATGAAACCTGATGAAAATGTGATGTTTTGGACTTAAACGTTAGGCTCTCCCATATGTGCTAAACTCTTTCGTATATCGATGCACATATTGAGGGGGAGCAAATGTTTTGTGGAAACAAAAAGGATTTGGCATCGCATGAGATCGTGACTCAGACTTAACAAATGAATTGACGAAACATATATTGTCATGAATCGAAAGGACATATCCTGGCCGGGTAATAATTTCAAGCTAGTCTAACTAGTGATGTAAGCGTGTCTCGAAAAGGATGTGTCTGAGTAGAGTGTACCGGTTCGAGAAACTTTCTATGGACTTGACCAGGACGGGTAATAATTTCAAGCTGGTCTAACCAGTGATGTAAGCGTGTCTCGAATCGGTCATGTTCACTGAAAGCTGATCAATTCAAAAAGTGCGAGCTTCACCTGACATGTGCAAATTTATAAAACAATTATTCGAGCACATGTTGAGGGGGAGCATTTGAAAAATATAAAACTCTCAAGTGTTTACAAAAATGTGTTTCAGAATCATGAACACTTTGAGAGATTTTTCAAAGATTTGGTTTATGGCTATCGTGGATGAATACCAAAGACCGACCATTTTAATTAATGCATGGAGTTATAAGGATGGTTAGGTTAGGCTCAAGTTCCCACGATCCCGCCAGAGCCGGAGGGATCTACCCAGGGACAATCCACTAGTTAGTGTAGAAGTCCTTAGGTATGATTAAAAAGGAGAAAAGTGGATAAGGGAAAAGTGCTGACTGAGATGGAGCTAGTACTGGAACAAACCCAACAAGGTGCTAGTTATGAAGTCTCGGTAAGCACTGAAGGGGTTGAAGAATGAAAAAGAATTGTAAAGATAAAGGGTGAAAAGAAAGAAGCCCTCCTTACAACTTAGGCAGAAACCGGGTCAATTCATATGCTGTCAGAATCACTTAGATGATTGCTGACATTGAAGACAAAGTATCATGGACCCAGTGATACGCTGCATAACCCTCCATAGCCACTCAAGGTCCCTCAAAGGATTCTTGTTTCAATTGTCACGGAGTTCAATACATTTCTATCGTCTCTCTCACTCCGAGTTAGATGATATTGAAAAGGTGGCAGTCCTCTCCAGCCTCCGATCACTAAATCAAAACGCACTATTGAGTCTAGAGCCACGAGATACATAATAAGATCTCATAGGGACATGAATTATTTCTACACTGGTTGTTCAACATTAAGGACACCAGTTGTAAACTTATGAGTCCTACGCAGATCTTAGCAATCTGCCAGAACATTTATGAGGGAATTTACAAATGTAATTCTCAATGATTGAATGGAAATTCCTGCCAGGGTCAACATCAAGCAGCCCTGAAAGCAGGTCACTTCGGTAATTCTTTATGGATTACGCTTAGTGGTCGCGGCAGTCTCAAACGGTCTACAGTCGTGGAGTGATCTCCAGCGACTCACCTAATCGCTGATGTGCTACGGTTCGATCTTAAAAAGCCCTCTGTGGGTTTTCGATTAGGAACGGTCTTGGTAAGGATTAGAGAGAGTTTTCACACTATGCTGTTAACAATCTCGAAGTCCGAACCTATAAGTACCGGACGTTTTATTGCTAACTGTCGTATGTAGGAACTTCTGGCGATTGTAGCTGTGGAATGCTGTAGCTGGTTGCTGTTGTAGCTGGTTGCAGAAAAGATGCCAATCCATCATCACATGTTCACACTTCATCATCTTAAACAAAGAAGTCATGATCAACCTAAAAGACCTTCAACACTGCTTCCGCAACTCTGAAGCTGAAGATCATGATCCAGAAAAGTGTGAGCATGTCGACTCAACAATCACTCCATTACCACATGATCACACTACATCATCATTGGAATTCTACAAAGTCATGATCAACCTAAAGACCTTCAACACGACTTCTGCTTACTCTGATGTTGAGGATCATGACACCAAATGGTGTGAGCATGTCGGCTCAAAGATTCACACATCACGTGGAGACATACTACTGAAAGATGGCTTGAAGATACATGTTGGATGATATTTTCGAAGAATACTCAAAATCATCCAAGACAAAGGAAAGGTCATCAAAAGTTCACTGCTGAATGCACAAATTTTCAAGACATTGAAGAATCGAAGACTACGAGCTACGAAGTCAATCACACAAGACAGAATGCTAGAAATTCAAATTATTATTTCCGGGGTGACCTCCCTTAGGGGGAGATTGTTAGGAATATAAATATTCAGATGAAGGCTCGGTCACCCCGAGCATCTATTTAGCATTTACATAGCTCATAGTCTTATTAATATTTGTTTAGTACTATTAGTATTATTAGTATTATTAGTGTAGTTACATATATTTGTGGAGTGGGTCGGGGCTTTCCCCACTGTCAGCTCACTCCACAGCCCACTAGGGGCACAAGTATTAGGAACTATAAATAGCCCTCTCCACACAAGGAGAGGGTTGGAGCTTCTCATTCTTCCTAATCTAATATACACAATTTTCTCTCCACTCTCTCTCTCTCTAGAAACTCCCAACTCTTCTCTTTCTCTCTCTAAGATTCAATCCATCCTTTAATCTTGGGTTTGTGTTATGAATTATAGAATCCTACATAATATCACCATAATTCATCTTGTAAAGATTCCAGAGTTGTACAATATCATCCCTATCCATATAGTGTAACATCTGAGAAAAACTAACATATCCAACACTTGAACCATTTGATCTCTTAATCACCCAGCATGCTTGACTACCAGCTAAAACATCATGTGAGTATGAAATGATTGGATATTTTGTTGACAGAGGAACTTCATTAAGCAACTCAGGTTCTTCTTGAGGTTTATGAACTGTGAGATCCATAATCCCTTTCATATCATCTGCAGTCACTTCTTCAAAATTATGCTCATCAGTCACTTCTTCTTTCTCAGAAACACTATCCTCTTTCTCTGAATCACTCATCACTATTGACTGAGTTCTTCTCCTCTTCCTAGCCACCTGCTTTACTCTTCTACCATATCTCTTTATACCAACAGTAGATTCAGTCATTATTTCAGCTTCAACAATAACTTCCTTCTCAGCCTCCATGGTTTCCTTGTCATCTTGCTTCTTTGAAACACTTCCAGATACTTTCATATGGTCAGATTCCATAACCTCTGGCTTTCTCTTCTTTTCAGAAACTTTTCTTGGATTTAGCTTAGCATAGGTTTCATAAAATTCCTTTTCAATTATAGCCTCTGACTTTCCCTTGAAATCCTTCATCTGATAATTTCTTGCATTCTTCAAATAATACTTCATATCATTAACCAATGCTTTCCTTGAAGATGACTTTGGTTTGTAACCATGCTTCTGTGCTTCTTTAATCATCATAATCAGCTCTTCCCACTTAGCTACTCCATTCTTTCTGAGTATAAACTCAACAAGCTCTTTTGTCTTTTCACTTACTTCCAACTGCTCATCATTTGTTATCAAGAAAGCTTCACCTCTTACAATCATATCAGAGTCTAAGAAATACTGCAATTGTTCATTGAGCTCTTCTTGATTAACTTCTTTAGATGTGGAGCTTTCCTTAAATTCAAACATATTTCTTTCCTCATCAGCTGCAATACTTCTTGCATATTCCTCATCCTGAGCAATCTGAGCTTTTTCATCAGCTAAGGCCTTTTCTTGAAGTTGCCTTTCAAGTTCTTCAGCAGCTTCTTTATCATGATGTGGTGTAGATTCAGCAGCAGGTTGTTGTTGTGATGGTGTGGGTGTTTTAGTTCCTTTGTTCATGTTCAAAAGTACTTGAGCTAAAGTCATCTTTTCATCATCTGATTCAGCAGAGTCTTTTTCTCCTACACTCTTTTCAGTATCAACAGCAGAAACCTTTAACCCATCAGCAGAGTATTCTGCTCCAGCAGAGTCAACAACTTTTTCACTCTTATCACCAACATTTTCACCTGATTTCTTGACAACCTCCCCTGAACCTATTACAACTTCCTGATCCTTAGCATTCACTACAGCCTCCTGATCATTCCTCCCCTGTTTGGAAGCATCCTCTTCCAAACATGGTTTGGAACCTTTCTTCAACCTCCCCTCAAGATGAGTAACCCTGAGCTTAAGCCTTCTTATCTCAGCACCTTGAGAAGCTTTGACTGTGGATAACTCCTTTCTTAGACCAAGAACCTCCTGTGACAATTTTGTACATTTATCCGTCAATTCCTTAAATTGTTTCATGATATCCTCACAACTTCGGTCTGTGTTACCTGACCCGAGAGGTTGATCACTGGAATTGGCATTTTGTACAGGGGTTTTAACCGTCAAATCCTCTTTTTCAAGTTCAATACTAGCCTCAACACTTCGACCTGTGTTACCTGGTCCGAGAGGTGTATCATGGGCAATGTCTATATGTACATCAGTGTCCATCAATTCAAATGTTTCATGTCTGTCCTCATCACTTCGAGATGTGTGACCTTCTTCGAGAGGTGAATCTTTGGACACAAACTCAGTCTCAACCCTAGGTTGAACAGCTGAGCCCCCCATAGAAGCCATTTGGCTGGGGTTACCATCAGTTGTATTGGGTTCTTGAGAACCTTCTACAAAAGATGTTGCCATGGTTGAGGTCTTAGTTATGTTAGCACTGTCATGTTCAACTACTAAGTTGGAAACAGTAGTGCCAGCCTCTTCCATCATGATACCTCCATCACCTGTACCAGCCTCATCTGCATCCATACTAACATTGGCCTGAGGTTGCAAAATGTCCTCATGTGTGGAAATCCTAGGTGATTGGGTATTTTGAGGTTCATATGATAATGATACATTCAAACTTGGAGATGAGGATGTGTGATGGGAAGCTGTGGGTGTTTCAGCTTCTTCATCCTCATTAACTGCAGCCACAATATTTAAGATGTGTTCAGTCAGGGGAGTTATAGCACCAGAAAAACCTTTTCCATTCTTCTTTAGAAAAGCAAACATCTTGATTGCCATTCTACTACAGGGCTCAACATTTGTATGCCTCAATGGTTCTCTTAGTTGATAGTTGATAACAAGTTGTAGAAACCTTGGATACAAATAGAACTTCTTCTTAATAAACTTCTTCATACCCTCAAATATCATAGAAGAAAAATCAAATGGTTGCCCTGTTTCCAAACAAACTAAAGCCATAGCTTGAGAAGCACTAAACTCACTCCATCCACCTACTTTGGGAAACAAGCAGTGTTGTAGAGTATGCAACAAGAACTTCCAATGAGGACAAAGATGACCTTTCAAAAATGTTCCACCAGCTTCAGGTCCCTCATATCCAATGTTCTCAAGCTCAGTCAGAACAATTTCTGGGGTAAGGGTAGGAGGTGTAGGTACGCCTGATAAACGAAGACTTCTCTTAATGGTTGTTTCACTAACTACAATACTTTCACCATCCACACTACCTATCAACCGTTCCTCCCCATCAAGTATATCCAGCTTAACAGTTGACCAAAATTGGTGCATATGAGATTTATAAATGGTAGGATCAACTGTTAAAGCATACCTTAATCGAGACGCACTCAGAAAATCCATAACCTCATGAAATCCGTCAGCAGCAGTAACCTTACTAAGAAATGCAATTTGATTATGCTCATCAGGAAACGTTCGTCGAGCCATTATGATTTGGGGGTTTTGGGTGTAATGAAATAAATTAGTGTTCTTGGGTGAGAATCAAATGTAGTTTTGAGCAATTAAAAGGTAATGAGATCAAATTGGTGTATGAGACCGTTTTGATCTAATTAGGTTTAAGAACGCGCCAAAAGTTTCAATTTGACCCTTCTAGTTTCAAACTCATCAGCAGAGTTATGAAATTGTTGACCAAAAGTCAACTTTCCCAATATCTTCAAAATCACTCCCTTAAATACCATACCAACCCCTCATTGAAGTCCAAAAATCCCTTAATCTCTTTAGCAAATCCCCAATTCACAAACCCTAACTTCAATAATAACCAACCATGAGCTCTTCCAAAGCACCAATCATCGACATATCCTCAGATTCCTCGTCAGATAGCTCACAAGGATGGTCAAACTATTTTCCACCAACTTCATCCTCAGCACACAAAGGTAAGTCGATTGTAGAAGACGAATATTCTGACCCACTTCCATCAACACCATCTTCCTTTGAAGATTCTGATGATGATGAAACAGCAAAATGGCCAAAATCAATGACATACTACCAAGGTGCCTGGGAAATCATTCCTTCGCAACATCCTTTGACCGCTGAGCTTCAAAAGCAAATGGAGAATGCTGCGGCTGCTTTTGCAAAGAGTTTCAATCAGCCGCAACCACCACCACAAACAGAGGAGAGGAAAGTCCATGTTCCTAAGAAAAAGCCAATGAAGAAACAAGCTCCTTCTACAAGCCATCAGCAGAGTCCACCACCACGACCAGTCATACTTGCTCTTCCTTGTCCAAGAGTGTCAGCTGCAATGGGTACTAGGGGACCACGCTGCAAAGTGATGCCATACTTTGTAGGGAAAGGGAAGGATAAAGCTTGATGTGGAATAGGTGTTTTAGGTTGTGAATCCATGGTTCTTGTTGTCTTTTGAACTCTTTTGATCAATGGTTGTAAGAAAACTTCATCTTGTACTTTGCTTTAGTCATCAATGAACATTTAAATTTCCTTGCTTTACTTGATTGTGTGTTCATGTAAGTCTGCAAAAGGTTAGTAGAAAACCACAAACACAAGCAAGAATATCCAAAAATAACAGCAGAGTAGCATAGCAGCATATAACTAAACAGCAAACAACTTAACAAACAACAAATTTTGACTTAACAAACAGCACAAATCCTTACAAAAGTTTACAAAAACATACAGAGATAAGATGGTTAAAGATTAAAGATTTATCATGCCAATACAAGCAACTAAAAATTGAAATCTACTTATATCAAAACTTTTTGTAAGTAAATCAGCAACATTGTTGTCAGTATGTATTTTAACTACTTGAATTAGCTTTTTCTCATAACAATCTCTAATAAAATGATGTCTTATCTCTATGTGTTTTGTTTTAGAATGAAAAACAGGATTTTTGATAATACACATTGTGCTGTTGTTGTCAATGAAAATTTTTGTGTTCATGAAATTGTACCCATAATCCAGCAATTGGTTCTGAATCCAGAGCACTTGTCCACAGCAGCTCGAAGCAGCAACATATTCTGCTTCAGTTGTCGAATTAGCCACCACTGTTTGTTTCTTACATTGCCAAGAGATCAGTCTATGTCCAAGGTACTGACATCCTCCAGTGGTTGACTTTCTGTCCATAGTAGCTCCAGCATAGTCACTATCTGAGTATGCTAACAAGTCAAATGGTGAATTATTAGGATACCAAAGACCCAATTTTGGTTGACCCTTTAGGTACCTAAAAATTCTTTTGACTACTTCCAAGTGTGAAACTTTTGGGGACACTTGAAATCTAGCACAAGCACACACAGAAAACATGATATCTGGCCTTGAAGCAGTCAGATACATCAATGAACCAATCATTGACCTATAAAGATGTACATCAACCTCTACCCCATCTTCATCCTTGAGTAAAGGTTTGTTTTTATCCATTGGTGTCTTAGCTGCCTTCACATCTTTGAAACCAAATTTCTTTAACATATCAGCCACATACTTGTCTTGGCTAATAAAAATCCCATCTGACTTCTGCTTAACTTGAAGCCCTAAAAAGAAAGTCAGTTCTCCCATAGAACTCATCTCAAACCTGCTGTGCATAAGCTTCTCAAATCCTTCACATAACACCTTATTTGTAGACCCAAAAATGATATCATCTACATAAACCTGAACAAGTAGGATATCCTTTTTGTCTTTCTTAATGAACAATGTTTTATCAATGGTTCCTCTGCAAAAACCATTGTTCAACAAATACTGGGATAAGGTGTCATACCAAGCTCTAGGAGCTTGATGTAGTCCATACAGTGCTTTCTTCACCTTGTAGACCCTATCAGGATACTTAGGATCTTCAAACCCAGGTGGTTGCATCACATAAACCTCTTCAGGTATCTTTCCATACAAGAAAGCACTTTTCACATCCATTTGATACACAGGAAAATTCTTGTATGAGGCATATGCCAAGAAAAGTCTGATAGCCTCCAGTCTTGCAACTGGGGGAAATACCTCATCATAGTCTATTCCTTCTTCCTGAGTGTATCCCTGAGCCACCAATCTAGCCTTGTTTCTGATAACAATACCTCTTTCATCTCTTTTACATCTGAACACCCATTTTGTACCAATTGCCCTTTTTCCATTAGGCAAATCAACTAATGTCCAGACCTCTTGAAGCTTGAACTGCAGCAACTCCTCTTGCATAGCTTCAACCCAACTTTCATCTTTCATAGCCTTGTGAATGGTTTTGGGTTCTTCTTGAGATAAGAAACAGGCAAACATGCAATTCTGTAAATCCTTGTGGCTATTTCTCTTCTTAAGTGTTTGAGCAAACAATCCCTGATCAAGCAAATCACTCAACCCTTTTGATTTACTTCTAGTCTGAATAGCAGAGTGAACATCACCAATTATCTGCTCCTTTGGGTGAATCTTGTGGATTCTTGTTGTTGGTGTGGGACTAACAGGTATATCAGTCTCCAAATTGGATAAATCAGCTTCAGCACCAAAAACATCAACAACTTCATCATCAGTATCTACATACACTTCTTCTAATTCGGGCATCTCATCAGAAGAATCATCATCAGAATCACCATCTTTATCAGTAGAGTCCTTTGGCATAGCAGCAGAGTTACCAAACCTAACAACAGAGTGTTTGGGCCTAACAGCAGAGTGTTTTGGCTTATCAGCAGAGTGTTTTGGCCTGGCAGCAGAGTTGAGAGAACTGCTGCTATGTTTATTCCCTTGTTGCCCATCAACTTCTGACTCTTTATTCCTTTCCTTATCATCATTCTTGTCATCATGAGAAGGTTCATCAACACCTTCTACATTAACCTTTGGAACTTCCTTATGAACAGCATCACCATCTGAACTCTTTCTCTCTTTATCTGTTGGAGAGAAGTACTGATCAAACTTCCACTTTTCAATCAACACAAACTCCTCTGCAGATCCATCCTTCTTTGCTTGAGTACCTGCATTAGGGTTAGTTTGTGTACCTGCAGACATGTTAGTAGTACCTGCAATGACTGGTTGATAATTCATACTCTTGGTTAAAGAATCAATATCAAACATCCACTCGGGACCTTTTCCATCAACATTAGGTGTGGTTTCTTTAATTCTAACATGCAAATTTTCCACCACATGCCCAGTCCTTTGATTGAAAACCCTAAAAGCCTTACTTTCAGTAGAGTATCCAACAAAGTAACCTATGTCTGCTTTCTCACTAAACTTGCCTAAGTGGTCAATGGTGTTTAAAATAGTGACAGGACACCCAAATGGTCTAAAGAAATCTATCAGAGGTTTCCTACCATGCAATAACTCATAAGGGGTCTTATTGTGAGGTTTAACTATCTTAGTTCTATTTTGCACATAACAAGCAGTGTTGACTGCTTCAGCCCAAAAGATAGTGGGTAACTTAGACTCTGACAACATAGTCCTAGCAGCCTCAATTAATGTTCTATTTCTCCTCTCAGCCACACCATTTTGCTGAGGAGTTCTAGCTACACTAAATTGTCTAGTTATCCCTTTTTCCTCACATAACTGATTCATCACTTGATTCTTAAATTCAGTTCCATTGTCACATCTGATGATCTTAACCTTGTGATTAAATAGGTTTTCTATCCTTGTAATAAAAGCCTTAAGAATGCCAGGTGTCTCATTCTTAGTTGCTAAAAAGAATACCTAAGTAAATCTACTAAAATCATCAGTGACCACTAAGCCATACATCTTTTTGTTCAAACTATTCACATAAGTGGGTCCAAATAGGTCCATGTGTAACATAAACAAGGGTTCAGTTATAGAATTCACCAATTTGGACTTACAAGATGCTCTATGTTGCTTTCCCATTTGGCAAGCAACACATACTTCAGGATTCTCAAAAACCTTTGAAGGTAATCCTCTGACCAAGTTCCCTTTCACCAACTTGTTGATAGCCTTGTAGTTCAGATGTCCAAGCCTTTTGTGCCATAGTTTGGATTCATCAATAGTGGCTTTGGCAAACAGACAAGTTAAATCTCTTTTGGGAATAATGTTCTTTATGTCCACACTGTATATGTTGTCATTTCTAGGGACTTTAAAAAGTACTAATTTATCATCAGGTATCTTATAGTCGGGAGATAAGACAAGACATTCAGTGTCTGTAAAAAGAACAAAATTCTTTCTGTCACACATTTGTAAGACACTAAAAAGATTGAACTTTAAACCATTCACCAAATACACTTTTTCAAAATCCAATTTTCCAGTTCTGATCATGCCTTTACCAACAATTTTTCCTCCTTTAGGGTCATTCCCAAAGGCAACATATCCACCATCCAAAGCTTCAAAGTTCTCCAGATTGCTTTGGTCTCCAGTCATGTGTGAAGAGCATCCACTATCAAAAATGCATTTGTCCTTTAGCTCCTTTTGTAGATTGCCCTGCACAAAAAGTAAGAGAATTAGTTTCTCTTTGGGACCCAAGCCATTACTGACTTGGATCTACCTTGTGCATCAAAGTAGTCAAATTTCTTCAACTGCATTGGTGCACTGCTGTGTCTGAGAACATGATCCAAAACTTTAACTTTAGGTTTCCAGACCCAGCAAGCTGAGGCTTTAACAGCATAAAAATGATTGCCCACAACAGTATCAGCAACAACTTTAGGCAAAACAGCAGAGTCTGCCTTAACAGCAGAGTTTGCCTTAACAGCAGAATCAACTATATCCTTCTTTATGGGCCCTGTTGGTGCAATAGGAGAGATAACTCTAGAAGTACCATCTCTCATCAAAACTTCCTTGGGAACCATGTTTCTTTTGGGGTGAGGGTGAGTCTTTCTATTAAAGTTTCTATGGTTCACCCTTGTATACTGGTTCCAAACTGGTTTCCTAGAGTAGTAGCACTCATCTTGCAGATGCTCAAAACTACCACAACCATAACATGCCTTCTTAAGAAATTGAAAATCAGTACCTAATTTTTGTGAAACTAGGTTGTTCCAATTTCTCTGGTTTCCTCTAGGCAAGTTATGAGTTTTCTTAGGATGTACTCTAGGTGTGTTACT
This sequence comes from Artemisia tridentata subsp. tridentata, assembly GCA_021014915.2. Taxonomy (NCBI): domain Eukaryota; kingdom Viridiplantae; phylum Streptophyta; class Magnoliopsida; order Asterales; family Asteraceae; genus Artemisia; species Artemisia tridentata. The sequence goes on along the minus strand of CP139502.1, from coordinate 53,512,772 downwards.
ATACTCAGCCATCTTCCTAGAGATACCTTTTCCTAGCTTAGGCTTCACAAACTCAACCTTTTCAACCTTAGGTCCTTTTGATTCAACAACAGCAGGAATTTCTTCCTTTTTGTTCTTAGAGGTTGAATCAGTTTCTACAACATCATCATCACTGTCAGACTCCCAATCTTCAATAAGGAGTGTATCAGTACACTTTTTCTCAACCTTAGGTGACTCTGTTTTGTTTTCACTAGTTTCACCTAACAATTTAGCTTCAGACTCAGATATGAAAGACAGGGTCTTAGTGGGAGGGGCATTGGCACTAAGTTTCTTGGGATGAGCAACAGCATTATATCCTAGACCACTGCCTGAGTCAGAAAAGTGCCTACCTATTGGTTTACTAAGAATATCAGTGGCAAATTGTTGTTTTTCCACCCTGACAATGTGTTTTTCAGTCTCACTTATAGCTAAATCTCTAGCCTGCTCAGCCTCTTCTACTTTTTCCATAAGAACCTTAATCTCATCATCTTTCTTGATAAGCTCATTTTTCAGAATAGTGATCTGATCAAGATATTCAATTTCAGCCTTTTTATAAAATTCTAGCTTCTCTTCTAAGTTCTTTAAACCATATGCATAACTAAGATTGTCTAACTTAAGTGTTTCATTTTCCATCTTAATATTTCCATTGCTAGACTTAAGTTCATCAATTTTATCAGAACATGATTTAAATGAACAAGATGATTCATTGGATACCTCAGAGTCTGATCCAGAAGAAGAATAGGCCATAAGAGCAAAATGTTGTACTTGAGGTTCCTCTTCAGCTATCAATGCACAATTTGGACCATCCTCAGCATGATCACTCCAGTCATATTCTCCTAACCCATCACATGATACCATAGCAGTAGTAGGATTTGGCTCTTCATCAGCAGACTTCTTGAAATTCTCATTGCTTCTTTTTGGTGCTCTGCATTCTCTTGCAAAGTGTCCCTTCTTTCTACAGTTAAAACATTCAGCCTTTGATTTGTCAAACCCCACATTCTTATTCCTTCTGAACTTCATCTCTTTTCCAGTTCTTTTGAGAAACCTTCTTGCTCTCATCGTTAGCATTGCAAACTGCCATTGCATATCAATTTCTTCAACATCATCAGGATCAAGTTCATCCAGATCTTGAGGCATGACTGAAGTACTTATATTAAGTTCAGCCAAATAAGCACAAATAGCAGCATCACTGATGGTGTTTGTGTTTGTAGAGTCAGCAGCAGTGACATGTGAACCAACAGCAGGAGCAAAAGTACCAGCAGCAGAGTGTTGTTCTTGATGACTACCAGAACTTTTGTTACTTGAGGAAACAAAAGCAAGATTATTTGTGGTAGAGGATGAGCTTGACAATCCTTTAACTTCTGATTCATACACCTTCAAGTTGTTATACAGATCATCCAGTGTCATAGTATCAAAATCTTCTTTGTGCCTCCAAACCACTGTATGAGTGTTCCATTCAGAAGATAGACTTCTCAGAAACTTAAGATTGATATCTACTTGAGATGGCTCAATCTTCAAAAGAGCCATCTGACTGGATACCTTATGAAGTCGATCATAAGTTCCCTCAATGTTCTCAGAACTTAAAGCAGTGAAAGTTTCAAACTGGTGCTTCAGCAGATTCTTTCTTAACTTCTTGGTAGCTTCATTCCCACCAAATCGAAGTTCAATTGCGTCCCATAACTCCTTAGCCGACTCAATATGATTAAAACTCAATTGATAATCATTAGGTATTCCCATCATGAGAATACTGTGAGCCTTGACCTCCAATCTTCTCTGTGCTTTCTCCTCACTTGTCTTGAGAGTCAAGACTGATCCAGTAGCAGTCTTGGTTTGCACACTGTCGCCATTCAGAACAACTTCCCAGAGTGAGTAATCAACCATTCTCATGTATTGCTGAATTCTCATCTTCCAGATCTCGTACTCTCCAGTCTTAAGCATGGGAACTCTTGATGCAGTAACCATGTGTGTTGAATCGGAATCCATTGCTTATGTTGATGACTAACAGATCTCTTATTGTGGAGTTTGTTAAAATCCTTGGATCGTTTTGAGCATCTAGAGTTAAACAATAACAATGATAATAACATGATACGCAGCGGAATTAAACAAACATCAAAGTTATTGACACAAAGTTTTACCAAACACCATCACCTCCAAATTCTATTCGATCACAATAGAACGGTTACTCAACAATAACAGGATCAAAGACACCTCTGATCTTGGAGGCACGAAAACTAGTTCTAGGCGTTTACAATGAACTACGCCCTAGAACACACACACACACACATTTATCGACTACATTATAGAAGACATACATGAAAACCTGTACCTCTAATTTCTTTATATAATAGAAATTAGGGTTTACAAAATACTACGAAGGACTAAAATATAAATCTTCTTTTGCAAATAAGTCCTTCATGTTTTATTCTTTCTTGTTTCATTCTTTATGTTTTGTATCATCAAATCCATAAACCCAACAATCTTCCCCTATTTGATGATGACAAAACAAACACCGTCTTGTACGAACTTCCCTAGACGAAGTAGCAGAAGTTGAGATAATTAAATCTCACCATGAATGAAACAATCTTGTCTTCCCCTTAAACCATGCCATGCCATCACAATATCTCTTCCCCTTTTTGTTATCAACAAATAGAGAATGAATAAAAAGTAAAAACTTCCCCTCGAGTGATGCATGTACATAAAATGATTCTTCAAATCTGTAGGCTTTATATACTGTTGAAGATAAATAATCATTACCAATTTGATATTGAAGTAGGAGAAACCAACCCTGTGTCTTATGCCTTGTACTAAATACGACTTCGAACGTATACTTAACGTATAGGGAGACCGCAATCTCTTGACAACAACCACTGAGCACTACAATGTAACTCCTTCAAGTGTTTTGTCAATTCGAGTCACTTGAACGAACAAACAAGTTACCTTTAAAGTGTAACACCCACCTCAAGATATAATAAGACACAACCTTGATAAATTCCACCGCATCATCAAAGAAGTAACAAAAACTCCTCTTCGCCAATAAGTAAATTAATTCGAGCCTTTAAAAAATTTTAAGAACAAAAACCAAATCCCTTCGTGTGTGTGAACTTCCCTGTGTGTGTGTAAACCAATAACCATACTTACTTCCCCTCACTGTTCGTAAATAATGCAAGTATCAATCGTGTAAACCCAGCAATAACGTAACAGCAGAGAGTAAGTCCATCAGCAGAGTCAATATGCGTAACAGTAGAGTGAATTCACATCGAACAGCAGAGTTATATAACAAGCAGCAGAGTGAAATAACTTAGCAGCAGAGTGTATATCAGACGTAGCAGCAGAGTAAAATTACCACGAACAGCAGAATAACATAAGCCATGTAGCAAACTTTAATATCGATACAGATCTGCTTTAACACCAATTGCACTAGTCGACAAACCTCACATTAATTGCCACATATTATATTCGATCTTAATAAAATAATCAGATATGCCACGAGTCGATTTATAACTCAATAAGAACAGCAGCACAATGTCAGACTTGTAAAGTGATTAATATTGAAACAAATGTATCTATTCATTCGTACCACTTCTCCATCACGTGACAACCCTTCAATTAAGTATGAAACTGCATACTGATTAACCCATACGTATGTCATACAACTTTGACCAATCAGTATCATATATTAAATGGGTATTAATTAAAGATCAGTACCGACCCACCAATAAAATCTTCGTCCAATATCAATTACCAATTCAGTACGAGGTAACCAAAGACGACAAACAATTAATAAATAGACCTCGATCAATTAATTGAAGATCAGAAATCAGTACCGTCATTATTGAAGCATGTATGATCGTTGCCACAAAACTTCGAAAAGATCAAAAAAATTTCTTCGACAATAAACCTTCTTCAGATCTGCTTCTCTTCGACAAGTAAACTTTGTGAATCCCTAGGTAACGAGCTCCCCAAGCTCTGATACCAATTGTGGAGTTTGTTAAAATCCTTGGATCGTTTTGAGCATCTAGGGTTAAACAATAACAATGATAATAACATGATACGCAGCGGAATTAAACAAACATCAAAGTTATTGACACAAAGTTTTACCAAACACCATCACCTCCAAATTCTATTCGATCACAATAGAACGGTTACTCAACAATAACAGGATCAAAGACACCTCTGATCTTGGAGGCACGAAAACTAGTTCTAGGCGTTTACAATGAACTACGCCCTAGAACACACACACACACATTTATCGACTACATTATAGAAGACACACATGAAAACCTGTACCTCTAATTTCTTTATATAATAGAAATTAGGGTTTACAAAATACTACGAAGGACTAAAATATAAATCTTCTTTTGCAAATAAGTCCTTCATGTTTTATTCTTTCTTGTTTCATTCTTTATGTTTTGTATCATCAAATCCATAAACCCAACAATTTGCCTCATAAATCAATTTTTTTTATGTCATCTCAGGTTGTTATAGATAGGTTTATCTATTGGGTTGCTGAAGAAGAGAATGTTGATGATGATGGTGAAGCTACCATGAAAGATGTGGTTGTGTCATTTGATTTGATTACCACGGAATTTAAAGTGGTAGACCTACCAGATACCTTAACAAACGAGCTGTACTCACGTGTCTACGTCTCTAAGCTAAGGGAATCTCTCGGTTGTGTTTCAAAGTGTTTAGGTTCATCAGTTAGCGTCGGTTGTTTTTCAAAGTGTTTAGGTTCATCAGTTAGCGTCGTTTGTTTTTCAAAGTGTTTTGGTTCATCAGTTAGCGTCAGTTGTGTTTCAAAGTGTTTAGGTTCATCAGTTAGCGTCGGTTGTTTTTCAAAGTGTTTTAGGTTCATCAGTTAGCGTCGGTTGTTTTTCAAAGTGTTTTGGTTCATCAGTTAGCGTCGGTTGTGTTTCAAAGTGTTTAGGTTCTTCAGTTAGCGTTGGTTGTTTTTCAAAGTGTTTAGGTTCATCAGTTAGCGTCGGTTGTTTTTTCAAAGTGTTTTGGTTTATTAGTTAGCGTCGGTTGTTTTTCAAAGTGTTTTGGTTCATCAGTTAGCGTTGGTTGTGTTTTAAAGTGTTTAGGTTCATCAGTTAGCGTCGGTTGTGTTTCAAAGTGTTTAGGTTCATCAGTTATTTTTTATATTGTTCATCAGTTATTTTTTATTACGTTTATCAGTTATCTTTTATAATGTTAAGCAGTTTTCGAAAAAATAACGTTCATCAGTTATTTTTTGATAACGTTCATCAGTTATTTTTTATAACATTTATCAGTTATTGTTCATCTTTAACGTGCGATATCTCACTCATATTATATCGGATTTGAGTGATTCAAATTTATGGGTAAAGAATGGCCAAAAAGCTACAACTTTCGTGTTTTAAGTTTTGCAAAATTCGACCTTTAAACTAGGTAAATTTAGAGCTGAAAATACTGAAGATTTCTAAGAAAATCAACACCCACTTAAAAAGTTGAAAAAAAAAAGTTGCGATTCATATATCATAATGCATACCAAATTAAAGAGAATTAAATTTAAAAAATTATGGTGAAATCGATTTTTCATAGAAGTTTATCGTTTGAAAGTTATTTACATTTAAAGTTTTGGGGTGGAATAAAAAAATGAATTAAAATGACCAAAATGTCTCCTAACCGAATTTTAAAAAAAAAAAAAAAAAAAAAAAAAAAAAAAAAAAACTTTTAAAAAACGGAACGAATCGTCGATTTAAAACTGAACTAACCCTTTTTTTTTTTTTTACTGACTCTTAAAACAACACCCCCAATTAGCATTTCCAGTCTCTTGCTTGCAAGTTACATAAACTGATAAACCCTAAAAAAAAAGTTGAAAAAATGTCAGACAACATACCCTTTGAAATCCAAATTGAAATCATCAAAAAAGTTTCTGATGTCAAGTCGTTGATTCGATTCAGGTCAGTTTCCAAACCATGGAAGTCTTTTATTGACAGTTCTGAGTTTATCAAATCTTACGGCGCCCGCCACACGCAGCCACATAGTCATATCTGTTTATCTGGGGGTAGACGATGATATCGAAACTTTTAAGGTACAACAACGAGAGTTAGCTCCATTTGTTGCGTCTCCTTTGCTTAAACAATATCTTGTTTCAAAGGTTGTTGGTGCGTGCCATGGGTTACTGTGTTTGTATGGTCTCCATATGGGTTATAATAAATGGATGGTTGTTATTTGGAATCCTTCTATCGGAAAATTTACCTGGGGTTAGGGGTAGGGTCTGTCTACAGTCCACCTCCCCCATACCCTGCCCCGGCGGGATTGGGTTTGTTGTTGTTGTTGTTGGTGTCTATCGGAAAATCATTTGGTATTGACCCTCAGGTTAAGACTCATATTGAGACTAATTTTGGTTTCGGGGTTTGTCCTGTCACTAAAGATCCTACCGTTGTTAAGGTTGTATGCGCAGCTAACATGCCTTGTCATTTTGAAGTTTTTACATTAAGCTCGGGTGTTTGGAATGTGATCCAAAGTAGCAATTTGCCTCATAAATCAATTATATTTATGTCATCTCTGGTTGTTATAGATAGGTTTATCTATTGGGTTGCTGAGGAATTGATTGTTGATGATGATGGTGAAGCTACCATGAAATATGTGGTTGTGTCATTTGGTTTGATTACCATGGAATTTAAAGTGGTAGACCTACCAGATACCTTAATAAACGAGATGTACTCACGTGTCTCCGTTTCTAAGCTAAGGGAATCTCTTGTTGTGTATGGATCCATTTATGTCGAGGGAGCACAATGTTGTGGTGTATGGGCGATGGAGCATGATTCATCTCTTAGAAAGCTATTCACAATTGGCGCACCGGTAGATAAAATATTGGGGTTTAAGACGAGTGGTGAAGCTATATTTCTAACCCGAAAGGAGGACAAAAGGTTTGCAACAGTTGATGTTTACGACCCCTGCTCACAACAAAGCAAGAATCTTGGGATTTCTGGAGTAGGGAACTTGTTCTTCATGGGCTCTTACAAGGAATCGCTACTTTTGCTTGATCACTCAGATTTACATATTTATTCTCACGATAGTTGATCAAAATGAGAAGGCCACATTTTAAGGTGTGGATTTATAAAGTACAAGTTACCTAAGGACAGAGGGACCTATTTTGTAGCTAAGGCCCCCCCCCCCCCCCCCCAAATATGTGGTTTGTAGCAAGGTTAGTGAAATCGGCATTCTCAAGTTTAATGTGTTTTTTATTATTCGATGGATAGTGTTACTTTTGCTCCCTGTCTTTAATCGTTTATTGAGAATGGGGAATGTCCTTTATAGATGTCTTTTTTGCTTGTGTAAAAAAATGATGAACAAGCCTTAGCTTCGTTACATTCTCCTCTCGTTTTGCTTGGGGTTTATATTGAATAATCTGTAAATGCAAACATGAGTTTATCTGCAACATTTGAACGTGTAAATGCTTATGTGTGAACAAGAAATGATATCCATGTACACTCAGGATTACAAGGAATCACTACTTCTTGATATGTTACCTAAGGAGGGAGGGGCCTATTTTGTAGTTAAGGTGTGAAAATCACTTTTATCTACTTTAGTTTTTTTTATCATTGATTTAATGTTGTTAAGTAATGTCATTTATGTCATCTTATGCGATTGTAGATGCAGTATATGCTACATATTTTTCAAATATGTGATTTGTAGCAAGGTTAATGAAATCGGTATTATCAAGTTTAATATGATTTTTATTATTCCATGGATAGTGTTACTTCTGCTCCTTATCTTTGATGGTTTTTTTAGAATGGGGAATGTCCTTTATATAGTAGATGCCTTATTGCCTGTGTAATTAATGATGACAAGACTTTTAGATGTTCATTACTTTTTGAAATCTTGTTAGCGTTCTTTGCTTCGTTACATTCTCCTCTCATTATGCCTGGCGGTTACTTTGGGTAATCTGTAAATTCAAACACGAGTTTATCAATCTTTGAATTTGCAACATTTGAGTGTGTAGATGCCTATGTGTGTACAAGAAATGGTATATATGTACTTTGAATCGGGATTAGCGGAGTGAAGGCATTAGGTTAGGCGATGTTTGGAGAAAGTCATGATTCTTTCTTTAAGAAATTTGTTGATAACCATGTTGCTAGACAAAATCTACAATCTCCCAGTTATACCATCCAAAGTGTAAAATATAGCAGAAAGTAACTAGAAACAAAGTAGAAACAGAGCTAGAGCTGCGGTTAACAATGGTTACGTCAGTTGAGTACCACTAGGGGTCTACAGTGCAATCATGCATTAGACTTTTTACCAGTAGGTTACAACACTAAATAGTAATTACTGGTTGTTAGTTCAAGAGCTTATTTGATTCATTTCAACCAACTTGTTGTATGCTCAAGTCTTTTGGAAAACAATAGTTGGTATCTCGCAAGGCATAATATGATTTTGTGGTGGTTATTATCTAACATTTGATTCTCAAAGAAATTTATGTGATTATGGAATGGATAATGTTGTTGCTTGGAATCTTTCCGTTACAAAATTAATATGATGTATAACATGGTCTATATGAAAATGTTTTCGGTTCTGGGGTTTATCCTAACAACAGTACAAGTCTCCCCAGCATTTCATTTTCATAGTAAATTACTGCTCTGTCAATGTGCATATGACCCGGTACTTACACAGCCCAACCAAGTTTTGATCATTAAAGGCAGGCTTGTAAATTAACATCCGACAATAACCAATGCCAGAGAGTTCAATAGCATCCATAGCAGGCTGAAAACCAGTGCAAAAGATTGGATACTAGACGATCGTCGTGTACATGACACAATTGTTGTTTTTGTTTTTTGCATGACTAAACCCTGTTTGTGCTTGGGCTAAGGAAACACGATCCTTTGACTCTTAGAGTCAACTGATACTTTTGTTTATTGCAGTTATGCTCTTAAATGGAGCGTACCCGAGTTACTATAAAGAGTGTACAATGTGACTGTTTGTGCTGTCCTTTTAATTGTTGCCCTTTCGAGACATCAGTTGGTTATGGATCTCTAAGGGAGTTCGTAGGTTCAGGTTTGCAAACTTTATTGATTCTTTTTCAGTTAAATTTATAGATATTTATCCCCAAATGCATCAACTAATGAAGTTTGCACAATGTACAACAATATCACATGAATAAATTTAATGAATCTTATGTTACAAATGCATCACCCAGAAACAAGAAAATCGAATATGATGCTCACTAATCAGAAGAGTCAGCCTATACATTTCAGTTTCAAAAATATATGAGGGTGTGTATGTATAGCGAGTAGGTGCATAGTTACGCAAAGATGTTGGTCCCATCAGGGGCGGATCTAGAAGGGGTTTAGTGTATGCACGTGAAAATGTTTGTCTTTTGTAGTTTTTAGATAATATATAATTTTTTTTTTCTTTTTTGTGTAATATAAGTGCATATAGTGGTTAAAACCCCTGGATTCATGTTTTTGTCAACCTCCGGTTTTTGGACGTTTCATGCCACTTGTGTTAAATGGTGAGACACTACCACTTGGGCCGGGACTCTCTTCTCTGAAATTTGAGTTTAGCATAGCTAGCTCTCGTAGTTGCTGTCGTTTGATATAATCTTCGGACTCTTCCTGCAAAATAAACAACAATGAGGACACGGATATGAAAATTGTGCAGCAACAATGATTCATGTCTGCTACAGTGAATGTGACAGTGAGTGCTACAGTGTGTCTGCATCTGGTATACAAGGTTTACGTGCCTGCTGCGTTTTATCAGTTCCTTATCAGTATGTTGACGGTTGGCAGTAAGGGGTGGACAGTGCACAGTGGTTATTAGTGGGTGTGTCCGACAATTATTGTGTACTTGTCGGCTCTTTGCTGTCATTCCTTGTGGTCAATGTTATTGTGGGCCAGTTAAGTGTCATAGTGTGGAATCCGGTGGTTACATTGCACAGGTCTGGTATTTGGATTTGTTTTGTGTCAGGTTCTTTTTTAGCATTTGTTGTATGTATTTAGTTGTATTGTATTTTGCGTTTTTTTGGGGCTCGTCTTCTTAATTGTCTTGTTAAGATGGTGGGCTGCCATTTCTTGTGTACTTTGTATTTTTGGTTCCTTTTTATATATGTTGCCTTTCTAAAAAAAACTAAGTTTATAGTGAAGAGGTTCACAGAAATAAACATTTGACTTTTTGAGGTCAAGTTGACTAGTTTTCAACTCAAGATTTTCTATAAATTTCTATATGTTCTGGAAAGTTTTGTTTAGTTTTTTTACAAAATTTAAAGCAGAAAGAATTCCATTTTAATTTCTTGAGAGAATCATCATCAATTTGAAGTTAAAGAATTCCATTTTACTAGTACAGCAAATTATACCCTGTTTATGCTAGTGTTCGTGCTATGATTTTCAATGTGACGAAATACATCAGAGAACACTATTTTTTATAGTCGAAATTCTATACTTTAGAACATTGCATCTAAATGCCAAGAAAAGAAAAAAATGCAAATATATCCATAGGTTTATGCTAGTGTTGATGAATTGAAAAAGAAAAGAAAGCTGTAAAGTGTGCATTACCTGGGTTGTAGCATAAAAAGATTGAATAGTCAAACATCTGACCAATAGTAAATCAACTGATTAAAAATACCTTCAACAAGTATATTACTTAAGCAAATACAATATTGAGTATTTTTTACCTCTTCACAAGAAATATATGTCAGGTGAATTTATATGTTTTTTGAAATGATATAACTCGATCAAAAGTATTTGAAGCAAAGCTAACATTTAACAAGTGATTTCTTCTTAAGTTATGACATGATAAAATTACCTGAAATTAAAAATGGTGAGATTTTTCATCATTTATACAATCTTTTGAAATGACTTATCATAATATCGTCTATTTACTTTTAGTATGAAAATGTTAAATCCAAACTCATACTATCATCATTTTAAGTCTTTAATATCTCTTAAAACTTCAACTTATACGTCCAAAAATAAAATGATAGACAACCTGTCACATAACAAAATTAGACAAATCCATCTCTAATCTCATCTTTTAAAATTTGCCATATTTAGCCGTTGCGTTAGGTATTTGGTACGTTCGATAATTCGATATGAGCTTCGTTTGATTGTTTGTATGCTTCTTTGATTCGTTCGGAACCTAGATAGAAATGTGAGAATTCCTACCGTTTAGCATTTCCTTCGTATCTGTCTCATGTTCATAATCTTGTTACAGTTCATGTATCTCTTTGAGAAATTACAACTATCATCTGTTACGTATATATGTTTCGTATTCTTTGGATCAGATTCGTTATGATTTGTTTTGCTGGAGAGCCCGAGGCTATCCTAGTTTGTCTAAATCAAGTCATGAGAAAATCTTTTTCGTTCATTAGAATCTTTTAGAAGAGTCCATCCAAGTGAGTGGATCGTTTTCACTTCTCTTCGTGAATTGATACGTTCCGTTGGACCTATCTACTTCAATTTCGAGGACGGAATTTTCTTTTTAAGAGGGGAAGAATTGTAAAACCCTAAAATTTGAATCATCATTTTTGCACCATTTTGAATTTTAACCTAAGTGAGATTTATAATATTATAACATATTAAAAACTATAGGTTATACATTTAAATTACTTAATATTAATAATTCCTAACTAATATAACTAAATGACTTAAGTTTCCTAAAAACTAATCTATCCTAAAATTCACTAAGTCCTAAACGAATTGTACAAAAGAGTGTTTTACGTTTTGTTTGTGTTTCCTATAATATATGTGAACCGATTTTCCTTAGTCGCATCCCTTTGTGTCGTTTGAATCATGAAGATAAGAAGAAAACCAAATATCATTCTCTAAATAAAAGATTGCATGTTGCCTTCCTTTCCTTATACATTTACACGACATTCTTTAATCACTCGCACGCCTTGCCATATCTTTCTTGAACCGTATAATACTTAATTATCCCTTTCTCTATTCTTTTTACACCGAAACGAAATCAGAGAAAACACACATATCATTCGGCCTTTGCTGCCAAGAAGAAGAGGGAGAAGCAAGTCGTTGGTGACTAAGGTTTGAGTGCAAATCGTTGGATGTATTCTTTGTGTTCAATACGAGCCCCAAATCCTTTTCCTATTCGGTCTCTTTGTCAAGTCGACACCAAGGTTATTTGTTTTCTATTTGCTCTTTTCATTCGACACTTGTATATGCATAATCAAGACTAATAACATGTTAAACCAATTGTTAAAGAATCATGTTGGAAGGTGTGGAAAACTAGAAGGGGGGTTGAATAGTTTTACGTCTTTTTAGTTTATGAAAACTTTTGTTTACTTTTTAAAACTTCGATTCTATCTTATGTGAATTCAACTCTTGATCAATATGAACATATATAAGCAAATATAGATAAGTAATGCAAGTAAGGTAAATATAATGAAATAAGAGAGAGAGATGGAAAGATCAAACCACAACACGGAGATTTATAGTGGTTCGGCTACAAGGACACCTTCCTTGCCCTACTCCACTCCTCGAGTCACCTACTCGAGAGTTTTCTTCACTATGTCAACAAACTCCCTTATGGCGGAGAAACCTTACACAACTTTAGCTTACACCGGCTTAACGACACAAAGCTAGATGTCGAGTCCTAATCGTAGCTAGAACCAATCTCACAACTTATACACAACTTCTACACGACTTTATCACGACTTCTTCACGACTTCTTCACAACGGCTTCACGACTTCTTCACGACTTCTTCACGACTTCTTCTTCACGACTGCTTCACGACTACTTCTTCACAACTACTTATTCACAACTACTTCACAACAAATTTACAACACTACTACGTAGTTACACTTAGATCTACTTATCACAACTACACAACACTTTACACAACAACACAATTGAATGAGGTAAGTAATAACACTTCTTCACTAGTTGAAGTAGAGTTCTTCTTTTGCACTTTTGGTGGTGGAAGCTTGGATCACTTAGAAACCAATGCTTAAGAAAATATGATCAAAGGATTTACAATGTTTAGAATGAATTTAGAACAGAAAGTTTTAGTGTGCAAAAGGTGAGTAAAAGTCCAGGAGAAGACTGGTATTTATAGGAGAAAAATTGGACAGCTGGAAGTCTACTGGAGCGGGGGCAGTCCCCTTAATAATTAAGGGGGCCGCCTAGTAAAATTAAGGGGGCCGCCCCTTCTGTCCATTGGCCAATTTTGTCCTTTTGTGGGGAAGGTTTTTCTGGAACATTTTAACTGATTTTGGTTAAAAATTTGAATTCATATTTTTATAAAAGATTAAACATTTTTATTTAATGCCAAAAATGTTTTTCAAAAATATATAAAATGTTTTTGATGTTTTATAAAAAATCTAGTTATTAAGAAAATGTTCCTTTGATCATATAATGCATTAAGCATTAGTTCATTCATACCTTAAGTGATTAGAGTTGTAGAAATAGATATTTACAACTAAATACTTGTTTACGTCATAATTTTCCGATTAATGATTTTACATTTTGTGATTATCAAAACGTAGAGATATCGAAAAATATTAATAACGTGTTTAGGCATTATTTATATCAACAATCTCCCCCTTTTTGATGATTACAAAATCTAAACTCATTAAATCTAAAAATTAGTTTTTAGACAAGTATTTAGTGAGTTTACATCTATTTCTCCCCCTTTTTGTAGAATCAAAAAGGTTAAGCCGACAAGTTTTAGTAACTAAATTTGTCGGGACGAAAACTCCCCCTTGATGTGTACTCCCCCTCGTTTGGGGGCACCAAGGAAACGAGCTATGGAACGCTTGCAAAAAAAATGTTAGAAGCACAAGTATATGTAACAACAATAAGCAAGCATATAGAATAAGATCATTCATTTAATAAAGGTGTTGTGGATAAGTACACAACCAAAAGATTACAACATGAAGCATGCAAGCATACAAACAAAAACTACTAATGAAACTACATAATCATCTTAGAGGTACATGGTCTTCCATGGAGCTTGCTTGCAAGAAGGGTTTGAAAAATTATTTTTAAGCATTGCATATGCTTAATTGGGTGAAAATGGAGGTGGTGGTGGTGTAGTGGGTGAAGGAGGTGGAGGAGGTGGTGGTTGTGGGTTGGCAATCATGTGTTCAAGAGATGAAAACATGTAGTGTATCTCATCTCTAAGACCAAAGATTAAGGTCCGGTTATGGACGCAACAAAGACAATTATCACCATGGGCTTCAAGCATTGCCCAAGGTATAGGAAAGAATGATGGTGGGGTTGGTGATGGTGAAAAGTGAGCATCAAGAGGTGTGATGGGTGATAGGGAAATGGCAAGTTGGGTGTATGAAGGTTCTTGAGTGGATGGTGGTAATGATGCTCTTGGTGATGATGTTAGGTGAGTGTGGATGTAGTCATTTATGGATGAGGTGGATGGAATGGAGGAAGATGAAGCTTCATGGGTGGATGGTGTTTTTGATGGTGCATTTGGTGCACTTGGGGATGAATTTTGAGGTGGTGGTGATGGAGTTTTGATGTCATCTTGGGTTAGGTCAATGAAAGGTTGTTTTGGTGGTATGATAACAAGTCTTTGTTTCCTTGAAGTCTTAGAGATGGAGGATTTTGGTGATAGCATTGTGGATGAAAAATGGGTGTTTGATGAAGGTGATGGTTGATGAAGTGAAAGGTAATTGTAAGGAGGGTTTTTATATTGTGAAAATGTGGTTGATTTAGGCAAATTATGGAGGTATTGTGGTAATATTCCAAGTCCAGTTCATGCATTAAGGGTAATGGTAGCTGGGGCTAGGTAAAAGTGGTCACAAGATGCAAAAGGAAACAGTAAAATTTACTATCCAGATGGCCGGTCCCCTTAATTGTTGGGCGGCCCCCTTAAAAATTAAGGGGACCGCCTAAGGAATTAAGGGGGCCGCCCATCTGGTGATTTCCCAGGCGACCAAATTTGAAAATTTTCCAGAAAAAGGTTATTTTTAAGGTGTCTTTGCAGCAAGTTCCATTTGGATCATGTACATCAAGAATGATTAAATATTATCAATTGCACATTTAAAACAATATCATAGAACAATTATATTAGAAGCATAGTCATATAATTTCAAATAAACTAGTAGCTAGGTTCTAATAAGTTTATCAACTAACAAGATAAAAGTCATAGCAAGCAAGTGTCAAATATAATAGTACTACATGTAAGTGTCTAATAAAAATCAACTAAACATTCATCAAATATGTTTATTTCTTCTTTTTCCCAAACAACTTTCCAAGTGACTTTCCAATGGACTTGAAGCCGCCTCGTACTTCATGGTGCATCTGCCTTTGTGAGTTGAGCATCTCGGTTTGCCTTTCGAAGAGTAGTTCGTCTGTCATTTCGGAATGAGGAGGAACTTGATACTCGGTGTAATCAAGATCCGGGAGATTTTCAACGAAAGTCCTTGGTGATGGGGTACTAGCACGTGATGTGCCTTCCTCCGCATCATCATCATCATCATCATCATTGTTAGGAACATGTTTTAAATATTTACAAGTCTTGTTCATTTATAATGTTGCAAGTTTAATAGGATTATATTGTTTGTAATTATGGACCGGTCCATTAGTAATCCATGGACCGGTCACATTAGTAAGTCCATGTTAGTAACATGCATGGGAATATTCCTAGAATGATTCCCCTCCCATTGCCTATAAATACAAGGCATGGGGTGCTTACTTATTGTCGGTTTTTCATGTATTGTGCGGAAGCTATGTTCGTGTAATGTTTGATCAATTGAAAAGCCTACCATTCTTATTCTTCTCTTCTTAGTTCTCTTCTCTAGTTTAGCTTATTAGCTTATTGTTTATTCCATACGTAGCTTAATATATAGATAGTAGTACGAGTTCTTATTGTCTTAACGTGTGTGTGTTTGAGATCTAATCGTGACCTACAAGTGGTATCATACGCCAAGGGATTATTAGGATAGTGTGTTTGAGTCGTTAGTATTGTTCATTACGTTGGTTTTCTAGATCTAGTAAGGTTTTTTTGTTCAAATCTTTACGTTAAACTCTTATTTGTGTTGAAAAATCACTTTGAGCTCGTTAAACTTTCACAAATCTTCGTCAAATTTCAATTTCTAATCGTTAACAAGCTTAATCTTCATTGAATCTATTGGTTACTAATCGTTTAAAGTCAAAAACAATCGTGATTTTTGGTTCTTTGGACGATTTGGTATAATCCGTATATTTAGCGATTGGAAAAAGTTGATGAAAAGTGCTACTTTGGTTTCTGAGTGAACTTCGACAAAAAGGGGTTTTATCGCAGTTGGCAATCAAGAAAGATTAGGGTTTCATCGCAGTTGCAAGCTAACTAAGGATTCTATCGCAGTTCGAATCAAGAAAGATTAGGGTTTCATCGCATTTGGAAGATCTTCAATTATCGCATTTGGGACTCAGTATTGTACTTTCTTGTATTAGAAAGATTACATACTTCGACTTGGTTGCTTCTCTTCTCTTGTATAAGAGATTGAGAATTTATCGAAATTGGACTTGTGATAAAATTATCGCAGTTGCTATAAATTATCGCAGTTTGATTTCTTATCTTATCGCAGTTGATATTTTATCGCTCTTTAAGATAATTTTTCCAAATTGTAATTGTTTATCGCACTTCATAGTTTTTATCGCATTTTCTACTTTCGTTATCGATATTGAAGGTTATCGCACTTGGTGAATTGTCCTTATCGCACTTGGTGAATTGTCCTTATCGCACTTGGTCAACTGATATTATCGCACTTGGTGAACTCAACTCATCGCATTTGGTGTACTAGTTTATCGCATTTGGTGAATTGACTTATCGCAATTGGTGAACAGTACCTATCGCATTTGAACAAAATCTTTTGGATTTTTCAAAATCAACTTTCCATAACTCATCAACACATATCTTAATTATCTTCAAGATCCAGATATGTCTCAACCACCTCACTTCAATTACTACTATCAGCTACAGCAACATCCTCAACAACAACAATTCCATCCTCAGTATCAACAACAACAAGCATTCGTACAACAGCATCAATTTCTCTCTCCACCACAAGTATCCCCACAACAAATCATGCAACAGAATCAACAACTGCAGAATTACTCATCCTACTCCAGAGAACCTCATTGGTTTAACAAGATGTGTGAAGCAATTAGTAGTCAGCAATCACGCCATGAAGCTGGAAGTCAAGAAACTCCACCAATGCTAACTCCGGGTAACTACGTGCAGTGGGCTAGTAGATTCCTCAGATTCGTTGAACTCAAAAAACCCCATGGTCAATATCTTAAGAAGGTCATTGAAGAAGGACCCTATCCTATTCCAGCTACTGTGGTTTCAGCAACTCCAGAGAGAGAAGAAACATCCACACCCATTCCGGTTGCCAATTACACAACTGAGCAAACATTACAACAAGAAGCAAACCAATTGGCTATGTCTTTCATACTTCAAGGAATTCCCAATCCTATCTACCGAAGTATTGATGCTCAAAAGACAGCCAAAGATATGTGGGAACATGTTCATCTCCTCATGGAAGGAACAGAGTTGAACCAAGAAGATCTTGAGTCCAAGTTATATATGGAGTACACACACTTCATCATGGAACCAGGGGAGACCATTGAATCTTACTACCACCGTTTCACCAATATTATCAATGACCTTGATCGTCATGATATAAAGCTACCAAAGATTGCTGTCAACTCCAAATTCCTTGGATGTCTTGGTCCTGAATGGCAAAAATATGCAACTTTTGTGAGGCAGACAAAGAAAATTGGTGATGTCAAATATGGACTTATGTATGATTACCTTCGACAACATCAATCAGAAGTGGATAAAGAAATTGCAGCACGAGGAGGCTTCACACCAGCACCAACACCAAACTCACTTGCTCTCGTTGCTCAATCTAACTTCTCTTTACCACAACAGGAATTTGGAAACTCATCTTTTCAACCAAGCATTCCACCCCAACCTCAAAATCAAATCATTTCCTATGAAGCACCTCAACAATACTCTGATAACCAGATGGTTCCTTACAACAACACCGATTCGATGATGTACTCAAATGCAGACTATGATGAAGAAGAGGATGCTTTCAATTCCCTTCATGAAGCATTTGGATTGATTGCTAAAGCATTTGGCAGATTCACCAAATCCAACAACCGTCTTCGTTCATCTTCAAATACCAGAAATCAGGCTGTTGTTAATGATGGCAGAGTAGAAGTTCAGAACAGGTCTTCAGGCAGATATGGTTCGGGAAATCGTGGATATGGTAATCAAAGGGTTCAGTCAGGAGGAAATAGGTACAATACTGCAGGGGCAAACAGAAACAGTATTGGGAATGTTCAGAGAGGAAATTCGAATGTTGGGAATGGTCAGAAAGGCATTGCTAATACGTCTATCACATGCTACAATTGTGGGGGGAACGGTCATATGGCTAATGCTTGTCCGAAACCGAGAACAATGGGCAGTCAGTATCACAAAGAGGCTCTTATGATGGCACTCAAAGATGAAAGGGCTGCTGGAATGATGACTCAGAATGATCAAAGTTTTATGGCAAATGTGGAATCAGATGATGAGATGGAAGACCTTGAAGCAAACGCTGCAGTCATGCTTATGGCTAATATGCAAGAGATGAATATGTCCGAGTCAGGCCCGGTATATGATACCGATGGTCTTTCTCAGGTACCCGATCCTACATGTCTTATTCATGAAATTGCTTCACCTTCTGTATCTTCATCTACAAACGAAACTTTTGTTCAAAATGAGTTATTATCATCACCATCCGATGATCAAGTTAACACAGTTGTATCATTTGATGATGATAAAACCATTGTTTCCTTTGATGATCTCATCGATGATGCTAATTGTAATCGTCTTGAACAAAAAGATCATTTGGATAATCAAGATTCGGAATTACAGGCCTTGTTATTGACCACCCAATCACAAATAGAAAAATGCAATGACATCAATCAGAAACTCAAAGAGAAAATTGCAGTGTTAACAAAGGATAATGAGTGCTATAAAATACAACTTTCCGGATATCTAAAACAAGATAAACGTGAAAAAGGTTTTGAAACGGCTTTCCAACAAGAGTATGTAAAAGTTCAAAATTTAGAAAGTCAAGTTCGTGAGCTAACCATTGCCAAAGTTGAGCTTTTCTCTCAGAAAGAAAAGGATCAGTTTGAGTTTAAAATTCAACTTGATGCTTTAAATTCTGAGTTGTTGAAAACTCAATCTGAGCTTTCTGCATCTCAGAAGGATCTTCTTGAAGAAAAGAAAGCCAATAGGAAATGTGTTGACTCCTATCTTGATCAAATTCTGGATTTGGAAACCAAACTCAAAGACTTTCAAAATGTTGTGTATAAAACGGGTAATTCTGTAACGCAAATTCAAAAGAATGTTGTAAAACCAAGTCCTAAAGGAGTAAGTTTTGCACTTGGCAGTGACACACCCCGCAATTTACACAAAGCACTCAAAGAAAATCCTAAGTTGTACAATGCAACATTTCTGTTAGATGATTCCTTTCAACGTGTTGTTATGTATTCTGTTGATGAAGAAACTGATTTTCTTGAAAACAAGATTGAGGGTCGATCCAATTCACAAACAACGTTTTCAAAAGTACATTATGATTATAATGCCCGACCTCATTTGAGCAAATCATTTGTTCCTCCTAAGGATCATCCAGAACAAACGTTAACATACACAAACATAAGTGCTCCCTCGTCTATAACTTCTGTCCCTAAGACTGGTGTACAATTCAAAGATTGTTTGACAGAGGATCTTGTTGATCCACAAATGCCTAAAGAATGTCGGGTTCTTCGATATTTTCAGACATTTATGGATGACATTTCTCGTTTGGAGAGTGAAATTGAGTTCAGTTCTCAAATTCCTATCTCGTCTTTTCTTTCTCCTGTTCAGAAAGAAAAGAAGGAGATTCTTCAAAAGAAAATTCTTCCTCATGTCAGAAATCTGAAAAAGGGTGCAACAAGATGGGAAGAGGAGTTATATACGGAATTAGCATCTATGAAATCCATTTTCAAAGCTAAAGATGACAAGGTTCAACGTCAAAAACTTCAAAAGAAATTTTTAGCAAACGAAAATGATCGACTCTTGGAAAAAGTCTTGTGTTATGACGTAGTCTCTGTGATTATGAATTCGCTCTATGAATCTGGTAATGCTTTAATTGTGAATGATCATGCTGTGGATATTAAGATGTTGCATATGGAGATTGATAATCTGATACATGAGAATGAGAATCTTCGACAAATCAATAGTGATGTGGAAAACAAAGTTTTTAATCTTCAAAAAAGGTTGGACTGGTGTCAAAAACGAAGTCTTGATTTTGAACTCAAATTTCAAAATCTCATGGGATCTCTATCATTTCAAAACAGTCATGACCAAAACAAAGAAACAAAGGCTTTCTTAAAAGTTAAACTGTTTCAAAATGAAAAAGACCTGGATGAAGTTATTCAAAACAGAAATAACACAGTCTACCTAAACAGGAAATTAGATTCACAAAATCAAGAGTTCCACTACATCATTTTTGATTTAAAGAAGAAGATCAAAGTTTTAGACAAAAGCAAAGCAAACATTCATAAAATTGCTCCAGGAATGTATGTAGTGGACAAAGAACATACCCAAGCATCTGACACAACCACTGATTCAGCTACTTGTACTTCCACAGGACTAGAAACCACCCCTAAGATCAACCATTCCAAGACTCACAAGAAACAGAGGAAGAATAGAGTCAAGAAATCTAGGAAGGAAGTATCTAAGTCTGAAGAAGTCCAAGAAAGTAGTTTGAATAAGACAAATGTAACATCAGGAATAGAATTGCACTTATCTGAGTCTAGTTCTAAGAATGATGTAAGAGATGATAACTCTTTAAATATTAATGAAGATGTTTTGGTTGATGCTACTTGTATTTTTTGTCGTCATAGCATACTATCTGGTGATCATACAAAATGTGTTGCTAAAACTTTGCTGACTAAGAGAAAGAAACGAACTAGTGGCGCTTCCTCTAGGCTTAAAACCATTGCGAAATCCATTTTAGGGATGCCTCCACTAGCTGTTTCTGAGGAGAAAATAGAAAAGCCCCAATCCAAGACCAAAAAATCACCTAGTGCATACCTTAGGAAAAAGGCAGAGACTAGTTGGACCTGGCAACGCTGGTTACAGAACACTTTTGATTTTAAATGGTTACCTAAAATACTAACCTCTTGTGTCACTAACCCAGCGGATCCAACCGTTATCAATTCTCCACCTGTTTCCGATGTTTGTGATGCAGGTGATTCAAATCGTCCTTTGGATTGTTGATAGCGGGTGCTCCCGACATATGACCGGCAATCTCAAACTTCTTCAGAACTTTGTTGCAAAGTTTATCGGAACGGTCAGATTCGGGAATGATCACTTCGCTGCAATTATGGGCTATGGGGATTATATTAATGGGAACATCGAAATCAGCCGTGTGTATTATGTTGAAGGTCTCGGTCATAATTTGTTCTCCGTGGGACAATTCTGCGATGGAGACTTGGAAGTAGCATTCAGGGAGAAAACATGCTTTATTCGTGATCTTCAAGGGAACGACCTTATGAAAGGGAAACGCGGAACAAGTCTGTATTCTATCTCCTTTGACGGCATGACAGCTTCTTCTCCTATTTGTTTACTCTCCAAGGCTCATCCCACAAAAGCTTGGTTATGGCACAAAAGATTGTCTCATCTCAATTTTAAAACCATGACTGATCTTGCCAAGAAGAAATTAGTTGACGGTCTACCAAAATTCAGATATGCCAAGGATCACTTGTGTTCTGCTTGTGAACAAGGGAAAAGTCATCGTGCCCATTTTCCTCCCAAAACAGAACACAGCACAGACCATGTCCTACAACTGCTTCATATGGATTTGTGTGGTCCGATGCGCGTTCAGAGTATTAATGGGAAGAAGTATATTCTGGTAATAGTAGATGATTACTCCAGATGGACTTGGGTCTATTTTCTTCGGACTAAAGATCAAGTTCCTTCTATCCTCATCACGTTTCTCACCAAGATTCAAGTTCAAGTCCGCAACACCGTCCGAATCATCAGAACAGACAATGGGACTGAATTTAAGAATCAAATCATTCGGGATTTCACAGAGAAACATGGGATTGTTCATTAGACTTCTATAGCTCGCACTCCGGAACAAAATGGTGTAGTTGAAAGACGAAACCGGACGCTCGTGGAAGCAGCTCGAACTATGTTGATCAATGCTCAATTACCGGATTATCTTTGGGCTGAAGCTGTCAACACTGCTTGTTATACTCAGAACCGTGCAATGATCACCAAAAGACACACCAAAACACCATATGAGATTATACAAGGGAGAAAACCAAACATCAACCATTTTCACGTCTTTGGAGCTTTGTGTTATCCGAAGAATGATAAGGATGATCTTGGTAAACTTAAGGCTAAAGCAGATATTGGGATCTTTGTTGGATACTGTGAGAACTCCAAGGGATATCGTATTTGGAATCGTCGGACTGGGGATATTCAAGAAACCATACACGCTAATTTTGATGAACTCACCGAGATGGCTTCTGAGCAAGACCGCTTAGAACCCGCACACAACCGTCTGAACTTTCCTGAATCTTCATCTGCACCCCTACCTTTCAACAGGAAGGATCTGGAAGATTTGTTTGCACCAATGTTCGATGACGTTCGTGTTACTAGTGCATCAGATGCTTCCACCAGTTCCGCTGCTCAACAACTTCCACATCAAGCACCTGATCCATCAGCATCTACCTCTACAGTAGTTGCTGCCGATGCACTACAACCTGAACCATCATCAACAATGGAGAAAACACCTCAACCAGCAGTTGAAGATTCATCCCCCATTTCTAACAATGTTCCACCACCATCAGGATATGACGGGAACGCCTTCTTTAATCCATTTGCTCCACCACCAACTGTTCCAGATTCCGGAGAATCATCTTCGAGCAACATGGACCCGTCATATCATCATCACAACGTTCAACACTACCCATCCACTCATAAATGGACAAGGGATCATCCGTTAGTAAATGTGATTGGCAATCCAGATAAACCCGTAATGACCCGACAGAAACTTCACACAGATGGTGAAACATGCATTTATGCTCTCACTGTTTGTCAATCTGAACCGAAAAATATCAAAGAGGCCTTGACTTACGACAATTGGATTGAATCAATGCAAGAAGAGTTGGATCAGTTCAAGAGATTAGAAGTTTGGGAACTCGTTGAAAGACCAGATGGAGTTTATGTTGTGGGATTAAAATGGATTTGGAAAAATAAGCTGGATGCAGAAGGAACGGTTATTCGGAACAAGTCTCGGTTGGTTGCTAAAGGGTATAGCCAAGAAGAGGGAATTGACTTCGAGGAATCCTTTGCACCAGTGGCTAGGCTAGAGGCAGTGAGAATGTTTCTGGCATACGCGGCTCATAAGAACATCACAGTTTATCAAATGGACGTGAAGACTGCATTTTTGAACGGACAACTTCGTGAAGAGGTGTATGTTTCACAACCAGAGGGCTTCGTTGATCCAGAACATCCACAACACGTTTACAGGCTTAAGAAAGCTCTCTACGGCCTTAAACAAGCCCCGAGGGCATGGTACGATAAACTTGCTGCATTCTTGCTTGCTAATCATTTTACTAAAGGATCTGTGGACCCGACTCTGTTTATACAAAAACACGGGGAGGACATTCTCACCGTACAAATTTATGTGGATGACATCATTTTTGGGTCTACCCATAAAAAGTACTCAAACGCTTTTGCAAAACTAATGAAACAAAACTTTGAGATGTCCATGATCGGTGAATTAAACTTTTTTCTAGGATTACAAGTTCACCAGTCACCTCGTGGTATATTCTTGAGTCAGTCTAAATATGCACAAGAGATATTAAAGAAGCATGGCATGACAACTAGTGACACCTATAACACCCCAATGGCCTCCTCATCCCCGAAGCTAGATGCTGATTTACATGGGAAACCCACTGATCCTACAAATTATCGTAGTATAATTGGGTCTCTTATGTATCTCACAACTAGCAGACCGGATGTTGTATTTGCCACATACCTGTGTTCACGCTATCAATCTAACCCAACAGAAAGACATTTATCTGCTGTTAAAAGAATCCTAAGATACATCAAGGGAACCATTCACTTGGGGATCTGGTATCCAAAGGATTCTGGTTTTGCACTAACTGCTTTTTCAGATGCGGATCATGCGGGATGTATTGATACAAGGAAGAGCACATCTGGTGGTGTCCAATTTCTCGGTGACAAGCTGGTGTCCTGGCAGTCAAAGAAGCAAGATTGTACGTCTCTATCATCCACGGAATCAGAATATGTAGCCATGTCTGCCTGTTGTGCTCAAATCATTTGGATGCGATCACAACTGATGGACTATGGTTACATATTCAACAAAATCCCGATGTACTGCGACTCCAAGAGTGCCATAGCTATCTCATGCAACACAGTCCAACATTCCAAGTCCAAACACATCGCTCTCAGATATCACTTCATCAAGGAGCATGTGGAGCAGGGTACCGTTGAGCTGTATTTTGTGGGAACGGAACACCAATTGGCGGATCTTTTCACGAAAGCTTTACCTCATGAACGTTTTGTGAAATTGGTTCATCAAATTGGAATGCGATGTTTGACTCCTCAAGAATTAACAAACTTTCTCAAAAACAAATAAATGAGTCAAATATCCAAACTATCTTTGTAAATATATATTAAAAAAAAAAAAGTGCAAGTACAATTCCTTCTCCAACACTTTGTTCATTTTTCAATTTTTGAACACGTGTTGAGGGGGAGACATAATTTTTCCAAAATCTTAAAATTGTACTTGCATATTTTCAGAAATTGTTGTTTCACAAGTTTTTTGGTGATAAGATGTTAAGATAGAAAAATTGTGTGCCTTAAATGTCATAAATGAGACTTAGTGATTAGTTTGATGGTGGTTTAGGACTAGAATTTCAAAGTTTCTAAGGTTAGGGGACTATATGCGTAATAATTGCAAAGATCATTGGTAGATATTTAAGTTGGAAAATTTAATATACCGCAGTTATTACACTGCCATTCTTCACCAACCGAAGTTAATACAACCCACCCACCATCATCAACGGTTCACATTGATTCTGCCAATCCGAACAAGATCTTTGATTTTTGTGAGTGCTATTATGTTTATATTGTTATTATAAAACATGGTTTTGAACGGTTTCATGATCCAACGGCTAGAACATTCAAAATTGAGAAATTTAGTTCTAGGGTTTGCGTTAAAATTAGGGATTTTGATCAAGAGTGTTTGAGTTGAAAATGATTGCACGATAACACTTTTACAATGTTAGGAAACCTATATTGCATGCTTAATCATACCCAGAAACCACAAATTAATCGAATTGAATTTTAGGGTTTAAGCAACGATTTGGGGAAAACCTTGTGAATGCGTTATTGTGTAATGTGCTTACTGAAAAGTTGTTGTCTGATGTTTAATTGATTATTGCCATGCTTGGATCATACCCAGAAACACTTTAAGTGATTTAATTAGATTTTAGGGTTTAAGAAGAACATGAACACTAGCAGATTTGATTCTTGTATATTTGTGGTTCGTTGATGTTATAACTTAGTCCAAATGCTCATAATAGTCATCTAAGTTGATTGTGAATATCTGTAGACATAAACCATGAGTTATAATGAATCACGATAAAGATTTGAGTGTTTGTTCATCGTCAAAAGTGTTCGTAAACTCTTGTATTAGAGTTTATCGAAGTTGGCCAAAATTATCGCAGTTGTGGTAGTTATCGCAGTTGTGATAGTTATCGCAGTTGAGATAATTATCGCAGTTGAGATTTTTATCTTGATTGGTTTAATTATCTTGATTGATATAATTATCGCAATTGGATAATTATCGCAGTTGGATGATTATCGCAGTTGGGATGATTATCGCAGATTGGGATGATTATCGCAGATGGGATGATTATCGCAGTTGAGATAGTTATCGCAGTTGAGATTTTTATCTTGATTGGATATTTATCGCAGTTGTTATAGTTATCGCATTTTGTTATAGTTATCGCAGTTGTCTTTAATTATCGCAGTTGTCTTTGATTATCGCAGTTGTGATCTGATATAGAATTTAATCAATTTCCTTAGGTATATTTTTATATACTTATTGAAATTTATCAAATTTTATTGAATTTGGCTAATTCTTGATAAATTCTTTGATCAAGCATGTATCAACTAATCATAAATACAATAGGATGCCATGTGTTGTTCTTTAAACTAACAATTTTCTAACAAACATGCATTCTGTATACTTGTATATGATTGTTGATTCAGATACACATCAATGGCATCTTCCCAACAACAACCACTTCCTGCTCTTACCAAAGAAGAAGTCTTTCCTCATGGGTATACTCTGGAAATAGGGAAGAACAATTCACGGGTAGAATTGGACAAGATCAAATGTTCTGATCCAAGTTGTCAGATTGCTATAGAGATTCTCAAAGCTCACAAATGCAGGGATATTCTTGACAGCTCAGACACCATTCCAGAGCTATATATTCATCAATTCTGGGATACCTTCACCAAGAGCAATGATGACAAGTACTTTACTTGCACACTGGATCGGAAGCAAATCAGAGTTACACCTGCTACTCTCAGAAAAGCCTTGAAACTTCCAGAGGCACCTGAAGCTGCTGCCCGATTCCACCCAACACCTTCAGAGTCAGAGGTCATGCAATTCCTGGAAGATATTGGTTATGATGTTCAGCCTGATACACCATTAACCACAATCTCCAAGGTTAATGCCAGATACATTCCTCAACCCTGGAGGACTATCTTCTTCATCATAACACATTCAATATCTGGAAGAGATAGTGGGTTCGAGCATCCAAGACTGGCTCATCTTCAAGTCTTGTGGGGATTTCTAAACGAAGAACCTATTGACTTTGCTGCTCTTATTTGGGATGATATAATGTACTTACAGCGTAAAATTTTCAAGAAAATCCCATTTGTTCGATTCACCAAAGTTCTTATCAGCTATTTACTTGATCAACATGAAGACCTTGATAAACGTTCTACAGATCAAGAAGTTCATGAATATAGCATGGATAAAACATTGGGCAAAGTTTATTTCCCAAAGGAGAGTACACGAAAGCAAGGTGCAAGGTTGCCAGAATTTTTGATGCCAGATGAGGTTAGAGAAACAAAAGCTTATCATGATTATGATCTAGCATACCGTGAACGTCGTGTAGGTCTTGCCAAGATGGTTGAAGAACCTAAGTCTTCAAAGACTCGTTCAAAAGGTAAGACTAAGACAGGAAGTGCCTCAAGTATCTCTAAACCAAAAGGTAAACATCCAAGATCAACATTCATCAAGAGGAGAGTACCCAGCAAACCACAGCCAAAACCAGAACCATATAGAATCATTGATGAAGATACAGAATCTAACTCTGAATCATCTGAATCTGAAGAAGAACATGTTTTTATGACTGAAGAAGAAGCTGAACTTCACAATCAGATCTCTAAGGAGAATGCACAAAAACAAAGTCTCAAATCATTAAAAGCAGATGAAGAGCGTAGAGCAAAGAAAGTATTGGAACAACAGAGGGAGTATGAAAGAACACATGGGGTTGGAGGATCACAAAATGTTCCTAAAACAGTTTCGACCCAAGACGATCCGGTTAATCAACCCGGAGGATCTGGAGCTGAATCTACAAAGGTTTCTTCACAGCAAACAAGTTCGGTTAATCAACCCGACTTGGGAGCAACTACTCAGGAGGAAAAGGAAAAAGATCAGGATAGCAACATTGTTTTATCTGACAAGGATATTTCTGATTCTATGTTTGATGACAATCCCGAGGAACAAACACAAAATGATGATAATGAAGATTGGAACTTAGAAGAAGAAAAAGACATTCTGGGAGATCAAACAATTGAAGCAGCCAAAAATCTTGAGGAGCAGAAAAGACAAGAGGAAGAAAGGAAACGTAAGGAGGAGGCTCAAGCTAACCTGGAAGCAGATAGCTATCTTCGTTCTCACACTCCAACACCTCCTCCTTCCCCTCCAAAAGACACAGCCAAATCTGCACTGACAATGGTTGTTTATAACCCACAACAGCAGCAAGAACAACCACCAGTTCAACCCTCGTCTGCTTCTTCACCCAAGACTCCTCCTGAATCACCACCGAAGAATCCAACACCTCCACCCTCACCTCAAAAGGAATCAACTACTAAATCTAATGAACCAATTCCCTCTCTCACTCCATCATCTTCACGATCTTCATCACCAAAATCAAAACCAAAAGCATCGGTTTCTGAGAATATTCTTAAGGCCTACAAAGGAAAGAACAAGAGAAGAATCATTCACGTTACAAAAGTTGAGGTTGTGACTCCTGCAGCAAAGAAACTGAAAAAGGCGGTAAAGAGAGCACAAGCACAACGAGACAACCAATGTAACACCCCAACCCGACAAGGGCAAAGGTGTCACAGATACGGATTCTTATCAGAACAAACACAAGCATATGACATACATAATACAAAAGGATTTCAAGGGTTACAACTGAAAATCTGATATTTCAAGGTTACAAATGAGATATACAAAAATCACTAAGTCTGAAAATAACTCTTCTAATCATCTCCAATCCAAATTAACTAGCAAGGTCTTCTAAGTCCAAGGTCCTCTCTATTAATAACCCAGCTTCCAACTAAAACCTGCCGCACACGAAAAGAAACGTGCGGCTGAGCTTACAAAGCCCAGTGAACAGATATATAATAAACGGAAACGAAAGCAAAAGAAATGAAAGTAAAAGGACAAGAACAGATATGGCATAATGAAATAAATAAGTCAAGGTACAGAGAGAGAGTAAAGGTTTAGGACAGTAATCCACCACGAGCCCAGAAACATATCATATCAAATCACATACCAGGGTGTATGGAGGGGTGACCTCAGCATACCAAGACAAGGTTGAGGGCATACCTCCAGGGTTGGAGTTGCAAGCTCCCAGGGTTGTGAAAGGCATGTATTGCACACAGTACCAGTCACCAGACATACCAGATATATCAAAACCAGAACAAGACTAGGATACATCCATTCGCCCCCCAAGAACAAATCATATTGGCCATAATAACAGGAGTGTGCACATATCAGAATCAAGATGGGGACGGTGTAACCAAATCACTAGGGCTACACATAGTCATGCCAGTGGTGCATCACAGACACGGCCATGTTACCTTCATGGCTAGGGTCACAAATTTGGCTCGGGTATCAAACCGGGATCAAGGGTCACATGTCAAAGGTTCACATCATAATCAGGTTGTCATATCAGAAGGTTCAACATCCGCAGGTCAATATCAGCAGGTCAATATCAGGTGGTCAATAATCAGCAGGTCAGTAACAGTTCATTTAAAAAAAAAGGTTTCTAATTAAGAGTCCATTTAAAATAATCTTTATTAACGGTCTTCATAAAAATAATCCTTCAAAGTAGAGTTCATAAAATGATCTTTTAAAATGGTTTCTCATGCAGATAGTCTTTTAGAATAGTTTTCATACAAGTTAGTAAAATCCCAAATCAAAAGAGTATTGTATCACATTTGTAAACTTCATTTTTAAATAGCTTTTCTCAAATCATTTTCCAGGTCAGGAATTAAAGGCTTCACAGTCTAGGTTCATATACTAGGTCAAAGGTTCAAGGCAAAGGATTCATAGCAAGGTATCAAATGTCAAATATCATATTAGGGTTCATATCAGGGTTCATATCAGAATTCAAGACAAGAGATCAATGCAGAAGTTCATTATCAGAAGGTCAAGTCTCAGGTATCAATAAAAGGCTATACAGATCAGAACATGAAAGAGATCACAGGAAACCTTACAGAGAAGGTCAAAATATCCGTACCTTATTCCAGAAGCAAACACAAATCAGAAATGGATGACACAGAGTGGATCAGGACCTCTCTTTCTTCACACCTAGAGGGGTAGACAAGAATTACAAACCCTTCCTTTTTAAGTAACTTTCCATTTTAGCTTTTAGATTCATCAAGTTACTCTTTTAGTCCTTTAGGTTTCATAATTTACACTTTATACCCCTTTACTTATCAAAGTTACAAAATGAAGCCCTAGATTTACTTAGTTTACATTTTAACCCCTCTCATTAATTTATTAACACATCACGCATTTTATTTTCCAAGATTACAGAGTGCACCTTCAAATTAACTTATTATACGAATTATACCCTCAAGTTTCACGATTCACAATTTATAACCCTTCGCTTAGGAAAATAACAATTCACACCCTTTTTACATGTCTTGACAGTTTTTAGGTATTAACTGGACTCGTTTTAAATAATTTGAAAACCATATTAAACCTTCGAAATAAAATCTATAAAAATTCACAGACATTCCCCAGGGTCTTGAGTATTTTATGTAATTTTTACAGATTTTATTAAGTTGTCTAGATACGAACTAAAAATCCTTTCTCCCAACCTGTTCCAGAACCGGATTAATTAAAAAACACCCGACCATTTTCCATCTTCTTTCCCAGTCTAGAAAATTTATAAAATTCTACACAAATTCCAGTAATTAGCTAACATGTGATATTTTACTCAGATAAAAGGACACATCCTGATTCGTTATGGTTTGAAAATGATAAATGAAAAACCCAGACTGTTTTTCCAGACTTTACAAATACGACCAGACACATAATTTTCTAAAAATCAAAAAGTAGCCTTACAAGCCTCTAAAAATTACAAAATAAATTCCTCCAGGTAGCCACTTCATTGAACTTAGTTTTAGACTCAAAAACCATCCCAATACCCGTTCACATCATAAATTCACAGCCGGTTAAAGTCGAGCAAAGTTCCAGGTCAGAAACAGCCATCACAGAAACATGTCTATTTTAGGGTTTTTATCATTCGAATCATTAGTTCTTTACTCCCAACGATTTTGGTTGAGTCCATAACATATTTAGGTCGGTCTATAACACGTTTAACATGATCACAACGAATTATTTCACCACGAAGTCCCTGGTTCGATTCATACACATAGACATTTAGGGTTTTTGATTGTATGATTTTATGTAGTTGTTCTTATCATTCTATGAGTATATTAAATCGACCCAAACCACAAAGATACGAATATGATTCAAACAAGAAGAGTGGTATTGAACAAGAAAGATACGATTACCCTCGTAGCGTGATCACAAGAGGAAGAACAAAGGGATCGATCACCAAGAAAATTTTCAGCCGCACCACCTTATTTACACCCTTCGAATGGACAGTTAAGGCACCAAATAGAACCACCACTTGAACCGGTTGTAGCACACGACAAAGCCACCAAGAAGGAGCACCAAAACCTCATGTTTGCTGCTGTGTATGATCGACAGAAGAGAGGGAGAGGAGAGAGCAGCAGAATGTCGATTGGGAGAATAGGTGTTTTAGGGTTTTTAAAAAAAATAACATCGGTATATAAAAAAAAAGAAAAACCGACATTGGGTGGGGGATTGATGGGCCAAGGCTTGCAATGTAACTTCATGGATTAAAGGCCCAAAGGTTGTGTACAAGTGTGCTAGGAATTTCGGTCCCCATGGATTTATTTAGGCGTACATCTACTTATTGATTTTATATAAATGTAACGTAACTTAATAATGTATAACATAAACATATTCTTATTTATCTTATGTTGTTATGTACGTTCAAGTAGTAGCATATAAATACTTTAGGTTACATGTTCGTATCGTATGGTTTCGAGTCATAACATGATATACAACTCAAGTTTTAATTATAGCGTATTTCATAAGTTCTTACAAGTTCAAAATTAGAGGGTATTTTAGTCTTTTAATACGATTCAGATTTTCGGGTTTTACAACTCTTCCCCTCTAACAGAAAAATTTCGTCCTCGAAATTTGCAGAAAGCAGAAAGAATAGAGAACGGAATACTCAAGATTTCAAATCGAATTAATTGTATCCATAGCAGAGAGCCCTTCAATGAGTTTAAGATTCATAACTGAGGTCAACAGAATGCAGCACGAGAGTCCAAATTCACCCAGATATTTAACGAACGAAGGTAGAGTATACGCATAGGTAGAATGAACCTAAGGTCTCATTAATCACGGATAATCCATCGGAATCAAATTCTAAACTTCTTAGGTACTCCCCAAGATATCCTATGCCCACAACAAGTGCACGTTATATGATGTAAGTATTATCACGTTGGCCAGACGTCATAATACTGGCATCATATAAATATGCCCTCATGATGGTCATACTTTATCTCAAATCGTAATCAAAACCACCTATCTTAATCCACCTAGTACTTCTACAGTCCCAGAGGTCAACCAAAATCAAATACTATGGTCAAGAGGGAAAACAAAACTACTCGCCATGGAGATTCTCAAAATGCCCAAGAGGCATCGAAATGATTAACAAAAGATCAGAGGTCAGAGTCGGAATCTGAAGGTAAGGATCAAATAGTGTCAGGCAATTATTATGAAATTTTCAATGCCTTCAAGATTTAATCGGGTTCCAATCTCAGGTGGTGCAAAGCATAGGCTTTCACTTTCCAAAAGTGATATCAACAGGATCTAACTAAAAGCAAGGCACGGATCAGAGTGATGTGGAAGCAATGATACTTAAACAAAAGGCTTATAATCTACCCATTCCTCACTGGTCAGAACTTAAGTTCCTATAGGGAAATCCTAAAGCAAATTTTCAAAGGTTGTCTTACGAGCGCCTACAGGGAAAGCTTAGTGGTCCTAACTTACACAGGTCAAGGGTAAATGTATTACGAGTCGCAGCCTGTATCTCTGATACCATAATTGTAACACCCCAACCCGACAAGGGCAAAGGTGTCACAGATACGGATTCTTATCAGAACAAACACAAGCATATGACATACATAATACAAAAGGATTTCAAGGGTTACAACTGAAAATCTGATATTTCAAGGTTACAAATGAGATATACAAAAATCACTAAGTCTGAAAATAACTCTTCTAATCATCTCCAATCCAAATTAACTAGCAAGGTCTTCTAAGTCCAAGGTCCTCTCTATTAATAACCCAGCTTCCAACTAAAACCTGCCGCACACGAAAAGAAACGTGCGGCTGAGCTTACAAAGCCCAGTGAACAGATATATAATAAACGGAAACGAAAGCAAAAGAAATGAAAGTAAAAGGACAAGAACAGATATGGCATAATGAAATAAATAAGTCAAGGTACAGAGAGAGAGTAAAGGTTTAGGACAGTAATCCACCACGAGCCCAGAAACATATCATATCAAATCACATACCAGGGTGTATGGAGGGGTGACCTCAGCATACCAAGACAAGGTTGAGGGGATACCTCTAGGGTTGGAGTTGCAAGCTCCCAGGGTTGTGAAAGACATGTATTGCACACAGTACCAGTCACCAGACATACCAGATATATCAGAACCAGAACAAGACTAGGATGCATCCATTCGCCCCCCCAAGAACAAATCATATTGGCCATAATAACAGGAGTGTGCACATATCAGAATCAAGATGGGGACGGTGTAACCAAATCACTAGGGCTACACACTAGTCATGCCAGTGGTGCATCACAGACACGGCCATGTTACCTTCATGGCTAGGGTCACAAATTTGGCTCGGGTATCAAACCGGGATCAAGGGTCACATGTCAAAGGTTCACATCATAATCAGGTTGTCATATCAGAAGGTTCAACATCCGCAGGTCAATATCAGCAGGTCAATATCAGGTGGTCAATAATCAGCAGGTCAGTAACAGTTCATTTAAAAAAAAAGGTTTCTAATTAAGAGTCCATTTAAAATAATCTTTATTAACGGTCTTCATAAAAATAATCCTTCAAAGTAGAGTTCATAAAATGATCTTTTAAAATGGTTTCTCATGCAGATAGTCTTTTAGAATAGTTTTCATACAAGTTAGTAAAATCCCAAATCAAAAGAGTATTGTATCACATTTGTAAACTTCATTTTTAAATAGCTTTTCTCAAATCATTTTCCAGGTCAGAAATTAAAGGCTTCACAGTCTAGGTTCATATACTAGGTCAAAGGTTCAAGGCAAAGGATTCATAGCAAGGTATCAAATGTCAAATATCATATTAGGGTTCATATCAGGGTTCATATTAGAATTCAAGACAAGAGATCAATGCAGAAGTTCATTATCAGAAGGTCAAGTCTCAGGTATCAATAAAAGGCTATACAGATCAGAACATGAAAGAGATCACAGGAAACCTTACAGAGAAGG
Source organism: Artemisia tridentata subsp. tridentata (assembly GCA_021014915.2). Taxonomy (NCBI): domain Eukaryota; kingdom Viridiplantae; phylum Streptophyta; class Magnoliopsida; order Asterales; family Asteraceae; genus Artemisia; species Artemisia tridentata. The sequence goes on along the minus strand of CP139502.1, from coordinate 53,478,575 downwards.
TCAAAATATCCGTACCTTATTCCAGAAGCAAACACAAATCAGAAATGGATGACACAGAGTGGATCAGGACCTCTCTTTCTTCACACCTAGAGGGGTAGACAAGAATTACAAACCCTTCCTTTTTAAGTAACTTTCCATTTTAGCTTTTAGATTCATCAAGTTACTCTTTTAGTCCTTTAGGTTTCATAATTTACACTTTATACCCCTTTACTTATCAAAGTTACAAAATGAAGCCCTAGATTTACTTAGTTTACATTTTAACCCCTCTCATTAATTTATTAACACATCACGCATTTTATTTTCCAAGATTACAGAGTGCACCTTCAAATTAACTTATTATACGAATTATACCCTCAAGTTTCACGATTCACAATTTATAACCCTTCGCTTAGGAAAATAACAATTCACACCCTTTTTACATGTCTTGACAGTTTTTAGGTATTAACTGGACTCGTTTTAAATAATTTGAAAACCATATTAAACCTTCGAAATAAAATCTATAAAAATTCACAGACATTCCCCAGGGTCTTGAGTATTTTATGTAATTTTTACAGATTTTATTAAGTTGTCTAGATACGAACTAAAAATCCTTTCTCCCAACCTGTTCCAGAACCGGATTAATTAAAAACACCCGACCATTTTCCATCTTCTTTCCCAGTCTAGAAAATTTATAAAATTCTACAAAAATTCCAGTAATTAGCTAACATGTGATATTTTACTCAGATAAAAGGACACATCCTGATTCGTTATGGTTTGAAAATGATAAATGAAAAACCCAGACTGTTTTTCCAGACTTTACAAATACGACCAGACACATAATTTTCTAAAAATCAAAAAGTAGCCTTACAGGCCTCTAAAAATTACAAAATAAATTCCTCCAGGTAGCCACTTCATTGAACTTAGTTTTAGACTCAAAAACCATCCCAATACCCGTTCACATCATAAATTCACAGCCGGTTAAAGTCGAGCAAAGTTCCAGGTCAGAAACAGCCATCACAGAAACATGTCTATTTTAGGGTTTTTATCATTCGAATCATTAGTTCTTTACTCCCAACGATTTTGGTTGAGTCCATAACATATTTAGGTCGGTCTATAACACGTTTAACATGATCACAACGAATTATTTCACCACGAAGTCCCTGGTTCGATTCATACACATAGACATTTAGGGTTTTTGATTGTATGATTTTATGTAGTTGTTCTTATCATTCTATGAGTATATTAAATCGACCCAAACCACAAAGATACGAATATGATTCAAACAAGAAGAGTGGTATTGAACAAGAAAGATACGATTACCCTCGTAGCGTGATCACAAGAGGAAGAACAAAGGGATCGATCACCAAGAAAATTTTCAGCCGCACCACCTTATTTACACCCTTCGAATGGACAGTTAAGGCACCAAATAGAACCACCACTTGAACCGGTTGTAGCACACGACAAAGCCACCAAGAAGGAGCACCAAAACCTCATGTTTGCTGCTGTGTATGATCGACAGAAGAGAGGGAGAGGAAAGAGCAGCAGAATGTCGATTGGGAGAATAGGTGTTTTAGGGTTTTTAAAAAAAATAACATCGGTATATAAAAAAAAAGAAAAACCGACATTGGGTGGGGGATTGATGGGCCAAGGCTTGCAATGTAACTTCATGGATTAAAGGCCCAAAGGTTGTGTACAAGTGTGCTAGGAATTTCGGTCCCCATGGATTTATTTAGGCGTACATCTACTTATTGATTTTATATAAATGTAACGTAACTTAATAATGTATAACATAAACATATTCTTATTTATCTTATGTTGTTATGTACGTTCAAGTAGTAGCATATAAATACTTTAGGTTACATGTTCGTATCGTATGGTTTCGAGTCATAACATGATATACAACTCAAGTTTTAATTATATCGTATTTCATAAGTTCTTACAAGTTCAAAATTAGAGGGTATTTTAGTCTTTTAATACGATTCAGATTTTCGGGTTTTACAACTCTTCCCCTCTAACAGAAAAATTTCGTCCTCGAAATTTGCAGAAAGCAGAAAGAATAGAGAACGGAATACTCAAGATTTCAAATCGAATTAATTGTATCCATAGCAGAGAGCCCTTCAATGAGTTTAAGATTCATAACTGAGGTCAACAGAATGCAGCACGAGAGTCCAAATTCACCCAGATATTTAACGAACGAAGGTAGAGTATACGCATAGGTAGAATGAACCTAAGGTCTCATTAATCACGGATAATCCATCGGAATCAAATTCTAAACTTCTTAGGTACTCCCCAAGATATCCTATGCCCACAACAAGTGCACGTTATATGATGTAAGTATTATCACGTTGGCCAGACGTCATAATACTGGCATCATATAAATATGCCCTCATGATGGTCATACTTTATCTCAAATCGTAATCAAAACCACCTATCTTAATCCACCTAGTACTTCTACAGTCCCAGAGGTCAACCAAAATCAAATACTATGGTCAAGAGGGAAAACAAAACTACTCGCCATGGAGATTCTCAAAATGCCCAAGAGGCATCGAAATGATTAACAAAAGATCAGAGGTCAGAGTCGGAATCTGAAGGTAAGGATCAAATAGTGTCAGGCAATTATTATGAAATTTTCAATGCCTTCAAGATTTAATCGGGTTCCAATCTCAGGTGGTGCAAAGCATAGGCTTTCACTTTCCAAAAGTGATATCAACAGGATCTAACTAAAAGCAAGGCACGGATCAGAGTGATGTGGAAGCAATGATACTTAAACAAAAGGCTTATAATCTACCCATTCCTCACTGGTCAGAACTTAAGTTCCTATAGGGAAATCCTAAAGCAAATTTTCAAAGGTTGTCTTACGAGCGCCTACAGGGAAAGCTTAGTGGTCCTAACTTACACAGGTCAAGGGTAAATGTATTACGAGTCGCAGCCTGTATCTCTGATACCATAATTGTAACACCCCAACCCGACAAGGGCAAAGGTGTCACAGATACGGATTCTTATCAGAACAAACACAAGCATATGACATACATAATACAAAAGGATTTCAAGGGTTACAACTGAAAATCTGATATTTCAAGGTTACAAATGAGATATACAAAAATCACTAAGTCTGAAAATAACTCTTCTAATCATCTCCAATCCAAATTAACTAGCAAGGTCTTCTAAGTCCAAGGTCCTCTCTATTAATAACCCAGCTTCCAACTAAAACCTGCCGCACACGAAAAGAAACGTGCGGCTGAGCTTACAAAGCCCAGTGAACAGATATATAATAAACGGAAACGAAAGCAAAAGAAATGAAAGTAAAAGGACAAGAACAGATATGGCATAATGAAATAAATAAGTCAAGGTACAGAGAGAGAGTAAAGGTTTAGGACAGTAATCCACCACGAGCCCAGAAACATATCATATCAAATCACATACCAGGGTGTATGGAGGGGTGACCTCAGCATACCAAGACAAGGTTGAGGGGATACCTCTAGGGTTGGAGTTGCAAGCTCCCAGGGTTGTGAAAGACATGTATTGCACACAGTACCAGTCACCAGACATACCAGATATATCAGAACCAGAACAAGACTAGGATGCATCCATTCGCCCCCCCAAGAACAAATCATATTGGCCATAATAACAGGAGTGTGCACATATCAGAATCAAGATGGGGACGGTGTAACCAAATCACTAGGGCTACACACTAGTCATGCCAGTGGTGCATCACAGACACGGCCATGTTACCTTCATGGCTAGGGTCACAAATTTGGCTCGGGTATCAAACCGGGATCAAGGGTCACATGTCAAAGGTTCACATCATAATCAGGTTGTCATATCAGAAGGTTCAACATCCGCAGGTCAATATCAGCAGGTCAATATCAGGTGGTCAATAATCAGCAGGTCAGTAACAGTTCATTTAAAAAAAAAGGTTTCTAATTAAGAGTCCATTTAAAATAATCTTTATTAACGGTCTTCATAAAAATAATCCTTCAAAGTAGAGTTCATAAAATGATCTTTTAAAATGGTTTCTCATGCAGATAGTCTTTTAGAATAGTTTTCATACAAGTTAGTAAAATCCCAAATCAAAAGAGTATTGTATCACATTTGTAAACTTCATTTTTAAATAGCTTTTCTCAAATCATTTTCCAGGTCAGGAATTAAAGGCTTCACAGTCTAGGTTCATATACTAGGTCAAAGGTTCAAGGCAAAGGATTCATAGCAAGGTATCAAATGTCAAATATCATATTAGGGTTCATATCAGGGTTCATATCAGAATTCAAGACAAGAGATCAATGCAGAAGTTCATTATCAGAAGGTCAAGTCTCAGGTATCAATAAAAGGCTATACAGATCAGAACATGAAAGAGATCACAGGAAACCTTACAGAGAAGGTCAAAATATCCGTACCTTATTCCAGAAGCAAACACAAATCAGAAATGGATGACACAGAGTGGATCAGGACCTCTCTTTCTTCACACCTAGAGGGGTAGACAAGAATTACAAACCCTTCCTTTTTAAGTAACTTTCCATTTTAGCTTTTAGATTCATCAAGTTACTCTTTTAGTCCTTTAGGTTTCATAATTTACACTTTATACCCCTTTACTTATCAAAGTTACAAAATGAAGCCCTAGATTTACTTAGTTTACATTTTAACCCCTCTCATTAATTTATTAACACATCACGCATTTTATTTTCCAAGATTACAGAGTGCACCTTCAAATTAACTTATTATACGAATTATACCCTCAAGTTTCACGATTCACAATTTATAACCCTTCGCTTAGGAAAATAACAATTCACACCCTTTTTACATGTCTTGACAGTTTTTAGGTATTAACTGGACTCGTTTTAAATAATTTGAAAACCATATTAAACCTTCGAAATAAAATCTATAAAAATTCACAGACATTCCCCAGGGTCTTGAGTATTTTATGTAATTTTTACAGATTTTATTAAGTTGTCTAGATACGAACTAAAAATCCTTTCTCCCAACCTGTTCCAGAACCGGATTAATTAAAAACACCCGACCATTTTCCATCTTCTTTCCCAGTCTAGAAAATTTATAAAATTCTACACAAATTCCAGTAATTAGCTAACATGTGATATTTTACTCAGATAAAAGGACACATCCTGATTCGTTATGGTTTGAAAATGATAAATGAAAAACCCAGACTGTTTTTCCAGACTTTACAAATACGACCAGACACATAATTTTCTAAAAATCAAAAAGTAGCCTTACAGGCCTCTAAAAATTACAAAATAAATTCCTCCAGGTAGCCACTTCATTGAACTTAGTTTTAGACTCAAAAACCATCCCAATACCTGTTCACATCATAAATTCACAGCCGGTTAAAGTCGAGCAAAGTTCCAGGTCAGAAACAGCCATCACAGAAACATGTCTATTTTAGGGTTTTTATCATTCGAATCATTAGTTCTTTACTCCCAACGATTTTGGTTGAGTCCATAACATATTTAGGTCTGTCTATAACACGTTTAACATGATCACAACGAATTATTTCACCACGAAATCCCTGGTTCGATTCATACACATAGACATTTAGGGTTTTTGATTGTATGATTTTATGTAGTTGTTCTTATCATTCTATGAGTATATTAAATCGACCCAAACCACAAAGATACGAATATGATTCAAACAAGAAGAGTGGTATTGAACAAGAAAGATACGATTACCCTCGTAGCGTGATCACAAGAGGAAGAACAAAGGATCGATCACCAAGAAAATTTTCAGCCGCACCACCTTATTTACACCCTTCGAATGGACAGTTAAGGCACCAAATAGAACCACCACTTGAACCGGTTGTAGCACACGACAAAGCCACCAAGAAGGAGCACCAAAACCTCATGTTTGCTGCTGTGTATGATCGACAGAAGAGAGGGAGAGGAGAGAGCAGCAGAATGTCGATTGGGAGAATAGGTGTTTTAGGGTTTTTAAAAAAAATAACATCGGTATATAAAAAAAAAGAAAAACCGACATTGGGTGGGGGATTGATGGGCCAAGGCTTGCAATGTAACTTCATGGATTAAAGGCCCAAAGGTTGTGTACAAGTGTGCTAGGAATTTCGGTCCCCATGGATTTATTTAGGCGTACATCTACTTATTGATTTTATATAAATGTAACGTAACTTAATAATGTATAACATAAACATATTCTTATTTATCTTATGTTGTTATGTACGTTCAAGTAGTAGCATATAAATACTTTAGGTTACATGTTCGTATCGTATGGTTTCGAGTCATAACATGATATACAACTCAAGTTTTAATTATAGCGTATTTCATAAGTTCTTACAAGTTCAAAATTAGAGGGTATTTTAGTCTTTTAATACGATTCAGATTTTCGGGTTTTACAACCAAGCTACAACCAAATTGGCTGAAATGGAAGTCTTAGTCAAAAAGTTGTCTCAACAAATGGAAGAAATGCAGAAAAGCAAGAAGCAGATCGATGAATTCCTTGGTTTCAACGTCAAAGATCATATGACACGCAAGGCAAAGAAATTTGTTAAGCAATTTCTTCCTGATCTTCAACAAAACATCAATGATCATATTGATTCACAACTTGATGAAAAGATCAAAGAAGCCGTCTCTTCTTCTTCTCAAACCAAATCACTTCAAGATCTCTCCATTGAAGATATCGAGCTTGTACTTCTCGACAAACTCTTTGCTATCATCTCTCCCTCTCCAGAAGAAATCAATCTGATCACAGCTCTTCGTGCACACATTGACAAGAAATCATGCAAAGAAACTGCTGACAAAGGAAAACGGATTCGAGAAGATGATGAGGATGATCAGGACCCTAAACCCGCACAAAAGAAACACAAAGGCGGGTCAGGGATTCACATACAGGAGCCAACTGAACATAAACCATCATCTCAACCTCCCAAACATCAATCCTCTGGTCCAACTGAAACCGAGCATCACAATGACCAATTCACAAATGAAGATATGGAATTCCAGCCACACGATGATCAACCTCATTCACCATCACCATCACCGTCACCAAAGTCAAAGCCATCCAAGTCCAAGCCTTCACACGGCAGAAAGTCATCTACCGGACCAACGGTTGTCTCATGGCTGGATAATGATACGGATGTGCTAGGAAATGAATGGTTCGATCATCTTGCAAGCGCTCAAGTTCAGACTGACGAAGCTTCACGAGCTGAAGACAGCACCTTTGCTGTTACTCAAGAAATTAAAAGAACTCTCAATATTAAGAAAATGACCAAAAAGGAACTTCGTCGGATCAAGAATGATGCTTTCCTTCTTATGAAGAACAAATCCAATAGCGCAGCAGAACTCGAATATCACCTTGAAAACATTGCACGAGCAATGTCAAGTGACTTTGACTGGGCTAGTCCAGACATCGTCAGGCAAGTTGGCAAGAATCAACCATTCACCACTGATTGGACCAAGCCACTGACCGTGATTCGAAGACATCATCATTCGGAAATACCCTTTCTAATGTTCTTCAACAAAGACTTGGAACTTCTAAAGAATGGAGCTCAAGGGACGACAAAGTACGCTACATCTATCACTTTCACACCAGCCGCTCACTACACACAATCAGCTATTGAAGAGGCAGCTATCAACAGCAAACTGTTTGTTAAACTGCTCGTCAAATATGATCGTGATGCAGAGCTGGGGATTCATCACTGGTACTCTAAAAGACAAACCTGGTACAAGTACAAGCTTGCCCTCCAGAAATCAAAAGAACCAGTTTACAGTGATCTCAGAATCTTGGCCGTCATCAACGTAAGCGGATCCAGAAAATGCGATTATATATTTCTAGACGAGATCACAGTAAAGAGAATCGACAACAACCTCTACACATTCTCAGAGGCGGATTTTCCTGATTTGAGTCTAAATGATATCGAAGACATGTATCTAATGAAGATTCAAGGCAAACTGCAGCATCTTACCAATGAGCTTCGATATGCACTTAGTACTTCCCTTTGTCATTACATCAGGAGAACCATCATCAAAGAACGTGTCGAAGATCTCCAGCTTGGTGTTGAAAGTTATCAGACTCAGCTTAACCTTGTTGAACCACAGTTCCTTCTACACAGCAAAAAGGATCCTCAGTACACCATGCTACATCGTCCAAATTTTGGGTTCGTCTACAGAAGCACAACTGATTTTCACCGATTCATGGCATTCACTGAAATTCACAAGTTCTGTGATGATACCCTCAAGAGTGTACGTGATGGGTTAGCTAATAGAGTTCGAGATTCGATGTTGGGAAAATCCAGAAGATGGAGTTCAAAAGAGCTGCGACAAGTAAAGGAATTTATTCGGAAGATGGAAGAACGGTTATACCATCGGGATCAGATAAGGAGGCTCGAGAGCTATGTTGGGGGTCGTCCGCCATTCGCCATCAGACTATTTCAGCGAACTGACCCAGTGTTCACAACTTTTGGTAAAGGTGGATGATGTAAGAATCAATTCTCAAATTTCATCATATCATTCTTCTCTCCATAATTGGCCTGTATATTACGGCTTGTGCACACATAACAGTGTACAACCCGGACCCCAAAGAAAGGACCCTGAGGTACGCTTCAGTGCCTCAATCCTGAAAAAGGAGCGAAAGCTTCTTACTTATGAGCAGAATTAAAACCAGAATGTTTTCTACCGTTTTTCCAAACATTCTGCTCATAAGGACAAGTATTCCCTCGTCCAGGGGGAGTATTTGAAAAAATATAATCTTTGTTCAAAAAGAAGTATCAAAGTTCTTGAAACTTCTTCCCTAAAACTCAAAAACAGCATATTTTAATCATAAACGTTTTTCCAAAAACATCATGAGTATGCTATTTTTGAGGGGGAGAAGAAAAAGATGATTAAAATATGATGTCTCATTTGCTGGAATCTCGTGTGCTCATACTCAGAATTGACCCTCGAATTGACGAATAGGAAAGTCAGTAGTCGAAAGGACATGTCCCGGACGGGTAATAATTTCAAGCCAGTTTATCTGGTGATGTAAGCGTGTCTCGCAAAGGACGTGTCTGAGTAGAATGTACCGATTTCGAGCGATAATCTTTGAATCTGATCTGGACGGGTAATAATTTCAAGCCAGTCTAACTGGTGATGTAAGCGTGTCTCGCGACGATCAGGTTCATTGAAAGTCAATCAATTCAAAAGTGCCAACTCTTTCCGGCATGTGCAAATTTCAAATTTATTACTTATGCGCACATGTTAAGGGGGAGTATTTCTGAAAATCATCAAACTCTCAAGGTGTCAACAAAATGTCTATTACAATTATCGACACTTTGAGAGATTTTCAAAGGTTTTGGTTATATGGCATCATTAGGATAGTCATGGAGTTATAAGGTGACTAAGGTTAGGGAAAACCGTCCTATGATCTGCCAGAGCCGGAGGGATCTACCCAAGGACAACACCAATAGTTTAGAACTAGAAAGTCCTAGGTATGATATAAAAAAGGAGAAAATGAATGAACGGAGAAAGAAGGGGTTGAAGAATTAAAAAGAAAAGCAAAGAAAAGGGTGAAAAGAAATAACCCTCCATTTGTTCAACCTTAGGGCAGACACCGGGTTCAATTCATAATCTACTGGTTGATGAGCATCACCGGTATTGAAGACTAAAGACGTCATGGACCCAGTGACGCACTAATAAACCTTCTAAGCCACTCAGGTGTCTCTCAAAAGACACTTGTTTCATTCACACGGAGAACCCTTCATAATCTATCGACCTCTCATTACGAGAGTGTTGATATTGAAAAGGAGGCAATCTGCTCCATGCCTCCGATGACCAAACAAATGTGCACTGATTGAGTCTAGAGCCATGAGATTCATCAAAAGATCTCTTAGGTACACTTAGAATTACTCTGGTGTTCTACATCATGAGCATCAGGTGTAAATTAGGAAAAGTGTCCTTCGCAGATCTTAGCAATCTGCCGAGAACATTCATGAGAAAAGTCACATTAGTGATTATCAATGATTGAATGGAAATCCTGCCAGAACAACATCAAACAACTCTGACAGCAGGTCACTTCGGTAACTCCTTGTGGGTTACGCTTAGTATTTGCTCCAAACGGTCTACAGTCGTGGGGTGATCTCCAGCGACTCACTGAATCGTGGGTGCACTTCGGTGTGTCCGTGTAATCCCTTTCGGGGGAATCCGGTTCAGAACGGTCTGGGTTAGGATTTGAGAAAGTCTTCACACTATGCTGTTGATGATCTCAAGTCTGAGCCTGTAAGTACCGGTTGGTTCGTGCTGTTGCTGCTATTGCTGCTGCTGCTGCTGCTGAGGAGCTGGAGTTCGACCATCAAGACTCCATCATGTTCATATGTTGAAGAAATGTTATCTCAAAGACTCAGTGACATCACAAGTTCAACATATGATAAAGTCAAAAGTTCAAGCACATCAACCTTTCACAAGTTTAAGATTGAAACGTGAGAACATGTTGCAGTTAACAAGTCAAAGATATATGAACATGATGGAGAAGACGAGAAGACGTTGGAGATTGGCAGAAAGAGACAACATCATATCATCATTATTCAAGAACAAAGAAACAAAGATTATAAAGACGTCGGAAGCCTAAGAAGCAAAGAAGACGTCAGGCAACATTGATGATCAAGACTTAGGGGGAGATTGTTAGGAACATGTTTTAAATATTTACAAGTCTTGTTCATTTATAATGTTGCAAGTTTAATAGGATTATATTGTTTGTAATTATGGACCGGTCCATTAGTAATCCATGGACCGGTCACATTAGAAAGTCCATGTTAGTAACATGCATGGGAATATTCCTAGAATGATTCCCCTCCCATTGCCTATAAATACAAGGCAAGGGGTGCTTACTTATTGTCGGTTTTTCATGTATTGTGCGGAAGCTATGTTCGTGTAATGTTTGATCAATTGAAAAGCCTACCATTCTTATTCTTCTCTTCTTATTTCTCTTCTCTAGTTTAGCTTATTAGCTTATTGTTTATTCCATACGTAGCTTAATATATAGATAGTAGTACGAGTTCTTATTGTCTTAACGTGTGTGTGTTTGAGATCTAAACGTGACCTACAATCATCACCTTGATGAGACGTGGAACCACGAGGTGGAAACGAGACTGACTTACGAGATTTACCCTTGTCACTACGGGGGCGACGGGTACGGACTTGAGCAAGTGGATTGAGGGTTGGTTGAACAGACTCATAAATTGGACTCCGAAGATGTGGATAGTGTACCATGACATGATTGTAGAGACGAGTGAGAAACATACCATATGGTAGATTTGCATTATGAGTGTTTTTGGCGGACATGATACGGTAGACAAAGAGATATGCCAAATTGTACGGTTGTTCAGCAACGATACAATACAACATGTGGACTATGCTTGCCGCGACGTGATCACAATGACCACTGGTACCGAACGCATTCTCACGAATGAGTTCTTCCCAACTCTTCATGTCGCGGCGTAGATCTTTGAGAAGGATTTGGTTTTCAGAGATTTCAACATCTTTTGACTTGATCTTTCGACTAGTCGTACCACGAGCTAGCCCAAGATATTGACGAATCTCTTCAGGAGATGGAATCTCGGAGTAGTAAGGACCCTCTTGAGGTCGATTAAGCTCAAGAGAAGAAAGGTCCCACTCATTTGAGAAGACAGCTTGACCGGAGGAGGGAATTCCTAGAATTTGCCCGAATTGAGCAAGAGTAAGAGTGATGAGTTGGTGTTGAATCATGAAGGATATGAGGATAGTGCCAAAGGGATCGGTTTGCAATACCACTTGACTATAGAAGTCAAGGACAAAGCGCGGAATGATTGGCTCATTAATTCTGTAGAGACAATCAAGACTTACGTTGGAAAACATACGTTCTATGTAGTCGGATTCATAGAGCGATGGATGGACAATTCTCCCCTCATGAATGTTTCTATCCTCAATGTGACGATAGAGACAAGCAACAGAGGGAGCTATCCCTGGAATAGCGGAAACCTTTGGAATGTATGATTTTGATCTTGAGACATCGCCAACTGTCACTTTGGGCATTTTCACCTATACAGGATGGCAACAAACAAACAAAATAAGAAAATGACATGCATATATTAAATATGCTACTTATGTGGAATGTAAACATACTTCGACTCTAAAACTTAAATCCTAAGAAGTAGTTTACAATGTTCCTTAGTTTTAATTTTTAACTCGCTTGAAATGTATTTTATGATGTTAAAGAATAGTTATAGGGACATTATGACAAGAAATCAATAATATCCTAACGTTCTTTTATACGTCATAAGCTACCTTGAAATGTGGCTAGACGAACATTGGATTGTATATCTAGCTATTTCTTATGAGTGTTTATGTTAAGTAACTTAGATTTTGACTCAAAATTTTCTTTCAAAATGTTGTGCCAAGCGCTCCTTTAAATAAAAAATAACTAGTAAAATTTCAATATACATATGAATTATGTATCTTGATGACTTAAAACAACTAATTGCATGTTTATAAACTTGACAAGTAGTTATGAACTTAATTTTGATTAAATTTTGATGATTCTAGCTCCTAATCCAAACACTCTCTTATATTTAACAAAAACATTTTTTATGATTCGAAGAATATATTTTTAGGATTTGTGAGTAGTAATAAACCAATGTGATTGGTTTTAACATGTGTTTATGGCATAATTCAACAATATAATTAGTTTTGAAAAGGAGTGATTAGTTTGACATAATGGTTTTTTAATTACTTAGTTTCTAGGTTGTTTAAGCATTCTAATCCTATGGGGAGCATTTGATTACAACATTCTTAGAATTAATTTCAATAAAAATTTAAGTTTGGAAAAGTTTAGCAAAAGACCTAATTAAGATTAGACTCAAAATTGAATGAAATTAGATGAAATGTATAATGAAAAACTTACTAAACGTGTTGCTAATCGATGTATAGATGTTTTCCCTTTGTGAAATTGACTCGAAGAGGTGATTTGATGATGGATTTGTGATGGCAGTTCGTATACAGCAGAGTGGGAGTGAAGTGAGTTTGAAAAATGGGGTGTTTGGCAAAGTTTTCAAGGAGAAAATTCGTTTTGGCAGCAACAGTAGGCCGGCCCCCTTAAACATTAAGGGGACCGCCCCCGTTTACTAGCCGGTCCCCTTAAACATTAAGGGGGCCGCCTGCCAAATTTTAGAATTTCTTGATTTTTGTTTCTGACGGCAAAATATTTATATGTATATATTTATAATATATCAAAAATACGTTTATTGGCACGAAGAATGACTACTTGACACATTTTATTAACATTATGTTAATAAACTTAATCTTGATAATTTTGGACAAAATGCTCAAGACGTCAAGTCGACAGGAGGTTTAAGGATTGGGAAGAAATGTGCGTATATATATATATATATATATATATATATATATATATATATATATATATATATATATATATATATATATATATATATATATAATAGTATTATGTGTAAGTGTGGGATGTTGAGTCGATTTTGAGGAATGATAAGGTGATAACGGAGATAGGTGCTGGTGGTGACGGGAGTTTATTTCATCCATAGTTTATTTGACTCGACGGTCAAAGAGCTACTTCTACGTTAATCCACTTAACTCACTTCTCTTCATCACCATGAGTTATGTAACAGTGGACACGGAAGATTTTCGTGTTGAACGTTAGAGTTCAAAAGAGGCAAAAGGGGGAAGAAAAGGTTCGAGGACGAACAATTTCTTTTAGTTCTAGATAGTCAACAAATGACGTATCTAGGTTATGTGCGTATATATTTATATGTATATATATATATATATATATATATATATATATATATATATATATATATGTAGTATGTATAAATAGTAGTATAGGTATATATATGTATAAGGAAAAATCTACTAACTAACATACTAAGCATAAAAGATTAATGGGGCATGCAACTGGCTAGTTCATTTATCTACGCATATGATGGTGAGCATGAAAGAGTGGCGTACCTTTTGGTCTTCAACATGTGGTCTTCAAGTTCTTCAAAGCGTATTAACTTATAAAAGTCAATTACGAAAGAGAAAACGCCTTTCCCGATGAGTATGCAATCTAGCCACTTGGTCCCCATGATCTCATTTGTCCAAAGTTGTTTGGCCCAAACATGGTTTGCAATTGACTCGGATGCATATATGGTGGAAGTATTCCCCAAGGATTGTAGCTTGGTGGATTTGGGTAATTCCACATTGGGTAACTATTATTATGACGGTTTGGTATATTTTGGTTTCTTTTAGGTTGAGGAGTTTTAGGCCGAGGGTGAGGACTAGGTGGTCTTCTAGGTGGAGGTGTTTTTGACCTTAATCTTGGTTTCGAGTAATTTACTTCATTTTTTAAGGATGGTTTATAAAAGGTTTTTACTTCCTCATCACTAGCTATAGGTATTTTTCTATCTTTTATAAGTATATACTTAGGTTTTGACTCTAAAGGTTTTTGCTCACTAGTTTCACATTCAAACTTTACATTTTTAGTTTGACTATTTGAATCCTTAGTTGAATTAAATCCTAATCCGGTTTTATCGCTTGATACTCTTTGAATACTTATTATTTCCCTAAGAGAATTACTACTATTTTCGAATTTGTTAAGCCTACAAATTTCCTCCTTAAGTATTTCATTTTCATTTTTTGTTTCTTGACATGTTTTACATTCAAGAATTTCTTTTCCCTTTTCTAAGTTATGTAGTTTGATTTTTAATTCTAGTATTTCTTTTTCTAATTGATTATTAATGTGTTTTAGTGATTTATTTTTAGTCATTACTTTTTGGCCTAATATACATAACCTATTATATTCGTTATCTAGGTCTTTTTCATCTAATGATAAATTTTTATCACTAAAGTATTCGGTTTCGGAACGTACCTCACTTGATGTCTTAGCCATAAGACACTTCTCTTCTTTTGTGGTTTCTTTCTCGTCTTCTTCACTGTCACTCCATGCTCCTCCAATGAACGTCTTTTGGTTTTGCTCTTTTGACATCATAGGGCATCTTCCAATGAGATGATTTGGATCACCGCATTTGAAACACTTTCTCTCGCTCTTGCTACCTTTGTCGTCTTTGTTTCTTTGGAGTGTTTTCCTTTCGTCATGTGGTTGTCTAACGAATCTTCCTCGTCTTTTGAAAAACTTCTTGAAATCTCTTACGGCCATGGCATATTCTTCATCATCACTTTCGGAGGTTGAGCTATCCTCGTCACTTGATGCTTTCCTAGCTTTCAACGCGATTGACTTGCTTTGCTCTTTCTTTCCTTTGACCATCTCGAAGTCTTTCTTGATTATTGCTTCGTAGACTTTCAAGTTGCCAATCAACTCGTCAAGTTGAAGAGTTGACAAGTTCTTTGATTCTTCAATCGCCGTAACTTTAGCCCGCCACTTTGGATGAAGAGCCCTAAGAAATTTCCTGACAAAATTCTTACTAGAAAAACTCTCATCAAGTGCCTTTAAACTTGTGATGATTGTGTTAAACCTAGCAAATGCATTATCAATTGATTCCTCTTCCAGAATCGTGAATTGTTCATATTGTTGAACAAGAAGATCTATTTTATTATCTTTGACTTGACTATTACCTTGGTGAGTTATTAGTAAAGAGTTCCAAATTTCTTTTGCGGTTTCGCACATAAAGATTCTTTCATATTCTTTACGTGGTAGCGCATTATAAATAACCATTTTAGCCTCATTATTTTTAGAAAGTTTTCTTTTTAAATAATCACTTTGTTTTTCAAAAGGTACAATTTCATCATTTTTAGTTTCAAGATTATGTTGAATAGGTAAAAAATCACCATTAGTAATAACATGCCAAAGATCTAGATCTTTTGACTTCACATAAGTTTCGAATCGATTTTTCCAATATAAAAATCCATCACTTTCAAATAGTGGTGGTCTTTGCATAGATTGCCCTTCTAAATATTTTTCAGATTCCATAGATCGTTTCAGGTTTTAAAATATAGTTAATTTTAAAAATCTTGTTTGACGTGGCTCTTGATACCAATTGTGGAAAACTAGAAGGGGGGTTGAATAGTTTTACGTCTTTTTGATTTTTGAAAACTTTTGTTTACTTTTTAAAACTTCGATTCTATCTTATGTGAATTCAACTCTTGATCAATATGAACATATATAAGCAAATATAGATAAGTAATGCAAGTAAGGTAAATATAATGAAATAAGAGAGAGAGAGAGATGGAAAGATCAAACCACAACACGGAGATTTATAGTGGTTCGGCTACAAGGACACCTTCCTTGCCCTACTCCACTCCTCGAGTCACCTACTCGAGAGTTTTCTTCACTATGTCAACAAACTCCCTTATGGCGGAGAAACCTTACACAACTTTAGCTTACACCGGCTTAACGACACAAAGCTAGATGTCGAGTCCTAATCGTAGCTAGAACCAATCTCACAACTTATACACAACTTCTACACGACTTTATCACGACTTCTTCACGACTTCTTCACAACGGCTTCACGACTTCTTCACGACTGCTTCACGACTACTTCTTCACAACTACTTATTCACAACTACTTCACAACAAATTTACAACACTACTACGTAGTTACACTTAGATCTACTTATCACAACTACACAACACTTTACACAACAACACAATTGAATGAGGTAAGTAATAACACTTCTTCACTAGTTGAAGTAGAGTTCTTCTTTTTCACTTTTGGTGGTGGAAGTTTGGATCACTTAGAAACCAATGCTTAAGAAAATATGATCAAAGGATTTACAATGTTTAGAATGAATTTAGAACAGAAAGTTTTAGTGTGCAAAAGGTGAATAAAAGTCCAGGAGAAGACTGGTATTTATAGGAGAAAAATTGGACAGCTGGAAGTCTACTGGAGCGGGGGCGGTCCCCTTAATAATTAAGGGGGCCGCCTAGTAAAATTAAGGGGGCCGCCCCTTCTGTCCGTTGGCCAATTTTGTCCTTTTGTGGGGAAGGTTTTTCTGGAACATTTTAACTGATTTTGGTTAAAAATTTGAATTCATATTTTTATAAAAGATTAAACATTTTTATTTAATGCCAAAAATGTTTTTCAAAAATATATAAAATATTTTTGATGTTTTATAAAAAATCTAGTTATTAAGAAAATGTTCCTTTGATCATATAATGCATTAAGCATTAGTTCATTCATACCTTAAGTGATTAGAGTTGTAGAAATAGATATTTACAACTAAATACTTGTTTACGTCATAATTTTCCGATTAATGATTTTACATTTTGTGATTATCAAAACGTAGAGATATCGAAAAATATTAATAACGTGTTTAGGCATTATTTATATCAACATGTTGGAAGGCTCTTATATTCCTCGTTATTTGGTCACATGAAATCATACATAAAATAACAACTATACGCTTCCTATATGATTGTTGTGTCGTATGTATATGGGATTGTTTTGTGTCGTTTTGTCTGCCCCTAGTCGACCTAATGCTTAACCCAAACAAACCCTAGGAATGTCTTTAATAATCATTGAATGAGGCGTACAATCTGAGAACCCCTAGGCCTATGACAGATCGCGAGGGCTGTGGGAGTTTATGTGTGTATCGAGAGTATGGTTTTGGTATGATAACATGGCTTGTTGTGTGATGTATGCATTTTGTTGACGAGCATGTCGGGTTGTGTCTCGTTAAGTACATGGGTTGGGTTACATTGGTACATATTTCACCTATCGTCACACTGGAAATGCGTGACTATATGCATATAGTCACACACGTTTTTATTCTGGTACATTTAGTCACACAAAAAAGCGACTGTGTGGCTGTTCAAAAAACAACATGTGTGACTAAATCCCATTTTTGTACTAGTGTTAGCCACCTATGTTTGGAGTCGTGGTTGTTTTTGCATGCATGGGTGAGTATCGCAACGCATGGGTCTTATATGTGTCGATCATGTCATGTTGTGGGTGTGTGTTAGTATCGATCTATAAAGGTTCGTAACACATAACATATATAAACCTAACAAGAAACTGAGAACAAGTGGTGTAGGGTGCGAGTCGATTTCGGTTATATTATGAAATATGGTCATACGAAGAAATGAATTGCATGCATGGAGTCTCATTTTGGTTAATTCTAAAGTATGATTAATGTGAGGAAGGATATAAATAGTACAAGTTGGTCTAGTTAGGACCTTGATACTCATCACAAGTTTTCATATAAATAATATACAAGGTTTAGAGGTTGATAATGCATGAACATAATGATATATATAGGCCTATGTTTGCATGATTTTCATATGCATGAAACACAAATTAATGTGATGACTTTTATACGCATGGTTATACTTAACAAAATAATACTCGTTCAAAGATGTGATCATTTTAAGTTCACGAATATTAAATATGCATGCATGTTATAATAGATCGATACATGTTATCAGTAAACTATATTTTTGAGAAAAATGATCATATGCATATGCATGGGTCGATCATGTCCTGTTATTGTCTTGTGTGTCGAGTATTGTTTTGTCTTGTGTTGGCAATTGGTGTGTAGGGTCGATCTATAAATGGTGCGATATGCTGGATATATATAAAAGAAACTTGGGTCGATTATTTGTCCATCGTTATAAATATTCATGCACGAAAAGATTAGTTAAAAAGAATAAGGTTTGCGGTTTGAAACTTATCTCGTTAATTGGTGGTTCTCTCATTTTTGTGTATCGTTATACACTTGTGTTTTGGTCTCGCATTGTGTCCTTTTAATCGTATAAATATAAGTGAGTCTCGGTATGGTTTACTTCAAGAAGTGGTCTCGTGATTTTTGTTAGAGAATAATACCAAGGGTGCGTTGTGTGTTTAGTTCCGAAATTGAGTTAGGGTTTCATTAATAATCATTATCCGGGATACACTTAAAACCTATGTTATGAATACCTAAGATAAAACCTAAATTCACATGTGAGGCCCTAAACGCATTAATAACTACAAGTATTAAACGTGAAATCAGTTATGGCATGAAATGGACTCTTAAATAATAAATGAAAATGACTATTAATTCAGGAAGACCATTTGAAGAGGGAGTAGCTTGTGTTTCTTTGTGTTTTCTTTCCTCCACTTCAATGCGGTTAAGGTACATATATTCTATCCTTTATCAGTAAGGATTTCCTCATGACTCATTTCGTTATGATATGGTTCAATTCGTTCGTGACTTCAATATTCACATTTGAATCCTTTGATACTTTATAATGCATTAGATATTATGACTTGTATGAAAAACCTTTTTGAATATATATCTGGATGATGGTTTTGGGAAATACTATTTTTTCTAAATGATTTCTATGACTACGAGGTAACACCACTATTTATATGAAGGCTTAATGACTCTTATGAAAACGGTTTTTAAAAGAATACTTTCATGAAAACAACATTTAAATGATTTTCACAATTACATAATCTGGTTGTACTCTATCCTTAAGGATTCTCATGACTCATTGATTTCCTGATATTTGTTAATTGTTATGGTTTGATACATATTTGTTTAGTTATTCGTTTGAATATCCGTTTCATGCTATATTCATTTCATATAGCTATTATCTTAGTTGGACAATTTATAATTGTCCCTCATCATTATATTGTATGTTCTTTGCCTATTATGTTGCCCATATTTGTAGCCAGTCATGGGGAGTCCATGGCCTTGCCATTGATGCACCAATGGTATTGACACTATCTGTAGAGGTGGGTTTTTGTCCACACCTTCCCATTTGTTTATATAGTTGTATATATAGCGCACCTGGCCCGTGTTTATTATATGTATGTTTAGTCTAGAACTGGCATATGTGTCTCTGTTTTGAAGGGAGCGTATGGATGCATCATAGGTACTTAGTTCAGTTTAGATATATATACTTGTGAATGGACATGAGTGTGTGCAATACACCCCATTTCACTATTTGGTACATTGAGCTAGCTACTCCATGTACAATTAGTTATATGATTTTTTGGGCATTTCCTTTGATATTGATATCCACTTTATGTTCATTATTATGCTTTGATTCCTTTGATATGTTCCATATTCCATTTGACATCTTGTTTAGCAGGCTCTCTTAGATTTATTCGCTTATTCATTTCGTATACGCTTATTACCTTTCATTTGTTTATATCTGTTCACTGAGCGTTAGCTCAGCCGCATTTTCTTTTCTCTACGGCAGGTTATAAGCGGGATGCTGGGCATGAGTGTTAAGAGTAGGAGCTAGAAGACCTACCCATGATTAGTTTCCCCATTGTTAGATAATAATTATGCTTTGGATATGTATTTCTTTTTAGGCTATTGTTTGGATTATATTTTGGAAGTCTTTGTAATTCTTTACTTAGTATTTTAATAAGAAGTCTTCCGCTTGTGTTTATATGTTCTGATTGACACCATAATGTTACACTTAGGCCCTTTTCGGGTTGGGGTGTGACATTGCCAGTCCATTGTCATTTTGGATGCCCCACTTAACCTATTGTAGCTTTATTACAAGTGTACTATCATTATTATGAGTTTAAATGAAGTTTTAATGTTGTGTAAATAATAAGACCTCTTATGGAAAACCACTCTAGCCATTAAGCGTGCAAAAGCCATGGGGCTCGGCTTCTATGTTGCAGCCCATTGAGCTCACTTAACCCTTGGTTTGACAATATAGTAGAAACCCGCAAGATTTCAATAAAATCAAGAAAATATAGTTTATGACCAAACGAAAAGAATGTTTCTCTGAATTAGAGAAACAAAATGGATGGGTTGGGTAACGGCTCAAAATGGGTTCGGTCCAAAAAGTGTATTTTTAGCATATGCCGAGCTGACCCTAAACACTTTTTGTCCAAATTCCTTAATTTGTGCTCGTATAAAATAACCATTGTGTCAATTATGAATACAAAATTTCTATAGCTTCAGTAATAATCAAATTTGTTTATTAAAGAGGCTTTCTGCATTCTAGGTACACTTTAGGCAACTTTGGTTAAAAATCCCAGGATTCATATTTTTGTTCACGCCAGTTTTTGGACGTTTCATGCCACTTGTGTTGAATGGTGACACATCCTGCAAATAAAAGAATAATAACCAGGACATGGATAAGAAAAATGTGCAACAAGATAACTTTATAGTGAAGAGGTTCACAGTAAGTTTATTAGTAAACATTTGACTTTTTGAGGTCAATAGACTACTTTTCAGAAAATCATCACCAAAACTGAAGCAAAAGGCCATTTGAATTTCAAAAGTCAAAGTACATAAACTGATCCATATGCTTATACTAGTGTTTGTGCTTTTAGTTTTAATGTGAACAAACAACTCAAAAGTACGATAACTAGAATAAAGGTGTCAAAAGAACAATATAAAAGAAACTTGTGATATTTGTCACAAGTTTGACGTTTTTAACAGTCAAATGCTGCAACTAGTAAAGAGTGAAAACAATAATCTATAAGTAACATACCACTGGTTTGAGAAGCTCATCGATTATCTCCTGCGCTTGCCTCAGCCTTAAATCAACAATGCTTGGTGGTAAATCAGCCTCGATTAAGATGTGAAGTTGCTCATTTAGATGTTCATAACCCGGTATTCCCCTTAGCTAATCTTCCTTTAATTGCATATAATATGTAATCCAAAATTAGATTCAAAAACCACATGAAATCAGATTTAATGAAATCAATTTAAGTCCTTGAGCTTCTGAACGAGGTTACTTGTAGCATCGGATTCAGCCAAAGGCATTCTTTATCTTCATGCTGAACCCAACCTATCAAAACAAGCAACATTCTCATCGACTCCAAACTCACTGCCATAGTTGCTGATTTTGGACTCTCAAGGCTTGCACCACTTTTGGGTAACTATGGAGTTGGTCCTAACTATGTATCAACCGTTCTTAGGGAAACACCCGTAAGTCTTTTTCCATCTTACTTGCTAGCTGAGTGACCTTGGTGTATGGAGCGACCTTGTTGCTTTCTGTGACTTAGGACAGAAGCTAGCTAGAAGAAGTATAAAAATGTGCGGGCTAGGTAATGGGTCGAAGTGGGTAATTTTTGGTAGAGGGTCAAGACGGCCTTTATGCAATCACTTGTGTAGTTTTCTCGACATCATTCTTTTAATGAGCTTCATATCTTATTGCAGGGTTACCTTGATCCAGAGTACTTAATGACCCCATAAGCTCACAGACAAGAGTGACGTTTATAGCCTGGGAGTTGTACTTTTAGAGATCTTGACATGGGAAAAATATCGTACGTGAGGTAACCTTTACTTCTTTTCTTTACCTTAACATTATCCATATCACTGACCATCAAATGGGTAACTTTTTGGGTATAGGATGGGTTGACCCGATACACGTTTTCGTCTAAAAAAATATTATTTTATGTTTGTAAGTAGCTATTCTCATATATGATTAGAAATATGTTCTATGTTTTACGCATACAAAATACTCTTTGGGCGACTTTCCACATGTTAAAGTTAAAACATAAGCAATTAGTTAAAAAGTCAACCTCTAAATGTCCTGGATTAAATATAAAATTATTGGAACAAAAAAATGTTTTTGTTGAGGTGAAAATAGCTAATCAAGCATGAACAACGTTTTCGATCATTGATAACACAATGGTTTCATACCCATCCGAATGTATTGAAATATTTGTATCTTTAGCTCTTTCGTGTTGCAATGATAAGCCGGACAAAACGCCATCAATGTTAGATGTTGTCCGGGAGCTTGAACAGATTCTTGAAAAGATGCTACAAACAAGTGCTAACTTTTCCGAGCCTGAGTCAAGGTCTTTTGTGGAATCATCATCGAATTCTTCACTTTTTATCATGTGAAATGTGACAGGAAGTTGTGTATCCTCGATGATACATTAAGAAATTTTGCATGAACATAACTACGCAGATTTGTATATTTGTATATGCGAAAGAAACAACAAAGTTTTATTATTATTATTATTATTATTATTATTATTATTATTATTATTATTATTATTATTATTATTATTATTATTATTATTATTATTATTATTATTATTATAATAGAGTCAAATGTAAATACGTAGTTTTTCTTCTTTTTGATGAATAAACTTTGTAACATATGAAGCTTGAATTAGCTTTTGTCCATTGACAATTACACTTACAAGAATTCTCTTATTTTAACATTCTCATTGCATTATGTATCTTTAGCTATTTGGTGTTGCAATGATAAGCCGTACAAAACGCCATCAATTGTAACACCCCCTAAATTTCAACTTAATAGCGGAAGACTAATAGGGGTATTACTTAGAGGATCACAGTCATAATCATAGAAAACGATTCAAAAGAGGCGTTTTAAAAGTTATTATCATTCATTTAATAATTCAACTACAACAAAATGAAGTTAAGGCAACACCAATAAAGTGTTGTATTATGCCATTAAAATGTTGCATTACGCATAATGCGACACTTTTCCAAGTGCTGCGTTATGTAACGTTGCCTTAGGTATATGCAACACTTATATTGGATTATGCAACATTTTTTGAAAGTGTTGCCCATGTTTAGCAATTGCAATACTTCAATGTGCAACACTTTTAAAATAAAGTGCAACAGTTTTTACACTCAAGTGCAACACTTATACACACATGTGCAACACTCTTGGATTCAATAACAACACTTTTCCCATTGATGTGCAACACTTCTTCATTTGGAACCACTAAGCATACAACACTTTAATGCATCAAGTGCAACACTTTCTGCTGTTTTATCATATTAGTGCAACACTTTTTCTAATGATTAGTAGCACTTTTATTTCATGCAACACCCAAATATTGAATATTTATAACACACAAAATTTTTCAGCTAAGTCTAATGTATAAATTGACATTTTCATTCCACAATAGAATAATTAAATACAACAGAAAATATGATATTGTACTTAATCAAGTTATTCAATGTAAAATAGCTAACATACGTAATCTTAGAAAGAAAAGTTAACTAAAAAATTCCAGAAATCGTGACATCTCCTTTAAAGCTCTCCACGTTGAGGTTTTTTTTTTTTTTTTTTTTTTGGTAAAGTACATCAAAGCAATGTAGCCTGCGATACACGAAAACGATTAAGATTAGTTTTTTTCTACATAGCTTGAAATTAAAAGTATAGCTACCATTAGTAAAATAGTTACCTTGTATATTTAACTAGCTTCATAACACGCTGAATGAGCGGGCTAGCTTCATAATATTACTTGACGAATTATAAACTTATCTCTGAAACTATCTGTCAATCCAAATGCTGTTAAGTAAATAAAGATACCAACTTTCATGAGAACACAAAGAAACCAAAAATCCATATCAATTTTGTAGATCAATAGTGTGCACATTGATTGAAAACTCATTGTGCATCTATAGTTCTTGTAAAAATAGTTACTATCACCTCAAAATTTTGCTCATCACAATAATTTCGGAAGACGACGCAGACATTCTTCACTCATTGTGCACCTATGCTGTAACCAAGATCAATAAACACATTATAGTGTTTTGAGAGTCTACCATTTTAGTGTCTTCAAGACACATTACGTTTCAGATAGAGTACCTCTTCAAACTCACCAGGCATTTCAAAAGAGCAGGAGCAGGGCCGTCAATCTGTTTTAATAAGTAGGAAAACTGTTCAGTTAATTACTATGATTATATAAATGGTATACTATTAATCATGAATAGATAAAAGAAACTTTGGTATTAACTATAGAGATTTTATTGAAGAACTGACCCATGGTTAGCCACTTAACCTGTATTGTGTTCGTAAAAAAACATAATCTTCACTGAAATGTTAAATCTTTAGACAAAAAGTGGTTTGGGTCAACATGACCCATTGATATAAGTTACAAACTATCCGAGTTCATCCATTACCCAACGTTTCCATTTTGCGACCTCTTCTCATGATCTAGTTTCTACACAGGACGGTTCACTTATTTCCTTTATTTTTCCTACAACATATTTATATACTGAGTTTGAGAACATACACTTCAAATACTCCATTTCTACCAGTCGTCTAAAGCACTCCACCACATCCCAGTACCTGCATTATTGATTAAAGCTACTGGCAGCTTAAAGCTATTATACATGACTTAAAAGTGTAACATAGTTTATACTTACATACAGTAAGAACAAGTAAATTACCATTTTCTTTTGTGCTACTGATCAGCTTGTATTTGGCTGTGTAGACATCGACATATGTTATGGCAGCACTGGTTAATTCTGAACGGAGCTTGATAACTCGAGCCTTGAGCTGCTTGTTGAATTCTATGGCCATATTATTTTGATACTTGATGCACCCGTACTGATCAAGATAACCAGGTTTTGGGTTTTTCACATAAAATGTTGCTACAGGCAAGCACCCGACTGGTCCTGTGTTATGAATCCAAAACGACTTCGCCCCTTACTGATACAGTTTCTGCCAACATTAAATGTTAGTTAAGGCAGGATAGGCGAGTCAGATGGTCTTTGTTATATCTGACATTTTGTCCATTTTTTAGTATTTGTATGAATGTTTAATGCAACACAAAAGTCGATTTTCAATTAAACCATTTAAGATGTTTTACGCCTTGAACATAGACCCTTGTTGACTTTCAACTCAATTGACCCGCTAATTCAACCCATTCCCCTTGCAGCTGTTTTCTTATTTGAGCCATTGGAGATAAAAACACAATCCAAATGGACTAATTCATTAGTTAATGGGTCAAAAATTGCCACCAATATATGATCATGGATCTTTACCTGAAAGGAATTGGCAAACTCATTGATAATGTCAGGTATCGCTGCACGTAGTTGCTGTTTGTTAAGTGTTCGAAACCCAACAGAAAGGTCATTTTGTCCGATATCCATTGTAATCAAGACCTTTGAGAAGTCAGCAGGCCTCTGGAGCTGGCTTACATCGGCTGCTGGATGACGTGAACTCCATAGATCAATTATCCGAGCTTTAAACTGAGTGAACTGAATGGTCTGCATATTGAGAGAGAACGGGCTGATGCCAGCCACATATATGGATTCAGTCGGGTTACGAATTGTTGATCCTCCTGTTGCAAAATTGGCACCATGGCGATAGTCTGTGTTGATTGTGTCCAGGTATGCACTTACGTAAGGTAGCCCAATGTACTCAACTTCAACAACACCAGAGAGTTCACTCAAGTAAGGTTTTATGCTACATTTGATTTGAATTGCCTATATCTACCGAGTTTGATAAACATAGCTCATACATAGGGGTATGCTTATGAAGTTAAGGTTATTGTTAACATACGATATACTTATGCAGTGGTGGACAAAAGTTGGTGCATTTCATCAAATCTAAACAAAAGTGGTAACTTAAAATTTTCGGACAAGGTGCATTTTAGAAATAAAAACAGGATATCTAACTAAATTTTGCATTATGTGTGAAAATGCATTTGGTTCACGAGGTTATCTTACGCAAATTCCAACTTTAAGAACATAGTTATGTTTATCGAAAACCCATAGTTAAATACACCTCCTGATAAAATTATACTATTAGTCATACTCCTAAGTCTACTTAGATTACAAAATTAGTTAAACAACGAAAAAACGTAAACGTTAGAAAAGTGAAGTAGTGATACCAAGGAAGTCAAACAGAAGTCCGCCATCACTAAGCCTCCCAACAGGCTTCTTAAAATAAGTCATACCATAAGGTGACTTAACCGGCTCGAAAGCCGCAGATATCCCTCCAGTATCCGAATTCGAGTCTCCAAAGTTGTAAACACCCGCATAACTACACCTTTCCTTAGCATCATCCCCCATTGCAAAATGCACACATATGAACGTAGCCAAAACCAAAATGACAACAAGTTTGCTAGATGCTTTCATTTGGATTTTCTTGTTGTGAATAGTGTATGTTTAGGAATGAGTATATGAGTGGATGATGAAGGCGGTTTGTGGAGTTCTATATGAGTAAAGACGCTTAAAATGTGGGTAGCGTTGGGAGTATAACTCCTAATAACTCCAAGATAACCTTATATACATCCATTGGCTATATAATTAGCAATCAAACAAAATAATATAGTAATATGCAAACAATAGAAGAAGAAGCAGTTTGGTTACCTTGATAAAGGGCTCGAGAGTTGAGCGAACATGGCTGCAAAACCGATTGTGGAGTAACAAATTTGGTGACGAAATATTGAGGTGTGACAGAGTGGCTAGAGATTAACGAAGGAACGAGAGACTGGAGAAAGGAGATAGGATCGATGGAGGATGGTAGGAGGGATTGAAATTTTCATTATTGAGTGACAAAGAGGGAAAACTGATTTTGGGAAAAATAATTTTGGAAGGGGCGGGAGAACCTAATTTCATTTTGGAGGAGTGGAGGGCAGTTCAAATTTTTATTCAAAAATTAGATACAAGAATTACAACACTTTTGATAAAGGTTGCATTACATCTACAAATGCAACACTTATTTTGCAAATGTTGCTTAAAGTTTAATGTCCTCTAAAATGCAACAATTTTATAAAGTGTTGCTTATAAATTGTTGCATTAGCCACATTTTGTTGTAGTGTACAAAAGGAATTCCATATTTTAGCATCTCACAAAAGATATAATAGTTTAAAATGAATGATAGAGTTTACTTGACACCAAAACCAACAGTTTATTGCCCACTCCGTTGCTCAAATGCTCCATCAATTACCTAAGATAAACATGCTAAAAGTCAACAAAATTGTTGAGTGAACCCATAGCATTTATATATAATAATCAGTTGAACACAAGTCTCAATTTGTATAATTGTATAGAAACACAATTATAGTAGAAATAGTAATATTGCAGTTCAGTATATTGCCCTAAGTCTCATGACACTCAAATGTTAATGTGTGTGATATCATAGAAATGATATAAATAATATACATCATAAAATGGTGTAAGTATGATACCCTCGTGTAGGAATTTGCCATCTTCCAATTGTTTGCTCAAATAAAGTGCATTTGGTCACCATTCCGGCTAACTCAAATGGGGCGTCAACTGCCAATAGATCTATTCACTATATTCGCGTTCACTCGCAAGTGATTAATGGTTCATGATATGAGGGACTTTTGGAAATAGCGGTAACTTAGGCAATATCAATCAGGTATAGCATACAGAAAATACTTGTGTTCAGGTTTGTAGCATGTATCTCCTCATGAGTTTAAAATACATATACAAGTGGGACTATGAGCTCACCTCAGCTGTAGTAGACAAAGTAAAGTGACGTCAAATGTGATATGGGAATGGCTCCAACACACGACCTGAATAATATGAAAGTCTGAGGTTTCGATAGTTTAAGCTTGACTTAACGCGAATAATGATTATAGAAATAGTATTGGATAATGAAATTGATTGTGGCAAAGATGACTTGTACGCTTAAAATGCTTAAAGTTCAGAAATAATATTACATGTAATATTAAATTGTTTTTATGTATATTGTATCCGTAGATATCATCTCTTCAAAAGTTAGTGGATGATAAGTTGTGTTATTAGTTAAAAAGCTTCGTTATATATATTCATATATGTAACGTCATTTCAGTAATTTTTACACAATGAATAAATATTTTCATAGGATATAAATTTATAAAACGTTAGGGTGAATATATAAAAATACAGTTACTGAATCAACCTTCAAGTTATATGAAATTTATACTTTTAACCCTAACGGTAAAACCTTTACATTTTTAGTCCTAAGTTATAATATATTTGCATTTTAGGTTTATACTATTCTAATATAACATTTTAACACTCATGGTTTCCAAATATTCCTTTTCTACCCGTAAATTACCAAAATGACAGTTTTGACACTAACTCATAGGAAAGTTACACTTTTAACCCATTTTGCATAACTTTTGCATTTTTAGTCCAAAAATCACAATTTTTAGAGTTTATCATTTCCGTTTACTAAATAAGTTTCTAACAGCTTATTAAAGTTCATATAATAGCTTATTTCGTGAAAATAGCTTATTGTCGAGTTATTGGGCCTTAAGGTCCATTAGCAGCCCGTTAACAATTTAAAAGGGTCCATTAGTTCGAAATCGATTGGGCTTGAATGTGGGCTTAAAATGGATCATATTCAACTTAACAAAACTGCTTTTAAACTGCTTATCGTATAACTGCTTATTGAGGTTATTGGGCTTTTAAAGCCCACTCGGTAATGTTTAAGGTTTTAAGAAAACGTTCAAGGGCACTTAGCTTATAGGTCTGAAAAGGTAATACGTAAGCTCATCTAGGTAGCTTATTAGCACAGCTTATTTGTTTAGCTTATTGAGAAGTGGGCTGGGTCGTTAGCCTGATATGGTACATGTCCAAAAATGATTTTACGGTCTGTTTTCTAAGTGACATCACCAAGTGGTCCAGTTTTTATATTATGGTACGATGGTCAACATGGTTATAAAACAAGTCTCAAAAACTTAGTAAACGTTGATATAGGTCCTTAATGGTTATACTACTTCATGCATGGCCACACAAGGAATGAATATGCCATATTATATACGAAGGTGATTAACAAGAGTACAAAATATATGGTGAAAGCTAGGAAGGGTACGATGGAAGTTTAACGTGCAAAATAGTATAAGTAAATATGTGCACATATGGAACAAGGATTGAGCGACTTACTACACCAACAAAGGGTGGGGAGGACACCAAATATGGACTGGGGATTCAAAGTGTAACACGTACCTCGTCCAACGACCCAAAAAACGTGTCGAGATCAATGCCTAGTGAGTTGGAAGATGGAACAAACCCTTGGAAAGCTGGTCCTTTGCTTCTCGTATGCACCACAGTAGGGAAATACTTGGGATATTTTTGATAGTGAAGGATTGTGAGTGTACGTATGAAATGTATGCATGGTACTACTTATAATTCTTTCTTTAAACACAACATGGGTTGATGTGATATCGAAGGGATTAGGATAAGGAGTTTGGGAAAACCAAGAGCTAGGCCTAGGGTACTTGAGTGAGTTTGAAACTAGTTTAAGAGAGTCACAAATGTGAAGGGATTGGTTTTAGTGAGAATAAGAAGGCAAGTGGCTTGGTTTTGGTGTACTCGACATTCTATGTGTCCAACCGACATTAATATGTGACCAATTCATTTAGTAAACATGTGTTGAGACTTATAAAACCCTCTTGGCTAAGTAACGAGACCATGACCTAGGAAAATATAAGTTTTAGTGATTTTGGTTAAGTTTGTACAATGGTCGAACCTAGCTCAGCTTTGGGGTTCGTTTTCCTATTAAACGATCGTACCAAATTTATATTTTTGTCATTCCTGAATCCATGTTATAAGGTGAATCGATCCATGTATTTTGTGGCATGACTTGTATATTGAAATATCAAATAAACGAGGCCAAGTTATGGCGTGTTAAACCGGTTAGAACTAAAAGAATAAGGACTAATGGGCTTAATATTAATGGGCTTGGTTTTAGTCTTTTGGGCTTAATAATAAATAACAAAGGTCCGGTTTGGATTTCTCGATTTAGAATATCGTGGTACGTGTGTGAGCTCATTCCAAAGTAATGTGAATCACGTATCAACGTTCTGATTCATTGTAGCATAATAGAAACAAAAAAATAAACTTTGCTTGTAAAAATGGTTAGGTGAACTGTAATGATAGATTACTTCTTGATTAACATTTAAAAATGACTGGGAAATTTTACGGGATGCTACAGTACCTACCCGTCAAACAGAATTCCGTCCCGGAATTTAAGTCTAAGGTGGTTGTCAGGGTTGTCTAGGGAAATAAGTGTGGGTACTTGGCGCGAATTTGGTCTTCATGCTCCCAAGTATATTCTGGTCCTCGTTTAGAGTTCCATCTAACCTTGACAATGGGGATACGGTTTTGCTTCAATTGTTTTACCTCCCTGTCTATAATTTCCACCGGTTCTTCTGTGAAGATGAGTTTGTCGTCATGTCGGATCTCTTTTAGTGGGATGAAAAGGGACTCATCTGATAGGCATTTCTTTATGTTTGACATGTGGAATGTATTATGCACTCTGCTGAGTTCCTTTGGGAGCTCAAGTTTATATGCCACTGGACCAATCCTTTCCAGGATTTTGAATGGTCCAATGTACCTAGGGTTTAACTTTCCACACTTTCTGAAGCGTACCATTCCTTTCTAGGGGGATACTTTTAACATGACTCTATCTTCAACCTGGAATTCCATCAGTTTTTGCCTCACATCGGCATAACTCTTTTGTCTGTCTCTCGCAGCTTGTAGTTGTTGCCTAATTTTGAATATCTTTTCAGTTGTTTCATGAATAAGTTCAGGTCCTATGAGTTGTACATCTCCCACTTCATTCCAACAAACAGGTGATCTGCACTTTCGGCCATAAAGTGCTTCAAACGGCGCCGCCTTGATACTAGCGTGATAGCTATTGTTGTAGGAGAAATCTACCAACGACAAGTGTTTATCCCAACCTTTTCTGAAGTCAATTACACACGCCCGATACATGTCCTCTAGGGTTTGAATGGTCCTTTCGCTTTGCCCATTAGTCTGAGGGTGATATGTAGTGCTCATATCTAAGTGGGTACCCAGGGCTTTCTGCAGGTCTGCCAAAACCTAGATGTGAATCGGCTATCTCTATCCGAGATAATGAAGATTGGCACTCCATGTCGGGACACTATTTCCTTCAAATACAACTGTGCGAGAGTACTCATCTCGTCAGTTTCCCTGATCGGTAGGAAATGAGCGGACTTGGTGAGACGATCAATGATGACCCAGATGGTGTCCAATCCGGTTGATGTCCTTGGTAATTTGGTGATAAAGTCCATAGTAATCCGTTCCCATTTCCATACTGGGAGTTCGGCCTTTACCCTTGAGCAGGTCAAACATTTCGCGACATACTCGGCGATGTCGGCCTTCATGTTTGGCCACCAATAGAGTTTCTTGAGATCCTGATACATCTTGTCAGAACCCGGGTGAATGGAGTATTTGGATTTGTGGGATTCATGCATAATGAGGTCACGTATACCTCCGCAAAGTGGGACCCAACTTCTTTCCTTGAAACAAAGCATTCCGTCTGATCTTTTCACAAAACCATTCTCATTTTCTGGCATACCGTAGATTCTTTCACTGGGTCTGTTCTCCTCCCTGAGAGCTTCAGATTGAGCTTTGAGGATCTGTGATGGAAGGGGTGAACAAATGGTCATTCCCAAAGATCAGACTCTGAGAGGTTTAATTCGCTCCTTCCTGCTCAAGGCATCTGCCACAACATTTGCCTTCCCTGGGTGATAGTGAATTTCACAATCATAGTCATTGAGCAACTCTAACCATCGACGCTGTCTCATGTTCAACTCCTTTTGATCCAGAATGTGTTGAAGACTTTTGTGATCGGTGAATACCGTGCACTTGGTGCCGTATAGGTAATGTCTCCATATCTTAAGAGCAAAGACTATTGCTCCTAATTCTAGATCATGAGTTGTATAGTTCTCTTCATTGTTTTTGAGTTGTCGAGAAGCATAGGCTATTACTTTGTTCCTTTGCATCAGTTCTGCGCCTGAGCCGTGGTGTGATGCATCATAAATTCATAATACACTACGAAGTCTTCACTTCCTTCGGGTAGCGCTAAGATTGGTGCTTCACAAAGTTTTTGTTTCAAGAGTTGGAAAGCTGACTCTTGTTTTTCTTCCCATTTATATTTCTTGTTCTTCTGGGTCAGTTCTGTCAAAGGATTGGCAATTTTTGAGAAATCTTCTATAAATCTTCTGTAATAACCGGAAAGACCTAAAAATTGGCGTATCTCTGTTAGGTTTGTAAGAGATGCCCAATCTTTAACTGCCTCGATCTTGGCAGGGTCTACATGGATACCTTGACTGTTGATAACATGCCCAAGAAATTATACAGTTTGAATCCAAAAGTCACATTTGGAGAACTTAGCATACAATTTTTTCCTTTTTGAGTAACTCTAAGATTGTTCTCAAATGTTCAGCATGTTCTTCCTTGCTGCGGGAGTAGATTAGAATATCATCTATGAACACGATTACGAATTTGTCAAAGTATGGTTTGCATACTTGGTTCATTAAGTCCATAAATATTGCAGGTGCATTGGTTAGACCAAATGGCATCACCAGAAATTCGTAATGTCCGTACCACGTTCTGAAAGTTGTTTTGGGAATGTCTTCTTCTCGGACTCTCAGCTGATGATATCCTGACCTTAGATCAATTTTCGAGTAGACACTCGATCCTTGTAACTGATCAAACAAATCATCGATCATGGTTAATGAATATCGATTTTTCATGGTGAGTTTGTTCAACTCTCTATAATCAATACACATTCGGAACGATCCGTCTTTCTTCTTGACGAATAAGACCGGGGCTCCCCAAGGTGATGAACTCGGTTGGATGAATCCCTTATCTGATAGCTCTTTCAATTGCTCAGATAGCCCCTTCATTTCAGACGGTGCCAACCTATAGGGTGCTCTCGCCACTGGTGCTGCCCCAGGCACTAAATCGATCTGAAATTCTACTTGACGGACGGGTAGAATACCAGGCAAATCTTCAGGGAACACTTCAGAAAAATCTTTGACAAATGGCACATCTTCAAGTCGCTTCTCTTTTTATTCATTTTCCGTCACTTGAACCAAGAACACATGGCATCCCTTATTCATATACTTCACCGTCTTGATATACGAGATAATGCTAAGTCGAGTTCTACTTTGATCGCCACGGACAATAAGAGTTTCACCATTTAGCGGAATGTGGATGACTTTTCTCGTCACAGATGATTCTAGCACGATGCTTGGACAACCAATCCATGCCAACGACGACGTCAAAACTACCAAGTTGAATAGGCATGAGGTCGACTTGAAAAGGTTTGTTTAGTAAGGTTATGGTGCAACCTCAAATTACCGTATTGGTGCCTATTATGTTCCCGTTAGCCATTTCAATTTCATAGGTAGTGTCTAGATTTATTGGAGCATTGTTAAGCAGAGAAGCAAATGAATTAGACACAAAGCTCTTATCGGCTCCGGAATCAAATAAAATTTTAGCATTTCGTTGGTTAAGTAAGAATGTACCCGTGACTACGCCAGGGTCCTGCGGTGCATTTCCGTCACCTAGTACATATGCTCTCCCACGAGCAGTGTTGTTCTGGTTGGCATTCTGACTCGGGCATCGACACCTGTAGTGCCCTTTCTCACCACACTCGTGGCATACTACTGTTACGGGTTGCAAATTTGCACCAGTGGCCCAACAGTCGCTAGTTTTGTGGCCTGTTCTTTGGCACTTTCCGCATTTGGCAATATAAGGCCCAGTATGATGCATTCTGCATCGGTTACACGGGGGTCGTCTTCTGGTATAACCACTTCTGTCAGCTGGTGCAGCAACATAAGCCCTGGCAGCTTCCTGCCTGCGATTTTGTTGGTGGTGATAGTTGTTGCGATTCTGCTGATAATTTTGGTTACAGTTGTTGTTGTTGTGCGAAGTGGTTCTTCTATCATCAAAATTTCGTTTATGATCATTATTTCCTGATGTAGAACCCCGTTTAATTTCTCGGTCCAGTAATCTTTGGGCAATGGTGATGGCTTCTTCAAGAGTCGGTGGCTTAGATGAGGTAACATTCCCCTCAATGCTTCGAGGCAGTCCCTCGATGTACTTTTCCAACATCTTTTCAAGATATGGCACCATGGTTGGGCACAGTGCAGCAAGTTCTTGGAACCTTCTCTTATAAGTTTTGATATCATTTCCCTTCACAACCAGATGGTGGAATTCCTCTTCTAACTTCTTAATTTTAGTACGTGGACAGTACTTCCTTAACATTTTCTGTTTAAACTCGACCCAGGTGATTTGATAAGCTTCCTCAATACCTATGGTTTGGCCAGTAGCATTCCACCATGACAGTGCATCCTCCAAGAGAGTCCCTGTGGCATAGGTGACTTTACAGTTGTCAGGACAACCGCTTCTAATGAAGACTGTTTTAGTACGCTCAAACCAATGAGCAAGTTCAGTCACTCCCTCTGTACCCTTAAAGTGAGTTGGATTGCAAATCATGAAGTCCTTGTAGGTACATTTGCGAGACGCAGTTGCCTCGCTTTCTCCCGTTGACCTGTTGATGCTACTCGAACGAGCTATTGCAGCCGCTTGGGTTTCGAGTGCTGCAGCAACGCTGTCGACTACCAATTTCTGGATAGCTTCTGGAGTCATGGCTGGTGTTGGTGTTGTAGTTTCTTTTCTTGTGCGAGCCATACTTCTAGTAACACCACAAGAAAAACACAGATTTAGAATTTACATGAAGACCATGTTAGAATAATTCTAGTAACAAGGTAATTGCATACAAGGCATAACAATACTGTCACAATGTGAAACCATAACTAACTGAGTCTATAAGAATTATAAAATCACGACATGTCTGGATACTATTGTACATGTATTTATAACAAATGATCAACTCTTGGTATAGGATTGCTAAGGAACAAACTGATTCATCATCTACAAAGGCTGAAGTTCAGCAACTTTCTCTACATTCATCAAGGTTTCTTCCGAAATTTTTCATTATTAAAAGCCTATGATTATAGCTCAGTTATAACATATAAAGAACCATAACAATCATAAATAACATCACGACATGTCTGAATACAATCACAACACACATGAATATAAGGAAACAACCATGGAAACATAAATCAACATCAATATATAGCAAATCCATAACCAACAACATAATATTAATAACTTGATCAGTTGTTTTACAAAACAAAACGATACAAGGTCTTTTATTAATGTCACATGTGGCAGGCTAAGATGCCTATAAACTACAACTGATGTAATATATGTCTAGATCCTGGATGTCTCGTCCATGCGTCCCTTAAGCTCTGTGATCTTATCCAAAAGTCCTTGTATCTATGTCCGCTGCCTGGCCTGTATGTCCTCAATGAGGCTCTCTAGGGTAGAGATCCTGTGGCGAGCTTGCAGAACCTCTTCTATCTGTCTATGTCTCTCCTGCTGAAAAATTGTCATCTGAGTGCGTGTCTCGACCATCTCTGTCTGTATCCTGGTCAGACCCTCCTGTAACTCCATCCTCTTTGTCACGAGGTCATGGATAGTATCCTCGACAGTCTCGATGCGGTTGAGAGACACCCCATCAGTGAAGCTCAGTAGAGTGTCTATCTGCTCCTCATGGCGCCCTAGTCGCGTCATGATAGTGGAGGGAGTGGGTGTACAGGCAGCTGCTGCCCTAGAGGTCTCCCCAGTCTCGAAGACTCAAGCTGGAGGAGTGAAGCCTGGAGGAAACAGCAAGGATGAGGAAGTATGGGAAGACGAATCATCAAAAGGCAAGGCTCGGGAAAGTGAATCACTAGGATATGATGTGTTGGCCAGGTTCTGAGGGGATAAGTCATCCTCAGGTGTCGACTCCTGACGATGAGGTGCAAATGGGTATCACTGAGTAAGTTAAAAAGATAGTCAGGTCTGACTGAAGAGGGGAGGGGGTGATGATAGTGGTGGTGGTATGGAGTGCTCAGGTGATGGAGGTGGTGTCAGCCTAATCATATCTAAGGGTGATGTCGGGGATAGAGGTGGTAATGGTGGTGGTATTATAGGGACCAATGGTACTCGTATCCTCTTACGGGCAGTGTGCATCCTGATGGGACCATTTGGGTGACTCCTAAATGGTCTCACGAAAGGCTCAGGCTCATAAGGCTGTAGAACTCTGACTCGCCTGCGCTGGATAACTGGTGCAGGTAGGGGTGGTGGTGTAGGAAGGGAAGTCTCTGTGCCAGATGCAGGTAGCCACTGCTGTGACTGCATGTACTGGTCATATGATAGTGGGGTGTAGGTGGGAGAAGCTGGATGGTTCTCCGGAGGAGGTGGTGGAGTACCTGCCTCGTATCCTGAAGAAATATGTGCTCGCCTAGCTTGCACATACGGGTCATCTGATAGGGGTGAATTTGGGTTGCCTGCTGGTGCAACAGGTGTCATTGGTGGGGTAGAAACAACTTCACCCTCCTCGAAGGGCTCCGTTTCACCAGATGAGACACTTGACACAGTAGTAGTCGAGGTACTAGGAAACATTGGTGAAGTAGTGGACGATAGAGTATCCTCAGTCTCCACATCAGATGGTAAGGCGGTAGCGTGAGAAGCTGAAGACATGGTACTGTAATAATCCCGGAAATAGTAAATGTAAGTCATAAATATAGAATCAAGTATATTAAAGTTGACATGAAATAATCTGCTAAGCAACATTCTATACACAGTGTTGAAAATATGTAGGCACGGAGGGCGTAAGGTGGTATGGTATAAAATGGTTCATTTTGAAAGCATAGTTATAGTCCAGTGTTTAAAATACACTTGGTTCTCTATAACCATGGCTCTGATGCCAATCTGTAACACCCCCTAAATTTCAACTTAACAGCAGAAGACTAATAGGGGTATTACTTAGAGGATCACAGTCATAATCATAGAAAATGACTCAAAAGAGGCGTTTTAAAAGTTATTATCATTCATTTAATAATTCGAGTACAAAAGGGATTCCATAGTTTAGCATCTCACAAAAGATATAATAGTTTAAAATGAATGATAGAGTTTATTTGACACCAAAACCAACAGTTTATTGCCCACTCCGTGCCTCAAATGCTCCATCAATTACCTGAGATAAACATGCTAAAAGTCAACAAAACTGTTGAGTGAACCCATAGCGTTTATATATAATAATCAGTTGAACACAAGTCTCAATTTGTATAATTGTATAGAAACACAATTATAGTAGAAATAGTAATATTGCAGTTCAGTATATTGTCCTAAGTCTCATGACACTCAAACGTTAACGTGTGTAATATCATAGAAATGATATAAATAATATATACCATAAAATGGTGTAAGTATGATGCCCTCGTGTAGGAATTTTCCATCTTCCTATTGTTTACTCAAATAAAGTCCATTTGGTCACCATTCCGGCTAACTCAAATGGGGCGTCAACTGCCAATAAATCTATTCACTATATTCTCGTTCACTTGCAAGTGATTAATGGTTCATGATATGAGGGACTTTTGGCAATAGCGGTAACTTAGGCAATATCAATCAGGGATAACATACAGAAAATACTTGTGTTCAGGTTTGTAGCATGTATCTCCCCACGAGTTTAAAATACATATAAAAGTGGGACTATGAGCTCACCTCAGCTGTAGTAGACAAAGTAAAGTGACGTCAAATGTGATATGGGAACGGCTCCAACACACGACCTGAATAATATGGAAGTATGAGATTTCGATAGTTTAAGCTTGACTTAACGCGAGTAATGATTATAGAAATAGTATTGGATAACGAAATTGTTTGTGGCAAAGATGACTTGTATGCTTAAAATGCTTAAAGTTCAAAAATAATATTACATGTAATATTAACTTGTTTTTATGTATATTGTATCCGTAGATATCATATCTTCAAAAGTTAGTGGATGATAAGTTATGTTATTAGTTAAAAAGCTTCGTTTTATATATTAATATACGTAACGTCATTACAGTAATTTTTACACAATGTATAAATATTTTCTTAGGATATAAATTTATAAAACATTAGGGTGAATATATAAAAATACAGTTACGGAATCAACCTTCAAGTTATATGAAATTTACACTTTTAACCCTAACGGTAAAACCTTTACATTTTTAGTCCTAAGTTATAATATATTTGCATTTTAGGTTTATACTATTCTATTATAACATTTTAACACTCATGGTTTCCAAATATTCCTTTTCCACCCTTAAATTACCAAAATGACAGTTTTGACACTAACTCATAGGAAAGTTACACTTTTAACCCATTTTGCATAACTTTTGCATTTCTAGTCCAAAAATCACAATTTTTAGAGTTTATCATTTCCGTTTACTAAATAAGTTTCTAACAGCTTATTAAAGTTTCTAAAATAGCCTATTTCCTGAAAATAGCTTATTGTCGAGTTATTGGGCCTTAAGGTCCATTAGCAGCCCGTTAACAATTTAAAAGGGTCCATTAGTTCGAAATCGATTGGGCTTGAATGTGGGCTTAAAATGGATCATATTCAACTTAACAAAATTGCTTTTAAACTTATCGTATAACTGCTTATTGAGGTTATTGGGCTTTTAAAGCCCACTCGGTAATGTTTAAGGTTTTAAGAAAACGTTCAAGGGCACTTAGCTTATAGGTCTGAAAAGGTAATACGTAAGATCATCTAGGTAGCTTATTAGCACATCTTATTTGTTTAGCTTATGGAGAAGTGGGCTGGGTCGTTAGCCTGATATGGTACATGTCCAAAAATGATTTTATGGTTTGTCTTCTAAGCGACATCACCAAGTGGTCCAGTTTTTATATTATGGTACGATGGTCAACATGGTTATAAAACAAGTCTCAAAAACTTAATAAACGTTGATATAGGTCCTTAATGGTTATACTACTTCATGCATGGCCACAAAAGGAATGAAGAAGCCATATTATATACGAAGGTGATTAACGAGAGTACAAAATATATGGTGAAAGCTAGGAAGGGTACGATGGAAGTTTAACGTGCAAAATAGTATGTTGATATAAATAATTTCTAAACACGTTATTAATATTTTTCGATATCTCTACGTTTTGATAATCACAAAATGTAAAAACATTAATCGGAAAATTATGACGTAAACAAGTATTTAGTTGTAAATATCTATTTCTACAACTCAAATCACTTAAGGTATGAATGAACTAATGCTTAATGCATTATATGATCAAAGGAACATTTTCTTAATAACTAGATTTTTTATAAAACATCAAAAACATTTTATATATTTTTGAAAAACATTTTTGGTATTAAATAAAAATGTTTAATCTTTTATAAAAATATGAATTCAAATTTTTTACCAAAATCAGTTAAAATGTTCCAGAAAAACCTTCCCCACAAAAAGACAAATCTGGGCAACGGACACCTTGGGCGGCCCCCTTAATTTTACTAGGCGGCCCCCTTAAAATTAAAGGGACCGCCCCCCTATTTAAGGGGGCCGGCCACGCTCCAGTAGGTCTCTAGCTGTGTCCAGTTTTTCTCCTATAAATACCAGCCTTCTCCTGGATTTTTACTCACCTTTTGCACACTAAAACTTTCTGTTTTAAAACCTTTCTAAACATTGTAAATCCTTTGATCATATTTTCTTAAGCATTGGTTTCTAAGTGATCCAAGCTTCCACCACCAAAAGTGCAAAAGAAGAACTCTACTTCAACTAGTGAAGAAGTGTTATTACTTACCTCATTCAATTGTGTTGTTGTGTAAAGTGTTGTATAGTTGTGATAAGTAGATCCTAGTGTAAGTAACTAGTTGTGTTGTAAAGAAGTTGTGTAGAAGTAGTTGTGAAGTAGTTGTGAAGTAGTCGTGGAAAAGAAGTCATGAAGAAGTCGTGAAGAAGTCGTGAAGAAGTTGTGAAGAAGTCGTGAAGCCGTCGTGAAGAAGTCGTGATTAAGTCGTGTAGAAGTTGTGTACTAGTTGTGAGATTGGTTCTAGCTACGATTAGAACTCGACATCTAGCTTTGTGTCGTTAAGCCGGTGTAAGCTAAAGTTGTGTAAGGTTTCTCCGCCATAAGGGAGTTTGTTGACATAGTGAAGAAAACTCTCGAGTAGGTGACTCGAGGAGTGGAGTAGGGCAAGGAAGGTGTCCTTGTAGCCGAACCACTATAAATCTCCGTGTTGTGGTTTGATCTTTCCATCTCTCTCTTTCATTTCATTATATTTACCTTACTTGCATTACTTATCTATATTTGTTTATATATGTTCATACTGATCAAGAGTTGAATTAACATAAGATAGAATCGAAGTTTTAAAAAGTAAACAAAAGTTTTCATAAATTAAAAAGGACATAAAACTATTCAACCCCCCTTCTAGTTTTCCACAATTGGTATCAGAGCCACGTCAAACAAGATTTTTAAAATAAACTGTATTTTAAAACTTGAAACGATCTATGGAATCTGAAAAATATTTAGAAGGGCAATCTATGCAAAGACCACCACTATTTGAAAGTGATGGATTTTTATATTGGAAAAATCGATTCGAAACTTATGTGAAATCAAAAGATCTAGATCTTTGGCATGTTATTACTAATGGTGATTTTATACCTATTCAACATAATCTTGAAACTAAAAAGGATGAAATTGTGCCTTTTGAAAAACAAAGTGATGATTTTGTGGAAAACTAGAAGGGGGGTTGAATAGTTTTACGTCTTTTTAATTTTATTATGAAAACCTTTGTTTACTTTTAAAACACTTAGATTCAAGTTTGTATGATAAATAAAACTTGAACCTTGTTATTAGTTATATATGTATTCTTTTAAATTGATTATAAAAAGTTTTGGTTTCTTGAATGAATTTTCAATTTGATCTTTATGTGAAGTTGACCTCTAATTAATACTAGCAATTATATAAGCCTATGTGTAAGAAAGTAATGACGATGCAAGTAAAGAAATAAATAAGGTATGGAAAGATCTAACCGAGACACGAGAGATTTATAGTGGTTCGGCTACAAAGACACCTTCCTTGCCCTACTCCACTCCCCGAGCATCGAGCTCGAGAGTTTTCTTCACAACTTCAATAAGCTCCCTTATGGCGGAGAAAACCGTACACAACTTTGGCTTACACGGGTTTAACGACACAAAGCTAAATGTCGAGTTCTAATCGTAGCTAGAACCAATCTCACAACTTCACAACACAACTTCTTCACAACTTATTCACGACTACTTCACAACGGCTTCACGACTTCTTCACGACTTTAACACGACTGCTACACAACCTCTATGCTGCGGCTTCACGACTTCAACACTATATCTTCACAACTAAGACTTCACGACTTCAACACGACCGCTACACAACCTCTATGCTACGGCTTCACGACTTCAACACTAGGACTTCACGACTAGGACTTCACGGCTTCAACCCGACCGCTACACAACCTCTATGCTACGGCTTCACGACTTCTACACAACGACTTCACGTCTTCAAAGCTACGGCTTCACAACTTCTACACAACGGGTTCACGACTTCTACTCCGCGGCTTCACAACTTCTACACTATGTCTTCACAACTTCTATACCACAACTACTTATACAACTTCTTCACTCCTTACATACAACACTAATCTACTATACACACCTTACACAAATGAATGAATGATTTACAAACTTTGTTAAACTAACAAATTAAGTAACAAGATGATACTAAGTTGTAATACTTCTAATCTTGATTGATAGAAGTATTCTTCTTTTGCACTTGAATGAAGGAAGCTTGGATCACTTGGAAACCAAAGCTTAAGATTATATGATCAAAGGATTTTAGAAAGTATTTACAAGATTTAAAACAGAAAGTTTGGGGTGCAAAAGGTGAGTAAAAATCCAGGAGAAGGCTGGTATTTATAGGAGAAAAACTGGACAGCTGGAGACCTACTGGAGCGGGGGCGGTCCCCTTAATTTTAAGGGGGCCGCCTAGCAAAATTAAGGGGGCCGCCCCTACTGAACGTTGGCCAATTTTGTCCTTTTGTGGGGAAGGTTTTTCTGGAACATTTTAACTGATTTTGGTTAAAAATTTGAATTCATATTTTTATAAAAGATTAAACATTTTTATTTAATACCAAAAATGTTTTTCAAAAATATATAAAGTGTTTTTGATGTTTTATAAAAAAATCTAGTTATTAAGAAAATGTTCCTTTGATCATATAATGCATTAAGCATCAGTTCATTCATACCTTAAGTGATTTGAGTTGTAGAAATAGATATTTACAACTAAATACTTGTTTACGTCATAATTTTCCGATTAATGATTTTACATTTTGTGATTATCAAAACGTAGAGATATCGAAAAATATTAATAACGTGTTTAGGCATTATTTATATCAACAGATTTAAAAAGAAAACTTTCTAAAAATAATGAGGCTAAAATGGTTATTTATAATGCGTTACCACATAAAGAATACGAAAGAATCTTTATGTGCGAAACCGCAAAAGAAATTTGGAATTCTTTACTAATAACTCACCAAGGTAATAGTCAAGTCAAAGATAATAAAATAGATCTTCTTGTTCAACAATATGAACAATTCACGATTCCGGAAGAGGAATCAATTGATAATGCATTTGCTAGGTTTAACACAATCATCACAAGTTTAAAGGCACTTGATGAGAGTTTTTCTAGTAAGAATTTTGTCAGGAAATTTCTTAGGGCTCTTCATCCAAAATGGCGAGCTAAAGTTACGGCGATTGAAGAATCGAAGAACTTGTCAACTCTTCAACTTGACGAGTTGATTGGCAACTTGAAAGTCTACGAAGCAATAATCAAGAAAGACTTCGAGATGGTCAAAGGAAAGAAAGAGCAAAGCAAGTCAATCGCGTTGAAAGCTAGGAAAGCATCAAGTGACGAGGATAGCTCAACCTCGAAAGTGATGATGAAGAATATGTCATGGCCGTAAGAGACTTCAAGAAGTTTTTCAAAAGACGAGGAAGATTCGTTAGACAACCACATGACGAAAGGAAAACACTCCAAAGAAACAAAGACGACAAAGGTAGCAAGAGCGAGAGGAAGTGCTTCAAATGCGGTGATCCAAATCATCTCATTGGAAGATGTCCTATGATGTCAAAGGAGCAAAACCAAAAGGCGTTCATTGGAGGAGCATGGAGTGACAGTGAAGAAGACGAGAAAGAAACCACAAAAGAGGAGAAGTGTAACACCCCAACCCGGCAAGGGTAGAAGCATCACATTATGGTGACAAATCAAAGCATACATACATATTCACAGCGGAAGCCAATAAACATAATCATTAAATAAACCAAGTCAACACGACTGGAATTCAATACATAAGTCCCAAATGAAAGGAAGCAATAATCCCAAAGAAATACATAACGAAATAGATCCAATATCAAAATGCTGAAATAAATGGTAAGACTAGGGTAGGACATCATCTAAGGCAAAAGCTCCACTAACTCTCATCCCAAGCATAAATCCATCTCCCAGCTAGATACCTGCCGCACACGGAAAGGAAAACGTGCGGCTGAGCTTACAAAGCTCAGTGAACAGATACATAATAACAAGCAAAGATAACGAAACAGAAATATAATGAAGCAAAGGGGAATGTCATAAGGTATAATCAATGCAAGAAGAAATAGAAGATATATAGGATAGTCATCCACCACGAGCCCATACTCAAAGTCATATCTCAACATCATAATACTCAAAGTCCAGATCTCACAATCAGAGGGGATACCTCTCAGGCAACCAGATAATATGAGGGGTGTCCTCATGTATCAAAAGGGGTGGAGTGATCAGCTCCCATAAATGTGAAAGGCGTGTATAGCACACATGCACCAGTCACCTCAAAGTCATACTCAAAGTCATAGTTAAATCCACTAAACATACATGCCTAGGATTGCAATCCATACGCCCCCACTCAAAGTCATCTCAAAATCATAATCTCAGAATCATAATGGCCATATCATAATATAAAAGGGGACGGCGTGAGAAATCACTCCCCCACACAGGAGTCATGCCAGTGGTGCATCACAGACATGGCCAGGTTACCTTCCTGGCTAGGAAACAAACAGGTGGCTCGGGTATCAAACTAAGAGTCAGGTCTCAAAGTCATGCAACGGGTTCATCTCAAAGTCATATCAAGCATATCTCAAGGTCATGTCAAAAGTGAATCTCAAAGTCATATGAAAAGGTTCATATCAAAAGCTTCATAGCAAAAGGGTCAAAGCAAAGGTTCATAACTCAACATCGAAGCATAGGTGATAAGACACCCTTTCATAAAAGGGTAGAG
This sequence comes from Artemisia tridentata subsp. tridentata, assembly GCA_021014915.2. Taxonomy (NCBI): domain Eukaryota; kingdom Viridiplantae; phylum Streptophyta; class Magnoliopsida; order Asterales; family Asteraceae; genus Artemisia; species Artemisia tridentata. Next base: position 53,433,977 of record CP139502.1, on the reverse strand, counting down.
TATCCGTACCTTATGTCGAAAGCAAAATAGAACAAGCACAGAAATGAGGAAAGCTCACAGTCTCTCCTTCTTCACACCTAGAGGAATAGAAGGGGATCACAAATCATTCTTAATTAATCATCTTTCCATTTTAAGTAACTTTCCCTTTTTAGTAAGTTTCCACTTTTAGAAAGTTTCCATAATTAGAAGGTTTCCACTTTTAGAGATATTTAGTACATAACTTAATTAGATCAATATTTGCTGGAAACAAAGTATCTTTATCATATTTACACCTTTGGTCCTCAGGTTTTCACAATTTACATTTTATACCCCTGAACTTCCAAAATTACATTTTAAACCTTCAAACATGCATAATTACTCATTAAACCCTTGGTTTATCACATTTACATCATGAGTACTTATTTTAGTGAGTTATACAATCAGACCTTTAATTATTTCATATTTACACATTAGGTCCCTCCATTTAGTAAAGTTACATATTAAGTCCTTAGAATTTACATCTAAATCATTAATTAATAATAATTACATATTAGCCCAATAAATATCCAAATTTTCACCTTAGACCCTAAATATCATTAATAACACAAATCGACCTCAACTTTTCAGAAATTACATGTTTAGTCCTTGTATTTATTAAATTTCCAAATCGAATTAACAAATATAACTAAATTCATTTTCTCATGAATTTTACATATAGACCCTTCATTTTATAATTTTTACAAGTCTTACATGATCTATAGAACATGACAAAAATAACCCATGAATTTTAATATTTACAAAACACCCCCTTTTATATTTAATTACAAATCGGTAAATACAATTTTTAACCAAATAAAACCCTAATCGAACCTCATCATTATACAATCATTTCAACATCATTTATATTCACTTTTAATCAAATCTAATCCTTTTTGAACCCTAGTTTCCACGCTAGGTATTTTTGTTCTTATTTTCCCTTTTAGCCGATTACAACATAATTCACCAAAAATAGTTTTAAGCCTCAATAAATCAAATGAGCATTTTTATGGTGTTGTACTATGATCATAGAGGCCACGAAAATTATTCACTAGGCCTGGAAAAATCGCATGCATGATATCTTGATTTATTTCGATTCTAGGGTTTAATAACACATGAATTACCATACGATTTATATACAATGCATGGATCATTTTTATTATTTTTCTTAGGATATATACGATCATTAGAGGCTAGGAAAAATACCAGAAGATTTTTAGAACGAGTGAATAAGGCCACACGATTTATTGCTTCTCGGATGGATAATCGACAAGGGAAGAATTCACCACGACTCCAAATGGGATCAAATCACCTTGTACACATTTTTCGCAGATCACATATGATATAAGAACCTCAGGAAAAATAAGAGTCGAATTTTACAAAGCTTTGTTGAATTTATACGAATTATACCTTAAAAATGGTTTAGCGATAGAAATAATTCCACCACCAATGAATCGGGCAACAAATGAACTCAACACGATTTTTCTAGGACTCCTTGAATTGTGTTTGAACTCAAAAAAATGCTTTGGTAATTTTAGTGGATCGAATGGAGGCTATGGAAATTTCTTTGTGTTTTTCTTTCTACTCGGCAATTAGGGTTTTAGAGAAACAAGATGTGGATTGGTGTTTAATAGGGAATGCCGAGTCATAGGAGGGGAGGGTTGACCAGAAATCTTGGCTAAATTGGTTAGCCAAATTAATTTGATTGATCCTTTCCTCTTTTACACATTTTAATACATTTTAAATTCTAAAAACACTAATTATTATCCATTCGGTTAGCTTAGGGGTATTTTAGTCATTTTTCCACTTGTATAAATGTCAAATGATGTTGTGAAAATTATTTGGGATTATAACATGTGCATTGCCAGAAGTTTGGAATTTATTTGATACATTATAAGCTTTTAATTAAATTTTAAACTAGCAGGGGCATTTTGGTAATTTTACACATTTTAGATTTTAGGGTTTTACAACTTCTTCCCCTCTAAAAAGAAAAATTTCGTCCCCGAAATTTGCAAAGAATCAGAATGAAACGACTCGGAAACAAAATAGAGACATACCAGAATCAGAAAACAAAGTGAGGATAACTAGCTCGAATAGACTCCTCGGTCTCCCAGGTAGCTTCCCGCTCTGGGTGGTTCCGCCAAAGAATCTTAACAAAAGGAATGACTTTACGTCTCATAACTCGCTCTTGGCGATCAAGGACAGCTTCCGGCTCCTCCGGAAGAGACATATCGGGTTGAATCTGATCAAGAGGGTAAGACACCACATGCAGAGGATGATAATTGTATCCCCTCAGGAGAGATACATGAAAGACGTCGTGAACATGTGATAACTGCGAAGGAAGAGCTAAACGATACGAAACCTCTCCGATACGGTCCAAAATCTCAAACGGCCCAATGAATCGAGGACTGAGCTTTCCCTTAATTCCAAAACGTTTAACTCCTCGAAACGGCGAAACCTTAAGAAATACCCGATCACCAACGCGAAATTCCAAATCACGCCGATGCTTGTCAGCGTAACTCTTTTGACGAGCTCTAGCTTCCTTTAACTTCTCCCTAGCAACATCCACTTTCTCAGTAGCGATCTGGACTAACTCCGGTCCCTCAATAACGCGTTCACCTACCTCGTTCCAACAAACCGGAGCCCTACATTTCCGACCATATAACATCTCGAAGGGAGCCATACGAATACTCGCGTGCCAACTGTTGTTATATGCGAACTCTACCAAACACAAATAATCGTCCCAGCTACCGGTCCACTCTAAGGCACATGCCCTCAACATGTCCCCTAAAGTCTGAATGGTCCTCTCCGACTGACCATCCGTCTGAGGGTGAAAAGCTGTACTGAACTTAAGGCGCGTATCCCATGCCTTATGCAATCCCTTCCAGAAGCGTGACGTAAACCGAGGATCCCTATCTGATATAATAGCCGTAGGCATACCATGAAGCCTAACGATTTCCTGCTGAAATATGTCCGCCAATTTACTAACACTGTAATCCACACGAATAGGGAGGAAGTGAGCAGACTTGGTTAGTCGATCGACGACCACCCAAATCGCATCATGCTTCCTACGAGTAAGAGGTAAACCAGTCACAAAATCCATGGAAATTTCCTCCCATTTCCACTTCGGAATCTCCAACGGCTGAAGCAACCCACTAGCTCTCTGGTGTTCAATCTTGACCTGCTGGCAAGTCAAACACTTAGACACAAACGAAGCCACATCCTGTTTCATACCGCCCCACCAGAAGTGCTGCTTAAGGTCCCGGTACATCTTGGTAGAACCAGGATGTATGGTGAAAGGGGAACTATGAGCCTCTGATAGAACAGCCTCCTTAAGCTCAGGATCGTTGGGGACACAGAGACGATCCTCAAACCACACTACACCGGAATCATCAACTCTAAACTCTGATTGCTTGCCGTCCTCAACATTTTGAACTATAGCCCACAACTCACCATCCTCTTTCTGAGCTTCCTTAATTCGCAAGATAAGATTGGACTCCACGTAAGGCTAGCCCAATAACCACCATGACCACGAACACAAAACTCCACATCTAGAAGCTCTAAATCATGCAGAATACGAGGCTCAAACTCCAAACTCGCAATCATACCGGATTTCCTACTCAGAGCGTCAGCGACCACATTCGCCTTTCCGGGATGATACTGAATATTAGCATCATAATCTTTCAGAAGCTCCAACCAACGCCTCTGCCTCATATTCAACTCTTTCTGGGTGAAGATGTATTTAAGACTCTTATGATCGGTGAAGATGTCGCAAGTCTCTCCATACAAATAATGACGCCAAATCTTTAGCGCGAAAACCACAGCTGCTAACTCTAGATCATGCGTCGGATAGTTCACCTCATAAGGCTTCAGCTGCCTCGAAGCATAGGCGATAACCTTACCATGCTGCATCAAAACACATCCTAAACCTTTCTTCGATGCATCGCTATAAATCTGAAAACCGCCGGAACCCGATGGAAGAGTTAAGATAGGTGCCGACACTAACCGCTTCTTCAACTCCTCAAAACTACTCTCTCGCTCATCAGTCCAATTAAACTTCTCCCCTTTCCTCATCAACTGTGTTAAAGGCAATGCAAGACGCGAAAAGCCCTCAACAAATCTCCTATAATACCCAGCGAGACCCAGAAAACTCCTCACTTCCGTCACATTTGTAGGTCTTGGCCATTTTGTGATAGCCTCAACCTTTGCCGGATCCATCGTGATGCCGTCTGCAGAAACAATGTGACCCAAGAAAGCCACTCGATCCAACCAAAACTCGCACTTCGAAAACTTTGCATACAATTTCTGCTGTCGAAGAATCTCCAGAACCACACTAAGATGTTGCTCGTGCTCCGCCTCGGTTTTAGAGTACACAAGGATATCATCTATGAAGACAATGACGAACTTATCGAGAAATTCATGGAATACCCGGTTCATTAGGTCCATAAACACAGCAGGAGCATTGGTCAGACCAAAAGGCATAACCAAGAATTCATAGTGACCATACCGAGTGCGAAAGGCCGTTTTGGGAACATCCTGCTCCCTCACCCTAAGCTGGTGATATCCAGACCTCAGATCAATTTTAGAGAAATGCCTCGCTCCTTGCAACTGGTCGAACAGATCATCAATGCGAGGAAGAGGATAGCGGTTACGAATTGTAATGCGGTTAAGCTCTCGATAATCGATACAAAGACGCATGCTCCCGTCTTTCTTCTTAACAAACAACACGGGAGCACCCCAAGGAGATACGCTCGGACGAATAAAAACCGTTTTCCAACAGTTCTTGCAATTGCTCCTTTAATTCCTTTAATTCAATCGGTGCCATGCGGTAAGGAGCTTTAGATATGGGTTCAGCACCCGGAACCAGATCAATGCTAAATTCGACTTCCCTGACAGGAGGAATGCCAGGAAGTTCATCCGGAAATACATCGGCGAAATCGCGCACCGTACGAATACTATCAATGCTAGGAACATCAACAGAGGTATCTTTAATAGAAGCAAGAAAACCAAGACAGCCATGCGAAATCAAAGTCCGGGCTTTCATAGCCGAAATAATCTTTACAGATTTCAGAGGTTGGGAACCAGAATAAACATAATCAGGATAATGAAGATCACCAAAGATCACCTTACGAGCATAACAATCAATAGTCGCCTTATGGGCAGCTAACCAGTCCATGCCCAGAATAACATCAAAATCAACCATGTCAATGGGAAGAAGGTTCGCAGAACGAACACGATCATCGAAACGGAGAGGGCACTTAACATACTCAACATCAATAATCACATGAGTTTTCATCGGGGTAGCAATAGATATACGATTCATTAATTTTGTGGGTTTAATGTTTATTTTATTTGCAAGTGAAGTGGATATGATAGAATGTGTAGCACCGGTGTCAAATAAAACAAAAACAGTACGATCTCCAATATGTAGAAAACCCGTAATAGTACCTGAGGTGCTAGCCGCCTGATCACGAGTCAAAGAATAAACCCGTCCCGAAGTAGGAGCTGTCCTAGAATCAACTTTAGGTTCACCAGCATTCTTCCTAGGGCAGTCCTTGACTTTGTGCTGATTAGATCCACACCAGAAACAAGCACCAGAAGCTTTGTAACACGGACCTGGATGAGACTTCCCACATGAAGCACATGTAGGAGGAGGAGGTAGAATCTCATCAGCCTTCTTCTGACCTGACGATCCCGACTGCTGATACTGCTGAGAATCCCTGCGCCTATTATTACCACCCTGACCCTGACGGTCACCACCATACCGACCATAATCCTGACGACCCTGGTTCCTAGAATCCTGTCGCCTATAATCGCCACCTCGGTCCTGGCGACCCTGCTGATCATGTCCATGGTCCTGACGACCCCGAAAATCCTGCCTTTGGTCCTGACGACCATGGCCCCGAGTATCAATCCTGTTGCCATCCCTATCACGCTTATTAGACACCCTGTCCGCATGTAGCAACTCAATGTTACGCGCGGCATCCTGAACACTAGCCACATCATCAAATGGAGTGTTAACGATCCGGTCTAACACCCATTTCTTAAGAGCCCACTTGAAGTGACGAGCCTGCCGAACAGAATCCCCAGTAACCTCTGGCCCCACGAAACTAGCCAGACGTAAGAAACGCTGCATGAAATCTCCAGAAGATTCATGATCACCCTGACGAATAGACCCGTATTCCCTCTCATACCTCAGCTGCTCTGCCATAGGAATGTACTGCTTATAAAACGCCTCAATAAAATCTGCCCACGAACAAGTCTCAGCAAAATCATCCCCTTTTGCCTGAACAAGAGCAGTCCACCAATTCTGAGCATCACCCTCTAGTTTGAACGTGGCCAAACGAGTTTTAAACTCGTCATCACATCCCAGAACACGAAACAACTTCTCGACGTGCGTAATCCAATCCTCCGCCTCATGGGGAGTAACAGCGGACCTGAACGTGAGAGGCTTTAGCTTGTTAAACCTCTCGATCCACACGTGGATACCAGCTGGAGGAGCAGCGGGTGGAGCAGTGGGTTGAGCATCACCACCACCACCACCTCCCGAAGGACCAGCCCCATTCCTGATATTATTGGTGACCTCAGTCACCACTCGCGGAAGAGCAGCAGCCACAGCAGCGGCTATCATCTCTTCAAAATTGGGGCCATCATCCCCATTAGAGTACTGAGTAAAGCGAGTGTTCACCATCTGAATGATCATGAAAAGAATTAGCAAAAATAAGGGAAAAATAAGCACGAAATGGAAGACGAAACAGAAACCTATGCCTACCCAAAGCCTCACCAGTCAAAACTTAAAACTTAAGGGTCAAATCCTATGGTCCACATGTTTCACAGGCCAAAGCTTATGTACGACAAGTCGCAACCTGGCTCTGATACCATAATTGTAACACCCCAACCCGGCAAGGGTAGAAGCATCACATTATGGTGACAAATCAAAGCATACATACATATTCACAGCGGAAGCCAATAAACATAATCATTAAATAAACCAAGTCAACACGACTGGAATTCAATACATAAGTCCCAAATGAAAGGAAGCAATAATCCCAAAGAAATACATAACGAAATAGATCCAATATCAAAATGCTGAAATAAATGGTAAGACTAGGGTAGGACATCATCTAAGGCAAAAGCTCCACTAACTCTCATCCCAAGCATAAATCCATCTCCCAGCTAGATACCTGCCGCACACGGAAAGGAAAACGTGCGGCTGAGCTTACAAAGCTCAGTGAACAGATACATAATAACAAGCAAAGATAACGAAACAGAAATATAATGAAGCAAAGGGGAATGTCATAAGGTATAATCAATGCAAGAAGAAATAGAAGATATATAGGATAGTCATCCACCACGAGCCCATACTCAAAGTCATATCTCAACATCATAATACTCAAAGTCCAGATCTCACAATCAGAGAGGATACCTCTCAGGCAACCAGATAATATGAGGGGTGTCCTCATGTATCAAAAGGGGTGGAGTGATCAGCTCCCATAAATGTGAAAGGCGTGTATAGCACACATGCACCAGTCACCTCAAAGTCATACTCAAAGTCATAGTTAAATCCACTAAACATACATGCCTAGGATTGCAATCCATACGCCCCCACTCAAAGTCATCTCAAAATCATAATCTCAGAATCATAATGGCCATATCATAATATAAAAGGGGACGGCGTGAGAAATCACTCCCCCACACAGGAGTCATGCCAGTGGTGCATCACAGACATGGCCAGGTTACCTTCCTGGCTAGGAAACAAACAGGTGGCTCGGGTATCAAACTAAGAGTCAGGTCTCAAAGTCATGCAACGGGTTCATCTCAAAGTCATATCAAGCATATCTCAAGGTCATGTCAAAAGTGAATCTCAAAGTCATATGAAAAGGTTCATATCAAAAGGTTCATAGCAAAAGGGTCAAAGCAAAGGTTCATAACTCAACATCGAAGCATAGGTGATAAGACACCCTTTCATAAAAGGGTAGAGTATCCGTACCTTATGTCGAAAGCAAAATAGAACAAGCACAGAAATGAGGAAAGCTCACAGTCTCTCCTTCTTCACACCTAGAGGAATAGAAGGGGATCACAAATCATTCTTAATTAATCATCTTTCCATTTTAAGTAACTTTCCCTTTTTAGTAAGTTTCCACTTTTAGAAAGTTTCCATAATTAGAAGGTTTCCACTTTTAGAGATATTTAGTACATAACTTAATTAGATCAATATTTGCTGGAAACAAAGTATCTTTATCATATTTACACCTTTGGTCCTCAGGTTTTCACAATTTACATTTTATACCCCTGAACTTCCAAAATTACATTTTAAACCTTCAAACATGCATAATTACTCATTAAACCCTTGGTTTATCACATTTACATCATGAGTACTTATTTTAGTGAGTTATACAATCAGACCTTTAATTATTTCATATTTACACATTAGGTCCCTCCATTTAGTAAAGTTACATATTAAGTCCTTAGAATTTACATCTAAATCATTAATTAATAATAATTACATATTAGCCCAATAAATATCCAAATTTTCACCTTAGACCCTAAATATCATTAATAACACAAATCGACCTCAACTTTTCAGAAATTACATGTTTAGTCCTTGTATTTATTAAATTTCCAAATCGAATTAACAAATATAACTAAATTCATTTTCTCATGAATTTTACATATAGACCCTTCATTTTATAATTTTTACAAGTCTTACATGATCTATAGAACATGACAAAAATAACCCATGAATTTTAATATTTACAAAACACCCCCTTTTATATTTAATTACAAATCGGTAAATACAATTTTTAACCAAATAAAACCCTAATCGAACCTCATCATTATGCAATCATTTCAACATCATTTATATTCACTTTTAATCAAATCTAATCCTTTTTGAACCCTAGTTTCCACGCTAGGTATTTTTGTTCTTATTTTCCCTTTTAGCCGATTACAACATAATTCACCAAAAATAGTTTTAAGCCTCAATAAATCAAATGAGCATTTTTATGGTGTTGTACTATGATCATAGAGGCCACGAAAATTATTCACTAGGCCTGGAAAAATCGCATGCATGATATCTTGATTTATTTCGATTCTAGGGTTTAATAACACATGAATTACCATACGATTTATATACAATGCATGGATCATTTTTATTATTTTTCTTAGGATATATACGATCATTAGAGGCTAGGAAAAATACCAGAAGATTTTTAGAACGAGTGAATAAGGCCACACGATTTATTGCTTCTCGGATGGATAATCGACAAGGGAAGAATTCACCACGACTCCAAATGGGATCAAATCACCTTGTACACATTTTTCGCAGATCACATATGATATAAGAACCTCAGGAAAAATAAGAGTCGAATTTTACAAAGCTTTGTTGAATTTATACGAATTATACCTTAAAAATGGTTTAGCGATAGAAATAATTCCACCACCAATGAATCAGGCAACAAATGAACTCAACACGATTTTTCTAGGACTCCTTGAATTGTGTTTGAACTCAGAAAAATGCTTTGGTAATTTTAGTGGATCGAATGGAGGCTATGGAAATTTCTTTGTGTTTTTCTTTCTACTCGGCAATTAGGGTTTTAGAGAAACAAGATGTGGATTGGTGTTTAATAGGGAATGCCGAGTCATAGGAGGGGAGGGTTGACCAGAAATCTCGGCTAAATTGGTTAGCCAAATTAATTTGATTGATCCTTTCCTCTTTTACACATTTTAATACATTTTAAATTCTAAAAACACTAATTATTATCCATTCGGTTAGCTTAGGGGTATTTTAGTCATTTTGCCACTTGTATAAATGTCAAATGATGTTGTGAAAATTATTTGGGATTATAACATGTGCATTGCCAGAAGTTTGGAATTTATTTGATACATTATAAGCTTTTAATTAAATTTTAAACTAGCAGGGGCATTTTGGTAATTTTACACATTTTAGATTTTAGGGTTTTACTCTTATGGCTAAGACATCAAGTGAGGTACGTTCCGAAACCGAATACTTTAGTGATGAAAATTTATCATTAGATGAAAAGGACCTAGATAACGAATATAATAGGTTATGTATATTAGGTCAAAAAGTAATGACTAAAAATAAATCACTAAAACATATAAATAACCAATTAGAAAAAGAAATACTAGAATTAAAAATTAAACTACATAACTTAGAAAAAGGCAAAGAAGTCCTTGAATGTAAAACATGTCAAGAAACTAAAAATGAAAACGAAATACTTAAGGAAGAAATTTGTAGACTTAACAAATTTGAAAATAGTAGTAATTCACTTAGAGATATAATAAGCATTCAAAGAATATCAGGAGATAAAACCGGATTAGGATTTAACTCAACTAAGGCTACAACTAGTGAAACTAAAAATGTAAAGTTTGAAAGTGAAACTAGTAATAAAAAATTATTTGAGTCAAAGGCTAAATATATACTTATAAAAGATAGAAAAATACCCATAGCCAATAATGAGGAAATAAAAGCTTTCTACAAACCATCTTTAAAAACCGAAGTAGAAAACTCTAAACCAAAGCTTAGGTCAAAAACACCTCCTCCTAGAAGACCACCTAGTCCTCACCCTCGGACTAAAACACCTCAACCTAAAAGAAGCCAAAATAGACCAAACCGTCATGATAATCGTTACCCAATGTGGAATTACCCGAATCCACCAAGCTTTAATCCTTGGGGAATACTTCCACCATACATGCATCCTAGTCAACTACAACCCATTTTTGGTTCAAACAACTTTGGATCAATGAGACAATGGGGACCAAGTGGCTAAATTGCTATCTCATTGGATTATTGGCATCTCTTCCTTGATTGACTTCTACAAGTCAAACATAAACGCTTTGAAGCGCTTGAAGACCACATGTTGAAGACTAAAAGGTACGCCCCTCTTTCATGCTCATCATTATGTGCCTGGATTAATGAACTAGCCAATTGCATGCCCCCATAAGTTTTTAATGCCTAGTTTAGTAAGTGCTTGTATGGTAGTTAGTAGATAATCTCTTATACATATACATAATATATATATATATATATATATATATATATATATATATATATATATATATATATATATATATATATATATATATCCATATTATTATATATACTATATACATATATAAATATATCCGCACATAACCTAGATACGTCATTTGTTGACTATCTAGAACTAAAAGAAATTGTTCGTCCTCGAACCTTTTCTTCCCCCTTTGCCTCTTTTGAACTTTAACGTTCAACACGAAAATCTTCCGTGTCCACTATCACATAACTCATGGTGATGAAGACAAGTGAGTTAAGTGGATTAACGTAGAAGTAGCACTTCGACCGTCGCGTCAAGAAAACTATGGATGAAACAAACTCCCGTCGCCGTCAGCACCTATCTCCGTCATTACCTCATCCTTTCTCAACTCCATTCAACATCCCACGTTTACACACACAATATATATATATATATATATATATATATATATATATATATATATATATATTATATATATATATATATGCACTTTTACTCGCACTCCCTAAAACCTTTGTCGACTTGACATCTTGATCATTTTATCCAAAATTCTCAAGAAATGTTTTCTTAACGAAATGTTAATAAAATGTCAAGTATTCCTTCCTCGTGCCATTAAAACCCAACGTATTTTTGATATATAATAAATCTATATATATATATATATATATATATATATATATATATATATATATATATATATATATATATATATATATATATATATATATATACATAAAATTATTTTGCTATCAGAAACTAAACCCGAACTAATTCCAAGTTTGGTAGGCGGCCCCCTTAATGTTTAAGGGGACCGGCTAGTAAACGGGGGCGGCCCCCTTAATAATTAAGGGGACCGGCCTACTGTAGCTTCCAAAAACGTTTTTCTTCCAATTTCATTTGCCAAACACCCTACTTTTCAAACACACCCATACTTGCTGCTGCTGTGAACGAACCAAAACCCAAAACCATTCACCAAATCATCATTCCCGACTAATTTCGCAAGGGGCAAACACCTATATTTAGATTAGCAACACATTTTGTAAGTTTTCTAATTCACATTTCATCTAATTCATTCAATTTTGAGTCTAATCATAATTAGGTCTTTTACTTAATTTTCTTTTAATCCAAATTTTGTTAAAATTAAGTCTACAAATCTTATAACCAAATGCTCCCCATAGGATTAGCATGCTTAATCAACCTAGAAACTAAGTAATTAAACACCATTATGTCAAAGCATTTATAAACTAATCACTTCTTTTCAAAACTAATCACATTGTTGAATTATGCCATAAACACTTGTTAAAACTAATCACATTGGTTTATTACAACTTACTAATCTTATAAATATATTTTTCTAATCATAAAAAATGTTTTTGTTAAATATAAGAGAGTGTTTGGATTAGGAGCTAGAATCATCAAAATTTGATCAAAATTAAGTTCACAACTACTTGTCAAGTTTATAAACACGCAATTAGTTGTTTTAAGTCATCAAGATACATAATTCATATGTATATTGAAATTTTACTAGTTATTTTCATATTTAAAGGAGCATTTGGCACAACATTTTGAAAGAAATTTTTGAGTCAAAATCTAAGTTACTTAACATGAACACTCGTAAGAAATAGCTAGATATACAATCCAATGTTTGTCTAGCCACATTTCAAAGTAGCTTATGACGTATAAAAGAACGTTCGGATATTTTTGATTTCTTATCATAATGTCCCTATAACTATTCTTTAACATCATAAAATACATTTTAAGTGAGTTAAAAATTAAAACTAAGGAACATTGTAAACTACTTCTTAGGATTTAAGTTTTAGAGTCGAAGTATGTTTACGTTCCACATAAGTAGCATATATAATATATGCATGTCATTTTCTTATTTTTCTTTGTTTGTTGCTTTCTTGTATAGGTGAAAATGCCCAAAACTACAGTCGGTGATGTCTCAAAAATAAAAGAATACATTCCTAAAGTCTCTGCCACTCCAGGCATTTCTCCCGCTGTTGCTTGTTTCTATCGTCCCATTGAAGATAGAAACATTCATGAAGGGAGAGTTGTCTATCCATCGTTCTATGAATCCGACTATATTGAACGAATGTTCTCCAACGTTAGTCTTGATTGTCTCTACAAAATCAATGAGCTTATCATTCCCCGCTTTTTTTCTTGACTTCTATAGCCAAGTGACGGTGCAAACCGATCCCAATGGCTGTATCCTCATATCCTTTATGATTCAACACGAATTCATTACTCTTACTCTCGCTCAATTCGGTCAAATTCTAAGAATCCCCTACTTCGGTCAAGCTGTCTTCTCTAATGAGTGGGATCTCTCATCTCTTGAGCAATATCAACCTCAAAAGGGTCCTTACTACTCTGAGATTCCATCCTCCGAAGAAATTCGTCAATATCTTGGGCTAGCTCGTGGTACGACTAGCCGGAGAATCAAGTCAAAAGATGTTGACATCCATGCTAACCAAATCCTCCTCAAGGAGTTATGCCCCGACATGAAGCGTTGGGAAGAACTCATTCGTGAGAATGCGTTCGGTACCGGTGGTCACCGTGATCATGTCACGGCGAGCATAGCTCATATGTTGTATTGTATTGTCGCTGGACAACCGTATAATTTGGCATATCTCTTTGTCTTCCGCATCATGTCCGCCAAAAACACTCATAATGCAAATCTTCCGTATGGCATGTTTCTCACTCGCCTCTACAATCATGTCATGATGCATTATCCACATCTTCAGAGTCCAATTTATGAGTCTGATCAACCGGTCCTTAATCCACTTGTTCGTGTCCGTGAACGTCGCCCCCGAAGCGACAAGGGAAAATCTCGTAAATCTGTCTCACTTCCACCTCGTGGTTCCACGTCACATCAAGGAGACGATGATGATGATGATGAGGAGGAGGGCACAACACATGTTAGTACCCCATCACCTAGGACCTTCGTTGAAAATCTTCCGGATCTTGATTACACCGAGTATCAAGTTCCTTCTCCTTCCGAACGAACAGACGAACTACTGTTTGAAAGACAAACCGAACTACTCAACACCACACAGCAGATGCACCAAGAAGTACGAGGCGGTTTCAAGTCTATTGGAAAGACACTTGGAAGGATGTTTGGAAAGAAGAAGAAATAGACATGTTTGATGAGTGTTTAGTTGATTATTATTGATGTTATGATTAGACATTTATATGTAGTATTATTATCTTAACATTTGTTTGCTATGACTTTTATTATGTTAGATGATAAACTTATTAGAACTAAGCTACTAGTTTATTTGATAAAATATGCCTATGCTTCTAATATGATTTTTTTTTCTAGTCTTAAATATGTATATTATTTGTTTAATATGCTATTGATAATATTTAATCATTCTTGATGAACATGATCCAAATGGAACTTGCTGCAAATACACCCTAAAAATGACCTTTTTCTGAAATTTTTCAAATTTGGTCGCCTGGGAAAACACCAGATGGGCGGCCCCCTTAATTTCCTAGGCGGTCCCCTTAATTTTAAGGGGGCCGCCCAACAATTAAGGGGACCGGCCATCTGGACAGTAAAATTTACTATTTTCTTTTGCATCTTGTGACCACTTTTACCTAGCCCCAGCTACCATTTCTCCTTATGGACGAACTGGTATTGGAATCTTCCTACAAAACCTCAAAAATCAACCTAAACCAACCACATTTTCATACTATAAATTCCCTCCATACAATCACCTCTCATTCCATCATCCTTCATCATCCAAAACCACCATGTTATCACCAAAATCCTCCATCTCTAAGACTCCAAGGAAGCAAAGACTTGTCATCATACCACCAAAATAACCTTTCATAGACCTAACCCAAGATGACATCAAAACTCCATCACCACCACCTCAAAATTCATCCCCAAGTGCACCTAATGTACCATCAAAAACACCCTCTACCCATGGAGCCTCATCTTCCTCCATTCCATCCACTTCATCCATCAATTACTACATCCACACTCACCTAACATCATCACCAAGAGCATCATCACCACCATCCACTCAAGAACCTTCATACACCCAACTTTCCATTTCCTTATCACCCATTACACCTCTTGATGCTCACTTCTCACCATCACCAACCCCACAACCACTCTTTCCTATACCTTGGACATTGCTTGAAGCCCATGGTGACAATTGTCTTTGTTGCATCCATAACCGGACCATAATCTTTGGTCTTAGAGATGAGATACACTACATGTTTTCATCTCTTGAACACATGATTACCAACCCACCACCACCACCACCTCCACCACCTTCACCCACTACACCACCACCACCTACATTTTCACCCAATTAAGCATATGCAATGCTTATAAATAATTTTCAAGCCCTTTTTGTATGCAAGCTCCATGGAAGATCATGTACTACTAGGACGATTATGTAGTATCATTAGTTGTTTTTACTTAAATGTTTGTATGCCTCATGTTGTAATCTACTTGGTTGTGTATTTATACACAACACTTTTATTAAATGAATGGTCTTATTCTACATGCTTGCTTATTGTTGTTACATATACTTGTGCTTCTAACATTTTTCTTGCAAGCATTCCATAGCTCGTTTCCTTGGTGCCCCCAAACGAGGGGGAGTACACATCAAGGGGGAGTTCTCGTCCCGACAAATTTAGATTCTAAAACTTGTCGGCATAACCTTTTTGATTCTACAAAAAGGGGGAGAAATAGATGTAAACTCACTAAATACTTGTCTAAAAACTAATTTTTAGATTTAATGAGTTTAGATTTTGTAATCATCAAAAAGGGGAGATTGTTGATATAAATAATGCCTAAACACGTTATTAATATTTTTCGATATCTCTACGTTTTGATAATCACAAAATGTAAAAACATTAATCGGAAAATTATGACGTAAACAAGTATTTAGTTGTAAATATCTATTTCTACAACTCAAATCACTTAAGGTATGAATGAACTAATGCTTAATGCATTATATGATCAAAGGAACATTTTCTTAATAACTAGATTTTTTATAAAACATCAAAAACATTTTATATATTTTTGAAAAACACTTTTGGTATTAAATAAAAATGTTTATTCTTTTATAAAAATATGAATTCAAATTTTTTACCAAAATCAGTTAAAATGTTCCAGAAAAACCTTCTCCACAAAAAGACAAATCTGGGCAACGGACACCTTGGGCGGCCCCCTTAATTTTACTAGGCGGCCCCCTTAAAATTAAGGGGACCGCCCCCCTATTTAAGGGGGCCGGCCACGCTCCAGTAGGTCTCCAGCTGTCCAGTTTTTCTCCTATAAATACCAGCCTTCTCCTGGATTTTTACTCACCTTTTGCACACTAAAACTTTCTGTTTTAAAACCTTTCTAAACATTGTAAATCCTTTGATCATATTTTCTTAAGCATTGGTTTCTAAGTGATCCAAGCTTCCACCACCAAAAGTGCAAAAGAAGAACTCTACTTCAACTAGTGAAGAAGTGTTATTACTTACCTCATTCAATTGTGTTGTTGTGTAAAGTGTTGTATAGTTGTGATAAGTAGATCCTAGTGTAAGTAACTAGTTGTGTTGTAAAGAAGTTGTGTAGAAGTAGTTGTGAAGTAGTCGTGAAGTAGTCGTGGAAAAGAAGTCGTGAAGAAGTCGTGAAGAAGTCGTGAAGAAGTCGTGAAGCCGTCGTGAAGCCGTCGTGAAGAAGTCATGATTAAGTCGTGTAGAAGTTGTGTACTAGTTGTGAGATTGGTTCTAGCTACGATTAGAACTCGACATCTAGCTTTGTGTCGTTAAGCCGGTGTAAGCTAAAGTTGTGTAAGGTTTCTCCGCCATAAGGGAGTTTGTTGACATAGTGAAGAAAACTCTCGAGTAGGTGACTCGAGGAGTGGAGTAGGGCAAGGAAGGTGTCCTTGTAGCCGAACCACTATAAATCTCCGTGTTGTGGTTTGATCTTTCCATCTCCCTCTTTCATTTCATTATATTTACCTTACTTGCATTACTTATCTATATTTGTTTATATATGTTCATATTGATCAAGAGTTGAATTCACATAAGATAGAATCGAAGTTTTAAAAAGTAAACAAAAGTTTTCATAAATTAAAAAGGACGTAAAACTATTCAACCCCCCTTCTAGTTTTCCACATAGTATAACTAAATATGTGCACATATGGAACAAGGATTGAGCGAATTACTACACCAAAAAGGGGTGGGGAGGACACCAAATGTGGACTAGGGATTCAAAGTGTAACACGTATCTCGTCCAAGGACCCAAAAACGTGTCGAGATCAATGCCTAGTGGGTTGGAAGATGGAACAAACCTTTGGAAAGCTGGTCCTTTGCTTCTCGTATGCACCACAGTAGGGAAATACTTGAGATATTTTTTATAGTGAAGGATTGTGAGTGTACGTATGAAATGTATGCATGGGAATACTTATAATTCTTTCTTTAAACACAACATGGGTTGATGTGATATCGAAGGGATTAGGATAAGGAGTTTGGAAAAACCAAGAGCTAGGCCTAGGGTACTTGTGTGAGTTTGAAACTAGTTTAAGAGAGTCACAAATGTGAAGGGATCGGTTTTAGTGAAAATAAGAAGGCAAGTGGCTTGGTTTTGGTGTACTCGACATTCTATGTGTCCAACCGACATTAATATGTGACCAATTCATTTAGTAAACATGTGTTGAGACTTATAAAACCCTCTTGGCTAAGTAACGAGACCATGACCTAGGAAAATATAACATGGGTTGATGTGATATCGAAGGGATTAGGATAAGGAGTTTGGGAAAACCAAGAGCTAGGCCTAGGGTACTTGAGTGAGTTTGAAACTAGTTTAAGAGAGTCACAAATGTGAAGGGATCGGTTTTAGTGAAAATAAGAAGGCAAGTGGCTTGGTTTTGGTGTACTCGACATTGTATGTGTCCAACCGACATTAATATGTGACCAATTCATTTAGTAAACATGTGTTGAGACTTATAAAACCCTCTTGGCTAAGTAACGAGACCATGACCTAGGAAAATATAACTTTTAGTGATTTTGGTTAAGTTTGTACAATGGTCGAACCTAGCTCAGCTTTGGGGTTCGTTTTCCTATTAAACGATCATACCACATTCATATTTTTGTCATTCCTGAATCCTTGTTGTAAGATGAATCGATCCATGTATTTTGTGGCAAATCTCAAATAAACGAGGCCAAGTGATGGCGTGTTGAACCGGTTAGAACTAAAAGAATAAGGACTAATGGGCTTAATATTAATGGCTTGGTTTTAGTCTTTTGGGCTTAATAATAAATAACAAAGGTCCGGTTTGGATTTGTTCGCGATTTGGAATATCGTGGTACGTGTGTGAGCCCGTTCCAAAGTAATGTG
The DNA here is from genome assembly GCA_021014915.2 of Artemisia tridentata subsp. tridentata. Lineage (NCBI taxonomy): Eukaryota > Viridiplantae > Streptophyta > Magnoliopsida > Asterales > Asteraceae > Artemisia > Artemisia tridentata. The sequence goes on along the minus strand of CP139502.1, from coordinate 53,415,575 downwards.
AATCACGTAACAACGTTCTGATTCATTGTAGCATAATAGAAACAATAAAATTAATTTTGCTTGTAAAAATGGTTAGGTGAACTGTAATGATAGATTATTTCTTGATTAACATTTACAAATGACTGGGAAATTTACGGGATGCTACATCAATGTTAGATGTTGTCCGGGAGCTTGAACAGATTCTTGAAAAGATGCTACAAACAAGTGCTAACTTTTCCGAGCCTGAGTCAAGGTCTTTTGTGGAATCATCATCGACTTCTTCACTTTTTAGCCTGTGAAATGTGACAGGAAGTGATCTCACCACCTCATAGTGTATCCTCGATGATACATTAAGAAAGTTTGCATGAACATAACTACGCAGATTTGTATATTTGTATATGCGAAAGAAACAACAAAGTTTTATTATTATTATTATTATTATTATTATTATTATTATTATTTGTTTTTTTTTTATTAAGACATCGCTTTATTAGAAACAAATAGGATTTACAAGAAGTTAGTAGGGAGCCGGGATACTAATTGGGCTCCCACTCCTCTAGCTATTATTATTATTAGAGTTAAGTACATTTTTGGTCCTTGTGGTTTACCGGGTATTTCATTTTCAGTCCAATTTTTTGAAAAGTATCGGATCCACTCCAAAATGCGTCGACCCGTAACGGGTTTAGTCCATTTTTCCGTTTACCGTTAGTTTGACTGGTTAGCTAATGTAAAATACCTAAAATACCCTCATCTCCTTACTAAAAAAGACTACAATGACTTTCCATTTATTATTACTAAAACCCATCTTTTAACACAAACATATACATCTTTTAACACAAAACCCAGATTCAAACATATACATCTTTCAACACAAAACCACCACCACCACACAGATCTATACACCAATCTTAAAACCAGATTCAAAATCCATTGTAAATCTATTATGTTCTTCTTCAAACACACACCCATATCCAGAAAGAAAAAAAAACTGCTTATGGAGAAAAATCTATATCAAAAAACAGAAAAACAAGTCTAAACAAACATCACCTCTTCATCATCCTCACAAGACCCACACCTACTTATCTTCTCTACTTTCAAATCAAATCTCCAGAAAAATAAACCAATCTTAATCTAATAAACAACACGCAACAACATCAAACCACGACCCACACCCCGCTAAGATCCAATCAGAAAAATAAACCAATCTTTAAACAATCTGTAAAAAAAATCTTTATAAACAAAAATTTTTAAAAAAATTTTATAAAAGAAAATTTTTATACAAAAATCTTTAAACAATCTGTAAAAAAAAAAAAAAAAAAAAAAAAAAAAAAAAAAAAAAAAAAAAAAAAAAAAAATCTTTATACAAAAATCTTTAAACAAATTTATAAACAAAAAATCTATAAGAACATATTTAAAACAACATGTAGGAACATATTTAAGAACGATTTAGTACTTTCAGTTTTGGAATCCGTGAACTGACCAAACTCACCGCCGCCCAAACACGAAACCACCACTACCATCACCAAAACTCACCGCCGCCCAAACAAAGATCTTGGAGTGGAGATGTTTAACCAGAAGTCCAGAACCAAACACTCCTGATCATCTTTACATCTTGGAGTGGAGATGGTTGTGGTGAATCGCGGCGGTGAACGGGTGGAGGTGGTGGCTGAGGAGTGGTGGTGCGGCGGCCAACAAGAGGGAAAGAGAGAGTGTTAGGTTTAGGGTTTGGTAGAGAGAAATGACTAAGAGTGTGTGTGTTTTTTAATATTAGTAAAGAGAAAATTATATGTGTTTTATGTTATATTAATGTGAAATGACGAATGCACCCCTTTATTTAACGGTCAATATCAGTCAACTTAACGGTGTTAATAAATTTGGACTAAACCCGTTACGGGTCGACGCATTTTGGAGTGGATCCGATACTTTTCAAAAAATTGGACTGAAAATGAAATACCCGGTAAACCACAAGGACCAAAAATGTACTTAACTCTTATTATTATTATTATTATTATTATTATTATTATTATTACATCGCTTTTTATTATTATTATTATTATTATTATTATTATTATTATTATTATTATTATTATTATTATTATTATTATTATTATTATTATTATTATTATTATTATTTATTATTATTTTTTTATTTTTTTTAAACATCACTTTATTAGAGATAAATAGGATTTACAAGAAGTTAGTAGGGAGCCGAGATACTAATTGGGCTCCCACTCATCTAGCTATAGAAAAGCTAATCCTACTAAAAATATGAGCAGCAGCACGTGCTCCAATGTCTTGAGTCATCGAAAACTTTCGAATACGCTTCAATAAAGTCACAGCGTCCTTTTCAAGTTCCCCCAAAGAAGAGAAAGAGAAAGGGATGAACCCATATCCCATACCTGCGCACTTAGTCTCATACTTGACGCGTTTACGTTGTGCAGCCTCAATCACCACACGACCCGGCACGAAATCAACCATACCAGATTGCGTCAAAGGCGATGATCCAGTCAAATCAACACATACATCAAGTCCCCCAACCCACGAGTAGAGCAGCACATCAGCAGGACGTAAAGATTTGTCCCTTTCACCACAAAGCCCAATGTCAACCTCTTTACGAGCCGAAACCCCAGATCGAGAACATATGTCAACAAGAACATCACGTACCATGTTATTATTATTATATTTTTATAGAGTCAAATGTAAATACATAGTTTTTCATCTTTTTGAAAATGAATAAACTTTGTAACTTATTTAGCTCGATTTATCTTTTGTCCATTAACAATTACACTAACAAGAATTCTCTTATTTTAACATTCTCATTGCATTATGTATCATGTCAAAACACTACAGTTGTAAATCGACGAATGAAATTATTTTTTGAAATGTTTGAATTAAAAATTTGAAATTCACTTATTTAGAGACAGATAAAGGGTGTTTGCAAGTGCGTTTAGAGCATTATTTGTTTATGCAAAACTGCCACATCAACTTTTCCCTTTTTCACTTCCCTTTCATGCACACACCCAAAAACACCCTATTCAATAACTCAATCCAAAACCTCACTTTTGGGGACCTAACATTTGATTTTATTTTTCATTTTATCCAAACCAACTAATTATTCATTCATTAAAACATAAAAGGCATAATTTCATATATATCATTCCCTGAATGAATAATTACATATATATCCTTTGTACCAGTTTTTTAATGCATAAAGTACTTAAAAAATAAAAAAAAAAAAAAAAAAAAAACATGTCAATAAAAATACACACCACACACCATTTTAATGAATAAACACACACCGCACAATTTTTAATAAAAAAAAAGGAGAAATTGTACACACCACTCACCCTTCGTCTTCTTCACACACACACACCCACCATAAACACACACTCTTTAAAAATAAAAATAAAAATAAAAAAAATAAAAAAAAAACGCAAACACAAACACAAACACAAACCCATCCATTTTTAATCAATTAAAAAAATGTAAATTTCTCCCATTTGGCGTGAGCCAAATTCTTGGCGAGAACACCCATCAGTGCAGTGGCGCGAGTTGGCGACGGTGCCAGGTTGGCTTGGCAAGGGTGCCTCACTAAAAAAGAAATCAAGTTTTTCTTTTCTTTTCTTTTTTCTAATCGTTTATGGTTTTAGCAACATAAGACACAACATATGACAATTTTTTTAAACACAAGTAAACTTTTTTTGCAGGATATTAAATAATAACTTGAAATTTAAAACCATTATACACATAACACATGACTCACTTAATGTACTACATTGGAAAAATAGTTCTAACTAAGATGATTTTTATAGTTGGTTCATCTTAGTTAGAACTATTTTTCCAAGTTGGTTAAACATTTATAAAACAATGGAAAAGTAGTCCTAACTAAGATGCTTTTTATAGTTAAATAAAAACTTTGAGTGGTTAAACTAAAACACCGTCAAAGCTCTGCTATTATTACATGATTTTTTTTCTAAAGTGAAAAAAACGAAGGTGTATGATTTATCAAATTGATGAACTCAAATAAGTACATTTTATTACTATCATTTATCCTATTTATTTGACTTGTTTTATTATATTATCTGTGAGAATTGATACGTCAATGTTTACTTTTGTAATTCTCAGGTAAAAACAAGCATTTGGTGAAACTTGGCGATTTTGGACTAATTATGGAGCAAAACAAGCAAGAAGTTAAGAGTCTACTGAAATGTACAAGATCAAGACATTCTGCTCCAGATGCGCCGCATCTTACTTATTACATACGGCGCATCACTATCAAGATTTCACAAGATACGATCCAAGATACAAGAGGACATGCGCCGCATCTATAAATGGAGTTACGCCGCATCTTCTGGCGGTGTATGAATATTCCTGAATATATTAATCTTGGACCCCACGCGAAGTTAAGTCAATGCGCCGCATCTACTTATTAGATGCGCCGCATCTTACCCTCAGACAGAAACTATAAATACCCCAAAGTCAGACGAATGAAAAAAGAGTTCGACAGTTTTAGAAGACCGAAGTACAGAAACCCTAGGACGAATTCAGTCGAAGTAGCAGCACAAGACACACCTTGAACGAAGATACAAGAGCTGTAAGAAGGTCTTGCATGTGTTTAATTCATTAAGTAGTTTTGTTTTATTGTGTTAGTAAACTTTAATTCATCAGGATTGGTGGCTTGTGTAATGTGACAACGGAAAGATTGCACTCCCTTTAATATTGCTTTCCCATCAATTAAAGTTTATATGTTGATGTCTTTGGTGACTTTTATTAGTGCATTGATAACCTCTGTGTCTAGCTGAGCGTTGATCGGGTCGCCATGCCTCTGCCCTCGCCTATTTATTAGATCGCCTATGCATTCTATCATCTGTAGAAAAGTAGGAAGAAAGATAAATAGGATAGTCATAAGTAATCATTAAGGGTTTACTCGCCGATAAGATTAGAACCAACGAGAAAGGACTTAATCTCGGTGCGTTGCATCGAACTATACACTTCATATAAAACTAGCAATAAAACAAGTGACAAGCTACTTAACTATCAGGACAGGTCTTCTTATTGTCTCGAGTATTTATCTGTGTACGTGTGTGCTATTCACTGATTCGTGCCTATTGGTTTAGTTTATTATTTAATTGCAACCAAATCGTGCCAGTCTCTCAGGCTGAACCCCCTTGCGTTAAATTAGGTTGTATAGCTAACTTAAGATATTAAAATACTGATTAGAATAACTAGATAATACGTTCCACTCTTAGTGATCGACACTCTACTTACCATTATATACATACTGACCGGGTACACTGCTCGTTAAAGTGTGTGTGTTATTGATAAGTCGGCTAAATATAAATTTAAAACTTGAATACTGCTGAAACCACAACGACATACCGTGGGTATAAATTAGAGCATACACACGCGCACATCAAGTTTTTGGCGCCGATGCCGGGGAGTGAATTGTTATTATCTGTTAATTTGATTAGTATTTTAATTAGTTTTTTTTTTTTAATTTTTAATCTAACCGCTAACTCTGTTGTACATTAAATTGCATTCATTGTATTATTTTGCATATTTTCTGTTTTTGTGCGTTATTTGTTTTTATTTGTGTTTATTTTGGTTTGTTTTTATTTGTTTTTATTTTTCGTATTTTCTGTATTCTGTTATCGTTGTACTGAGCTTATTCAAACGATACGGCGCATCTATTTTCTTAGATACGGCGTATTGCGTTTAATTTTTATAAAATACAACGCGTTTAATTAATTCGATACGACGCATCTTTTCCCCAAGATACGGCGTATCCTGTTTTTAATAAAAAAAATTTTCTAAACGTTAACGCCATACGACGCATCTGCTTTAGCAGATACGGCGTATCTATTATTTTAATTAAAAACAGTTTTCGAATTATTAAACAGATACGACGCATCGATCTCTGTCGATACGGCGTATCTTCTGAATCAAAAATCTTGTATTTTGAAACGTATCGAAAATACGGCGCATTAACTTTTGTTAATACGACGCATTTAATTTTAAATAAATATCGATTTTTGATAATTAAAACTGATACGGCGCATTCTAAATTTCTAAGCGGCGTATCTATTTTCTGAATAAAGTCTGATTAAATTTTAACGATTATAAGATACGGCGTATCCAACTTTTTGGATACGGCGCATCGTCTGCAGATATCAGTAACTTTAATTTTTCATATTCCGTTTTCGTTGTTGATTTTCTGATATATTACTTTCTTGAACAAATCCTACTGATGCTTTCGTGATTATTTCAGAAGGAAAATGGTCGGATTCGGAGAACTGATTGACTTCGACTTTGAAGCCAATTTTATGAATGAAATATTAGTGCATGATAAATCACTCGAACGTTACGATGGGGACTACATTGAACTTAACGACCTTGATGGACCATTAGAATCCAATGACCTGTTCATGGATGATGCGGAATCTGAGTTAGAAGAAGGAGAAATTCTGGATAGTCCAAAAGTCAACGTTATTATTACTAGGAATTACGATGAATTTGAGGGATATGATGGTTCTTGGGATTACGGTAGAAGGATCCACGCCGATTGTGCTTACAATTTGCAATTCCCATGCATGATTGGGTACAAGTGTATTGACGCCAATTTCTTTCCTATTTTGCCGATCAATGTCATGTCAAGAAGCTTTTACAATTCTATTATGAGAAATAAAGTGGAGTATAAGGGAAAGAATGTAGTTGGGGACTTCATTAATGTCCCGATCTTCGTTGGATGTTTTACTATTGTTACTGAGTTCGTCGTTGTTGAAGACATGAATGCCTATCGTGACAGCGATATGGGTGACGTGATTGTTGGAAAACCATTCTGTAGGGAGATCACTATTAATGCAAAACGATTTGAAGGAAAGATCACCTTTCAATGTGAAAGCGACGTTATCACTTATATGATGCCCCGAACTCACCCTGGGTTTAAACATGCTACTAATAGGTTCTGCTACAAATTTTCTCCATTCCTTTTTATTGGTGATGATGACATGAAGAGAGGGATTGAGTACCCATATCAAATGATGGAAGGATTCTACAAAGGAGTGTTGAAGTTGGGACCTGAATATATACATGACGAATTTGTTGCTAAATGGATCCTACGTGGCAATGTGGGAATCACAAGAACTAAATGAAGAGCTGAACGTGAGTCTAACTTGAAGACTCTGGAATAAAGACAAGTGCTGACCGGGAGACAACCCGAAAAATTTTTATTATTCTGTTCTGTGTCGAGTCAGTCAGGCCCGCAGAGGATACGGCGCATCTCAATCCTGAGATGCGACGCATCTCCTGCACTGGTCATATCTTACTTTATTTTTCTGCATTTTTTATTTTCGACTTTAAAACTTTTTGTCAGTTTATTTTAATGCGGCGCATCCCTGGTTAAGGATGCGACGCATTTTCTATTCTGATTCGTAATTATTCCAGGCTCGATACGGCGTATCTTCTTCCATAAGATACGACGCATCGACTGACCTGATGATTTTCATTTTTAATTTTTATGTTTTATTTTTCCTAACTACTAATGTATTATGCAAGTTTGAACCTTTCTTAACTTAGGTGTGTTAAAGCCTTGGTGGTATTATAGATTCCTGCATTTCCTGTGGATACATCAAATATGAAGCTTAAACGTTCTAATCCACAAGAAAGATGATTTTTGCTCTTATACAAATGGAGGATCATACCGAGCAAATCTCAGGGGAGTTTTTCTGTTCTAATTATTTTATTTTCCAGTTTTTAACCTTTTATACAAACAACGAGGACGTTGTTTAACTTAAGTGGGGGGATTGGAGAATTAGAACACTTACTTGTCCTAAGCTTTTTCAAATTATGCTTAAAATGTGCTTAATATATCAAAACTAAAATTTTTAGCATGTTTTTGTTTAAAGTCTAAGTTGCATAGCTGCACACATGACGTTATTTTCAAAAATTGTGATTTTTCAAAATTCACAAATCTATGAGTGTGCCGGTGACTTGTAAACTTTAGAACTTGGCTTGTATACTATTTGAGACCACCATAATAAGTATTATTTATATAATTGGAATGACTTGTCTAAATTGGTAAAATTCTAGGATTACACCCAAAACAGCCTATATATGTTATGTGATATTAGCTAACTACACTGGTTAGTTAACCCCCGTATAAACCCTTTTGTTACTCTCACTTTTAGAGTAAGATACCCCTAGAAAAACATTCAGAGCCATTCCTTTCGTTTCTTACACCAATGTTTAAAATGTTTCGTTACACCCTTACACCTTAGCCTACCCTGTAGATTAAAATCTGTGGTTGGTTAATTGCTTTAGGCAAAGTGTGTTTCCTTACATTACCTGTGTTCGCGTGCGTAATTCATTATCTTTGGTTAGGTCGGGAAATTGCACAATGCAATTGGAGTGAAAGTAAATATTGTATATCTTTGAGTTTATTTTTCGTGTGTTTACTACTTTCACTATTACCGTTATTTCTGAAGTTATGAAAAGTATGAAAAAATTATCCAGAGTTATCATTATAGTGATGTGGTGAAATTTTACACATCTATGTTTATGTTTCAAAAAAAAAAAAAAAAAAAAAAAATCGAAAAAAATCAAAAAAATAGAAAAGAAAAAGAAAAAGAAGAGTTGGATGTTTGTGTTAACCAACTTATGTAAAGTTTTGTATTAAGTGGTCGATATCACCACTAGTTGTTGTATATTATATCTATGGATTGAATGGGAGTTGAACGTTATGGGAACGCCAACTTAAGGTTATTCTTTGATTAAGATCTTGTTGAGTATAATTCGTGTCTACCTAAAGCGTGTGTTTCAAGTGTTAAAGCGTGAGTTATTCTATGATATGAGTATTATTCATGGGATGGTTGGGATAGTGATTAACCACACTTAGGATTTTAATTTATTTGTTTTGTTTATTTTTCATTTTACACCAATTTATATCCCAAATATTATCCATACCCTATATTATTCTTTATTTAAACCTTTGATTTATTGAGATTAGGGATTTGAGCAATCTTAAGTATCGTAGTCGTGGATTCGGCTATGTATTTATGATTTTGTCGCCCTTTTTGATATAATATTATTGGTGAAGATTACTTGGTCCTATCTTTAGTCTATTCGAGTTAAGGATTTGAGCAATTGCAAGTATCGTGTTCGTGGATTCGATCATGTATTTGTGATTTTGTCGCCTTTTCTGGAATTTGAGATCGATAGAGATTAAGGAGAATGATTAACCCTTAAGCCTACAAACCCTTTTTACCGCTTTAGACTTGTTATTCCTTGGCTTTAATGGGGGAGATGTGTATACTTGCCAAGCTTATGATAGAATATTCGTCACGACTAGACAGTTAAACGATTAGATTTGCTTTTATCTAATTATTTTATTTTACTTCTAATTCGTTAAGTGTTTGGTTGTGTGATTATGACAAAAAATGAATACATGCTTAAATATAAAAATAAATCCTAATATATTTTAGGATACATTTTCATAAGATTAATTCTAAGGTTTACTTGGGGACAAGTAAAGTTCAAGTGGGGGGATATTTGATGAACTCAAATAAGTACATTTTATTACTATCATTTATCCTATTTATTTGACTTGTTTTATTATATTATCTGTGAGAATTGATACGTTAATGTTTACTTTTGTAATTCTCAGGTAAAAACAAGCATTTGGTGAAACTTGGCGATTTTGGACTAATTATGGAGCAAAACAAGCAAGAAGTTAAGAGTCTACTGAAATGTACAAGATCAAGACATTCTGCTCCAGATGCGCCGCATCTTACTTATTACATACGGCGCATCACTATCAAGATTTCACAAGATACGATCCAAGATACAAGAGGACATGCGCCGCATCTATAAATGGAGTTACGCCGCATCTTCTGGCGGTGTACGAATATTCCTGAATATATTAATCTTGGACCCCACGCGAAGTTAAGTCAATGCGCCGCATATACTTCTTACATGCGCCGCATCTTACCCTCAGACAGAAACTATAAATACCCCAAATTCAGACGAATGAAAAAAGAGTTCGACAGTTTTAGAAGACCGAAGTACAGAAACCCTAGGACGAATTCAGTCGAAGTAGCAGCACAAGACACACCTTGAACGAAGATACAAGAGCTGTAAGAAGGTCCTGCATGTGTTTAATTTATTAAGTAGTTTTGTTTTATTGTGTTAGTAAACTTTAATTCATCAGGATTGGTGGCTTGTGTAATGTGACAACGGAAAGATTGCACTCCCTTTAATATTGCTTTCCCATCAATTAAAGTTTATACGCCTAGTGGAGGAGGTTTTCGATCCTTTCCCAAGCATATGGTAATCTATTTGCTATGACAGGTAGTGAGAGATATTATCCGTTTTCATTTATGAGATTTATTTTGATGACACTTGAGAGATGTGAGTATCTAAACGCTACTTGTGAGGTGCTAGTTTGTAATCTCCGTGCTTATTATGATTGAAGTGGAACGATTATTTGTTGTAATTACTTTTATGTTTGCATTAAATGACCCCTAACTTGTATTTTGATTAGAATAAAAGCGCATTTGCTTGAGGACAAGCAAATCTCAAGTGTAAGGGTATTTGATGAAGCGAAAAGTGTACCGCTTTTAAGGGGTCATTTAAGCCCTAAATCGTATTTATTTGATCAAATATTGCCCTGAATCGTTCCTTTTGTCATTTTAGGTACTTTTGAGGAGAAATCTGGAAAAGGAGGCATTTTGGACGTTTTTGGAGCATAAAAGTGAAGAAAACGACAAAGTCTCAAAATCTTGCTGGAAGTTACCTTTGACGGCGTCATGATTATGCCTGGACGGCGTCATGGCTTGGCAAGAAAAGGTGGATGTGAAATTTACTCATGATAAGCCAGTGAAAATTGCATGTGAATTCTGACGGCGTCACGCTTTAACCTGATCAAGGGCGTCACGGCTTAATTTAGAGAGGGACGGCGTCACATTCAAGGTCTGACGGCGTCAAGCCTTGATAAGCCAGAATGGATTTTGGAGAGCTAAAGAGGGACGGCGTCAAGAAGGTCATCCGGGAACCCTAAAAGCGGCGAGGTGACGGCGTCACAATCCATAACGTGACGCCGTCAGATGTAAAAATCTATATATAGTTTTGCAATTCTTTGTCATTAGTGTGGAACTTAGTGTGGAATTTTTGGGAGAAAACCCTAAGACGATTTTAGCATCTTTTTCAAGGCTTTTTGCCTTGAGATCTTCCATGTTACATTGAAGATAAGTTATCAATTAATCATTCAATATGTCTATGTGTTGTTTGATTCTATCTTGTTCTTGTCTTTTGTTTAACATGTTAGGCTAGATTTATCTTGTGTTTGCTTAGATCTAATGAAACCTAGCTATTGATTATTGGTTATTAGTGTGTTATTAGTTGTATTGGATGATTGTTTATCTATGTTAGGCTTAAGAAAACTGGCTAACTTCCTATTCGGTAACTTGCTTGAACGTCTTAAGAAACATGAACCAAATGCGTACTAAAGGTTTTTATGGTTGTATTTAATGCATGAGCGAATTCTAGTGATCCCATGTTAGGAGCTTCCTAGCCGGCTCGACATAGGAGTGAAGTAGGAGTTCATAGAGTTGGGGAAGTACGTACGCCACCCCACGATTGGTATTAAGGAATACACCCATCATCCACGCAACTAATACACACTAATCAACCGGTAAAAGATAGTTAGGGAGTAAGGAAATCTAAGTGAACACATTTCTCTACACATAAGTTTTCACCACATTTTATTTTCAGTTATTTTATTTTATTTGCATTCGTAGTAATTTGGGTTAGTTGACTAGCAACTAATTCCGCCCACTCCTTCAAACCCGAGATTTTAATTGCTTTCATAAAAACATAAAAATACAAAAAAGAATCTTCCTCAACCCTTAGACCTAATTAGAGTAGTTTTTCATACCTAACGAACACTATTCCCTGTGGAGAACGATCAATCCCCCGTACTTACCACTACACTATACTACATCGGTCAGGTACACTGCCTGGTGGGGTTGTAAGCCTCTTGAGATCCCTCGAGAGGTAAAACCTGTTGTAAGGTTGCAAAACCACGCATCAAGTTTTTGGCGCCGCTGCCGGGGAATAGTTATTGTTTAGGTTGAATTGTTATTTCTATTAGGTCTACTCACTAGATTCCTTTCTAGTGAGATTTTTATTTTATTTTTCTAGGTTTTTCTTTAGTCTATCTTATTTCTTTGTACTTTTGTTTGTGATTCCTTCCACCCACCTCATGAGTAACATTGATCATTTGATCCCTGTTATTCGTATTTTCCGCCGTGCAAACTTTCAAATACCCGTTCCCGCCCCCATCGTAGAAAACAACAACTTTTCACCCGACCACCACTTTGGTAACAATTCTGAGATGGAGGAGTCTGACCATGAGAATGACTATGTTAGTCCATTTTACTACTCAGACTCCGATGAGGATGCCGGTGATGGTGAAGTAGTTAACGAGGAATGGGGAAAAGAGGAAATTGATCCCTTTAAGTATGTTGACCCTAGGACTAAGATCGAAAAGGATAGCCTCTTTAACATGCAATTTCCGTGTAAGATTGGTTATCATAGTTTTTATGCTTATCTTAACTCATCTTTTCCTATGAACATTATCTCTCGCGCTAATTATAATAAAATCATGGTAGATGAGCTTGAATATCAAGAAGATAACATTGTTGCTAGGATTAAGCCACTACACGTGTTCGTAGGAAGTTTTGTGTATTTGGTGGATTTTATGGTTATGGAGAACTTAGGAGAATTTATCGATGACAAATTAACCCAAGTCATTTTTGGAGAACCCTTCAAAAGGTTGACCAACCTTGACGAAAAACTTGTGGACGGGTTAATTACATTCTCGGATGGGGATGAAGATTTTGTTTACCAAATGCCCCGAGCACATCCTAGGTTTAAGAACTACTCCATTGAATCTTGCAATAGAATTATGCCTATCAACTTGTTAAGTGAGAATGATAAGGGGAAGGGGCTCAAATATCCACATGAGAAAAATAAGAGATACTATCATGGATGTTTGGAGCTGAATGATGAATACAAGAAAGATGAGGCAACAATTAGATGGCTCACACTCGGATACGTGAGCGTAAGCGACACTAGATGAGCCCCGGACTTTGAGTCTAGCTACAAGACTCGTTAATAAAGAAAAGCGCTTCTTGGGAGGCAACCCGAGCTTTATTTGCTTTGTGTGTTTATTTATTTGTTTGTTTGATTTTATTTGTTTCCGTATGTGTGTTTAATTTTTATTCTTATTGATTCATGTTCAAAACTAATTTGTGAAAATGCTTTATTTTGTTTTTAACTTCGTCTTAACTACATATAAAGGTATTTTGCAAAAGATAAGTGTAAGGGAAATCTAAATCGGTTTATTAGAACACAAATGAACATGAAACGTAATAATAATAAATTAACATACATATTAGTATTTGTTTGAGTCAAATGCTTGTATCGAGTCATAGTGATATTTTGCAGGATTTCCAGGAAGTAAGGTATAGGTTTTTCCAAAATTTTTCCGGAAACTTAAAATGAGAATTCTTGTCAGGTCATTTCTGACGGCGTCAGGGTTTATAACCTGACGGCGTCTGATGAACTCAAATAAGTACATTTTATTACTATCATTTATCCTATTAATTTGACTTGTTTTACTATATTATGTATGAGAATTGATACTTAATTGTTTACTTTTGTAATTCTCAGGTAAAAACAAGCATTTGGTGAAACTTAGCAATTATGGACTAAAAACGGAGTAAAATGATCAAGATTGGAATTGGTTGTTGGAATGAAGAAAATAAAGACCACTGCCTGACTTTGAAGAATGCGCCGCATGGATTTATCCCATGCGCCGCATATGAAACTTTGGTCAACGAAGAATAACCAACTTGTTCTGCTCCAGATGCGCCGCATCTCACTCATTACATACGGCGCATCTCTATCAAGATATCACCAGATACGATCCAAGATACAAGAGGACATGCGCCGCATCTAATCATGGAGTTACGCCGCATCTTCTGGCGGTGTACGAATATTCCTGAATATTATAATCTTGGACCCCACGCGAAGTTAAGTCAATGCGCCGCATCTACTTAATAGATGCGCCGCATCTTCCCTCAGACAGAAACTATAAATACCCCAAGACCAGACGAATTTCGTACGCATTATATTATATTCGAAGACCGAATAGGAGAAACCTAGGACGAATTCAGTCAAGGAGGCAGCACAAGACACACCCAAATCAAAGATACAAGAGCTGTAAGAAGGTGCTGCATGTGTTTAATTCATTAAGTAGTTTTGTTTTATTGTGTTAGCAAACTTTAATTCATCAGGATTGGTGGCTTGTGTAATGTGACAACGAAAGATTGCACTCCCTTTAATACTTGCTTTCCCATCAATTAAAGTTTATATGTTGATGTCTTTGGTTACTACTTATTAGTGCATTGATAACCTCTGTGTTTATTAGTGGCTTGCGGGCATTTGACTGCGGGACATAATGTGGCTCCCACGGTTGTTTCTAAATTGATCACTTAGGAATAACTTTTAGACATAAGTAATCATTAAGGGTTTACTCGCCGATAAGAATAGGACCAACGAGAAAGGGTTAACTACATACACTTCATATAAAGCTATCAATAAAACAAGTGACAAACTACTTAATCATAAGGACAGCCCTCTTATTGTCTCGAGTATTTATCTGTGTACGTGTGTGCTACTTGCTGATTCGTGCCTATTGGTTTATTTATTATTTAATTGCAAACAAATCGTGCCAGTCTCTCAGGCTGAAACCCCCTTGCGTTAGGATATTAAAATACTGATTAGAATAACGAGATAATACGTTCCACTCTTAGTGATCGACACTCTACTTACCATTATATTCATACTGACCGGGTACACTGCTCGTTAAGTGTGTGTGTTATTGATAAGTCGGCTAAATATAAATTTAAAACTTGAGTAGGCATTAAAACTGCTAAACCGCAACGACACATCACGCGCATCAAGTTTTTGGCGCCGTTGCCGGGGAGTGAATTGTTATTATCTGTTAATTTGATTAGTATTTTAATTAGGTTTTTCTTTTTATTAGATTAATTGCATCATTGTATTATTTTGCATATTTGTTGTTTTGTGTGTTATTTGTTTGCTTTTATTTTGTGTGTGTTTATTTTTGTTTGTGTGTTTTTATTTGTTTTTATTTTTCGTATTTTTTCTGTTCTGCTATCGTTGTACTGTGCTAAATCAAACGATACGGCGCATCTGATCTTTCAGATACGGCGTATTGCGTTTATTTTTTTAATACAACGCGTTTAATTAATTCGATACGACGCATCTTTTCCCCAAGATACGGCGTATCTGTTTTTAATAAGAAATTTTTTTCTAAACGTTAACGCCATACGACGCATCTGCTTTAGCAGATACGGCGTATCTATTATTTTAATTAAAAACAGTTTGCGAATTATTAAACAGATACGGCGTATCGATCTCTGTCGATACGGCGTATCCTCTGAATCAAAAATCTCGTATTTTTAAACGTAACGAAAATACGGCGCATTAACTTTCGTTAATACGACGCATTTAATTTTAAATAAATATCGATTTTTGATTTATTAATTCGATACGGCGCATTCGTAAATTCTAAGCGGCGTATCTATTTTCTGAATAAAGTCTGATTAAATTTTAACGATTATAAGATACGGCGTATCCAACTTTTTGGATACGGCGCATCGTCTGCAGATATCAGTAACTTTAGTTTTTCGTATTCCGTTTTCGTTATTAATTATCTGATATATTACCTTCTCGAGCATACCCTACTGATATTTTTGTGTTGATTTCAGGAAGTGCATGACCAGGAGTTCTACGAAGAACTTGATTCAACCTTTCGAAGATCCTGAACGAGCCCTACATTCGCTCAAAAGGCTTTTCAACACAAGAAGCTTTGATCTTTCAAGTTCACTCGAGCTTGATTACTTTTCTGAAGAAAAAGAGGAAGTTGAAACAGAAACAATGGGCGAAAACACTACTATGGAGGAATACATGAACAGTACCCGTGCTGATTACACTTCAGGAGTTGCTAGACCTAAGTTTGATGATAAGTCAAAATTTGAGTTGAAGGGTCAGTTTCTCAAAGAGCTAAGAGAGAATGCTTTCAGTGGGACGGAACATGAGGATGCTAATGAGCATGTTGAAAAGGTCCTGGAAATTGCAGATTTGTTTACTTCAGAAGGAGTCACTAACGATCAACTCATGCTTAGAATCTTTCCAATCTCACTAAAAGGAGCTGCTAACAAGTGGCTAAGGAATGAACCTGCGAGTTCAATCACTACATGGGAAGATTTGAAGAGCAAATTCCTGAAGAGATATTGTCCACCTGCTAAGACTGCTAAAAAGATGGAGGCTATCAATAGTTTCAAGCAAGAGCCTGATGAAACTCTTTATCAAGCTTGGGAGCGATTTAAAGATTTATTGGTAAAATGTCCTCAACACTATCTAACCCCTATGCAGGAGATAATATTGTTTTATCAAGGATTGGACGTGCCTACAAGACAGATTTTGGATGCTAAGGGAGCTGTACCTCAAATGAGTGCAACTAATGCTAGGAAAGCAATCCAAGAAGCTGCCGATCATTCCCAAAAATGGCACGATGGGACCTCTACTAGATCTAAGAGCAGCACTAATTTTGACGGGATTGCTGCTATTCAAGCTCAATTGGATAAAATTAGTAGAGAGATGAAGAAGCGTGATGAAAGAGCGTATGCTGCCCAAGTTGGATGTGAAAAGTGCGAAGGACCTCACTACACTAAACATTGCCCGAATAAGAATGAAAGTGAGACGTTTGAAGAAGCATATTACACCCAATTTGGACAACCATTCCGACCTTCGGGGAGATTTAGGGAAGCTACACCGGGATTATATCAAAGGAACAACTTCAATCCCGCTTATCAAGAAAGGAGGCAGACTTTAGATGATACTTTAAAGCAAATTATGGCCGATGCTGCTAAAAGACATGAAGAGAATACTGCTATGATCAAGGAAATTCGAGCTTCAACGGACACTACTACAAGAAATCAAGGAGCTTCGATCAAAGCATTGGAACAGCAAATTGGTCAGATGAGCAAAGTTCTTCAAGAAAGGGGATATGGAAGTTTACCGAGCTCAACTAAAACCAACCCAAGAGATCATGTCAAGGCCATAAGCACCACTGAAGAAGTCACTCCTAATATACCTAGAAGATCGATGAATGGTAATGATGGTGCAAGACCCGAATTTTTCTTTAATTCTTCAATCAGCTTAAGGAGACTACTAAAAGAGAAGAAAAAGATTGAAGAGGAGATCAAGGCAACAATGAAAGAAGAGAGCCCTGCAACCGACTCAAATGCCTTGCCTCATAAAGAAAAAGACCCAGGAAGTTTTACTCTACCTTGTTCTATTAATAATATATCTTTCAATAATGTGTTAGCTGACTTAGGAGCTAGTGTTAGTGTTATGCCTCTTAAGACATTCGCTACCCTAGGACTAGGAAAATTAGCACCAACTAAGTTACTTATTGAATTGGCTGATAAAACGGTAAAATGACCTGAAGGGATTGCTAATAATGTGCTAGTTAAGATTGAGCAGTTTATTTTTCCCGTAGACTTTGTTATACTAGACATGCCCGAGGATGTTAAGATTCCTTTAATCCTCGGAAGACCTTTCTTGTCTACTGCCCATGCTAAGATTGATGTGTTTAAGAGAAAAATCTCATTAAGGGTAGGGAATAATAAACTAGTCTATAAGTGCCAAGATCCGGTTAAAAGCATAATTAGAGGTGTTTATGTGCTAGGATTAAGAGAGCGTATGGACCTCGATCTTGAAGCTAGACTTATGGGAGAAACATTGATTCAAAACAACTCAACTAATCCTAATCATGAGAACTTTGAGGAATTCATTGACCTTAATGTACCTACCGAACTTAGACGCAATGTTGTTAATGATTCTGATGATGAGTGGTATGATTGTGTAGTAATTAATAAACGTAGGAGAATAGTTGAGAAAACGAATTTGAATAATGATGTGTTTATTGAACTACCACCCCAACTTGCTTATTTGTGCCTATATGATAATAAGAATTTCCCGTCTATCATTTTGTCATCTCTGCCCGAAAGGGACAGGACTTTGTTTATGCAGATATTAAAGAAGAACGGCGTGGAAATTAAGGACGAGCAAGGAGTGTTCAATATTACTGAATTGGCGATGAAGGAGCGCGATGTTTCCGACTCCTTCAATGATCGATATTAAAGAGATGAACGTGAGTCTAACTTGAAGACTCTGGAATAAAGACAAGTGCTGGCCGGGAGACAACCCGGATTTATCTATTTATTATTCTGTTTTCTGTGTCGAGTCAGTCAGGCCCGCCGAGGATACGGCGCATCTCAATTCTGAGATGCGACGCATCTCCTGCAATGGTCATATCTTATTTTATTTTTCTGCATTTTTATTTGCGACTTTAAAACTATTTATCAGTTTATTTTAATGCGGCGCATCCCTGGTTAAGGATGCGGCGCATCTTTATTCTGATCCGTATTTATTCCAGGCTCGATACGGCGTATCTTCTTCAATAAGATACGGCGCATCGACTGACCTGATGATTTTCAGTTTTAATTTTATAAGTTTTATTTTTCCTAACTACTAATGTATTATGCAAGTTTGAACCTTTCTTATCTTAGGTGTGTTTTAAAGTGTTGGTGGTATTATGGTTTCCTGGATTTCCTGTGGATACATCAAGTATGAAGCTTTAACGTTCTAATCCACAAGAAAGATGATTTTTGCTCTTATACTAATGGAGGATCATACCGAGCAAATCTCAGGGGAGTTTTTCTGTTCTAATTCTTTTATTTTCCAGTTTTTAACCTTTTATACAAACAACGAGGACGTTGTTTAACTTAAGTGGGGGGATTGGAGAATTAGAACACTTAACTATTACTTGTCCTAAACTTTTTCAAAAATTATGCTTAAAATGTGCTTAATATATCAAACTAAAAATTTTTTTAGCATGTTTTTGTTTAAGATCTAAGTTGCATAGCTGCACACAAGACGTTATTTTCAAAAATTGTGATTTTTCAAAATTCACAAATCTATGAGTGTGCCGGTGACTTGTAAACTTTAGAACTTGGCTTGTATACTATTCGAGACCACCATAATGAGTATTATTTATATAATTGGAATGACTTGTCTAAATTGGTAAAATTCTAGGATTACACCCAAAATAGCCTATTATATGTTATGTGTTATTAACTAACTACACTGGTTAGTTAACCCCCGTATAAACCCTTTTGTTACTCTCATTTTTAGAGTAAGATACCCCTAGAAAAACACTCAGAGCCATTCCTTTCGTTTCTTACACCTATGTTTAAAATGTTTCGTTACACCCTTACACCTTAGCCTACCCTGTAGATTAGAATCCGTGGTTGGTTAATTGCTATAGGCAGAGTGTGTTTCCTTACATTACCTGTGTTCGCGTGCGAAATTCATTATCTTTGGTTAGGTCGGGAAATTGCACAATGCAATTGGAGTGAAAGTAAATATTGTATATTTTTGAGTTTATTTTTCGTGTGTTTACTACTTTCACTATTACCGTTATTTCTGAAGTTATGAAAAGTATGGAAAAATTATCCAGAATTATCATTATAGTGATGTGGTTAAATTTTACACATCTATGTTATATGTTTGAAAAAAAAAAAAAAAAAAAAAAAAAAAAAAAAAAAAAAAAAAAAAAGTAGGATGTTTGATTTAACCAACTTATGTAAAGTTTTGTATTAAGTGGTCGATATCACCACTATTTGTTGTACTATATCTGTGGATTGAATGGGAGTTGGCAGTTATGGAACGCCAATTAAGGTTTATTCTTTGATTAAGATCTTGTTGAGTATAATTCGTGTCTACCTAAAGCGTGTGTTTCAAGTGTTAAAGCGTGAGTTATTCGATGATATGAGTCTTATTCATGGGATGGTTGGGATAGTGATTAACCACACTTAGGATTTTAATTTATTTGTTTTGTTTATTTTTCATTTTACACCAATTTATATCCCAAATGTTATCCATACCCTTTATTATTCTTTATCCAACTAAACCTTTGATTTATTGAGATTAGGGATTTGAGCAATCTTAAGTATCGTAGTCGTGGATTCGGCTATGTATTTATGATTTTGTCGCCCTTTTTGATATATTATTATTGGTGAAGTTTGGACCTATCTTTAGCCTATTCGAGTTAAGGATTTGAGCAATTGCAAGTATCGTGTTCGTGGATTCGATCATGTATTTGTGATTTTGTCGCCTTTTCTGGAATTTGAGATCGATAGTGATCAAGAATAATTAACCCTTAAGCCTAAAAACCCTTTTTAACCGCTTTAGATTTGTTATTCCTTAGCTTTAGTGGAGGAGATGTGTATACTTGCCAAGCTTATGATAGAATATTCGTCACGACTGGACAGTTAAACGATTAGATTTGCTTTTATCAGATTATTTTATTTTACTTCTAATTCGTTAAGTGTTTAGTTGTGTGATTATGAAATAAACGAATACATGCTTAAATATAAAAATAAATCCTAACATCTTTTAGGATACATTTTCATAAGAGAAATTCTAAGGTTTACTTGGGGACAAGTAAAGTTCAAGTGGGGGGATATTTGATGAACTCAAATAAGTACATTTTATTACTATCATTTATCCTATTAATTTGACTTGTTTTACTATATTATGTATGAGGATTGATACTTAATCGTTTACTTTTGTAATTCTCAGGTAAAAACAAGCATTTGGTGAAACTTAGCAATTATGGACTAAAAACGGAGTAAAATGATCAAGATTGGAATTGGTTGTTGGAATGAAGAAAATAAAGACCACTGCCTGACTTTGAAGAATGCGCCGCATGGATTTATCCCATGCGCCGCATATGAAACTTTGGTCAACGAAGAATAACCAACTTGTTCTGCTCCAGATGCGCCGCATCTCACTCATTACATACGGCGCATCTCTATCAAGATATCACCAGATACGATCCAAGATACAAGAGGACATGCGCCGCATCTAATCATGGAGTTACGCCGCATCTTCTGGCGGTGTACGAATATTCCTGAATATTATAATCTTGGACCCCACGCGAAGTTAAGTCAATGCGCCGCATCTTCCCTCAGACAGAAACTATAAATACCCCAAGACCAGACGAATTTCGTGCGCATTATATTAGATTCGAAGACCGAACAGGAGAAACCTAGGACGAATTCAGTCAAGGAGGCAGCACAAGACACACCCAAATCAAAGATACAAGAGCTGTAAGAAGGTGCTGCATGTGTTTAATTCATTAAGTAGTTTTGTTTTATTGTGTTAGCAAACTTTAATTCATCAGGATTGGTGGCTTGTGTAATGTGACAACGAAAGATTGCACTCCCTTTAATACTTGCTTTCCCATCAATTAAAGTTTATATGTTGATGTCTTTGGTTACTACTTATTAGTGCATTGATAACCTCTGTGTTTATTAGTGGCTTGCGGGCATTTGACTGCGGGACATAATGTGGCTCCCACGGTTGTTTCTAAATTGATCACTTAGGAATAACTTTTAGACATAAGTAATCATTAAGGGTTTACTCGCCGATAAGAATAGGACCAACGAGAAAGGGTTAACTACATACACTTCATATAAAGCTATCAATAAAACAAGTGACAAACTGCTTAATCATAAGGACAGCCCTCTTATTGTCTCGAGTATTTATCTGTGTACGTGTGTGCTACTTGCTGATTCGTGCCTATTGGTTTATTTATTATTTAATTGCAAACAAATCGTGCCAGTCTCTCAGGCTGAAACCCCCTTGCGTTAGGATATTAAAATACTGATTAGAATAACGAGATAATACGTTCCACTCTTAGTGATCGACACTCTACTTACCATTATCTTCATACTGACCGGGTACACTGCTCGTTAAGTGTGTGTGTTACTGATAAGTCGGCTAAATATAAATTTAAAACTTGAGTAGGCATTAAAACTGCTAAACCGCAACGACACACCACGCGCATCAGCGTCAGATTTAATTTTCAGAAATTTTTGAAAGTTTTGTTTTCATAAAAAGTTTTTGTTAAATCTCCAACTTATAATCTCCAGGAATCTGCAAAATTATCATTCCACAAGCATTATATCTTTATATATAGATTTATCCCGCCGATGCTATGCAGGTTTTCGTATTTGTTTTCTCAGGTTTAACAGGTTATTTTGGACAAGGAAATGTTTTTGGAATCAAGCTTATGGCGATGCATTAGTCATGGAGCTTCAACATTACCTTGGAAGAAGATTTAACCGTATTACTTCATTATCCACCGAGCGAATCAGGGGAGTATTTGATTTCATTCTTTTACTTTTTACTTTTACATCTTGTTATTTGAACATTGGGGACAATGTTCATCTTAAGTGTAAGGGGAGGGTAAAAGTACGATTTTAGAGAATGCTATTGTGCTTGATTTTTGTTTGTTTGATGGTAGATGTGTAATAAAACTGAGAGAAATACCTGTTAGGGTAATTTTAGTGCCAAATTTAAAATTTTTTACAACATATAGGAGTGAAACTTTGATCTTAATGAGCGTCTCATGGATAGAAGTTATATGACTAGCACAAAAACCGTACCACTAAAAATTTTTCCACCCCAAATAAAGTGAGGTTCGCCCCTAGAATTGGTAGGAAAAGCATTTATGCTATGATGTGTGTACCGGTAGCACTTAGATTCTAGAACTTGCGTTAGGACCATTCCGAGGCCACAAGTGAGACTACATTCGTGTAGTTAGATTTACTACATGATAAGAGGCATTAGGATTAACCCATTGTTTTACACCTGTGTTTTTGTTATAATTACATTGGCTACATTGGTCAAGTAATTCTCCCACACCCTTTGCGTTGTACTCATTTTTAGTACACGATACCCCTAGTACACCCCTCAGAGCCTATCTTTTCGTTTCGACCTTTAAGCATTTTACTTAAAGGAAGAATTTGTTTACACCCCACTAAAATGTACACCCAAATCGCCTAAGCCTACCTTGTATGCACTCATTTTTAGTGCATTATTGTGACAACATTTGTTTAAACCAAGTTAATTATCTAGTTGATTACATGGTTGCTAAGTCGAGTCATATCCTTGTACATATTGTTTTGGGACGATTGGGACTCATGGGTAAAGTACTAGTGTAATGGAGTAATGGGGAAGAACGTCATTTATTACCCCCATATGTGCTAAATATTTTAAAGGTACTCCAAGTTTTTCAATTATCTTAATTCGAGTCATTAGAATAGTTATTTGTAAAGTTATGTAAAAGTTCAAGTGTAAGGGGGATGCAATGCCCCTATGATGTATTATTTTGGATGGTAGGGCAAGAGTGTATGCAAAAAAAAAAAAAAAAAAAAAAAAAAAAAAAAAAAAAAAAAAAAAAAAATCGAAAAAAATCAAGAAAAATACAAAAAAAATGAGAAAAAGAAAAAGTAGAAAAAACATACGGACTACCATCCCGTTTCATTTTATGTTTAGTTTATGTTTTTGTTATTTTGTTATTTTGTTTCTAGCTTAAGATCGAGTCGAGTCTTGGCTTAGCAACATTGTATAGTACATGTAATCGATCAAGATCTTTAACTCGCCACCAGTAAAATATCCTTTATCCAACAAAACCGTGTTTTCCTTTTCCCTACACCTAACATTATAACCCGTTTAAAAGCCCTCTTTGATAGTTTATCTTAGGTGCTTACGCCTAGTGGAGGAGGTTTTCGATCCTTTCCCAAGCATATGGTAATCTATTTGCTATGACAGGTAGTGAGAGATATTATCCGTTTTCATTTATGAGATTTATTTTGATGACACTTGAGAGATGTGAGTATCTAAACGCTACTTGTGAGGTGCTAGTTTGTAATCTCCGTGCTTATTATGATTGAAGTGGAACGATTATTTGTTGTAATTACTTTTATGTTTGCATTAAATGACCCCTAACTTGTATTTTGATTAGAATAAAAGCGCATTTGCTTGAGGACAAGCAAATCTCAAGTGTAAGGGTATTTGATGAAGCGAAAAGTGTACCGCTTTTAAGGGGTCATTTAAGCCCTAAATCGTATTTATTTGATCAAATATTGCCCTGAATCGTTCCTTTTGTCATTTTAGGTACTTTTGAGGAGAAATCTGGAAAAGGAGACATTTTGGACGTTTTTGGAGCATAAAAGTGAAGAAAACGACAAAGTCTCAAAATCTTGCTGGAAGTTACCTTTGACGGCGTCATGATTATGCCTGGACGGCGTCATGGCTTGGCAAGAAAAGGTGGATGTGAAATTTACTCATGATAAGCCAGTGGAAATTGCATGTGAATTCTGACGGCGTCACGCTTTAACCTGATCAAGGGCGTCACGGCTTAATTTAGAGAGGGACGGCGTCACATTCAAGGTCTGACGGCGTCAAGCCTTGATAAGCCAGAATAGATTTTGGAGAGCTAAAGAGGGACGGCGTCAAGAAGGTCATCCGGGAACCCTAAAAGCGGCGAGGTGACGGTGTCACAATCCATAACGTGACGCCGTCAGATGTAAAAATCTATATATAGTTTTGCAATTCTTTGTCATTAGTGTGGAACTTAGTGTGGAATTTTTGGGAGAAAACCCTAAGACGATTTTAGCATCTTTTTCAAGGCTTTTTGCCTTGAGATCTTCCATGTTACATTGAAGATAAGTTATCAATTAATCATTCAATATGTCTATGTGTTGTTTGATTCTATCTTGTTCTTGTCTTTTGTTTAACATGTTAGGCTAGATTTATCTTGTGTTTGCTTAGATCTAATGAAACCTAGCTATTGATTATTGGTTATTAGTGTGTTATTAGTTGTATTGGATGATTGTTTATCTATGTTAGGCTTAAGAAAACTGGCTAACTTCCTATTCGGTAACTTGCTTGAACGTCTTAAGAAACATGAACCAAATGCGTACTAAAGGTTTTTATGGTTGTATTTAATGCATGAGCGAATTCTAGTGATCCCATGTTAGGAGCTTCCTAGCCGGCTCGACATAGGAGTGAAGTAGGAGTTCATAGAGTTGGGGAAGTACGTACGCCACCCCACGATTGGTATTAAGGAATACACCCGTCATCCATGCAACTAATACACACTAATCAACCGGTAAAAGATAGTTAGGGAGTAAGGAAATCTAAGTGAACACATTTCTCTACACATAAGTTTTCACCACATTTTATTTTCAGTTATTTTATTTTATTTGCATTCGTAGTAATTTGGGTTAGTTGACTAGCAACTAATTCCGCCCACTCCTTCAAACCCGAGATTTTAATTGCTTTCATAAAAACATAAAAATACAAAAAAGAATCTTCCTCAACCCTTAGACCTAATTAGAGTAGTTTTTCATACCTAACGAACACTATTCCCTGTGGAGAACGATCAATCCCCCGTACTTACCACTACACTATACTACATCGGTCAGGTACACTGCCTGGTGGGGTTGTAAGCCTCTTGAGATCCCTCGAGAGGTAAAACCAGTTGTAAGGTTGCAAAACCACGCATCAAGATAATACGTTCCACTCTTAGTGATCGACACTCTACTTACCATTATATACATACTGACCGGGTACACTGCTCGTTAAAGTGTGTGTGTTATTGATAAGTCGGCTAAATATAAATTTAAAACTTGAATACTGCTGAAACCACAACGACATACCGTGGGTATAAATTAGAGCATTCGCACGCACGCATCACAAATCATTAACTATATATGAACCATCTTACATTATTAGCATGGTCTAAGTTCAGATTAACTAACAAGCCAACAAATATATATATAATAAAGGTAAAAGCCAAAAGTAACTAACGTACTATTTCACTAAGCTTATTCATCATCTTAAAAAAGAAAATGGTTTATCTAACGGGTGCCTTCATACAAAGTTTTAAGATGACTAACAAAAAAAATGTTTAAATTTATTTAATTAGAAAACAGATTTAATTATGATAATTTATAAGTTTAATAAATGTGTATTAAATACAATTTATAATATGAAAAAAAAAATTATGTTTAAAAAATGTAGTTTAACCAATGATCTCATGACCCTTAAACAATTCCAAAAGGAAAAGAAAAAAAACTTATCTTATCTTAACTATCTATAATGGACAAATGGTTAACATGAGAAAAGTGAAAAAGTGAAATGTTAAATTTTTCGTCGATCCCCAAAATTCCCTTGAAATTGTGAATGTCTGAATTAAAACACTCTGCACTTTAACCCTTCTCATTCTTTCAAACCTAAAATACACACAACTCTCTCTCTCTCTCTCTCTCTCTCTAAACCACCGACCGCCGCTTGCATAATCCGTCGCTACCACCTCCACTAATAATTGCATCCCTCGCCAACACCATGAAAAATGGCCATCACTACCAGTTTGTTGGATCTATAGATCTGGCTGATTGTCCGCTACTACTGCCGCCACTCTCATCGGAATCCGCCGCCACCACCACCACCGGTTTCTTTGAATATATCGATATGACCGGTTTTGGTTTTGGCAGGTGGTTTTGGCAGGTGGTTTTCGTTTAGGTTGTTTAGGCAAGTGGTTTTGGTTTCGGTCTTAGGCTGGTGGTTTTGGTTTTGATTCAACCGGATCTAGTTTCTTTGCTTTTGGGTGTTCTTGGTTTTGATTCAACCGGATCTGGTTTCTTTGCTTTTGGGTGATCTTGGAACCAGTTGTTTTTACAAGATGAAATGTTTATTTGCAGTATTTTTTTTTCTTCTACTTTGTGCTATATGGTTGTTATGAAACATATTAGTATTGGTACTATAGCTTTAAATGAACTTGTCTCTTTTTTTGAATTAAGCTAATTGGAACACCTCCTAAGATAAGAAGTAGTTTAGTAAAATAGTGTTGGATTTAATTATGCAGAAAAAAGTTACAAAAAGAGATTAAATTGGTTGGAGACCGGAGAGTGTTATCAAAATCTACTTTACTCCGGGGGGGGGGGGGGGTTCTGCTTTAAAAGCAGAAGCAGATCCAATTATCCAAACACTCCAAATTGCTAACCTGATATGAACTAAGCAGACAATAAAAAAAGTCGGAGAAATTCCAAAGTAACCATCAAATTATCTTGTATTGTTTCTAAAGTAGTGGCCTTGTATGTAATTAGATTAATGCGGATTTGTATGTCCTCCAACTGTATTTTTTGTTGTTGTTATTATAGGAAACGATGATTGGAAACATGAACCATTTGATTTTCTTATCCAGAATGAGCTGGTCAGGATGTCACTTGAAGAATTTCTTCTTGCTAAGGGCATTTCAGCGGTATACTTTTTTCTTTCAGCATGCTTAGATAGTTTACTTGTGTTATGAATAGCAATCGGTATATATGATTAAACATTAATCTTTCATTTGTCGTAAAATTAGAAGTTGTAATGGGAGAGTGATTCAATGATAAAATGGCAAGATAAATATTTAAGGGATGTAGCTGATCTTTTACATATATCATCTGGTCTTTTTCTGGTTGATACCTGACTGCATCTTGCGTCCAACAACAGGAGAAAACTGTAGAAATTGAATACATAAGAGCTGTAGCTCCACGCAAGGAAGAAGATCCTTCATTACATGATGATTGGGTCAGTGCAGTTGATGGTTCAATTCGGTAAGCCTGTCTACTTGTATCAATTAATTACCATCCCTGTCTCCCTGTTTTTTATACCCACCTTTTGTTTTTCACTTTAACGTTATGACTCAAAGAAATATTTAAAAGTGTCTGTCTTGTGTGTGCTGTGGTAGGCATGAAACAGGACCATTTTGGCATAAACTCTTGAAGCCTCAATATTCTGCAAAATTTAAACTTCGCATTTTTTAAAGATTTGTAATGTTTTATCTTATTATGTCAACTTATGAACCGCAGTTGACCAGTACAAGATATGCAGAAAAGTTAGGGTCTAAGATGAAAAGGCTTTATAAAGTTGTAACTAACTATTTATTTAAAATTTTAATCCTTCTCTAGAACCAAATAGCAATGCTTTGAACTTGACACTCAAATCGTCAAACCTCTGAATCTTTACTGCTTTGGTATGATCTGGTTGTAGATGCAGCTGCTTAAATGTTTTTGTTATTTTCGATAATAAAAAATAGATCGAAAAGTGTGCCTATCAATGTCCTTGAAGACTTAGTCCTTGTTTATATTCATTCTGCACTATCTTTACTATAGTGCCATTGAAGCATCTATGTTTTGCCTCTATTTATTTGTATTACTGTTTTCTACTTAAGATGTTCTTGATTAATATGTTTTCTTTTTGAACAATTAATAGAAGAGGATAATCGAAAATCTCAGCATCTCACTAAGGCAACTGCTGCAGGAGCACAAATTGGAAGGAAAGTGTATTGGCTTCGTAACAAATATGTAAGTGAATTCTACCCAGTTTATATATTCCATAAACAATGGCAACTGCCCTCCTTTTACAAATGACTTGTATTTTAACTTCCTTATTAACAGCTTATCAAAGTGCTTAAGGTAAAGTTCGCAGGGATGATACACATTCACAGTCTCAAAAGCCACGATTGGACTATTAGCTGGTACTGAAACCAGTAAACACAGTCAAGCGTATCTTGACTTAGTGGGCACAGTTGAACAAGTTAATGTGGCTGAAGAACTCATTCTAGAAAAAGTCCTGAAGGTTAAACATCTTTCATTCATTGAGATCATTTTGTTTTTGTAACTAATCTGAACGTTAAAAGCTATAGTTTTTGTTGTAAGTTAATTTTAAATTTGATCTATACTTAAGATAATTTGATAGTTTATGATATTCTAAACTTTATGAAATGGTAACAAGATCCACTACTGTATTAATAGTTTAAATATTGTTTAATCCTTAAATATTTATAATTTTCATTTATAACCAATAAACAATTTTTTTTGCAATGACTGAAGACGTAATCTTGTAGATCGGATAAAAAGGAGCCGAACTACTAGGAGATAAGGAATAGTTTTTGAGATAGTTTTTACATTCCTATACTAAACCAAATAGGATTCTTGTTTAGATAATTATCAGTGTTTTAGTTTCCTTGTTGAACAAGGATTGGTAGGCTTATATATAGATGGAAGTTATGTAAACCTAATCAATTGAATCAATAACAAGAACGAGTTTTTGGTTTAAACATCTGACTTTGATACTAATTTTCTAACAATTGGTATCAGAGCTTGGTCACGGTCGATCAAGATCACACAAGTCCGGCAGAAACGATCAAACGGATCTGGGTTGTTCTCTGCGACGGGTTCAGAAGGAAGGAAGGAAGGAAGCTGTTGTACGAATCCAAGGATAAGCTGCACAGGTCAGTCGGATTTAAGCAATGGGCGATCAAGGTCAGAATCAAAATCGGAACATTGTGATAACCAAAGATCACGTTCCAAACATTCAGTGCCCGGTTCTATCAGATACAAACTATGCCGTCTGGTCCATGAAGATGAAAGTAATATTCAACATACACAAGGTGTGGGAAGTCATAGATCCAGGAACAGTGGAAGATAAAAAAAAAATATCACATAGCAACAGCTCTATTGTTCAGTGCGCTACCAGAAGAATTAGTGTTGCAGGTCGGTAATGCTGACTCGGCTAAAGAGATGTGGGAAGCAGTTAAGTCTCGGCATCAAGGAGTTGAACGGGTCTTGGAGGCAAGACTTCAAACCCTCATGTCAGAATTTGAAAACCTAAAGATGAACGAGACAAGTACTGTGGTCGAATTTGCAGGAAAAATATCAGGGATTGCATCGAAGTCGGCTACACTCGGGTCCAAGATCGAAGAACAGAAGATGGTGAAGAAGTTCCTTCATGGACTGCCAAGGAAGTATATTAATATGGTGGCTGCTATAGAACAAGTTGTTGATCTGAAAACTGTTGGTTATGACGATGTTGTTGGACGGCTTATCGCTTATGAAGAACGGATCAGCCATGAAGAACAGGGGCCTTCGACCAAAGGAGAAAAGCTTATGCTAACTTATGAAGAATGGCAGGCCAAGAAGAAGGCAGATAAAGCTTATGGTCGAGGAAAGGGAACCGCTGAATCAAGTAACAGAGGCAGAGGTAGAGGCCGAGGCAAACCGGGTGGACGAGGGAAGGGAAGAGAGTCATCAGAGAGAACGCCGAAGGATCGCTCTAAACTTAAATGTTTTAGGTGTGACGAACTCGGCCACTTCTCGTCCGATTGTCCAACAAGAAAGAAAGAGGAAGAATGTAATCTTGTGAATGAAACCGAATCGGTGTTATACATGGCTGAAGTTGACCACGTAAAAGTTGTGTACTTGAACGAAGATAAGGTAAATCCGAAGCTATATACAACAAATCCAAGTGAATTAAATACGTGGTTCTTAGACAATGGGGCTAGTAACCACATGACGGGAATCCTTGAGTGGTTTACCCATATTGACCGAAAGATAAGAGGAACGGTCAAGTTCGGAGATAATTCTTGTGTGAAGATCGAAGGAAGAGGAAGAGTAATAGTTGAAGGCGGAAACGGCAATCAGAGAGTGCTCAAAGATGTTTATTTTATTCCATCTCTCAAGAGCAATATAATAAGTCTCGGGCAAATGGACGAGATCGGATGCAAGATAACTATTGAAGACGGAAAGTTGTGCATTCTTGAGCAAGATGGAACTTTGTTAATGAAGGTACCCCGAGCACCAAATCGTGTTTATAAAATTAATCTAAATTTTGCATCCCCGGTATGTTTGCAGGCAAGGCTCCAAGATGAAGCATGGTTATGGCATGCTCGTCTTGGACACTTGAACTTTGAAGCGATTAGAAGTTTATCCAAACTTTCGGTTGGGTTACCAAGGATATTAAATCCATCGAAAGTTTGTGATTCATGTATGTTTGGAAAGCAAACAAGAGGAGCCTTCCAGAAAAGCACCCAATATCGATCGAAGGAACCACTAGAATTACTGTATGGCGATGTGTGTGGTGCTATAACGCCCATGACACCTAGAGGGAATAGATATATACTGGTTGTGGTAGATGACTACAGCAAGTTTATGTGGGCGTTTCTAATCAAGACCAAAGATCAAGTGCCACCTATCCTCATCGAGTTTATAAAGAAGGTTGAGAATGACTTCAAGAGGAAGGTTAGAGCTTTGAGAACGGACAATGGTGGGGAGTTCGTGTCACACGTTTTGGGAGATTATTGCAAATAAAAGGGTATAAGCCGTCAACTAACCACACCGTATACCCCTCAGTTAAACGGTGTGGTGGAAAGAAGGAACCGAACCATACTTGGTACCACCCGAAGCATATTGAAGGCGAAGGAGATGCCACAAAACTTCTGGGGAGAAGCGGTTCAACACTCGGTTTATTTATTAAACCGATCACCTTCGAAAGCACTAAAGAATTCAACTCCGTATGAGAAGCTTAAAGGAAAGAAGCCGAATCTAGCCCATCTAAAGGTCTTCGGCTGTGTGGGATATATGTCAAAGAATTAACACCGGGTCAAAGGAAATTGGATGATCAAAGCAAGTTGATGATTCATCTCGGATCACAATCCGGAACTCCATTCTACAGAATGTATGATCCAGTAAAGAAACGGGTTCATGCTATTCGAGAAGGCGATGTAAAGTTTGACGAAACAAGCAAGTTTAGCTGGAAGAAACACTTGGACGAGTATGATTTGAGCAGCCCTGGGTGGATTGACTTCGTTGTTGACTCCGAAACAATTCATACCGAAGCACACGAAGAAGCTGATGCTAATACAACCAACTCAGTCGAAGAAGGAGCAAATGCAACAAATCCCGAAGAAGCATTGGGTTCACTCGAACCAGTGACAAGTCAGACAGGAGCACAGAACGATCAGTTAAGACGATCGTCCCGAACGACGTTACTACCAAAGAGGTTTGAAGGATTTGAAGTTGGGTCCGTACCGAGTCTAATGCATCAGCCAGAAAACGAAGAACAAGACCTCATGCTAGCCATAGATGAGGAACCCATTAATGTTCAAGAAGCACTCAAAGAGAAGCAGTGGAAGGATGCTATGGAAAGTGAACTAGCCTCCATCGAAAAGAACAATACTTGGAAACTAGTACAAGCACCACCAAATGTGAAGCCGATTGGGGTAAAATGGGTGTTCAAAATAAAGAAAGATGCGGATGACAGGATCATAAGGTACAAGGCGAGGCTCGTAGCAAAAGGATATGTGCAACAGTTCGGGATAGATTTCGAAGAGGTGTTCGCACCGGTTGCAAGAATTGAGACAATAAGATTGTTAATAGCTTTTGCAGCTCGTAATGGCTGGCAAATACATCACTTGGATGTTAAATCAGCTTTCCTTCATGGCGAACTAAAGGAAGAAGTTTATGTGTTTCAACCCGAAGGTTTTATAAAAAGGGGCAAAGAAAATAATATCTATAAATTGTCTAAAGCGCTATACGGACTACGACAAGCACCAAGAGCTTGGAATTCGAGGCTTGACTCTACGATGAAGGAACTCGGTTTTACAAGGTGTAAACATGAGCAAGCTGTGTACCGAAAGGAAACGAAGGGAAGATTGTTGATTGTTGGCACATACGTTGATGATCTCATTGTTACAGGTGCATCGACTCAAGATATAGCAGAATTCAAGAAACAGATGGAAGCCAAATTTGAGATGAGTGATCTCGGACTTCTACACTATTATCTTGGAATTGAAGTGAGTCAAAGCAACGCGGGTATTGCATTGAAACAATCCAATTATGCAGTCAAGATTCTGAAGCAAACAGGTATGTGGCATTGTAATCCAACTCAAACTCCAATGGATCCGGGACTGAAGTTGTCGAAGGAAGAACAAGCGCCGAAGACCGATCCAACGGATTACAGGAAGGTTGTTGGCTGCCTAAGGTACTTAACTCATACCCGAATAGACTTGAGCTATTCGATCGGATATGTGAGTCGTTTTATGCAAGACCCGAATATAACACATGAGCAAGCTGTGAAACATATACTAAGATATTTAAAAGGAAGTCTTGATCTTGGTATTATGTATCCGAGGGGTGGAAGCAGAGTGTTATATGGTTTTAGTGACAGTAGTCATTCGGTAGATGTTGATGATGGAAGAAGCACTACTGGGACCGTATTCTATTATGATGATGCACCTATTACATGGAGCTCACAAAAGCAACAAACAGTTGCTCTATCATCCTGTGAAGCGGAATATATGGCAGCAACATCCGGAGCATGCCAAGCTTTGTGGCTAAGGAATTTATTGTCAGAGATAACAGGAGAAAGGGACCAAACTGTGACTCTCAAGGTTGACAATTCATCAGCCATAGCCTTAATGAAGAATCCAGTCTTTCACAAAAAGAGTAGACATATTCATACACGTTACCACTTTATAAGGGAATGTGTTGAGAGAGGACAAATTAAAGTGGAGCATGTGAGTGGGGATTTACAAAGGGCTGATATTCTTACTAAGGCGTTACCAAGGCTCAAGTTTAACAAGATGAAAGGACTCGTTGGGCTTACAAGATTAGAGGGGTGATTGAAGACGTAATCTTGTAGATCGGATAAAAAGGAGCCGAACTACTAGGAGATAAGGAATGGTTTTTGAGATAGCTTTTACATTCCTAGACTAAACCAAATAGGATTCTTGTTTAGATAATTATCAGTGTTTTAGTTTCCTTGTTGAACAAGGATTGGTAGGCTTATATATAGATGGAAGTTATGTAAACCTAATCAATTGAATCAATAACAAGAACGAGTTTTTGGTTTAAACATCTGACTTTGATACTAATTTTCTAACAATGACTACAAATTAAAAGCTTAAGTTGCATCAAGGGTCACCTCAAAGCATAAGTTCGCAAGTATAATTATGTGCCGCTATACACCGTCGTTTTGTACGGGTATTCATCTACAACGTGAAAAGATCAAAATGTAATTTCTAATGGTTGTAACATTTAGTTGCAAACGGTTGTAATTGATGAAATGTTTTATTTTCACTTTCACTAAATGTTTTTATATGTTTTTTGATACATATTCAAATTTTTGGCTTGAGTTGAATTATCACATGTTACAAACTTTGCAATTACATTTTGATCTTTTCACGTTCTATTTTGAACATTACACGAAACACTTACCACAATATCACATATTGTTAATTGTTTTCCACTAGGAATTTCCGTTGCTATGCACGGGTACTCGCCTAGTATACCAAAAACCAAAAAGGACGTGAATATGGTTTTTTTTACCCGGTCCATACCCAGTTGATGTTTCAAATAGCCCAAACACTTTAAAACAACACCCCTAATTAGCTTTTCCAGTCTCTTGCAAGTTACATAATAAACTGATAAACCCTAGAAAAAAAAATTGAAAAAATGTCAGACAACATACCCTTTGAAATCCAAATTGAAATCATCAAAAAAGTTTCTGATGTCAAGTCATTGATTCGATTCAGGTCAGTTTCCAAACCATGGAAGTCTTTTATTGACAGTTCTGAGTTTATCAAATCTTACGGCGCCCGCCACACGCAGCCACATAGTCATATTCTACTTTGTTTAATAATAGAATCTGGGGACAGGTTTATTCGTTTAGTAGAAGATGATATCGAAACTTTTAAGGTACAACAACAAGAGTTTGCTCCATTTGTTGTTTCTCCTTTGCTTAAACAATTTTGTATTTTTAAGGTTGTTGGTGCGTGCCATGGATTGCTGTGTTTGTATGGTGCCCTTAGAGGTTATAAGGAATCGATGGTTGTTATTTGGAACCCTTCTATCGGAAAATCATTTGGTATTGTTGTCCCTAGTTATGAGACTAATTTTGAGACTAATTTTGAGACTAATTTTGGTTTCGGGGTTTGTCCTGTCACTAAAGATCCTACCGTTGTTAAGGTTGTATGCGCAGCAGCTAACATGCCTTGTCATGTTGAAGTTTTTACATTAAGCTCGGGTGTTTGGAATGTGATCCCAAGTAGCAATTTGCCTCATAAATCAATTTTTTTTATGTCATCTCAGGTTGTTATAGATAGGTTTATCTATTGGGTTGCTGAAGAAGAGACTGTTGATGATGATGGTGAAGCTACCATGAAATATGTGGTTGTGTCATTTGATTTGAGTACCACGGAATTTAAAGTGGTAGACCTACCAGATACCTTAACAAACGAGCTGTACTCACGTGTCTCCGTCTCTAAGCTAAGGGAATCTCTCGTTGTGTATGGTACCATTAATGTCGAGGGAGCAAAATGGTGTGGTGTATGGGTGATGGAGCATGATTCATCTTTTAGAAAGCTATTCACAATTGGCGCACCGGTAGAGAAAATACTGGGGTTTAAGAAGAATGGCGAAACTATATTTGAAACTCCAACGGAGGACGAAACGTTTACAACACTTGATGTTTACGACCCCTGCTCACGACAAATCAAGAATATTGGGATTTCTGGAATAGGGGGCTCATTCTTAATGGGCTCTTACAAGGAATCGCTACTTTTGCTTGATCACTCAGATTTACATATTTATTCTCACGATAGTTGATCAAAATGATGAAGGCCACATTTTAAGGTGTGGATTTACAAAGTACAAGTTACTTAAGGAGGACGGAGGGGCCTATTTTGTAGCTAAGGTGTGGAAAAATCACTTTCATCTATTTTAGTTTTTTTTATGGAATCTTATGCGATTATAGATACAGTATATGCTACTCTTTTTTTTTTTCCCAAATATGTGCAATCGGCATTCCCAAGTTTAATGTGATTTTTATTATTCGATGGCTAGTGTTATTTTTGCTCCCTGTCTTTAATCGTTTATTGAGAATGGGGAACGTCCTTTATAGATATCTTTTTTGCTTGTGTGAAAAAATGATGAACAAGCCTTTTTTTCGTGACATTCTCCTCTCGTTTTGCTTGGGGTCTATTTTGAATAATCTGTAAATACAAACATGAGTTTATCTGCAACATTTGAACGTGTAAATGCTTATGTGTGAACAAGAAATGATATTCATGTGCACTCAGGAATCGAGGAGTAAAGGCATTAGTAGTGATTAGGCGATGTCTCGAAAAAGTCATGTGTTTTTCTGTAAAAGATTTATTATTAAGGACTTAAGGGTAAAGAGATTCAATATATCAAATCAAAGTCCAAACCGCGAGCTACCTCGTAAATTGGTTTACATGACTTAAGTAGCTATAATTGCCAGTTTCCATAGTGCACATGAACAAAGCAGGGGACGGTGATTGGTATGAGCAGCACAAGTCTCCCCACCATTTCATTGTCATAGTAAACTACCGATATGTCAACGTCATCAACCAATGCCACAGATTGCAATAGCATCCATAGCAGGCTCAAAACCTGTTTTGTGCTTGGGCAACGGAAACACGATCCTTTGACTCATAGGGTCCTGATACGTTTATTTCTTGAGTTATGCTCTTGAATGTTGGAGCTGTAATATCTGACCACCGCTTTGAGTACCGGAGTCTCTATAAAAAGCATACAACGTGACTGTTTGTGCTATCCTTTTAATTGTGGCCCTTTTGAGACATCAATCGGGTATGGACCGGTAAGGGTGTTCATTCATTCGGGTTTCAGGTTTCTCGGTACGGGTTCTTCGGGTTGAGCATTTTTTAAGGCAAGACTGAACCGAAGTTAAAGTGGAGGAACCACAAATCGAGTTTGAATTTGGCTCTGTTTAGGTTTTGAAAGGAGAAAACCCGAATTGCAAAATTTGTTAATTTATTTTGTAATTTAAGTTTGTGCACGTGAAAATGTTGTCTTTTGTAGTAAAATGTGGTTAAAACTGCTGGATCTACGTTTTTGTCTCGCTAACGCCGGGTATTGGGACGTTTCATCGGTTCGGTTAGTTCAGTTAACTTTTTGTTTTAAGGTAAAACTCGAAACCAAACCGAACTGAAAACTGAAATTGAATTCAGTTTGGTTTTCGAGTTGACCCGAGTTACATAATTTATATTATTCTTCATATAATTATATAGATTTTTAGCCCCAAATAAATAAATAAATAAATAAATAAATAAATAAATAAAAGTTTCTGGCTTTAGAAAAAGTTATAGTTTATATAGTGAATTCGGTTTTCGGTTACAAATTGGTTCGGGTTTTTTTTCAGTTTGGCTCGGTTCTCGTTTTCGGTTCCTGTAGGTATTACCCGATTTGTGAACACCCCTGCTTGTATTGAATGGTGACACGCTGCCACTTGGACCTGGACTCTCTTTTCTGATATTTGAGTTTAGCATGGCTAGGTTTGGTAGTTGCTGTATTTTGATATCATCTTCGGACTCGTCCTGCAAATGAATAGATAACAATAAGGACATTGATAAGAAAAATGTGCAACAAAGTAACTTTATAGTAGTAAGTTTCTTGGTAAACATGTAAAATTCTGAGGTCAAGTAGACTAAAGATTTTTCTGAAATTTCCAGGTGTTCTGGAATATTTTTCTGAACCAGATAGAAGAGGTAGACAGAGATCAGTGTTAATTTCTTGCGAAAATCATCAACTTTTGAAGTTAAAGAAGTCCATTTGACCTGAAAAGTGAAGTACAAGAAATGATCCATTTGTTTATACGAGTCTTCGTGATTTTTTATATGCGAAGAAACATATAAAGTAGTACCTAAGTAGGAATTGCAGGTGTAAACAATGTAGGAAGCTTGTGAAATTTGTCACACGGCTGACTTTTCAAAAAGTCAAATGATGCAACTATTAGAGAGTGAAGAGAGTAATTTATAAGTAACATACCCCTGGTTTAGCAGCTCCTCAATTATGTCCTGTGCTTGCCTAAAATTAACAAGGCTTCGGTCTTCCCCTTAGCTTATCTTCCTTTAGTTGCATATAATAAGTTACTAGTAATCAAATATTAGATTCCAAAATCATATGAAATCCGATTAAATAAATCTGTGTTCTAGAATTATAGAAGCCGGCCAAAAAAGTAAAACCAAAATCCAAAAAAGAATATGCCATCTTAATGAATGAGATGTAGTAAAAAAAGTATAATAGCTAAAACGTGATAGATGAAACGTATGTTGTTACATTATGTGACAAGTTCCTTCGAATAAAGATGTGTTTGCATCTTCCTGAAAGCTGAAATTACGGAAAGAATCAACAGGAATGTCGAACCGCAAGATTCGCATCACTGTGTAACTAGGACTAGCTGGAGCTCCTTGCCAGTCCATTGCCATTTCGGAGGCCCCACTTAACTTGTTGTAGCTTTATTACAACTGTACTATCACTATTATGAGTGTAAATACTAATGTTGTGTAAATAAAATACCTGTGTGGAAATTAAAACCACTCTAGCCATTAAGACCTGCAGAAGCCATGGGGCTCGGGCTTCTATGTTGCAGTCCATCGAGCTCACTGAACCCTTGGTTTGACAATATAATAGAAACCGGCAAGATTTCTCTAAAAGCAAGAAAATATAGTTTATGACCAAAAAAGTGATTGGGTAACGGGTCAAAATGGGTTTAGACCAAAAAGAGTATTTTTAGCATATGTCAGGCCGACCCTAAACACTTTTTGGTCCAAATTCCTTAATTTATGCTCATATAAAATAACCATTGTGTGTACAAAATTTCTATAGCTTCAGTAATAATGAAATTTGTTTATTGAAGAGGCTTTATGCATTCTAGGTATACTTTAGGCAACTTTGGTTTAAATCCCAGGATTCATATTTTTGTTCACGCCCAGTTTCATGCCACTTGTGTTGAATGGTGACACACTACCACTTGGGCCGGGACTCTGTTAGAACCCAGGTAGTTAAGGACTTACGGATGTGAAAAGGTAGAATTGATATGATTTGTTGAAGTTACAATGCAGAATCTGGACAAAGAACTCCAATGAAATCAACTAGTCCCTATGGAGAGGACTCAAATTGAAATACAAATGATTGATGCTTATTCTCTACCTTCTGCCCTAATTTTATAGCTAAGAAAAGTAAATGAAAATAATGAAATATGGTAAGTAAATTGATGGAGATCAGGGAATAGAATGCTTTGATTTTCAGTCAAATCATTGGTTGATTTCTCATACAGATTATTCTCTCTTTCCATTTGAGTTCTTCCTTCGGTACTCAGTGTGGGAATTGTCCAGAAAGTAAATCATAATCATCCCAAGTGGCTTCTTCAAGAGGTCGGTTTTGCCATTGCACCAGCAATTCCAAGATATTGGATCCGGGTATCCAATAAAAGAATGAAAGATTGATAACTAGCTCTCGTAGTTGCTGTCTTTTGATATAATCTTCGGACTCATCCTGCAAATAAAAGAATAATAACTAGGACACAATGGTTAAGTAGTAAAGAGTGATATACACTGAAGCAGACAGAAGGGGTAGACAAATCAGTGTAAAATTGCTGAGAAAATCATCATCAAAACTGAAGTAAAAGAAGACCATTTGACTTCAAAAGTCAAAGTACAGAAAATGATCCATATGTTTATACTATTGTCTGTGCTTAAGGTTTAATGCGAGCAAACAACTCAAGTAGTAAGATAACTAGAAAATAAAGGTGTGAAAAGAACAATATAAAAAACTTGTGACATTAGTCACAAGTTTGACTTTTTCAACAGTCAAGTGCTACAACTAGACGACCAGTAGTAGTAAGTAGTAAAGAGTGAAGACAATAATCTATAAATAACATACCACTGGTTCGAGAAGCTCTTCAATTATCTCTTGCGCTTGCCTCAGCCTTAAATCAACAACGATTGGTGGTCAATGAGCCTCGGTTAAGATGTGAAGTTGCTCATCTAAATGTTCATGGTCTTCCCCTTAGCTTGTCTTCCTCTAATTGCATATAATATGTAATCCAAAATTAGATTCCAAAACCACGTGGAATCAGATTTAATTAAATCAATTTGAGTCCTTGAGCTTCCGAATGAGGTTACTTGTAGCATTGGATTCAGCCAAAGGCATTTTATATCTTCCGAATGAGGTTACTTGTAGCATTGGATTCAGCCAAAACCACGTGAAATCAGATTTAATTAAATCAATTTAAGTCCTTGTCCTTAACTATGTTTCCACCATTGTTAGAGGAACCTTGGTGTATGGACCGACTTTGTTGCTTTCATTGACTTAGAACATATGCTTGCTAGAAGAAGTGGCAAATTTAGCAGGTTGGGTAATGGGTCAAAGTGGGTAATTTCTGGTAGGGGGTCAAGTCAGGCTTTATATAAAGAGTCATATGTTTGCTAAGTAAAACATGTGGCTGTGTTGTTTAGTTTTCTGAACGTCATTCTTCTTACGAATTTCGTGTCTTATAAGGAATTACCAATATATATGACAAAATGAGACTTCTTAATATAGATAGACAGATATAGCTAAGATGAGCCGTTTTATCATCTCATAAAACCTATAATCCGATAAACACGTATCTTCACTGAATGTTGTTCAGATTCCATGTTTGAAGTGTTAGGCCCTCATACTTGGGCATGGAAATGTGGTGATGGTCAATTAATGTTATTGGGAGATGTGAGCAAGTTTCCAGAGTTGTACCTTAGGCTACTCGCAACCCACCTGAACAAATCGATCGGTTGCCAACAAAAAAACAAAGCGACCGATTTTTTCAAGGGTCACTTGGGTTGCTATGCATCAGTCGGTCGCTTAACTATTGCACAATCGGTCTACAAATCGACCGATTAAACACACAAACACAAACATATTTAATTAAACACACAAACACAAACATATTAAAAAAAAAAAAAAAAAAAAAAAAAAAAAAACATTTTTAACTATAAATACCAACCTCAATTCAAACACACACAAACACCTTCAAACACAAACACAAATCCATTCAAAACCGCAAATGTCTTTCAAAAAAGATTTCTCACAACAATTCCCCTCTCCTGAACGTCGAGATTTTTCTCAACAATTCCCCTCTCCTGAACGTCGAGATTTTTCTCAACAATTCCCCTCTCCTGAACATAATGAAGTTTATCATACTCCACCTGAACATATCTTTTCGGTTTTCAGTCCACCACATGAACCGGTGAACAATCCACCGGAAAACGAATCGGTGAATAATCCACCGGTTGTCGACCAAGACCCAAATCCGTTTGGTTTATCAGAGGAACAACTCAGACAAATGGAGCAAGATATGGAAGTATTCCTAGAGTTTGAACAACGTGAAAGAGAAGAGGAAGCTGCTCGTTTGGAGCAGCAAGCCAGAGAGGATGAAGAACGTAGGAAGAACTGGGAAATGGGTTGGTTCTCACCTGATTCCTCTTCGACTGAAGATGGTTACCCAGACTTAGATGATACCTTCAATTAATTTCTAGTTTCGTTTTAATTTCGGTATCGTAGTTTTATTTGTAGTTTCATTTAGTTTATGTAATGTTTATATTTTTTAATGAATTTTAAGTTTTCTGGTTCGAGAAAACAAGTCCCCGACTCTTTGAATTTATCTTGTTATTAGTTTTAATGAAAGTTAATGAGTAAAATGTTTGATTTAAAAAAAAAAAAAAAAAAAAGTCGGTCATCTACTGTGGCAAGTCGGTCGCTTCTGGTCGCCGGAGAGAGAAAGCTGACGTGGCAGCCGGTAACCCAGGTCGCTTTGGTCACAGACTGTGCCCAGCCTTATATCAAACAATCACTTTGGAAAGGTTTGTTAATTATTCTCTTTTCAAGATCATTCATGCATTGCGTGGAACTTGTATTTTAGAAGACCTTTATCCCGTTATGTAAGGGGTGAGTTAAGTTCTCTATTTCGGTACCTTGAGAAGATTAATCCGGTTTCTTCTCGTGAAGATGTTGTTGTTTGGAGACCTGCCGAAGACGGTGAGTATTTCATATCTCATGGGTTTTTATGGAACAATAAGGTCCCATCCAAGGTTCAAGGATTTCATTGGTTGGCAATTCAAAGGCGTATTTCAGTTAAAGAAGTTCTTAATTCAAGAGGAACCAGGTGGCCAACAAGTTAATTGCATTTGGTGCAATGATGCTCCGGTCATCATCTTCTTCTTCATTGTGCGTTGTCTTTTAGGATTTTTTTTTTTTTTAGAGGGTGGAATGTTGAATGGATAATACCTTTAAGTCTCGCTTAATTCTCAGAAGAGTGGTATCATGGGATATGGGAATCAACCCCAAAAAGTTTTGATGCCTCATAGGTCCGTGCACGATTTGGGCAATGTGGTTAGCGTCGATAATTTCACGTGTTTGGCATCGATAATTTGTAATATCAAATTTTTACATTTGGGAAAGTCAACCTTGGTTTCTCTCATGATGTTCATAGTCATGTAGTATTATCTCTAATTGCATTTCAACTTTTGTTGGTATGATTATTTATATAATTTCAGTTTTTCGCCCAAAAAAATTCAATATTTGGGAACATCAATATCTTCCCTCAGTTGATAAGATAAACAATTTACTTAACTTTTTTTTTTTTTTTTTTTTTTTTTTTTTTTTTTTTTACTATCTCGTAAAGAGCAACCAAGTCATTACCCATGTGTATTTCATGAGTATTGTCGATACTTGGGCCATAGTATCAAACATATGTTTCAATCGTATTTTGTTGTTGTTGTCGTCGGTTCTCAAGTATCTCGACTAAATATTTTTAGAAACTTGTGGCATACCATCACGTATTTGGGAGCATTTGAAATGTCAGACAACATCCCATTTATCAGACAACATCCCATTTGAAATCTCGACTAAATAAATAGAGCCCAAATACTCAAAAATAACACCCCCAAATTTCCCAAAGTTACATAAACCCTAGAAGAAGAAATGTCAGACAACATCCCATTTGAAATCCAAATGGAAATCATCAAATGGCTTCCTGTGAAGCCTTTGATTCAGTTCAGGTCCGTTTCGAAACCCTGGAAGTCTTTCATCGACATCCCTCAGTTTATCAATGGTTAC
Source organism: Artemisia tridentata subsp. tridentata (assembly GCA_021014915.2). NCBI lineage: Eukaryota > Viridiplantae > Streptophyta > Magnoliopsida > Asterales > Asteraceae > Artemisia > Artemisia tridentata. Next base: position 53,372,790 of record CP139502.1, on the reverse strand, counting down.
GGCGCCCGCCACACGCAGCCACATAGTTTTATGCTAATATACAAGGATTGTTATGTACTGGAACAGGTAACGTACATTCGTTTAGTAGAAGATGAATACTCGTACAATGGAAATTTTTTGCTACTGCAACGACAGTTAGCTCCATCTGTTGAGTCTCCTTTGCTTAAACAATTTTATGTTACAGACTTTGTTGGTGCGTGTCATGGATTACTGTGTTTGTTTTGTTATAATTATAACGTTTGTTATGAAAAGATGGTTGTTATTTGGAACGCTTCCATCAGAAAATCATTTGGTATTGTTGTCCCTAGATATGACCCTCAGATTAGGATTCAGCTTGTTTTTGGTTTCGCGGTCTGTCCTGTCAATAGAGATCCTACCGTTGTGAAGATTTTACATCCTGATAAGAAACCTTGGCATGTTGAAGTTTTTACATTGAGTTCCCAGGTTTGGAATGTGATTCCAAGTGGCAATTTGATGCGTCAAACAATTAGACTTGATAATTCAACCCAGGTTGTTTTAGATAGGTTTATTTATTGGGGTGCTTATGAGGAGACTTTTACTGATGATGGTGAATCCACCACAAATCATATGGTTGTGTCATTTGATTTGATTACCAAGGAGTTTAAAGTGGTAAACCTACCGGATAGCTTAACAAACGAATTGATCTCACGTGTCTCAGTTTCTAAGTTAAGGGAATCTCTTGTTGTTTCTGGACACGTTAAGGTCGAGGGAGCAATTTGTTGTGGTGTATGGGTGATGGAACATGATTCATCTTTTAGAAAGCTATTCACAATTGGCGCACCATTATGTAAAATATTGGGGTTTAGGAAGAATGGTGAACCTATACTAGAAATTCAAGAGGCAAATGGACAATTTACTACACTGTCACTTAATGTTTATGACCCCTGCTCACAACAAATCAAATATCTTGGGATTTCTAGAGATGCGGGCTCATTCTTCATGGGCTCTTACAAGGAATCGCTACTTCTCCTTGATCACTCGGATTTACATATATATTCTGACAATAATTGATCAAAAAGATGAAGGCCACCTTTCAAGGTGTGGATTAAAAAATGGTATGTTACCTACGGAGGGAGGGGCCTATTTTGTAGTTAAGGTGAAGAAAAATCATTTTCATCTATTTTAGTTTTTTATCACTGATTTAATGTCGATTATGGAATCTTATGCGATTGTAGATGCAGTATATGCTACATATTTTTCAAATATGTGATTTGTAGCAAGGCTTGTAAAATCGGTATTACTATCAAGTTTAATGTGATTTTTATTATTCCATGGATAGATGCCTTATTGCTTGTGTAATTTATTATGGCAAGCCTTTTAGGTGCTCATTACTTGTTGAAATCATGTTATCGTTCTTTGATTCATTACATTCTCATTTCATCATGCTTGGCGGTTACTTTGGATAATCTGTAAATACAAACACAAGTTTATCAATCTTTGAATTTGCATCATATGAATATGTAAATGCTTATGATTGAACAAGAAATGATTTTTCATTTACTTTGACTGAGGATTAGAGTAGTGATGGCATTGGTAGTGGCTAGGCGATATACGATCTCCTAATTATACCATCCAAAGTGTAAAATAACATGACAGAAAAGAGAAACAGAACTGCGGCCAACAATGCTTATATCATCACTAGGGAGGGTGCAATGAAATCAAGCTCTTATTGCACAAGTAGGTAACAACACAAAGTAGTGATAGTAGGTTCAAGAGCTTCTTTGATTCATCTCAACCTACTCGTTGTATGCCCAAGTCTTTTGGAAAACAGATTTTATTGTAACTAAAGTTCAACTATTTTAGATATACCCTCAACGCCAGTTTTCCCCTACTATTCTTATGTCTATTGAACTACTTAACAATCCAACAATACTTGGTAAATCTCAAGGCTTATTGTGTTATTGCGGCGGTTATTATCTAACATTTGATTCTCATAGATATTATCGTGACTCTGGAATGGATATTGCTGTTGTTTGGAAAACCTTCAATTACAGAATTAGTTTTTTGTTGTGCAGCTGTTATACATGGTCTATACGAAAATGTTTTTTGGGTTATTGGGTTTATCCTAACATTAGCAACCCTAAGATTGTTTAGATCACATATTTTTCATAGTATAAGTTACATCCTATTTCAAGTCGATGTTTGTAAGTTCACGGGTTTGGAATTTAGAGAACTCCAAAGTCCAAACCATCAGCTACCTTGTAGATTGCTTTAAATGCACTCGTGTCATTAAAGTTGCCAGTCTCCATAGTGCACATGAACAAACCAGGGGACAGCATGAGCAGCACGACTCTCCCAGGATTTCACTTTTCATAGTAAACTTACAATGTACTTCCACAGCCCAACCATGATCATTAGAGGCAGGCTTGTAAATTAACATCCGACTGTAAACCAATGCCGCAGAGTTCAATAGTTTCCATTGCTGGCTGAAAACCACTGCAAAAGAGTGGATACTAAATGACCGCTGTTTTTGCATGGGTAAAGGAAACACGATCCTTTGATGCATAGAGGCAACTGATACTTTTGTTGCTTGAAGTTATTCTTTAGATCACATATTTTTCAAAGTATAAGTTGCATCCTATTTCAAGTTGATGTTTGTAAGTTCACGGGTTTGGACTTTAGAGAACTCCAAAGTCCAAACCATCAGCTACCTTGTAGATTGGTTTAAATGCACTCGTGTTGTTAAAGTTGCCAGTCTCCATAGTGCACATGAACAAACCAGGGGACGGCATGAGCAGCACGACTCTCCCAGGATTTCACTTTTCATAGTAAACTTACAATGTACTTCCACAGCCCAACCATGATCATTAGAGGCAGGCTTGTAAATTAACATCCGACTGTAAACCAATGCCGCAGAGTTCAATAGTTTCCATTGCTGGCTGAAAACCACTGCAAAAGAGTGGATACTAAATGACCGCTGTTTTTGCTTGGGTAAAGGAAACACGATCCTTTGATGAGTAGAGGAAACTGATAATTTTGTTTCTTTAAGTTTTTCTCTTAACTGATACTTTTGTTACTTGTGCTATCCTTTTAATTATGGCCCTTTTGAGACATCAATCAGGTATGGACCGGTATAGGGTGTTTGGCGGTTCAGGTTTCTCAGTAGAAGTTCTTCTGGTTGAGCATTTTTGAAGACAAAACCGAACCAAAATCAAATTTAAATTCGGTTTGGTTTAGGTATTGAACATAAAATACAAATTTCAAAATTTGTTAATATTTATTCAATTAAATTTATAAACATGTATCCTGAAATGCATCAACTCATGAACAATGTTACAACTTATACTCCATCCACTCTATCATTCTAGTTACGTGAAAATGTTGGTCCCATTAGGGGCGGATCTAGAAGGAGTTCAGTGTATGCATATGAAAACATTTGGCTTTTGTAGTTTTTCAGTAATGAAATAATAGAAATAGTATTATTTTTGGCTCTTTTTATGTAATATTAGTGCATACTGTGATTTTTTTTTTTCTTTTTTCTGTAATATAAGTGAATACTGGGTAAAAACCCATGGATTCATGTTTTCGTCAACCCCCTGTTTTTGGATGTTTCATGCCACTTGTGTTGAATGAAATTTGAGTTCAGCACGGCTTGTTCTCGCAGTTGCTGTCTTTTGATATAATCAGGACATGGATAAGAAAATGTGCAACAACATAACTCTATAGCAAAGAGGTTCACAGTAAGTTTATTGGTAAACATTCGACTTTCTGAGGTCAAGTGACTACTTTTCAGACTTTACATTTTCCAGAAATTATTAAGTGTTCTGGTAAATTTTGCTGATTTATTCAAACATTGAAGCAGAAAGAAGAGGTAAATATAGATTGGTGATAAATTTCTTGAGAAAATCGTCATCAGTTTTTGAAGTTAAAAAAGTCCGTTGACTTCAAAAGTCAAAGTACAAGAAGTGGTCCGTTTGTTTGTACAAATGTCCTGCTTTGATTTTTATACTGAGGAAACATATAAAGTAGTACCATAAATAGGAATTACAGGTCTTAACAATGTAGAAAAATGTAGGAAGCTTGTGAAATTTGTCACAGGTTTGACTTTACAAAAAGTCAAATGATACAACTAATAAAGAGTGAAGTTGTCTCGGCCTTAAATAAACAATGCTTTCTATTTATTTTACTCTTACGATTTATTTATATATTTGAGGTACAAGAACATGTAGTCTTTCGGCTGGGTAATATAAGTGTTCTTCGGACTTGTTGAATGTCGGTTTATGAGTTTATTTCTGAAGGAACATTACATGATTGGCTAAAGGTATGAAACTTTTGAGACTTGATTCTTTGCATTCTACAGGTGTGTTGCTGTGCGTTTTGAAAGTGACTTTGTGTTGCATTTACAGCCAAATCTGGAGAGTCCTTAAGCTTCCAAATGAGGTTACGTGTAGCATTGGATTTAGCCAAGGGCATTCTTTATCTTCAAACCGAAGCCAACCCACCTGTATTCCACCGTGATACAGTATTAAACAAGCAACATTCTAATTGATTCCAAACTCACTGCCAAAGTTGCTGATTTTGAACTTTTAAGGCTTGCACCAGTTTTGGATGACCATGGAGTCGGTCCTAACTATGTATCCACTGATGTTAGAGGAACACCCGTAAGTTGTTTTCCATCTTACTTTCTAGCTGAGGAACCTTGGTGTATGGACCGACGTTGTTGCTTTCCTTGACTCAGGACGGAAGCTAGCTAGAAGAGGTGGCAAAATGGGCGGGTTGGGTAATGGGTCAAAATGGGTAAATTCTGGTAGGGTGTCAAGACAGGTTTTATATAAAGAGTCAAATATTTGCTAAATAAAAAATCTCGCTTACCTGTTTAGCTTGCTGAATGTCATTCTTTAAACAAATTCCATATCTTGAAAACATATAAAAACGGACGAAAACGTTTAAAAACGAACAAAAATGTAAGAAAACGGGCGAAAACGTAAAAAAATGGATAGAAACGTATGAAAACATAAGAAACCGTATGAAAACGTAAGAAAAACATATTTTTTAGTTAATTACAAACGGTCGTTAGTCAGAAGGACTAACGGTGCAAACAAAAAAAGGGATAAAAACGTAAGAAAATGGGCGAAAACGGATAAAAACGTATGAAAACGTAAACGGATAAAAACATATGAAAACGTAAGAAAACATATTTTTGAGTTAATTACAAATGATCGTTAGTCAAAACGTATGATAATGAAACAAATGGGAAAGTACGTTGTTATTACATGCCAAAAGGACTAACGGAGCAAAGAGTTAGATGGTGATTATGGTAATTTTTTGGGTTCGTATCTGATAATGGAACAAATGAAAAAGTACGTTGCTATTACATGCCATTAACCCTTCTTTAAATTTATATAGATTAATAAAGACTAAAGTTGCCAACAACGTCTCAAAACGGTGAGATGTTTATAATGATATTTTGATATCAACATTTATAAGTTGTCGATATCACATTAACAACTTTCACTAAGCCTTATACGCTATAGCGTGTGTGTAGGATCACTTTTCTGAAATTGCTTACTCTTTTCAAAGGATCAAATAAGTAGTAGCCAACTCTACTGAAAATGCTTATTTTACTCTCAAATAATTGTATAACCGGTTTGAATAAGCATAAAATCAACTTACAAAATTCTGTAAAATAAAGTTATAAATTGTATTTAACATGAAAGCACGTAATTTACTATTTGACAAGTATGAAGGACTTTCTAGTTTTCAAGTGTTTTCGAAAAAATTTGCGTGCGCCACCTGCATTGTTCAGAATCTAGTTTATTCATGTTCTCATTTGCATAATTTTTAAGTGTAAATAATGGTTTAAATTTTTAACTTTTAGTCAATTTCTACACTTTTTTTTTAATACTTTTATCTTTAACTTTGTTTGGCAATTTATTTAAACCACTGTTGGTGTATGTGTCCGGACGTCATGTTTCGTCCGGACCATACTCTCGGGTCCGAACGTCTCACGTCGTCCGGACTATCTCTGGCCTCCGGACATACCTACTGAGCGGACCGCCGCCATCTACAGCAAGCAGTCCCATCAGCCGCTGACATCCCGGATATTACGGGATTGTGTCTCCCACGTGGTCTGACACCTAGCACATGGTCTGACATCTACATGCTAGGTCAGACATAGGTCAACGCACGAGCCCCGAGGTAAACAGGTACAGTAGGTGTGGGTAGTATAAATACTCACATCTCATTTGTAATAATCATCCAATTTTACACCTACTACTGTTACTCTCATATCACTGTTCACATTATAATCATCCGATACTCATTCTCACGCCGGAGGCTGGTCCTGGGATAAAACCCGGGGCGAGTCTAACGCGTGTTTATCTCGTGTGTGTAGGAGCAAGCAAGGTCCGAATGATTCACTCCGAAGGACAACACATAGAAGTGGGACCTCCTGCAAGGTTTTACTTCAACAAATTGGCGCCATCCGTGGGACCCGCTATTCAATCTACCAGAGCGTTGAAATGGCCGGTCCTTCCTTTCACTTCCTGAACGAAACCGATAACAATCAGAACCAGTGCATCGAAAAAACCAAAACAATCAGCATGGTGAGAAGCCAGCCGGAAAACAGAAAGAGAAAGTACGAGGGGGATGATGAGGATTGAACGTTCCGATAGTATTCCCTCCCGTCTCGACCGGTGACCTGTCGGACGAGCCACTCATCGTCGAAGGCGACATAGAGGGGTATTTAGTCCGAAGGATATATATCGATGAAGGATCCTCCGCGAACTTGATGTACGAGCATTGTTTCAACAATCTCAGCTCGGACATAAGGACAAGGCTCAAGGAGACGAGCACTTCTCTGGTAGGATTCTCCAGAGAGACAAGCAGACCGCTGGGCAAAATCGAGCTGGATGTGTGCTTCGGTGACCACGGTATGTTCCGAAAAACAACTATGAAATTTTGTGTGGTACAGTCCCCATCTCCCTATAATGTGATATTAGGCCGAACTGGCCTTAAGGAGTTAAGGGCGATCCCATCGACAATTCATTCGATGGTCAAGTTCCCCACACCGAAAGGGGTAGCGACACTAGTCGCACGATCGACTATGATACTAGAATGCGGGCGACGGGAAGAGAAACAAACAGTGAAGGAACCTCGGGAAGCAGAAACCGCCAAGTCGGAAATGGGTAAGACGGAGGAAATCTTAGTAAACCCCGCACATCCGGAACAACTGGTCACAATAGGGACAGGGTTCTCGAGGGAGTGTCGAAAACACCTAGTCGAACTGTTGAGAAAGAATAGGGACGTATTTGCGTGGCAACCTTCGGATATGACTGGAGTTCCATGACGTCTGATCAAGCACCATCTGAATGTCAACGTGGACGACACACCGATAGCGCAGAAGAAAAGTAACTTATCCGCGGAAAAGAATCAAGTGGTACTAAAGGAGGTGGACGAATGGTTGAAAGCAGGAATTGTTCGCCCAGTTCGTTATCCCACGTGGATCTCCAATCCAGTGCTGGTAAAAAAGAGCGACGGAAATTGGCGAATGTGTATTGACTTCAAAAACTTGAACTCCTCGTGTCCGAAGGATTACTATCCGCTCCCGGACATCGATTGGAAGATCGAGTCAGTAATGGGATTCAGGTACAAATGTTTTCTAGACGCATACAAGGGCTATCACCAAGTCCAAATGGCCGAAGAGGACGAAGAAAAGACAGCGTTCTATACAGAACAAGGAACCTACTGCTACACCAAAATGCCGTTCGGCCTAAAGAACGCTGGAGCCACCTACCAGCGTCTGGTCGACTCGGCCTTCAAGGGTCAGATCGGTAGGAATTTGGAAGCCTATGTGGACGATATGGTAATCAAGAGTAAAGGAGAAAAGGAAATGTTGGCGGATATTTCCGAAACCTTCTATAACTTACGGAAAATTAACATGAAGTTAAACCCGAAAAAATGCTCCTTCGGCGTCGAAGAAGGGAAGTTTTTGGGCTACATGATAACCTCCGAAGGCATTCGGGTAAACCCGAGTAAAACGAAAGTCATCTCACAAATGAAGTCTCCAGCAACTCTGAAAGAAATGCAAAGCCTAAGCGGCAAGTTGGCCGCTCTGAACAGGTTTTTAGCAAAATCGGCCGAAAGGTCCCTTCCGTTCTTCGAAACCCTAAAAAATATCACCAAGGAAAACAAGGACAAATACAAGTGGACCGGCGAAGCTGAAGAGGCATTTCAATCGCTCAAGAAGCTCATCTTAGACCTCCCGTCCTTATCAACATTCAAGACAAAAGAAATCCTATATGTGTACCTGGCGGCAGCAAAAGATGCCATCAGTGCGGTTCTGTTAACCGAGAGGGAAGGAAAACAGTCACCTATTCACTACGTAAGCCGTACCTTACAAGAAGCCGAAAGAAATTACTCTCCGGTTGAAAAGCTGGCTTTGTCGCTAATACACATGTCAAGAAGGCTAAGAAGGTATTTCGAGGCCCATCCCATCCGAGTTATAACGGACCAACCAATAAAGCAAATTTTGAATAAACCTGAGGCTTCCGGAAGGTTGGCCAAGTTTTCCATAGAGTTAGGGGCCTATAACATCACCTATGTACCAAGAAACGCGGTTAAGGGGCAAGTCCTAGCGGATTTCATATCGGAAATTTCCGTCGGCACGGAAGAGTCTCATCTAGCAAAACAAGGAAAAGAAGTCCACGACATCTCCAATCCGGAGGGTTGGATACTATATACAGACGGTGCATCAAGCAGTAAAGGTTCCGGAGCGGGTCTTGTGTTGATCGGACCCTGTCAAACCGAACACACGTACGCCCTCCGCCTGAACTTCAAAAGTACTAACAACGAGGCTGAGTATGAGGCGCTTCTCGCCGGTCTGCGCCTCGCCAAAAAGATGATGGTGGAATCTCTAGAGGTCCGAGTGGACTCTAAGTTGGTAGCAAGTCAGATTAATGGGGATTTCGTAGCGACCAAGGAAAGCATGATACAATACTTGGCAAAGGCAAGGGAACACATTAGTAGCTTCAAAAAATTCAAAATCCACAACATACCGAGGGCACAAAATCAAAAGGCGGACGTTCTAAGCAAGTTAGCCTCAGTAGCTTTTAACCATCTGACCAAAGAAATCCTTGTCGAAGTATTGGACAAACCGTCGACCGAAGAAAAACAAGTGGGGGCAATTGTGGAGGAAGAAGAAGATAACTGGATGACACCAATCATCCGTTGCTTAAAAGAAGGGGTATGGCCGGAAGACCCCAACGAAGCAAGAGCACTACGAATGAAAATCCCTCAGTATGTAATGGAAGGAGATGTACTATTCAATAAATCATACCTCAGCCCGATGTCAAGATGCGTTGGTCCTCTCCAGGCAAACTACGTCATAAGGGAGGTACACGAAGGGGCATGTGGGATGCACCCCGGCCCCAGGTCGGTGGTGGCCAAATTAATAAGGCAAGGATACTACTGGCCGACCATGCACAGAGACGCCAGGGAGGAAATCAACAAATGTGATTCGTGCCAGATTCACGCTCCGGTTCCGAAGCTACCTAAAACTATTATGACGTCAATCATGGCACCGTGGCCCTTTTACCAATGGGGAATGGATGTGCTCGGCCCTCTACCGGAGGCACCGGGAAAGTAAAGTTTGTTATCGTGGCCGTCGACTACTTCACAAAGTGGATAGAGGCGAAGCCGCTCGCCAAAACCACTGGCAAAGATGTGAAGAAATTTGTGTGGGAAAACATTGTTTGTAGATTCGGGCTTCCGGGTATTATAGTCACTGACAACGGAACGAATTTCGTCAAAGACCCGTTTAAAAGTTGGTGCGACAAGTTGAAAATTAAGCAGATAAACACGGCGGTAGCCCACGCTCAAGCCAACGGTTTAGTTGAAAGGGCCAACAAAAGCCTCATGCACGGTATTAAAACCCGGCTAGGGAGAGAAAGAGCCGGATGGGTGGACGAGTTACCGAACGTCCTATGGGCCTTCCGAACCTCTCTAAAAACAAGTAATGGGGAGACTCCCTTCAGTCTGACGTACGGCAGCGAAGCGGTTATTCCGGCAGAAATTGGAATGCCGACGCACCGCACCATGCTTTACAACCCGGAAGACAACGAAGAACAACAACGTTTAAACCTTGACTTGTTACAAGAAAGACGAGAAATGGCGGCTATTAGGGAAGCAAAATACAAAACCAAGGTTGAACAGTATTACAACCAAAGAGTACGTCCGGTGTCCTTCAAAGTTGGAGATTTTGTTTACCGAAGAAATGAGGCCAGCCGGGTTGAAAACCAAGGAAAGTTGGGACCTAATTGGGAAGGTCCATACCGAGTGGTCGAGGCCTACGACAACGGCTCGTACAAACTCCGCACAATGGAAGACCGAGAGGTACCTCGGACGTGGAATGCAATGAATCTGCGAAATTGTTTTTTGTAAAATCGGTACGCCGAAGCTTGTCAAAGTTTATGCGTTTATAATCTCCCAATAAATAAAGGGGGCAATTTTCCGATGTACAATTCCATTATACGAGACAGTTACTGCAGTCACAAATTAAACGGATCGAGGAAAACACTCCCTCCCTCGTGAGCGGATCGTGAAAACTCTCCGTCGGCAAATTAAACGGATCGAGGAAAGCACTCCCTCCCTCGTGAGCGGATCGTGAAAACTCTCCTTCGGCAAATTAAACGGATCGAGGAAAACACTCCCTCCCTCGTGAGCGGATCGTGAAACTCTCCGTCTCTGAATTAAACGGATCGAGGAAAACACTCCCTCCCTCGTGAGCGGATCGTGAAAACTCTCCGTCTCTAAATTAAACGGATCGAGGAAAACACTCCCTCCCTCGTGAGCGGATCGTGAAAACTCTCCGTCTCTAAGTTAAACGGATCGAGGAAAACACTCCCTCCCTCGTGAGTGGATCGTGAAAACTCTCCATCCTATAAACGCAACGGATCGAGGAAAACACTCCCTCCCTCGTGAGTGGATCGTGAAAACTCTCCGTCCAATAAACTCAATGGATTGTGAAAAACAAAAAAAATATACATGTATTTTCATATACCGAATCATCATGTCAATCCATATCGAAGGGTCACGCAAATCAGGTCACATTTTCACAAAAGAGAATATATATATATATATATATATATATATATATATATATATTATATATATATATATATATATATATATATATATAAAGACGCATAATTCCATTCATCCATCTGAGAATACAAAAAAGTGACAATCATGTACAGGATGCCTAAGTTAAAATTACTGTTCATATTACATTCATCCAACAAAGAAACATAAATGGAAATCAAGGGGCCCCATCAGCGATTTCCTTCGCACCAGAAGAGGTTCCGGTATGCTGAGTCCCAAGGTCTCCAACGGTATTCGGCTTGGGAGGAGGGAGATCAGGAAAAAGGTTCATGAGGTCACCTAACGGGAGACGAGCAGAGTCCGAAAGCTTCTGAATATATGGATATTGGGCCTCAAACCATTTGTGGTACTCCGCCTGCCAGATGTTCGGAGCCTCCATAATGAGTTTCTTAAACCTGGGCAAAAACTTATCAATATCCTCTTTCTTCCGTTCATACCTAAGACCGTCCAGAAACCCAGCGGAATAAGACAAACTATAAACCCGCCCCATACTCTTCTTATATTCATGGCTCTCAAACAACCTTCGGCAAACGGCCGGAATCAACTCTTTCACAGTATTATAGCGGATGGCCTCTGACTGACTGACCTCTTCCGCCAACTCTGCCTTCTGCTCCTCCAACTGTTTAACAGCCTGATTCGACTCCCTCAACTCCCTCTCCAGCTCCCTAATCCTCTCAGCTTGATTTCCAGCGGTTTTCCTCCAGTCGTCCCTATCCTTCTGCATATCTGCCAGCTGATCGGATAGCCCTTCCTCCCGTACCAAGGCAGCTTCTCGCTCATCCGCCATCTGCCTCTTTAAGGTTTCGAACTCTCCCACCACATGATCATACTTCCCGATCATGGCAATCCGCTCTTGCTCAGCAACCTTCTGACCATGCTCCAACTCCCTGTTATGCGTGATCATCCGGGTAAACCGCCGCAACACCTCCGCCTGCGTTACAATCCCATTAGCGGACTGTACGTAGGACGAACGAATTAGCCGGCTGGTAGTCATCTCCTCCAGCGCGGCCTGCTCAGCAGGAGTCGCGAGATGTGCTAACATCTCTTGGGACGCTCTATAAGAATTTAACCGGACATCCTTGGTCAAGGACCACGCCGGAACACAAACGTCTCTTCCGGAAGAACCCTCATCTGCAATACAAACGACCACAGCTTAGCATAACGAAAGAACCATCAAAGGAGCCATAAAGGACTCATATACCTCTCCAAGTTAAATTATGACCTTCGGACTCCGGAGAGGAATCTTCAAAATGGACGGACAGATCTGTCAAAATAAGAGATGTTAAAAAAAAAAAAAAAAAAAAGGAACGAACAATCCAACAAACGAGCATTTCTTACCATGAATAAGCATAAAATCAACTTACAAAATTCTATAAAAGAAAGTTATAAATTGTATTTAACATGAAAGCACGTAATTTACTATTTGACAAGTATGAAGGACTTTCTAGTTTTCAAGTGTTTTCGAAAAAATTTGCGTGCGCCACCTGCATTGTTCAGAATCTAGTTTATTCATGTTCTCATTTGCATAATTTTTAAGTGTAAATAATGGTTTAAATTTTTAACTTTTAGTCAATTTCTAAACTTTTTTTTTAATACTTTTATCTTTAACTTTGTTTGGCAATTTATTTAAACCACTTAACTTTGTTTACCATTTGATTAAACCATCTAAATTTAATAATTCTTTAATTAAGACACATAAATAATATGTGTAAAACCGTAGAGGAGGGTGAATACAACAATAATCACAACTACAACCAAAGTAAATAAAAAATTAAAGAGACCTTACGATAAAAAATCAAACCCAACGACCACAAACCTTTCCAACAACAAACGATACCAATTTTCAATTAATCAAGTGATCACCACCTATTAATTTTCGACCCGCTAGTTTCTCATAAAATCGCAACATCAACAACCTATTTATGTCAAACAATCCATTTTCTCCTCCGTATAACCAACCACAACAAAATTATCCGTATAACCAAACGATGGTCAAGCGCCGCAACGGGTATTGTTTCCCATAGGAACTCTTATGAATGTTTGAGAATAAAGGAGCGGGGATTGGAAATGAAAGATATGAGGCGTCAAGAGCAAGTGGAATTGGAGAGGCTAAAGCTTGCACAAGAGAAAAAAAATCGAACAACAGAGGCATGCACAAAAGGATAAAAGAATTAGAGCTACAACGTCAAATGTTTGAATTTAAACATCAAGAAAAATTCGAGAAAGACATCATGTATTACAATGAACCGCATGACCATTTAATTGGAAAAAAAACTAGCGACGGTTTTTACCCGGAAAAAAAGATCAATGAGCGATATAATTTAGACTATTAGCTTCAGTTTTAAATTTTTATTGGAATGTTTTAAAATTTATTTAATTTGTATTGTACTGTTTTTAAATTATTAATATATATATATATATATATATATATATATATATATATATATATATATATATATATATATATATATATATATATATATATATATATATATATATATAGGATAAAGATCAAATAAAAAGACAAATATCCGTACATTACGTAAAAAGATTTTTTTTTTTCAAAAATTTTCTCGAAAAATTCCAAACAAATTCCACTAGATCAGGTATATTGGTGCATGAAAAAGTTGTGAAGGAAGTTTTTCTAGAAGTTGATATTTTTTCCCAAAAAAATTTATGAAAAAATACGTTTGTGCATTAAATCGTTTTTTGTGCATCAAAAATTCATTTTTGCACCCAAGTTCTTTTGAATTTTTTAATCAAAATAACATTGCTCATCTAACTAAAACAAGTTGAAAATTTTGTGCATCAAAATTTTTTTGCGCATCAAAATTCGTTTTTTGTGCATTAAAAAAAACGTATAAAAACTCAAAATTAGAAAAACTTCTTTAACAAAAGTTTTATGCACCAACATACCCGATCTTGTGGAATTTTTATGGGTTTTTTTGCGAACTTTTTTGAAAAAAAAAGTCTTTTTACGTAGTGGACGGATATTTGTCTTTTTATTTTAACTTTACCCTATATATATATATATATATATCTACATATTATATATAACAGGATGCGTATGACGTCATCAAATGCATGATTGATGAATAAGCGCTTGATTGATGAGTAATCATGCTCTTATTCCACCTAAGCAGTCCACCTAAGCAAGATTTGACCGAATAAAATTCGTATGTTGACTTTTAATTCCGAAATTTTAAAAAAGTCTCTAAAGATTCGAACTTGGGTTGTTTACATGTCTTAAATATATATCAATGTTACCATTAGACCAAATTATTTTTTGTGTTATAGCTACCAAAAAAAAATAACTATAATCTTTTTTTTATGACCATGCGGAATATTTGGAAAGATATATGTATTTTCTAAACATGTATCCCGTTATATTTTTCAAAATATGTTTAATTTGTAGAAGATATGATTTTAAAGATAAGTTTAGAATGTATTTTGTGTAAATATTTTATTCCTATATTTAAGATCATATACCTACTTTTACACTATATGTGGATGAAAATATAACGTTTCTTCTCAAGCCAAAAACACTTGCACAACGATTTCAGAAGGTGTGTTTTTTTATATATACTTTAATCAATGTGTTGATGTAATTTTAGTGTTGTTGTTGTATAATTAATTTAATGGTTGCATGTACAGTCGTAATTTTTATGTAGTTTTTGTATAACTAATCTAATGTTTACATAGACCATCATTTATTAACAAATAATCTATTCGTATGGTTGTTGTATTGTTAATGATATTGTTGTTGAAGCCATGTAATATTTTGTTGCAGAAACACGCATAAACAGTATCAAGTATATCGAGCAGTACTAATAGATTGTGGCAGTGCCAACACGTGTAAAATAAATACACATAAGCGGTATCAAGTATGTTACAGTCGTAAATATAACAAACATCTATTTGTAAGTTGTTATATTCTTATTGATGTTGTTGTTGAAGCAATCTAATGCACAGAAACATTGCTATTCAGACGAAACACTTGCTTTCAGAATGTATGTTTTGTTACATATAATTTAACCATTGGGTTGTTTTAATTTTTATGTAGTTGTTGTATAACTAATGTAATGTTTACATAGACCATCATTTATTAACAAATAATCTATTCGTATTGTTGTTGTATTGTTAATGATATTGTTGTTGAAGCCATGTAATGTTTTGTTGCAGAAACACGCATAAACAGTATCAAGTATATCGAGCAGTACTAATAGATTGTGGCAGTGCCAACATGTGTAAAATAAATACACATAAGCGGTATCAAGTATGTCTAGCAGTACCAATATAGTATAGCAGTACTAACCATATAGTATAGTATAGCAGTAATATTTTTAATGTCTATGTTTATGTTTGTATAATATGTAAACGTCCACATACCGTGAATGTGTTTTCATGCGTTGTGCATTAATCTTAGTATTTTTACTATCCATGTTTATGTTTCTATGATAGGTAAACCTCCACAGACGGTAAACGTGGTTGAAAGTACATGAGGTATTTAGTTGAAAGTTCATGAGGTATTTTGTTGTTATATAGTTTTTAATACATCATGTATTAATTTGGTTTATTTTACCATGTATCATTATGGTTTCCATGCGTCTCTTTAATAAATATATGAAAAACCCTGGCCCAACAAAACGAGCCCAGTAATGACTATTCCGAATTAATGATGAGCTATATAATTGAAATTATACAATGATGATCTATATGTAAAATAACTCTTCCGATGGATTCATCAAACCCTAAAATATCTCAAGATAAAAAATCACATGCGCCTCGCACTGATTCAAAGTGCGAAGAGCAAACGGTTCGTGGAAAAAAACATGTGACAGAACCAAGCATTGACGATGGGGTACATGATCGGCGCAGTAAAGGTCCAAATACCAAGGTGGACGATGCATTGAGGTTTCTTACGTCGGTTTTTGAAGAAGGTGGATCTTCTCAAAGTAATAAAGGTATTGTATATAATGCTTATAATATATTCTAAATAGATTTATGTTTTCATGTTAAGCTTATTAGCCCATTTTTTGTTTTTTTGTTTTTTTTTTATTAGATGAGCTACCTGAGTCTATTTTCCTTGATTGGCTTAAATTGAACGTTGGAGATCCTCAAGAGTCTTTACAAGTTCTCAATGCGGTTCAATCAAAGGTCCTAAAGGCGGAAACTATGATCAACGAATTACGTGGGATGGGCCATGAACTAACTGATGACTATTTTGTGGATTTAAACTTCTTTAGTGATGAAGATTGAAATTTTATCATCTTATTAGTAATCGTTGTTCACAGCCAAATTCAATTGTAGTTCAAATAACGCATTACTTTCATTGATGTTTAACGATTTGAATGTTTTTTAGTTAATCGAATTTCTTCAGCAGTTTCATACATCGTTTTTAATTTTTATTAGATGCAAATAATTTTTTACTCTAAATACATAATATGCGTAAATCATGACGGGATATAATCTTATATTTAAATAGGATAATATGCATGGTAATATACGGTAATTGATAAACATGGTATATAGGATATTGGTCAAATTTAAAATATACTTCTCATAGCTTATACAACCTTTACGCCTTTTAAATATACAATCTTATATTTAAATAGGATAATATGCATGCTAAATATATGGTAATTGATAAACATGGTATACAGGATATTGGTTAAATTTAAAATATACTCATCATAGCTTATACACCCTTTCCGCACCTATAAATGCTGGATCGAATTCGAAAGCAATCAAACAATTACAATTCTTTTTTACTTTAGGTTAACAATAATAGTTTCCAATGGGTCGTTTGTTTTTTTCTTCATCAAATCCGCCAAACAAACGTCCGAGAAGCATTTCCCCAACAAAGGAGATTTCATCAGATCCAAAAACAGACGCAGCGGTTGTGAGATATTTCCTACCAATACGATATATTTCCCAACTTAGACGACATATAGCAGAGATGGAGGCAGGAATCGCACGCGATGAACAAACAGTGTTGGAGTGTAAAGAGGCTATTGATCAACAAAAGAAGAAGATATTGGAGTATCAAGAGACGATAAAGAATGTTAAAAAACAGATGGACAACTATAACTTGTTTGTAGTTTTTTTTTTCGTGTTCGATCGTATTTGTCAGCCTTTATTGTTTTAAAAATACATCTTTTATGTTTAATGTTGGTATATTGTTGTTTGATTCTTTTAAAAATACATTTTTTGGTTCTTATGAGTTAAAACGTATTAACTTTTTTGAGCCAGCAGTATTAATGAAACAAATAAATAATCCAAATAATAAGAGTACCCAATAACATGTACACAATCAACATAAGTCCTCAACGGATATGTCACTAATTCGGCCCAGTACCAGCGTCTATCTAACAGTACAAATATATTGATAGCAGTACTAAACTTTATTATTATGAGCTGCGGAAACTTTAAAGGGACGTCTATCCAACAGTACTAACTGTTTGTGCAGATGTGCGAGCATAATTATTAAATAGGAAAATTATGATTTAGTTTTTTAATCTATAATACATAAACAGGTTTATAGGAAGCACCAATTTAACACTATATTATCTCAAATACAACAGTACTAACGTAACCAGCAGTATTAACATTGGTGATGTTTAAAAATAATATTAACCGGGATGGAAGATGTTGTTGAAATGATAGACGATGATATTCCGGCAGTGTGCGTTGGTGCCACGAACGCCACTTTAATTCAAATTGATGATGTATGCAAGCGTACGACAAAATAATTGTATGTCCATTGAAAATCAACAGATATTGTTTGGAAGTTTTGTAACAAATCGACAAAATAAATAGATCAAGCCAATTGACTGACTTAATACATAAAGCAGATATCGAAATCAAACATTGTATAGGGAAAAAACTACTAAAACAACTTAGTTAAAATCGTTCATCTTCATGGCATTACCCTCTTCCTCGCGGACACCGGCTTTGGCTTGAGCACACAAATCAACTAGCAGTTCAAGCAATGCCCGATGCCTCTCTTGAGTTTTTTTCAAAGCATCGAGTGAGTCTAATGCGACTCCACGGTGCCCTAATGCTTCCATGTCAGCTATCATCACGCGGTTCTTCGCCATAACTCTCCTGAGATGCTCACAACAAGCGTGTATCAATTTTGCACAGAACGAGTCTTCATGTGACTGCTGCACAAACCACACGCGCATACAATCATGCAGTTTGGACGAGCCAGAAATTTTCATCAGATCATCTAAAATTTGGAATTGTGCCATTGGAAACATTATGCCAGTTGATCGGCATCTTTCATTATATATTATTGTATTTAAATAGTAGAAGTATCTAAATATATTTAAACTTTGTCAATTATCTTATACCCTACATATATGATATGCTTAAATAATTTCCAAAGATAAGTTTATACTGAAAACACATTGATAAAATTGCTACTTTATAGTAATAGATATATATGGCATATCAAACTTTGTTTAAATTTAAAAGATATTGATTATAGATTATATATTTTTTTTCAAGTTAAATATTTTCAATATCTTTCCACAACCATTTGATACTGTGAACAGTTCAAACGAGTTTACAGTATAATTGATTTATTGGCATCATGGCAACTATATCAAATGATTTAGCAATTCGACCAACAGGAAAACCAAAACGAAAGGCGCAACAAACAAATGTAAGCAGAGGACGACCACCAATATATCCAATGGCAATGGGTAATTCAGTTAGTTACAACTACACATCATTATATTTATATACTCTGTATATGTTCGATGACAAATATTTTATTGTGTTAACTCAACTTCAATTTACGACAGGTACCAATAGTTTCAGCACACGGTCAACATGCGCGCCTTTTTCAAACAATGTCAACAACATCTTAACGCATATGCCAGTAACATGCGTACCAGATGTGAAAAATAAAAAGACAACGATACAAAATATTTGTTAATTATTTGTTGATGGAATAATAACTATGTTATATGTTTTGGTTCAGTTTGTGGTTTATGTGCCTGATGTTGTTTTGGGCTGTGAAAGCGTGTGAGTTGGCCGTATGTTGATATCATGAGGATCTGCTGTAAATTGAATTTGCATTAACGTTATCAAATAATTATCATTGTACTATAATTCAGCATCTAAATATCATGTTTTGTAGTTTCAACTAACATTCATGATGCAATTTGACACAGATACTAATGATCTCAGTCTACGGCCAACTCGCATGCCTTCTCAAATAAAAAAAAAAAACATCTGAATGCATAGGCCGACCACCGATATACCCAAACGAAGCAGGTCATTTAATTAACTGAAACTATCCAACATGATATTTACACACTATATTTGCTTGCAATGAAAACTATTTGATCATGTTAATACAACTTCATTTTACAACAGCTCCTACCGATATAAGCATACGGCCAACTCGCACGATTTCACAACCCAAAACAACAACAGCCACAGAAACCACAAAAAGACCGAGGGGACGTCCATTCAAAGATCTAACCAAAACACGTAATAATGTTACAATTCCTCCAGCAAATAATTAACAGTTATTTCCGCTTCGTATTTTTGTTTATTCGTTTTTTTTACAGCCATGCCTAAAGAGCCTACCTATCTTGGAACTATTCAACCTGGTGTACACATTGCAAAACGCAAATGACAGAGACTACATGATAAAATGAAAGCACCTGTGCAAAAAATACCAAGACGGGAGGGTTTAAATACCACATCTTCTGCAAACAATCAAGAAGCACATAAAAACCAATTTAAAGGCATATCTAATGGTAAAGCCATTAGACAAATCCGTATAAAAAAACACCATTCAGTACCAAAAAAATATATAAGTTTTATTTTATTTATTTTTTCATTTTTTTTAAAATAATAATTAATTTAATTCATTATACATTTACAGATTATTTTGACCATGGAGATCCTATTTACACATGTCAATCGTGCGATGCATTACTGTGGCATGCTGAGGCTATGGTAGGATCAACGTCTTCAAACGAAGATACTTACTCTATATGTTGTGCAAAAGGAAAAGTGAAATTAGGAAATGAAGTTAAGAATCCACCTGAATTGTTGAGACAGCTTATGGATGGTGAACATCCAAAAAGCAAGGATTTTGTTGATAATATCAGACGATATAATTCGATGTTTTCATTCACATCCATGGGTGCAAGACAGGACACATCTGTTAATCAAGGATATGGAGCATATTGTTACAGGATACAAGGTGAAAATTATCATAGAATGGGGAGTCTGTTACCAGAGGGCAACAAACCTCCTGTTTTTGCACAATTATATATTTACGATTCAAAAAATGAAATACAGAATAGAATTAATTGTGTCAGGTATGATAACGTTGATTATTTTTTCATTTTGTACATGTCGTTTATATATTACTTGCATAAACAACAACATACTAATATAACTATATTCATTTCATACAGTACCATCGACAGCACATCGAAATCAACCAACTATAACATAGACCACCAGCTGACTGTAGATTTACGGGACATGCTGGATACAATCAATCCATTAGTTGGTCAGTTCAGAATGGCTGGGGAACGATTAGTCAGGAAAAGTGACGAAAACAAATTCAAATTACGCCTTATCGGTACACGAGAACGAGATGGTAGAAATTATAACCTACCCACAGCTGATGAAATTGGAGGACTCATAGTTGGGGACTTTGACGCTACAACACACAAAAGAGACATTATTTTGCACTTACAAGAAGGAGGGCTTAGAAGAATTAGTGAGTTGCACCCGTCATACCTGGCATTACAGTACCCATTGTTGTTCCCATATGCAGAAGATGGTTACTGGACAGACATATATCATGTAGGCATTACTGATTACACACCAACAAACAAAAAAACTCGCGTAACAATGAGGGAGTATTTTGCATATCGGCTACAAGAAAGGGCAGGAGTTTTCTCGATGATACTCAATGCAAGGAGGTTATGCCAACAATTTATTGTTGACGCTTACACTATGATAGAATCTGAAAGGATGTCGTTTGTTAAAAATCAACAGAAGGATCTGAGGAGTGAAACATATTCTAAACTTGCAAAATTGGCAGAGCAAGAAGATTCTGGGGTGACATTACGTGGGAAAAAGGTTATATTACCATCGTCATTTACTGGGAGCCCAAGATATATGATGCAAAACTATTTAGATGCAATGACAATATGCAAGGTTTACGGATATCCTGACCTGTTTATCACATTCACATGCAATCCAAATTGGCCAGAAATTGCACGGTTTGTCGCAGATAAGGGGTTGAAGTCTGAGGATAGGCCTGATGCAATAGTCAGGGTATTTAAACAAAAGTTGGACAGGCTAATGAGAGATTTTAAAGACCGCCATTTTTTTGGACATTTAAAAGCAGGTATTATCATATTTCTATTATAAAAATGTAGAGTAACTGCGTCAATTATCATTGATTATATACATTACTTAACATTATCATCTTGATGCAGCTGTTTATACCGTTGAATTCCAGAAAAGAGGTCTACCACATGCTCATATATTGCTTTTCTTGGAAGAAAAAGATAAAATCAAGACAACAAGCCAAATTGATCAATTTATTTCAGCGGAGATACCGGATAAAAATGAAGACCCGGAACTGTATGAAATTGTTACTGATCATATGATGCATGGGCCATGTGGCCCCCAACGGCCAACTTGCCCCTGTACCGTAAAAAATAAGTGCACAAAGAGATTCCCTAAGGAATTTAACGATTCGACAGTCATAGATGACAATGGATACGCACTTTATAAAAGGAGGAACGATGGATGTACAGTAACAAAGAGCGGGTCAGAATTACACAACGGATACGTGGTACCTTACAATCCAGCGTTGTTGAGACGCTACCAATCACATATTAATGTGGAGTGGTGCAATCAGGCGACGTCCATAAAATATCTTTTCAAGTATATAAACAAGGGTCCAGATAGGGCCACGGCGGCCGTAGAAGACCAAGATGTAGATGAAGTCAAGGACTATTACGATTGTCGCTATCTTTCAGCGTGCGAGGCGGCATGGAGGATTTACAAATTTGACATCCACTACAGATTTCCTCCCGTTGAACGCTTGCCGTTTCATTTGGAAGGCGAACAGTCGGTTATATTTGATGCTTCAGAAAGCATTGACTGTACTTTGGATAAAGCATCCGTAAATGATACGAAATTTGTCCAATGGATGAAAACAAATAGGACGGATCAAGAAGCGAGAAGCCTACTTTACCACGAGTTTCCACAACACTATGTATGGAAACAAGAAGAGAAAATTTGGGTAAAAAGACAGAAAGGCACATGCATTGGACGCGTACATCACGTGTCGCCGTCAACCGGGGAGCTGTTTTATTTACGAGTCTTGATTAACAAAGTCCCAGGCGCACAAGATTGGGTTGACTTTAGAAAATTCGAAAATGTTACGTACAATACCTACAAGGAGGCTTGCCAAGCGCGGGGTCTATTGGAAGATGACAAAGAATATATTGATGGGTTGTTAGAAGCCAGTCTATGGGGGTCCGGAAACTACCTGCGTAAGTTTTATGTCATACTAATCCTGACAGATTGCATGTCTCGACCAGAGTTTGTTTATGAAAAAACATGGGAAGTAATGGCTACTGACGTGTTACATGCAGAACGAATAAAAAGGAATGATCCAGGTATGATACTTTTAATGTAAAATATTAAATTGAAAACAACATATCTCCATGATTTATAAAAAATACGCTCACTATTTGTTATCTAAAAACAATGTAATTCAACATAACTACTAATAAGCAGGACATTATATTAGACCACAAACTCTGTTTATAAGTCTACAGATTATATCCATAATCAAAGGAAACTACCACTACCGTGTCCACATTACGCAACAAATACTTATCATAACATATGGTCGCCATAACCAAATTAAAAGTTTATGTACCCAGAAAAACATACCAAAAGCAGCATCAGCAAACATGAAACACTGGAATCTTTGTTTCATTTTCCCCATATAGAACATAGCTTTGTCGTCCATAACATTTTTGACATTCATGAAACCATTCAGGGAGTGTCTACAACATAACCATAATACAATTAGACTTATGTATTAACAAATATTGGAGAAACAAAGCACAAAATTAAATTAAGCATTCTACTATGTACACAATAACCACAAATTATTACACACCTGATTTTTCCGATAACAGTAATCAACCTTCATCAAAAACTGATAAGCCATGTCTCAGAAAATGAAAAAATCGTTAAAGATGATAGTCAAAACAGTAAACTAAATAGCCACAATGATAACCTATAAAATACGTCTAAGATATTAAACATGCATTTGATATATATATGTTTCATAAAATGAAACTAAAAAAAATAAAATTTATTTTTGCAGATTTGGAACTTTCGGACGAACAAAGAAAGAATATATGCCTTACATATATTGAGCACATGCTTCTTTGTAACAATAAAAGTTTAAGGAGTATCCCAAACATGCCTTTGCCAAACGAAATGTTTTCTATGGCGAATTACAACAGACTGATAGCAGAAGAGTTAAGATACAACCCAGAAGAATTACAAGAACAACACGATAAACTCTTTGGTACGTTGACCGTCGAGCAAAAAAATATATATAATACTTTAATGGATGCTGTTAATGGCCAAACGGGTGGTATGTTCTTTGTATATGGATATGGAGGCACGGGTAAAACTTATCTTTACAAAACATTATCCGCTGCAATCAGATCACAAGGCTATATAGTATTAAATGTCGCGTCAAGTGGTATAGCCGCACTTTTATTAGAAGGAGGGAGAACTGCACATTCTCGATTTGCAATTCCCATCAATGTGGTCGATGATTCTATGTGCCATATCCCAGCAGATAGTGAACTGGCCGAATTGATAAGGGAGTGCAAACTAATCATATGGGATGAAGCTCCAATGACACATAGACATTGCTACGAAGCGTTCGATAGGACACTGAGAGACATATGTAGGACACATCATTCAACCCCAATGGATCAAATATTCGGAGGAAAAGTAGTTTTGTTTGGGGGTGACTTTCGACAAATTCTTTCGGTCATCACAGGTGGTTCACGACACAATGTTGTACACTCGGCAATAAATTCTTCATATCTATGGGACCATTGTACAGTGTTACGCTTGACTATCAACATGAGACTTGGAGCAGGTACAAATCAATCCGAACGTAAAGAAATACAAGACTTTGCGGACTGGATATTATCAATTGGCAATGGAACGATCGGAGGTAAAAACGATGGAGAGGCAAATGTTGAATTCACGAACGATATGTTGATTCCTGACTCTGAAGATCATGTTGGTGCAATAATAGAAGAGACTTACCCGCATGTGGTCAAAAACCTCTATAACCCGACCTTTTTCCAGGAAAGGGCCATACTGGCGCCTACACATGAACTTGTGGATATGATCAATGACAGGATGCTTACGCTACTTGAAGGAGATCAAAAAACATATCTAAGTTCTGATTCAATTGGTATTGTTGATGAAGACTCCACTTTCAATCAGGACTTATACACATGTGACTTTCTCAACAGCATTAAAATATCTGGACTTCCACGTCATTCATTGACACTGAAAATAGGTACACCTGTTATGTGCATGCGAAACATTGATCAAATAGCTGGATTGTGCAATGGAACCAGGCTCCAAGTTCGAAGGCTTGGTACTAATATAATTGAGGCTAAAATAATATCGGGCGGAAGTGTTGGTACTGTTTGCGCTATACCACGTATGGTTTTAAGTCCTTCGGATACCAAAATGCCTTTTAAATTTAATCGAAGACAATTCCCGGTATCACCGTGCTTCGCAATGACAATTAATAAAAGCCAAGGCCAAACGTTGACACATGTAGGACTATTTCTCCAGCGTCCTGTTTTCTCGCACGGCCAGCTTTATGTAGCAGTGTCTCGAGTGAAGAACAAGAAAGGTTTGAAAGTCCTTTGTTGTGACGAGGATGGGAAATACACAAAATCAACGACAAATGTTGTGTATAAAGAAGCATTGTTTCGAATTTAAAAGGTATTTCAACCTTTGAATCACATTAAATTTGTGTTTTTACTTACAGCTTATGAGTTAGACATGTATAGTTCCACTCAAGTATCATAATAATATCAACACAAAATATAACAGTACATAACCTGTTTCAAAAAATGACGCATTCATTTTCCAGAACAAAATTTTCCATAATAAGCATGAGGAATGGTTGTTAAACCTACTACTACATTTAAGAAACATTAAACAACACAGTGGCATTTTTAAGCCATGATCTAACTAAAACCCCCCAATTACCAACAATTAAGATGTTTCAAAACAAATAAAATTTACCTTCGTCCACAGTAACTCAAGACATAATTCAGTTGCCTTCGTACTTTGTCTCGATTCCTTTACATTTCCTTGCTTCTGATCCACTCGGTTCTTCTTCACATGAACATGAAGCATTTTGTAAAATATCTCTTTCCTCAAGCATATTTGCTCGCATGAAATAAGATAAAGTGCTTCATATTCATGTGAACAAGAAAGGAGCAAATGTTGCCGACATATGTGAGTTTTGGTGTGTATACGTTGAATTTGGTGGTTGGTGTAAGTAAGTAGAAAGATACCTGATGCAAATGGTACTGTCAGTGTCAATGATGTAATAGGACATGATACTGCCAGTGTTGAAGGTTAAAAATCAGATTCATTTAAACTCTGATGGGACAGAACATTGTACTGCCATTCTTACTGATGTAACGGAACATCGTACTGCCAGTGTTCAAGGTGCTCTAATAAACGAGATTTCATCCCTAAAATTACACATAAAATAATTACTTAAGTTAATTATAACATACAATTAAACACAAAAAACAAAACATGCGATTGCAAAATATTAGCTTAAATATACAGATAAATATAATACAATTAGTCAATCAAAATATTCAAGATTTCATCCTTTCAATACGAAAATCAGGTAACAAAGGTTAGCAAAACACGAACAAAACTATTAGATCAAGAATATGTAATTCACCTTTTGTTGATCTGGGCAAAAATAATTTGAGCAGTGAGATGTTGGTGTTTTCGATAATGTGATGATACTTTGTGTGAATAGCAGTTATGAGTAATTATAACTGATAAGATAGCGAGCCTATATGAATAGCCTATTAATGAGTATCCTACACAACTTGCATGTTCTACAAAGATTTTTCTTTTAATAATTTACAATCAGAATTTCATGTCATAAAATAATACTAATAAAAATAAAAATAAAAATCCATCATATTATTTACATCAAAATATACTTGCATAATACAATACATGAATGCAATTGGTAACTCACAATATAAGATCAATAATGTAGACTCACGTTTTCTTTATCCAGACACGCATTTTTTTTTAAAATATTTTTGTCTATTAAATTTAATAATAATAATTATTCTCTTGAAAATGATGAAATAAAATAACTTTCTCACATCAAAATATATAAGCAATGTTATTTAATGTGTTAACATGTAAATGACTATTGTGTGCGAATATGAAAGAGGAAAATATTGACAATAAAAAACAATCTAACGCGCGTTCTATTGCTTTTGTATAAAAGTAGTCATATTTTATTATGTTGAATGTAACGAAATTAAGGCATGATTTAAAATTCATTACAACCATCCAGTCTAAAATTACAAGTCATGCCCGCCCATTGGGCGGGCTTTGAAGTCTAGTATATATATATATATATATATATATATATATATATATATATATATATATATATATATATATATTAGGTTGGGTCACCAGTAAAGTCACTATAACGGTTGTTTGGTCATGTGTTTGGTATCATGTGTAGGGTTACCATAAATACTAGTCTAAGTCATATTAATTGGGTTTGCCACAATTCGATTTTGTTTCAGACTTCTCTAAGTAAAAACATTATAAATTACAATAATAACAATAATTGTTGTTCTTAAAAAAATAAATAGAGTTGATGGGGGTATATGTTATATAAAAGTTTAAGATTAGATCTTTTATAAAGTTTTGGGCTTAATTGTAAATTCTATTAACCAATCAGTATATAACGTTATTTCAAATTTAACCTTTTAAGTTTAGTTAATTACGTCATATTTTTTTAAGTTTTTTTTTATTGTTAATTTATACCAATTCTTTATAATTTATTTCAACATCAAATTACGTAATTGAAATTATTAATAATTTAAACTTAACTACTGAACTTTAAAAAATAAGCCCCATTATTATTTATTTATACTTTTCTTTTATAGCTTTGAAACATGTACTTTTATGAAATTCTTCTAACTAGATGAAAATTTTAAGCAAAATTGACTAAAAACTCAATTTTGACCATTTAATTGACAATAAGAGGCCTCGATTTTAAAATTGGGCTCTTTTATTGGTTGATGCGCAATACCCAATTCACCTACTTGTAAGTTATTATATCATGTATTATGTAAACATTGTATTTGTAAAGAGATGAATGGAATTCTTTTTGAAATGCTTGTTTGGCATTTTGACATACGCTTGTTTGATACATAAAGGTGTTTGTATTATGACATGATTTGTTTGTATGATAAAATCAGAAGCAAAATTTGTTAAAGGTTAAAATCATCAAACATTAATCAAGTTTGGGTTTTGCTTTAACTTTACCATTTTTTAAATATAAAACCACTCAATGTTTCAAAAGTGTTTCATCAATGTGAAATTATTACATTTTAATGACATAAAATAAAATTTCTGCAAAGTTGGTTATTATTTTGTATTTATTTATCTTTTCAAAATTGTATGAATTGATTATATATGAAGTTGGTTGATAGTAGAGTTATGATCTAGAGGGTGTTTATATTAAATTACAACCAAATAATATGCTTGTTCGGTTAAGCATTTACACAACAATGGAAAAATACTTTTAACCTGAACGGTGTTCATAGTTAATATCAAAAAATTTGAGTGACTAAATTAAAACACTACCAAAACTTGATAATTGTTGCATGACATTTTTCCTAAATTGGAAAAACCGAGCGCTGACAACATAAGTATCATACAACATTAGTATGGCCTACGTTCATATTCACTGACAAGGCAAGAATTAGATATAATAAGCACACGTACGAGGAAAACGGTGATTGTTTTTTTTTTATTTATTTATTTTTTTAAAGAGAGATAGTAGGTTTATGTGTTTGACTTTTCATTGAGAACATCAAGAAGGGATGTGTTTTTGCGTTTTTGTACCCGAGTTATTACAAAGAGCGTACAATGTTACTGTTTGTGCTATCCATTTAATTGTGGCCCTTTCAGACATCAATCGGGTGTAGACCAGTAGAGGTGTTCGTCGGTTCAGGTTTCGTGTTATTCGGTTCGGGTTGAGAAATTTTTAATGCAAAGCTGAAGAGAAACAGAATGTATCTTCTAATAATCAAATTTAAACATAAACCCACTTTAACGAAATCAAACCCATATATATTTCAAGGCACCTCTAATCTATACTACATATAAAAGAAAAACGGTCAAATCTTGAAAAGTGAAATGTTGAAAGTCAAAGGTGACAGAAATGTACAGTGTAATTAATACTCTTATTAAAACAACTCATTACTTAAAAGTACAGTAATTTATTCACATTGTACAACCAATTAAAAGCATATCTACCAAATTAAAAACAACCAATTAAAACACACCTTACTAAAAGGTACAATAAAATTTTCACAATGTACAATTTAAACAAGCTACAATATAATCCAAAATATACCATGCGACCTTAGAAGTGAATCGAACACCTCTGTCCGAGACTGTCAGTAGCAGTGTGCCGTGCCTTGACACTATTCCTTCGAAGTACAACTTTCCTACTCATCCCAGAAGATAAGACTCTCGAGATGATCAAAGCGAGTTGGATTAAATAGTCAGTGTGCAATTGCTTAAAAGACAACGCGGCTTTCGGAGTCCTAGGTAACTTAGTCACATTGGAGCATAACTACACTTTAACATTTGGATATCAAAAATATTTTTGTTTGTGTTATAATATTTGATAAAAATTATACTAATGAAAATACATTTAAAACACAATTCATTCATACATTTTACATCAAGTATTATATAATAAAAACAAAAATATTTAATGTGAAAGTTGAAAAAGTAAAACAAAAAATATTTGATAAAAATTATACTAATGATAACATGGGTTTACCGGCCCATACCTAGTAGATGAATCAAATAGCCCAACAAATCTTCTTGAGGTCAAGTAGTCCAGTAGACTGCTTTTCAAAATACTAGGTCATTTCACCATTCGTTTGTTCTCTACAAAAAGTTACTTCATCTTCACCATACAACCACCACATCTCCGCCGTATAACGACGGCACACGACGCCCTTCAAAACCCAGATCCAAAATCACCTCCTCTCCAAAACCCACTTTTTAGTTTTCACTAATTCAACCTATTTCAAAAGTTATCATAAACCCTAGAAAAAGCCTTTTGGTAGATGAAAGCCAAATCGAATCATTTATCAAAGGAATGTTACCAGAGGTAAAAATACCTCGTTGATAAATGATTCGATTTGGCTTTCATCTACCAACATGGATTTCTTCACTGCTACTATTTTTCCATCTGGTAAGTACACTGTTCCTTGGCCTCCTCGACCTAAATATTCTATTTCCATTGTATTGGTCGGTTGCTTTTTCTAGTTGTATTGCACTAAGCATTCTTGTTGTCTGGGTTGCATGTTCACCACTTGATATTTGTTGCTGTAACAACAAACCGCCATTTCTGTTGAAGAATTTCACTTTACGTCTCTTATCCTTCCTCTTTTGTATTAGTTTGTATGCACCAATTGATAAAACTATTATCCCTGTGCCCAATACAACACCTGCACAAACATATGTTTTATATTTGCATCATAGATTATAGAACATAGGTGACTTAAACAATCTGTACCTACCTGCTTTTGTTTTAAGTAAAAGGTACAGTAATATAAAGTTTACTAACTATATTTAGGAACACAATAGCGTAAAAAATCATGGTGGAAAATATTATTTTGTGTCAAAATATTTGTGACCATAAACATCATGTATGCATCAAAGAATTACCTAAATGAATATGATAGTTGTGAGCTTAAACATGTTTACCAAAA
Organism: Artemisia tridentata subsp. tridentata; assembly: GCA_021014915.2. NCBI lineage: Eukaryota > Viridiplantae > Streptophyta > Magnoliopsida > Asterales > Asteraceae > Artemisia > Artemisia tridentata. The sequence continues at coordinate 53,342,521 of CP139502.1, read as the reverse complement.
GTTGTGCTAGATGTGAACAAACTATTGGTACTAGTTTTGAGTTTTTGGTATATATGGTTCTAATTTTAAAGTTGTTTGCAAACATGGGTTACACAAGAATAACATTGTATCTACTTTTCTTTTAGTTCATATGATAATTGGGCCTAAACATACTTTTAAGTTTTAGTAATTAATTAACTAGCATCGAGAGTTAAATACTACATGAAATCCAAACCATGGAAGTCTTTCATTGACAGCTCTGAGTTTATCAATGGGTACGACGCCGGCCACACGCAGCTGCATAGTTGTATTCTTAGAAGTTCATTCGGTTCTGTGGACAGGTTTATTTGTTTCGTAGAAGATGATAAGAATGAAACTTTTAAGGTACAACAATAAGAGGAGCTTGCTCCATTTGTTATGTCTCGTTTGTTAAAAAATTAATTTTCAATCGTTGTTGGTGCATGTCATGGATTACTGTGTTTGTATGGTCTCGATCCTTCTAAAAAATGGTTGTTTGTTATTTGGAACCCGTCAATTGGAAAATAATTTGGTATTGCTGCCCCTCACCCTTCTAATCGGATTAATTATGGTTTCGGTGTTTGTCCCGTCACTAAAGATCATACTGTTGTGAAGATTTTACATCCTGATAAGAAACCTTGGCATGTTGAAGTTTTTACATTGAGTTCGCATGTTTGGAATGTGATTCCAAGTGGTAATTTGCCTCGTGAATCAATTAGACTTAATAATTCAACTCAAACTCACATTGTTATAGATAGGTTTATTTATTGGGGTGCTAGTGATACGACTTCTGATGCTAAATGTATAGTGTCATTTGATTTGATTACTAAGGAATTCAAAGTGATAGACCTACCAGATGTCTTAAGCAACGAGCTAGACGGAGCAAGTGTGTGCGTTTCTAAGCTAAGAGAGTCTCCTGTTGTGTATGGTATTTATGTCAACGGAGCAAAATGTTGTGTATGGGTGATGGAGCATGATTCGTCTTTTAGAAAGCTATTCACAATTGGCGCACCAGTATATCATCTACTAGGGTTTAGGATAAGTGGTGAACCTATATTTCAAACTCAAAAGGAGGACGAAAGGTTTACAACACTTGATGTTTACGACCCCTGCTCACAACAAATCAAGAATCTTGGGAATTCTAGACTAGGGGACAGATTCTTCATGGGCTCTTACAAGGAATCACTACTTTTGCTTGACCACTCGGATTTACATATTTATTCTGCCGATAGTTAATCAAAATGATGAAGGCCACATAAGGTGTGGATTAATAAAGTACAAGTTACCTAAGGACAGAGGGGCCTATTTTGTAGCTAAGGTGTGGAAAAATCACTTTCATCTATTTTAGTTTTTTTTATCACTGATTTAATGTTGTTAACTAATGTAGATGCAATATGTGCTACTTTTTCTTCGAATATGTGCTTTTTAGCAAGGTTTGTGAAATCGGTATTATCAAGTTTAATGTGATTTCTATTATTCCATGGATAGTGTTGCTCTGCTCCTTGTCTTTAATGGTTTATGATCAGCGGGGAATGTCCTTTATAGATGTCTTATTGCTTGTGTAATTACTGATGAACAAGCCTTTTAGATGTTCATTACATGTTGAAATCTTGTTAGCGTCCTTTGCTTCGTTACATTCTCCTTCCGTTTTGCTTGGGGTCTATTTTGAATAATCTGTAAATACAAACATTAGTTCATCAGTCATTGAATATGCAACATTTGAACGTGTAAATGCTTATGTGTGAACAAGAAATGATATGCATGTACTTTAACTCAGGATTAGAGGAGTAAAGGCGTTAGTAGTGGTTAGTCGATGTTTGGAAAAAGTCGTGAGTTTGTCTATAGAAGATTTATTGTTAAGGGTGAAAGGTTTCAATATATGAAACCGGAAGTCTAGCATGTTGCCAGACAAGATACACAAAGTAGTGATAGTAGGTTCAAGAGCTTCTTTGATTCATTTCAACCTGCTCTATGCATAAGTCTCTTAGGAAACATAAATGATTGTAGCTGAAGTTCAACTCTTTCGGCTCAGCATAAGTTGCTTGCTGTGTTTTTGCGGTGGTTATTATCCAACATTTGATATCATAGAAATTTTTGTGATTCTGGAATTTATGTAGCTGTTGTTTGAAAATTGAAATCCTTCCATTAAAAAATCAGTTATTATTGCTGTGCCAGATGTATAAGTTTGTCTATATGATAATGTTTTGTGTTCTGGGGTTTATCCTAACAGTAGTGACCCTAATATTGTTTAGATTACATATATCTCATAGTATATGTTGCGTTCTTTGTCAAGTAGGTGTTTTTTATTTAAGTTCATGAAAGTCCAAAGCGTGATGTACCTCGTAAATTGGTTTAATGGACTCGTGTAGTTATAGTTGCCAGTCTCTATAGTGCACATGAACAAACCAGGGGACGGTGCCTGGGATGAGTAGCACAAGTCTCCCCAGCATTTCATTTTCATAGTAAACTACCGAGATCCGGCACTTCCACAGCCCAACCAAACCTTGATCATTAACGGCAGGCTTGTAAACTAACATCCGACAGTAAAGAATGCCAGAGTTCAATAGCATCCATAGCCTAAACCAGTGCAAAAGATTGGATACTAAATGACTGTCGTATACATGACAAATTTGCTGTTTTTTGTAGTGTTTTGCACAATTGCTGTTTGTGCTTGGGTAAAGGAAACACGATCCTTTGACTCGTAGATGCAACTGATACTTTTGTTTCTTGAAGTTATGCTGTTTGTGATCTAGGTATGCTCAATTCTTGTTGATCTTTGGGTCTAAATTCTGAGTTTTAGAAAGAGAAAAAATTATGCTTTGTGTGTGTGTGTGTGTGTGTGTGTGTGTGTGTGGGTGATTGGCAAGTTGTGATTTGAGGTTGTGGTTGGGTTGCATTTTCTTGAACATGTTAAAAGATTTAAATATTTTCAAACTACGGAAAATTAAAAAGAAAATTGATTTGTATCTACATTAAAGAGTTGAAGAAGATGAAGATGTAGGGAGTGTTAGACTAGTGGTAATGGTGACCAAACCCATTGCCGCCACATCAACATAACCATCATCAAACCCTTCATCTAACAAGTCTAGTGGTGACCAAACCCATTGCCGCCACATCAACATAACCATCATCAAACCCTTCATCTAACAAGTCTAGTGGTGACCACTAAACCAACCATCAAATTCATATTTTTTTAACAAAATTGTTAAATACTAAAATTAGAGTTTCATTATTTAAAAAAACATTACTTTAAAAACTAGTAAAAGACATAAACTTAGAAATTTGAAAACATAAACTTATATTTCGGCCTAATTTTTCCTTGAGCTCCAACACTTTTTCGGGTTGTTTTCCGGTCAAAGGATCATGGCGTGTATTATAAAATATTTAGCCTATTTGGCTTTGTTTTTCTTGCTTAAACAGAAACATTTGTTTTTACAGTTCGAATTCCCTTTGCCATATAGCAACGGGATTTTATAGCGACATATCGTTTAGTGAAGTAAAGAAGTCCATTTTACTGAAGTAAAAGAATTCCATTTGACTTTCAAAAGTCAAAGTACAGAAGATGATCCATATGGTTATACTAGTGTCTGTGCTTTTAGTTTTAATGCGAGCAAACAACTCAAGTAGTAAGATAACTAGAAAATAAAGGTGTTTGTCTGAGGATATGGTCTTGATTACGGGTATGGATTATGTGATGCTGCTGATATGGTCTTTTACTGGTACTGGTACTGCTGGTATGGATCCTTTGACAGTTTCCTATTGATTGTGGCCTAGGGATATATCACATTTGCTCTCATATGCTGCTGGTACTGAGTGTATTCAGAGGTCTTTTCTTTGTTGTTCTGTCAGTCTTTTGTTCTGGCTTGCAGTTACTATTGGTTTTTGTTGTATCTGGTGTGGAAGTCTGTATTGTCATGTTATGTGGCCATAGGAAATGTCAATAGTAGGCTATAATTTGACTTATTATTTTGTGCTTAATATATTTTACTTTTTTCGGAAAAAAAGGTGTAAATAACATAGCAGAAATTAGAAACAAAGCTATGACTAACAATGCTTACCTCAGTTGAGTGCCATTAGGGAGGCTGCAATGCAATCAAGCTATTATTTCACTTGCATTAAACTTCTTAACTGTGGTATAGCACACAAAATAGTGATTGAAGGTTCAAGAGCTTCTTTCATTCATCTTAGCCTACTGGTTGTATGCTCTTAACGTTCCAACAATAGTTGGTATCTTTCTCATGGCTTATTATGTTTTTGCGGCGTTATTATCCAACATCTGATTCTCATATATATTTATGTAATTCTGGAATGAATGTTGCTGTTTTTTGGAATCCTTCCATTACAAAATCAGTTTTTGTTGTGCCAGATGTATAACATGGTCTATATGAAAGTTGTCATTGGTTCTGGGGTTTATCCTAACAGTAGCGACTCTTAAGATTATTTAGATTACATATTTTTATTAGTACTTGCATCCTATGTCAAGTACATTGTTTTTAAGTTGAGTTCACGGGTTTGGACTTTGGAGAAGTCCAGATCGTAATCCAACTCCTAAATTGGTATGAGCAGCAGCACATGAACAAACCAGGGAGTGTGCTTAGTATGAGCAGCACAAGTCTATCCAGCATTTCATTTTCATAGTGAATTACCGCTCTGTCAATGTGCATATTACCCGGTACTTACACAGCCCAACCAAGCTTTGATCATTAAAGGCAGGCTTGTAAATTAACATCAATGCCACAGAGTTCAATAGCATCCATAGCAGGCTGAAAACCAGTGCAAAATATTGGATACTAAACGACCGTTGTATACATGACACAATTGTTGGTTTTTTTTGCAAGACTTAAACCCTGTTTGTGCTTGGGCTAAGGAAACCAGTGCAAAATATTGGATACTATAAAGACTGTACAATGCGACTGTTTGTGCCTTTTAATTGTGGCCCTTTCGAGATATCAATAGGTTATGGATCTGTAAGGGTGTTCGTAGGTTCAGGTTTCAGGTTTCTCGGGTTATTATGGTTGAGAATTTTTTAAGGCAAAACCGAACTGAATACAAACTGGATCAAACCGAACACAAAATCGAATCTGAATTTGATACGGTTTACATATTGAACCAGAAGAGTCAAGACCCATATTGCAAAATTTGTTGATTTTATTTATTTATTTATTTTTTTTTTTGGTTAAAATTGTAGATATTTAGCCCCAAATGCATCAACTAATGAAGATTACACAATGTACAACAATATCACATGAGTATTATTTAATGAATTTTATGTTACAAATGCATCAAAGACCCACGTTTGCTTTGGTTTCCTTCCACTACTGGAATTTATGATGCTTCCATGGGCCTCATAACATCTCATGTTTGTATTTACACACCTTGTGCTGCATCACTAGACGCATCACATTTGATTATTCTCAAAAGCATTTTGTGGCCACATGATTTTGACAAAGGTAAAGGTTATGTTGCCATTTGTGACACAAAAAAATGCTCATTTGCAGGTAAGCTTTCTTTGTATGGATGGTCTTGATTGTTGTCCACTTGACCAAACTAGGCTCATTTGCCCTTACTTTTTAGCACTTATGATTTTTTGACTCCTTCACACTTTTAACCCGTCTTTATGATCCAGATCTTTTCTGCTACACCTGTTTACAAGCATCGACTTAACATTAACGTGTGATCAGAGGTGTGAATTTCATTATCAGTTAGTTGCATCTCTGTATTCAAATCTCTATTAACTTTGTGTAGGCGTTGCCGTGCGTGCATTCTGTTTTGTTATTCTTTTAACAACGCATACTTACACATACATCTATCTGATGTTAGTTAACAACTCGGAATCTGCTTGGTTTTGTCAATTTCAAAGTCTATGAGTCGATTAAATCTGCAGAAGCCATGGGGCTCGGGCTTCTATGTTGCAGCCCGTCGAGCTCACTTAACCCTTGGTTTGACAATATAGTAGAAACCCACAAGATTTCTCTAAAAGCAAGAAAATATAGTTTATGACCAAAAGAGAAGAATGTTTCTTTGAATTAGAGAAACAAAATGGACGGGTTGGGTAACGGGTCAAAACGGGTTCAGTCCAAAAAGAATATTTTTAGCATATGCCGGGCTGACCCTAAACACTTTTTTGTCCAAATTCCTTAATTTATGCTCGTATAAAATAACCATTGTGTCAATTATGAATACAAAATTTCTATAGCTTCAGTAATAATCAAATATGTTTATTAAAGAGGCTTTATGCATTCTAGGTACACTTTAGGCAACTTTGGTTTAAACCCCTGGATTTATATTTTTGTTCACGCCCAGTTTTTGGACGTTTCATGCCACTTGTGTTGAATGGTGACACACTACCACTTGGGCCGGGACTCTCTTTTCTGAAATTTGAATTTAGCATAGCTCTAGTTGCTGTCTTTTGATATAATCTTCGGACCCATCCTGCAAATAAAAGAATACTAACTAAGACATGGATAAGAAAAATGTGCAACAAGATAACTTTATAGTGAAGAGGTTCAAAGTAACTTTTTTGACTTTTTGAGGTCAAGTAGACTACTTCAGACTAAAGATTTTCAAAAAATTTCTAGGTGTTCTGGAATATTTTGCTGATTTATTCTACACTGGAGCAGACAGAAGGGGTAGACAAATCGGTGTAAAATTCCTGAGAAAATCATCATCAAAACTAAAGTAAAAGAAGACCATTTGACTTTCAAAAGTCAAAGTACAGAAAATGATTCATATGTTTATACTAGTGTCTGTGCTTTTAGTTTTAATGCGAGCAAACAACTCAAGTAGTAGGATAACTAGAAAATAAAGGTGTCAAAAGAACAATAAAAAAAGGTGTGACATTTGTCACAAGTTTGACTTCTTTTAACAGTCAAATGCTGCAACTAGTAAAGAGTGAAGACGGTAATCTATAAGTAACATACCGCTGGTTTGAGAAGCTCATCGATTATCTCCTGCACTTGCCTCAGCCTTAAATCAACAACGCTTGGTGGTAAATCAGCATCGATTAAGATGTGAAGTTGCTCATTTAAATGTTTATAACCCGGTCTTCCCCTTAGCTTATCATCCTTTAACCGCATATAATATGTAATCCAGAATTAGATTACAAAACCACATGAAATCAGATTTAATTAAATCAGTTTAAGTCCTTGAGCTTCCGAATGAGGTTACTTGTAGCATTGGATTCAACCAAAGGCATTCTATATCTTCACACCCAAGCCAAAGTATCTGGTTTTGGACTTTCAAGGCTTGCCCCAATTTTGGACAAGTATGGAGTCTGTCCTTAACTATGTTTCCACCGTTGTTAGAGGAACACCTGTAAGTCTATTTCCATCTTACTTTCTAGCTGAGGAACCTTGGTGTATGTACAGACCTTGTTGCTTTCATTGACTTAAAACAGATGCTAGCTAGAGGGGGTGGCAAAAGTATCTGGTTTGGTGTGTTTGTAGATGATGATAGTGAAACTTTTAAGTTACAACAACAAGAGTTTGCTCCAACTCTTGTTGAGTCACGTATGCTTAAGCAATGTTGGCTTTTAAAGGTTGTTGGTGTGTGTCATGGATTACTGTGTTTGTCATGTTATAATAAAGATAATGATAAAGATATGGTTGTTATTTGGAACCCGTCAATTGGAAAATCATTTGGTATTGCCGTCCCTAGATATCCCTTTCTGTCTGGGATTCTGATTGTATATGGTTTCGGGGTTTGTCCCGTTACTAGGGACCCTACCGTTGTGAAAATTTTACAAACGCGCAACAAGCCATGGCTTGTTAAAGTTTTTACATTGAGCTCGGGTGTTTGGAATGTGATTCCAAGTAGTAATTTGCCTCGTCAATCAATTGAACTTATCAGGTCAACTCAGGTTGTTATAGATAGGTTTATCTATTGGTCTGTGCTAAATAGGACTCAATGACGCAGGTCTTGTTCACGGGTAAGAAAGTAGCTAATAGAATGGGCAAGACAAGAAAGGATGCACAACAACAGGCTGCTGAGAATGCCCTTCGTAGCTTGGCTGGTAAGAATTTAATTTGATCAATAAAATACATGATTATTAATGCTTTCCTTCGCTTATTTCATACCTTCACTGGACGAATCGGCGCTATATGAGGTCCAGGTGATGATTATGTAACATGCATCATCTCCCGGGCTGAAACTATAAACAAAGATCCTGATAACCACTCTGTTGAAATGGAAAATGAATACCTATGGGAAACTGATTAAGATAAAGGTGTCGAGAACTCCTCTGAGGTGGGAATCAATGTTTCTTATGCTACTTCTTATATAACATTTCACTCGAATCTAGGTTGTGCTCGAGTATATATGGCCAAGGCATGTTAACTGCGTATGAAACCTTAACAATGGTAGGGTCGCTAGTAACAGGACAAACCCCGAAACCATAAACAGTCCAAATATAAGTCTGAGGGTCAAAAACAGGGACAGTTGCAATACCAAATGATTTTCGTTCCAAATAACAACAATACTTTTATTATAAGAAAACAAACATAGTAATCTATGACACGCACTAAGAAACACTATATTGTTTAAGCAAAGGAGACATAACAACAGATGGAGCGAACTCTTGTTGTTGTACCTTAAAAGTTTTCATTCTTATCATCTTCCACTATGTGGCTGCGTGTTGCGGGCGCTTGATAAACTGAGAGCTGTCGAGAAAAGACTTCCATGGTTCGGAAACGGACCTGAATCGAATAAAGGTCCGTTTCGAAACCATGGAAGTATTTTATCGACATCCTAAACTTTTTTGATGATTCCATTTGGATGTCGAATGGTTGAATTAGTTAAAACTGATTTTGGATCTCGGTTGTATGGTGGTGGTGGTGGGGTGTGTGTTGACTTATTGAAATGTGGTATTGATTTTTTGCAAGTGAAATGTTGTTTTTATTAGTGTAGCATTATTTAGCCCATAGCTAATTTATTATTTGCTCATTATGGGCTTATGGCCCATAGTCAATACAAGTGTTTGGAATACATGTATGACTTTCATATTTTGGATTCAAACATTTATATATGTTATACTCCATTCCACTCTAATAGATAAAATTTGTCATGCAAACACATATACGGAGTAATAATGGATTAAGAAAATGCATTTAGAAACATGGACAGGTTCAGAGTTATTAAGTACTGTTGAGAATTATAAATTGCAGTCATGTTGATGAATTGAAAAAGAAAGCTGAAAAGTGTGCATTACCTGGGTTGTAGCATAAAAAGATTGAATAGTCAAACATCTGACCAATAGTAAATGAACTGATTATTAATACCTTCGACCAGTATATATTTAAGCAAATACAATATTGAGTACTTTTTACCTCTTCACAAGAAATATATGTCAGGTGAATTTATATGTTTTTTGAAACGATACAACTCGATCAAAAGTATTTGAAGCAAAGCTAACATTTAACAAGTGATTTCTTCTTAAGTTATGACATGATAAAATTACCTGAAATTAAAAATGGTGAGATTTTACATCATTTATACAATCTTTTGAAATGACTTATCATAATATCGTCTATTTACTTTTAGTATGAAAATGTTAAATCCAAACTCATACTATCATCATTTTAAATCTTTAATATCTCTTAAAACTTCAACTTATACGTCCAAAAATAAAATGATAGACAACCTGTCACATAACAAAATTAGACAAATCCATCTCTAATCTCATCTTTTAAAATTTGCCATATTCGGCCGTTGCGTTAGGTATTTTGTACGTTCGATAATTCGATATGAGCTTCGTTTGATTGTTTGTATGCTTCTTTGATTCGTTCGGAACCTAGATAGAAATGTGAGAATTCCTACCGTTTAGCATTTCCTTCGTATCTGTCTCATGTTCATAATCTTGTTACAGTTCATGTATCTCTTTGAGAAATTACAACTATCATCTGTTACATATATATGTTTCGTATTCTTTGGATCAGATTCGTTATGATTTGTTTTGCTGGAGAGCCCGAGGCTATCCTAGTTTGTCTAAATCAAGTCATGAGAAAATCTTTTTCGTTCATTAGAATCTTTTAGAAGAGTCCATCCGAGTGAGTGGATCGTTTTCATTTCTCTTCGTGAATTGATACGTTCCGTTGGACCTATCTACTTCAATTTCGAGGACGGAATTTTCTTTTTAAGAGGGGAAGAATTGTAAAACCCTAAAATTTGAATCATCATTTTTGCACCATTTTGAATTTTAACCTAAGTGAGATTTATAATATTATAACATATTAAAAACTATAGGTTATACATTTAAATTACTTAATATTAATAATTCCTAACTAATATAACTAAATGACTTAAGTTTCCTAAAAACTAATCTATCCTAAAATTTACTAAGTCCTAAACGAATTGTACAAAAGAGTGTTTTACGTTTTGTTTGTGTTTCCTATAATATATGTGAACCGATTTTCCTTAGTCGCATCCCTTTGTGTCGTTTGAATCATGAAGATAAGAAGAAAACCAAATATCATTCTCTAAATAAAAGATTGCATGTTGCCTTCCTTTCCTTATACATTTACACGACATTCTTTAATCACTCGCACGCCTTGCCATATCTTTCTTGAACCGTATAATACTTAATTATCCCTTTCTCTATTCTTTTTACACCGAAACTAAATCAGAGAAAACACACATATCATTCGTCCTTTGCTGCCAAGAAGAAGAGGGAGAAGCAAGTCGTTGGTGACTAAGGTTTGAGTGCAAATCGTTGGATGTATTCTTTGTGTTCAATACGAGCCCCAAATCCTTTTCCTATTCGGTCTCTTTGTCAAGTCGACACCAAGGTTATTTGTTTTCTATTTGCTCTTTTCATTCGACACTTGTATATGCATAATCAAGACTAATAACATGTTAAACCAATTGTTAAAGAATCATGTTGGAAGGCTCTTATATTCCTCGTTATTTGGTCACATGAAATCATACATAAAATAACAACTATACGCCTCCTATATGATTGTTGTGTCGTGTGTATATGGGATTGTTTTGTGTCGTTTTGCCAGCCCCTAGTCGACCTAATGCTTAACCCAAACAAACCCTAGGAATGTCTTTAATAATCATTGAATGAGGCGTTGTTAGCAATTAATTTCTTAATTGCAAAAGTGATGGTCATTAATTTTTAGAACTTAAGTGTGTCATGTAATATGTAGTTTAAAAGTGGGCTTGTAGCATTAGAGTTAATTAGTGCAAAGTGTATAAGTGTAGTGCAAATACAAAGCCCACACAAAGGATCCACATTAAAGCCCACCAAGGCCCATCCTTGGTTGGCTGTCTTTCACATTTAACGCCACACACACACTCACAGTTAGGTGTGCCTCATTTTGTAAGAAAATAGTGTGTGTGTGTGTAACTTGTCTTTTGTTTATTTCTTTCACATTGAAGCTAATAAACATTTGACCAAAATATACCTATGATCCACATCTCTCTTCTTGTTCTTAATATGTGTATGTGAAGCATCATCTTGTTCTAGTTTGTGTTTGTATGTTAAAGTGCTCGGTGTTCATTCTAAGTGAAGATCGACTGTTACAAGTGGTATACATAGAGCAAGGTTCAAGGTAGGAGTATCCTTATTATTTTTGCTTGACCCTAAAGATTAAAACAAACTTTGTTATTTTTCTTTCATTAGAAAGGTTACAAATTGTGTTTTTATTCTTTTCGATCCACAAAAATTAAGGATAAAGTGTGTTTGTTAGAAGTGGGCTGTGAAAACTTTGGTAAAAAAGTTTAGTATTTGTGGTGTTCTTGGTCTTCAGATCGTAAATCATCACCAACTTTGTAAAAGTTGTGTTGTTGATTATTTTAATAATTGAGGTGAATTATTGAAGTTGGTAAGGTTAGTGAAAAAGTGGCAGAGAAGTATGGGTATGTAAGAAATGTGCATGGGCAAAGCATGGGGAATTGAGAAAAAGGACAAAAGTTGGTAAAAAGTAGCAGTTCTTCGCATTTCAGAAAGTCAAAGGTGTCTAGGAATTGCATTTCTCTCGGAATTGCTTCATTTCTCTCGGAATTGCACTTTTTCTCGCAATTGCTGCTGTTTCATCGCAATTCAGTTGCTGTCTCGCAATTGTCTATCGCAATTCACTGTTGTCTCGCAATTGTCTATCGCAATTCGCTGCTATCTCGCAATTGTTCTGTCGCAATTCGCTGTTGTCTCGCAATTCCACTTCTATCGCAATTGGGTCTCGGAATTGCTGTTTTTATCGCAATTGGTTTCTGAATTGAACCAGTCTCGCAATTGCAACATTATTTCGCAATTGGTGGTGTTTTATCGCATTTGGTCTCGCAATTCACACTTAAGACTCGCAATTGGTGCAATTTTCAGAATTGGCAACTTCAGTCCTTGTACTTTCAGCTGCCTTAAGAGATCTTTCGGATTTGACACTTTTGGCCCTCGCAATTGTGATTAAACGACTTCAAAGTTAGATAACTTTTAAGGATTTGATTCGAACGTAATTTCGTCAACTCGAAAGTGAACTCGGTATTTTTACTCTTTTATAAGAGTGTAAAATACTTCGACAAACGGTTATCTAACCTCTTGTATAAGAGTGTTAGATTTTATATAAATTACCGATTTATATAAATTAGATATATCTCTATCTAAATTGATATTTAGCCATAATTTGTATAAATTTTGGTCAAATTGAAATTTCTATAGAAATTGTCGAGTTTATCTAAATTGTAATCTACATAACTTTTGTCGAAATTGTAAACTTTTGACTTTGTCTTAATTATACTCTAATCAAATTTTGTAACTTTATTTAAATTTGTTTCGTTCAACCAATCCTACAACTTCATCGATCATCAACAACAAACCAAGGCTTCACAACAACATCAACCAAGTTCAACCGTCAACAACAACGTCTCCTACTTTGTTGCAAAGATCCTAAATCCACTTTATCATACATAATTTTAAAGATGACTACACAACAAGACATACATGCCGCAGGTTCAGAAAACCGACCTCCAATGTTGGAAAAAGGTGGTTACCTTCCATGGACGAGTCGTATGCTTCGATATATGAGATCCAAACCTAATGGACAAGGTATACTCTTGGTTAACTCCGTCAAAAAGGGTCCATTCGAGCCTGGTGAGATTGAAGAAACAGCTGGAAACCCTAATGCAGAACCTCCCGTCGATCCAACGTACAGACTCAAAGAGGAATCGGATTACACTGAAGCAGATTGGAAGCAAATTGAAGCTGATCACCTAGCAATGCATCTAATCCAACTCGGTCTACCACAAGAAATATTTTGTGCTGTAGATAGCTGTGAAACTGCCAAAGAAATGTGGGATCGAGTTAGACGTCTTTGTCATGGTACAAAAATTGGCATTCAAGAAATGGAAAACAAGCTTCTGACAGAATGGGAGAAGTTCACAGCAACACCAGCTGAACAGATTGAATCTTACTACACACGGTTTTGTACTCTAATGAATGAGTTGATCAGAAACAATTTGGCACCTAAACAAATTGTTCAAAACATTAAGTTCATCAACAACCTTCCAGAAGAATGGGGACGATATGTTACTATTGTCAACCAAACTAAGAATCTTCATGATGTGAACTACGATCAACTCTATGACTTTCTCAAACAAAACCAAGCAGAGGCAAATGAAGTCAGAAAAGAGAAACAAGCAAAACAAAAAGATCCTCTTGCACTCATAGTCCAATCACCTACACCTGCAACAGTCAGTGCACAACCATCATCATCATCATCATCCACTCAGCAATTCATGCAACAACAGTATATTCCACAATCACCATTCTACCCACAACAACAACATGTAATCCCACAACAACAATACCCACAACACCCAGATCAAGACGATCAGGATGAGTCAACTGCTGCTTTGACTCAAGCTTTTGCTTACCTATCAAAAGCATTCCAAGGACGTTACTCTACACCCACCAACAACAATCAACGAATCTCATCTAATACTCGCAACAAGCAGATTGCACAGCTGAGTTTCAACATGGGACAGCAAGGACAGATGGTTGGGGGATATGGGAATCAGCAGGGATATGCTCCAAGATTTCAGATGGGTAATCAGAATGCAGGGCAGTATGTTGGTAATCAGATGGGTCAGTATGCAGGGAATCAGATGGGTACAGCTGTTGGTAATCAAAGGGTACAGAATGCTGGGAATCAGTTTGGGAATGTTGCTCAGGGAGCTGGGAATAGAAATCAGGGAAATGTGATGAAGTGCTTCAACTGTCAGGGTATTGGTCATATGGCTAGGAACTGTCCAGACAAGCCGAATAAAAGGGATCCAGCGTATTTGCAGAAAGCATTAATGTTGGCAAACAAGGAAACGGCTGGGCTTCAGTTGAGTGCAGAAGAGAATGACTTCATGGCTATTATGGATAATTCAGAAGACCAAGAGGACATCGATGCAAACTGCATTTTTATGGCAAATCTCCAGGAGGCAAAGTACGACACAGACTCAGAAGCACCTCCTGCTTTTGACACTAATGCGGTTTCTGAGGTACAACCATATGCTACATGTCACAATAATGAAATTTTTGATATGTCACCTCAAAATGAACAGCATCCTGAGACTCCTAATCTCATTTATGATACATACATGGACGAACCAAGTTGTAGTAATACTAATTTGGTAACTCCAGATATGGATCCTAATGAAGAATTCGAGTCACAGCATACTGATAATGATGAGGAAACACGTGCTATGTTTGAATCATTATTGCAAAATTGTAGTGTTGAAATTGAAAAGGTCAAAAAGGTCAATCGCGATGTTAAGGCCGCGAATGAAAAATTGACCACTGAGCTTGAGAGGTATAAGGTGAATGCAAGAGCTTATGATTTTCATAACAAAAAACAGTCAGACCTTGAGGTTAGCTTAAAAGATTCTGAGTTAAGAGAGAAACGTTTACAAATCAAATTTGACACCCTAAATGTTAATTTGAATAACCAAATTAAATCTCTAAACAAGGAAATTTCTGAACTAACCAACCAGCTTTCAAAACAAAAATCAACTTATTCCAATCTTGAAAAGGAAAAGAAGGAGTTGAATGAAAGGTTTTCAAAACGTGAAAAGGATCTTCTTAAAGAGATCAATGACAAAAAGGAAACCATTGCAAAGTTGGATGATTTGCTTGTAAAAACGGGTCATTCTGCACAAACAGTTAACTTGTTAATAAACGATCCAAACCCGATTTTACATACATTAAAAAAGGTGGCTATCGGTTATAAAAACCCTTATATTCTCAAGAAAGCTCAGAAAGAACAGAATGTGCTTTTTAATGGTAATTTAATAAATGCTATCCATGAACCTCCTTCGGGTAATGATTCTAGAAAAACGATTGAGCTGGCAGAAGAGAGTCGAAAGAAAATGCGACAATTGAACAGAGAAATAAAACCCATTAACTATAATGAAGTTAACAAACTTGCTGGGGTTCATCTTGTTAAAAAAGAGTCACCTCTGTTTTTTCAAAAACCAGTGGTTTTCACAAGACAAAAAGCTGTCTCAAAACATCTGCCTAACATCGAACAAATGGCATCTAAAAACACTTATGATACAAGTGCAGCTAGACTATATTTGGTCGATCTTAAACAGAGAATTGAGAAACTTCAACGTATTGTGGCTTCCAAAATTAACAATAACAAGTTTGAATGGTTTCCAGGTGTTCAGGATGAACTGAAAAAGATTTTTGAAAAGGAAATTAATCCACATGTTGCTGCAATCTATGCGGTTGTTCAAAATGTGGAAAATAATCTTTTAAAAGAGTCTGCAGAATTTGTTAAGGACCACAAATCCTTAGTGAAGGAAGCTAATGAATACTTGGAACACATAAAAGTTTTGGAAAAGCAAAATGACTCTCTCTCTTTCGAAGCTCTATCGACCGATATCATGTCTATTATTTACCAAACATATTCTGTTGAGGATGATGAACGACTTCGAGCTGAGACTTCCGAAATTGTTGTAAAATATGAAAAGGCACTTGCCAAAATTGAAAAGCAAAATGTTACATATTTTAAACAACTTGATACGAAAAAGGAAGAATGCAAGTATGACAAACTGTCGTATGAGCGTTCTTACAAACAGTTGAAAGAACAAATAGATCTTTTGAAGTCTCGGCTTGAACGTCAAAAAGGGCAGGGTGAGGAATCTACGGGTATTGCACCATTAACCCCCTTGCCTAATGAAAAACAAAAAGAGAAAGCAGTTGTCAAGAACACTAATGTAATAGCGCCTGGCCTTTATAGGATTAGTCACACTACTGCGTCTGCCTCTACATCTAAAACATATAGGGCGATAGACAAAAGTAAGAAAGATACTCCAAAAGAGTCTAGGAATGCTACCACAACATCTCAAGACAACAACAAAAATTCTAATGAGTGTGCCTTACCTTCTACAGGATTAGAAAGCACCACTAGGAGCAAGCGAAAGCCTAGGAGCACTATCAAGAAATCTAGAGTATCGCCTGTCTCTGAAAGTGAATGCAAGGAAGTAGAAGAACACCCTAGGAATTTAAAGCTTTCAAATAAGGAACAAATATCATCTGGATGTAATGATAAGACCAGTGTTTTGAATGCATGTAATGAATCTGTTTGTTTAATGCAAGAGAAATCTATGTCTGAAAATGCTTGTGATGATATTGTTTCTGATAATGTGAATGATAAGCCTGAACAGAAAGATGTTCCTACTCGAACTAGTGCTAAGACTAGATACCTTAACAGTCTCATTGCTGTATCTAGGACCATATCTAGTACTCTATTACCTAGGGACTATCTTAAGCTTTGTGTATGGAAACCAACGGGTAGAAAGTTTACACGTAAGATTGGCAAACAAAAAGTTGTTCCCTTAGAACAAAATTAATCCATCTTTGTGTATGCGGTTCATGTGTTACCCCTAACCCATGGAACCAAATGAAATACGGTTTCCAAATGCAAGTGTTTTCTGTTTATGGCAGGTCATCGAGATTTGTCTTTGGATTGTAGACTCGGGATGCTCCAAGCACATGACCGGGAATCTGAAGCTGCTGATCAACTTTGTATGGCAGTTCATGGGGACTGTAAGGTTTGGGAATGATCATGTTGCAGCTATTCTGGGTTATGGTGATCTTCGTTTTGGGAATTATTTGATCACTCGGGTTTACTATGTCGAAGGGTTGGGACACAATCTGTTCTCAGTTGGGCAGTTTTGTGATGCAGATTTAGAGGTTGCTTTTAGGAGAAACACTTGCTTTGTTAGAAATTTGGTTGGAAATGATCTCTTAATTGGGAATCGTGGCACCAATCTCTATGCAATTGACATAAACCAAATGGCCTCTTCATCTCCGATTTGTCTCATGACCAGGGCAGGTGAAACAAAATCCTGGTTGTGGCATAGACGGTTGTCCCATCTGAACTTTGACACGATCAACAAGCTTGCCAAAGACAACATCGTCTCCGGTCTTCCTAAATTCAAATACACCAAAGAACACTTATGTCCATCATGTGAGCAAGGAAAGAGCAAAAGAGCAACATATAAACCTAAACCCGTACCCAGTTCGGTTGATAGGTTGCATCTGTTGCATATGGACTTATGTGGCCCGATGAGAGTTCAAAGCATAAATGGGAAGAAGTATATTCTTGTAATTGTTGACGACTATTCAAGATATACTTGGGTAAAGTTTTTGAGATCAAAAGATGAAGCACCAAGCACCATCATCACCTTTCTGAAGCGGATTCAAGTTCTACTTCAAGCTCCAGTTAGGATAGTAAGAACGGATAATGGCATGGAATTTGCCAATCAGGAGTTAAGAACATTCTTTGAAGAAACTGGTATTACTCACCAGACATCAGCTGTTAGAACTCCACAGCAGAATGGGGTAGTTGAAAGAAGGAATCGAACCCTTGTAGAAGCTGCTCGCACTATGCTAATTTATTCCAGTGCTCCGTTATTCCTATGGGCTGATGCTGTTTCTACTGCTTGTTTTACTCAAAACCGATCCCTAATCCATCCAAGATTCAATAAAACCCCATATGAACTTGTCAACAACAGAAAACCGGATATTTCTTATCTTCATGTATTTGGCGCTTTATGCTATCCAACAAATGACAGGGAAGATCTGGGAAAGTTGAAGGCTAAGGGTGATATTGGAATCTTTATTGGGTATTCTGAAAACTCGAGGGCATTCAGGGTGTATAACAGGAGAACGAAAAAGATCATGGAGATGATGAATGTGAAGTTTGATGAAATTTCACAAATGGCTTCTGAGAGACTCGCTCTAGAACCCGCGCTTAACCCGATGACTTCCGGACATATCAGTTCGGGACTCGCACCTCAAGGAGCTCAATCAATTCATGATGAACAACCCACAACTCAAGAACTGGATAATTTCTTCGAGTTTATGTTTGATGAATACTATGGTGGCGCTTCGACGAATGCATCTGAACAACAATCCGCTGCACCCGCTCAACCTCAACAACCACCACCACCATCAAATCAAGATGTATCTACAACATTCGAAGCCGACGCACCATCTCCTTCAACATCATCCATAACTACTCCACGATCTCCAAGAATTGAGATAAGGTTACCAAGAATTGATGAGCAAGATCAAATCAATGCTGTGTTAGACGAAGAAGTCTTTGAAAACCCGTTTGGAACGGAATCTGGTGAATCATCTTCCAGATTACATGAACCGTCTAACACACATTCATTCAGTCCAAGGTACCCTTCAACATTACAGTGGACAAAAGACCATCCGATTGAACAGGTTATTGGTGAACCCTCAAGACCAATTCAGACGAGAAAACAGCTTCATACCGATTGCGACATGTGCATCTATGTCTGCTCAGTCAGTCTCATAGAACCTAATAACATTCGGGAAACAATGGCAGATAATGCCTGGATTGAAGCGATGCAGGAAGAACTTCTTCAATTTCAAATCCATGACACCTGGGATTTAGTTCCAAGACCAATTGACAAACTAGTCATTGATCTTAAGTGGTTATGGAAAAAAAAAAGGATGAAGAAATGACTGTGATTCGCAACAAAGCTCGTCTGGTGGCAAAGGGATACAGACAAGAAAAAGGGATAGATTTTGAAGAGTCATTCGCACCGGTTGCAAGGCTTGAAGCTGTCAGGATTTTCTTAGCTTATGCCGCTCACAAGAACATCACGGTTTATCAGATGGACATCAAGACATCATTCTTGAATGGAACTCTGAAAGAAGAAGTGTATGTGAGTCAACCGGACGGTTTCGTTGATAAAGATCATCCGGAATACGTCTACAAGCTAAAGAAGGCAATCTATGGTTTGAAACAAGCCCCACGGGCGTGGTATGACGAGTTATCATCTTTCTTGTTGTCAAATAATTTCACCAAAGGAACAATTGATCCAACCTTGTTTACAAGAAAATACAAAAATGACATTTTGATTGTTCGGATTTATGTGGACGACATAATATTTGGGTCCACTAATCCGACACATTCAAAACATTTTGAAAATCTCATGAAAAGCAAATTCGAAATGTCCATGATGGGTGAATTAAAATTCTTTTTGGGTTTACAAATTCATCAATCCCCGCGTGGTATTTTTCTAAATCAGGCTAAATACACAATTGAGATTTTGAAAAAACATGGTATGGAAAATTGTGACTCTGTTGGTACTCCAATGGTCACTTCACCAAAAATTGGCGCTGACCTATATGGGAAACCCATGGATCCGAAGAAATATCGGAGCATGATTGGTTCTCTCATGTACTTAACTGCAAGCCGACCAGATATTCATTTTGCTGTTTGCTTACTTGCACGGTTTCAGGCAAGGCCTACCGAACTTCACCTCCAAGAGGTTAAAACGGATCTTTCGATACCTTCGAAGAACCATTAACATGGGACTTTGGTATCCGAAGGATTCGGAGTTTACATTAATTGCCTTTTCAGATGCCGATCATGCTGGATGCCAAGTTACAGCGAAAAGTACATCAGGCGGAGCGCAATTTCTGGGAGAAAAGCTAGTAGGCTGGTCGTCAAGAAAACAAGATTGCACTGCTTTATCAACCGCAGAGGCTGAGTATGTGTCTCTATCTGCGTGTTGTGCTCAAGTCCTTTGGATGAGAACACAACTCACAGATTATGGTTTCTCTTTCAACCGCATACCTTTGTATTGCGATTCAAAAAGTGCCATAGCCATCTCGTGCAACCCAGTGCAACACTCAAAGACCAAGCATATTAGAGTCCGCTACCACTTCATAAAAGAGCACGTTGAAGAGGGTACTGTTGAATTGTTTTTCGTGAAGACAGAATACCAGCTCGCCGATCTATTTACTAAAGCCCTCCCAAAAGAGCGGTTTGAAAATTTAGTTCGTCGAATTGGAATGCGAAGCCTAACTCCCGAAGAGTTAGAAAGTCTTCTCGAATCTTATTGAGTGATATCAAAAAGCTTCGCATGTAAATATTTTTGTAAATATATACTTGTTAAAATCTATACTGTAAATACAGAAAATTTCAAAAAGACATAAAAAATATAAAACATCAAAAACCAAAAATATTCTTCTCACGACATGTCTCTCGTCTAATCAATATTCTGTACGTATCTAGAAATGTCATTCAACAATGATACGGGTATTTACAGATGCTTGAGCGGGAGTTATTTTTTATGTTTTTCTAAAACATGTCGTTCCTCAAATATTCTTCATTACGGCTTTCGTGCATTTCAGTACGAAACCCGCGCTACATTGAATGACTTCTGATTATTTCCGATCAGGACTCGCAATGTTAATGGCAAAAAGTAAATACCTTGAGCACTTAATCAAAATGATTTCAAAGAGATTTTTTCAAAATCTTTAAAATGCATTTTGTGCTCAAGATAACTCCCTCTAACACCCTTAACTGCTTTTAAACTCAATTGTTTAAATAAAATGCTCTGATTAAGGGGGAGTATAAAAAGAAAACTGTTCCATTTTTCATGCTAAAATATGTCCGTCTCTCCACAAAAAGTTTCATTTTAATCAACTGTTTTCAAAAATACCACTTCATGCTATTTTTGAGGGGGAGATTAAGTGTTTAAATATATGGGGGAGAGGACGTGATTAAAATGTGATCTAAAAGAAGTTTTGTCGTTTGAATCTCAAAACGAGTTCTTCAAAAAGACTCAGCATGAACCCTCGAATTGACGAAACTAACTGTCCGTTATCGAAAAGACTAGTCCGGGACGGGTAATAATTTCAAGCTGGTTTACCAGTAATGTAAGCGTGTCTCGCAAAGGACTTGTCTGAGTAGAATGTACCAATTCGAGAGATGATCTTTGAATATGACCGGGACGGGTAATAATTTCAAGCTAGTCTAACTAGTGATGTAAGCCTGTCTCGCGAAGGTCGTGTTCATTGAAAATCAATCATTTCAAATGTGCGAACTCTACCCGACATGTGCAGTTTATTTAAAAAATGCATGAGCACATGTGAAGGGGGAGTGTTTCATAAATACAAAACTCTCAATGTGTTAACTAAAATGTGTTTGTTCATGAACATGTTGAGAGATTTTCAAAAGGTTTCATGGTATGTGATCGATAATCTAGGATAATCATGGAGTAATAAGGTGATTATTGTTAGGTTATGTCCAATGATCCGCCAGAACCGGAGGGATCTACCCAAGGACTATTCCAATAGCTTAGCATTAGAAGTCCTTAGGAAAGATTGAAAAAAAGGAGTATAATGAGAAAGGAGAAAGAAGGGGTTGAAGAATGAAAAAGAAAAGATTTTGTAAGGGTGAAAAGAAATAGCCCTCCATGAAAACTTAGGTCAGAAACCGGGTCAATACATCTGCTATCGGTACTCACCAAGGTGATACTGGTATTGAAGACAAGACGTCATGGACCCAGTGACGCAATGCACCACCCCTCCTATCCACTCAGATATCTCTCAAAAGATATTTGTTTCATTTCTCACGGAGAACACTACATAATCTATCGACCTCTCACTCCGAGATGTGTTGATATTGAAAAGGTGGCACTCTGCTCCATGCCTCCGACGACTAAAACCAAAACGCACATAATTGAGTCTAGAGACATGAGATTCATCAAAAGATCTCTTAGGAACACTTTCTATGAAATACACTTGTGTTCACTCAAAAGGATACAAGATGTATGAGTCTTAATGAGATCTAAGGATCTTGCCTCACGACATGATGACCGAAGGACGATTTATTGCTAACTGTTTTATGCAGGTACCGACGAAAGTCCATCCACCATCATCATCTACTAATGAAGAAGCATCTGGAATGAAGGAGTAGATCAAGGCAAGAACGACTAAGAGACGACTCTTTGAAGATCACAGTGCATGAAGGAACATTGAAGGAAGACTATTTTGCATTGACACACAAAGTTCAAGTCATTGAAGACAAAAGAACAATCAAGGGACCATAATTTGAATGACCATCCCTTAGGGGGAGATTGTTAGCAATTAATTTCTTAATTGCAAAAGTGATGGTCATTAGTTTTTAGAACTTAAGTGTGTCATGTAATATGTAGTTTAAAAGTGGGCTTGTAGCATTAGAGTTAATTAGTGCAAAGTGTATAAGTGTAGTGCAAATACAAAGCCCACACAAAGGATCTACATTAAAGCCCACCAAGGCCCATCCTTGGTTGGCTGTCTTTCACATTTAACGCCACACACACACTCACAGTTAGGTGTGCCTCATTTTGTAAGAAAAGAGTGTGTGTGTGTAACTTGTCTTTTGTTTATTTCTTTCACATTGAAGCTAATAAACATTTGACCAAAATATACCTATGATCCACATCTCTTTTCTTGTTCTTAATATGTGTATGTGAAGCATCATCTTGTTCTAGTTTGTGTTGTATGTTAAAGTGCTCGGTGTTCATTCTAAGTGAAGATCGACTGTTATAGGCGTACAATCTGAGAACCCCTAGGCCTATGACAGATCGCGAGGGCTGTGGGAGTTTATGTGTGTATCGCGAGTATGGTTTTGGTATGATAACATGGCTTGTTGTGTGATGTATGCATTCTGTTGACGAGCATGTCGGGTTGTGTCTCGTTAAGTACATGGGCTGGGTTACATTGGTACATATTTCACCTATCGTCACACTGGAAATGCGTGACTATATGCATATAGTCACACACACGTTTTTATTCTGGTACATTTAGTCACACAAAAAAGCGACTGTGTGGCTGTTCGAAAAACAACATGTGTGACTAAATCCCATTTTTGTACTAGTGTTAGCCACCTATGTTTGGAGTCGTGGTTGTGTTTGCATGCATGGGTGAGTATCGCAACGCATGGGTCTTATATGTGTCGATCATGTCATGTTGTGGGTGTGTGTTAGTATCGATCTATAAAGGTTCGTAACACATAACATATATAAACCTAACAAGAAACTGAGAACAAGTGGTGTAGGGTGCGAGTCGATTTCGGTTATATTATGAAATAGGGTCATACGAAGAAATGAATTGCATGCATGGAGTCTCATTTTGGTTAATTCTAAAGTATGATTAATGTGAGGAAGGATATAAATAGTACAAGTTGGTCTAGTTAGGACCTTGATACTCATCACAAGTTTTCATATAAATAATATACAAGGTTTAGAGGTTGATAATGCATGAACATAATGATATATATAGGCCTATGTTTGCATGATTTTCATATGCATGAAACACAAATTAATGTGATGACTTTTATACGCATGGTTATACTTAACAAAATAATACTCGTTCAAAGATGTGATCATTTTAAGTTCACGAATATTAAATATGCATGCATGTTATAATAGATCGATACATGTTATCAGTAAACTATATTTTTGAGAAAAATGATCATATGCATATGCATGGGTCGATCATGTCCTGTTATTGTCTTGTATGTCGAGTATTGTTTTGTCTTGTGTTGGCAATTGGTGTGTAGGGTCGATCTATAAATGGTGCGATATGCTGGATATATATAAAAGAAACTTGGGTCGATTATTTGTCCATCGTTATAAATATTCATGCACGAAAAGATTAGTTAAAAAGAATAAGGTTTGCGGTTTGAAACTTATCTCGTTAATTGGTGGTTCTCTCATTTTTGTGTATCGTTATACACTTGTGTTTTGGTCTCGCATTGTGTCCTTTTAATTGTATAAATATAAGTGAGTCTCGGTATGGTTTACTTCAAGAAGTGGTCTCGTGATTTTTGTTAGAGAATAATACCAAGGGTGCGTTGTGTGTTTAGTTCCGAAATTGAGTTAGGGTTTCATTAATAATCATTATCCGGGATACACTTAAAACCTATGTTATGAATACCTAAGATAAAACCTAAATTCACATGTGAGGCCCTAAACGCATTAATAACTACAAGTATTAAACGTGAAATCAGTTATGACATGAAATGGACTCTTAAATAATAAATGACTATTAATTCAGGAAGACCATTTGAAGAGGGAGTAGCTTGTGTTTCTTTGTGTTTTCTTTCCTCCACTTCAATGCGGTTAAGGTACAGATATTCTATCCTTTATCAGTAAGGATTTCCTCATGACTCATTTCGTTATGATATGGTTCGATTCGTTCGTGACTTCAATATTCACATTTGAATCCTTTGATACTTTATAATGCATTAGATATTATGACTTGTATGAAAAACCTTTTTGAATATATATCTGGATGATGGTTTTGGGAAATACTATTTTTTCTAAATGATTTCTATGACTACGAGGTAACACCACTATTTATATGAAGGCTTAATGACTCTTATGAAAACAGTTTTTAAAAGAATACTTTCATGAAAACAATATTTAAATGATTTTCACAATTACATAATCTGGTTGTACTCTATCCTTAAGGATTCTCATGACTCATTGATTTCCTGATATTTGTTAATTGTTATGGTTTGATACATATTTGTTTAGTTATTCGTTTGAATATCCGTTTCATGCTATATTCATTTCATATAGCTATTATCTTAGTTGGACAATTTATAATTGTCCCTCATCATTATATTGTATGTTCTTTGCCTATTATGTTGCCCATATTTGTAGCCAGTCATGGGGAGTCCATGGCCTTGCCATTGATGCACCAATGGTATTGACACTATCTGTAGAGGTGGGTTTTTGTCCACACCTTCCCATTTGTTTATATAGTTGTATATATAGCGCACCTGGCCCGTGTTTATTATATG
Organism: Artemisia tridentata subsp. tridentata; assembly: GCA_021014915.2. Lineage (NCBI taxonomy): Eukaryota > Viridiplantae > Streptophyta > Magnoliopsida > Asterales > Asteraceae > Artemisia > Artemisia tridentata. Next base: position 53,317,418 of record CP139502.1, on the reverse strand, counting down.
TATGTTTAGTCTAGAACTGGCATATGTATCTCTGTTTTGAAGGGAGCGTATGGATGCATTATAGGTACTTAGGAAGTATTCCGCTTGCGTTTATATGTTCTGATTGACACCATAATGTTACACTTAGGCCCTTTTCGGGTTGGGGTATTACATTGCCAGTCCATTGTCATTTTGGAGGCCCCACTTAACCTATTGTAGCTTTATTACAAGTGTACTATCATTATTATGAGTTTAAATGAAGTTTTAATGTTGTGTAAATAATAAGACCTCTTATGGAAAACCACTCTAGCCATTAAGCGTGCAAAAGCCATGGGGCTCGGCTTCTATGTTGCAGCCCGTTGAGCTCACTTAACCCTTGGTTTGACAATATAGTAGAAACCCGCAAGATTTCACTAAAATCAAGAAAATATAGTTTATGACCAAACGAAAAGAATGTTTCTCTGAATTAGAGAAACAAAATGGATGGGTTGGGTAACGGCTCAAAATGGGTTCGGTCCAAAAAGTGTATTTTTAGCATATGCCGAGCTGACCCTAAACACTTTTTGTCCAAATTCCTTAATTTGTGCTCGTATAAAATAACCATTGTGTCAATTATGAATACAAAATTTCTATAGCTTCAGTAATAATCAAATTTGTTTATTAAAGAGGCATTCTGCATTCTAGGTACACTTTAGGCAACTTTGGTTTAAAATCCCAGGATTCATATTTTTGTTCACGCCAGTTTTTGGACGTTTCATGCTACTTGTGTTGAATGGTGACACATCCTGCAAATAAAAGAATAATAACAAGAACATGGATAAGAAAAATGTGCAACAAAATAACTTTATAGTGAAGAGGTTCACAGTAAGTTTATTAGTAAACATTTGACTTTTTGAGGTCAATAGACTACTTTTCAGAAAATCATCACCAAAACTGAAGCAAAAGGCCATCTGAATTTCAAAAGTCAAAGTACATAAACTGATCCATATGCTTATACTAGTGTTTGTGCTTTTAGTTTTAATGTGAACAAACAACTCAATAGTACGATAACTAGAATAAAGGTGTCAAAAGAACAATATAAAAGAAACTTGTGATATTTGTCACAAGTTTGACGTTTTTAACAGTCAAATGCTGCAACTAGTAAAGAGTGAAAACAATAATCTATAAGTAACATACCACTGGTTTGAGAAGCTCATCGATTATCTCCTGCGCTTGCCTCAGCCTTAAATCAACAATGCTTGGTGGTAAATCAGCCTCGATTAAGATGTGAAGTTGCTCATTTAGATGTTCATAACCCGGTATTCCCCTTAGCTAATCTTCCTTTAATTGCATATAATATGTAATCCAAAATTAGATTCAAAAACCACATGAAATCAGATTTAATGAAATCAATTTGAGTCCTTGAGCTTCTGAATGAGGTTACTTGTAGCATCGGATTCAGCCAAAGGCATTCTTTATCTTCATGCTGAACCCAACCTATCAAAACAAGCAACATTCTCATCGAATCCAAACTCACTACCATAGCTTCTGATTTTGGACTCTCAAGGCTTGAACCACTTTTGGGTAACTATGGAGTTGGTCCTAACTATGTATCAACCGTTCTTAGAGGAACACCCATAAGTCTTTTTCCATCTTACTTGCTAGCTGAGTGACCTTGGTGTATGGAGCGACCTTGTTGCTTTCTGTGACTTAGGACAGAAGCTAGCTAGAAGAAGTAGAAAAATGGGCGGGTTGGGTAATGGGTCGAAGTGGGTAATTTCTGGTAGAGGGTCAAGACGGCCTTTATGCAATCACTTGTGTAGTTTTCTCGACATCATTCTTTTAATGAGCTTCATATCTTATTGCAGGGTTACCTTGATCCAGAGTACTTAATGACCCCATAAGCTCACAGACAAGAGTGACGTTTATAGCCTGGGAGTTGTACTTTTAGAGATCTTGACATGGGAAAAATATCGTACGTGAGGTAACCTTTACTTCTTTTCGTTACCTTAACATTATCCATATCACTGACCATCAAATGGGTAACTTTTTGGGTATAGGATGGGTTGACCCGATACACGTTTTCGTCTAAAAAAATATTATTTTATGTTTGTAAGTAGCTATTCTCATATATGATTAGAAATATGTTCTATGTTTTACGCATACAAAATACTCTTTGGGCGACTTTCCACATGTTAAAGTTAAAACATAAGCAATTAGTTAAAAAGTCAACCTCTAAATGTCCCTGATTAAATAAAAAATTATTGGAACAAAAAAATGTTTTTGTTGAGGTGAAAATAGCTAATCAAGCATGAACAACGTTTTCGATCATTGATAACACAATGGTTTCATACCCATCCGAATGTATTGAAATATTTGTATCTTTAGCTCTTTCGTGTTGCAATGAAAAGCCGGACAAAACGCCATCAATGTTAGATGTTGTCCGGGAGCTTGAACAGATTCTTGAAAAGATGCTACAAACAAGTGCTAACTTTTCCGAGCCTGAGTCAAGGTCTTTTGTGGAATCATCATCGAATTCTTCACTTTTTAGCATGTGAAATGTGACAGGAAGTTGTGTATCCTCGATGATACATTAAGAAATTTTGCGTGAACATAACTACGCAGATTTGTATATTTGTATATGCGAAAGAAACAACAAAGTTTTATTATTATTATTATTATTATTATTATTATTATTATTATTATTATTATTATTATTATTATTATTATTATTATTATTATTATTATTATTATTATAGAGTCAAATGTAAATACGTAGTTTTTCTTCTTTTTGATGAAGAAACTTTGTAACATATGAAGCTTGAATTAGCTTTTGTCCATTAACAATTACACTTACAAGAATTCTCTTATTTTAACATTCTCATTGCATTATGTATCTTTAGCTATTTGGTGTTGCTATGATAAGCCGGACAAAAAGCCATCAATTGTAACACCCCCTAAATTTTAACTTAATAGCGGAAGATTAATAGGGGTATTACTTAGAGGATCACAATCATAATCATAGAAAACAACTCAAAAGAGGTATTTTAAAAGTTATTATCATTCATTTAATAATTCAACTACAAAAGGAATTCCATATTTTAGCATCTCACAAAAGATATAATAGTTTAAAATGAATGATAGAGTTTACTTAACACCAAAACCAACAGTTTATTGCCCACTCCGTTGCTCAAATGCTCCATCAATTACCTAAGATAAACATGCTAAAAGTCAACAAAATTGTTGAGTGAACCCATAGCATTTATATATAATAATCAGCTGAACACAAGTTTCAATTTGTATAATTGTATAGAAACACAATTATAGTAGAAAAAGTAATATTGTAGTTCAGTATATTGCCCTAAGTCTCATGACACTCAAATGTTAATGTGTGTGATATCATAGAAATGATATAAATAATATACATCATAAAATGGTGTAAGTATGATACCCTCGTGTAGGAATTTGCCATCTTCCAATTGTTTGCTCAAATAAAGTGCATTTGGTCACCATTCCGGCTAACTCAAATGGGGCGTCAACTGCCAATAGATCTATTCACTATATTCGCGTTCACTCGCAAGTGATTAATGGTTCATGATATGAGGGACTTTTGGAAATAGCGATAACTTAGGCAATATCAATCAGGTATAGCATACAGAAAATACTTGTGTTCAGGTTTGTAGCATGTATCTCCCCATGAGTTTAAAATACATATACAAGTGGGACTATGAGCTCACCTCAGTTGTAGTAGACAAAGTAAAGTGACGTCAAATGTGATATGGGAACGGCTCCAACACACGACCTGAATAATATGAAAGTCTGAGGTTTCGATAGTTTAAGCTTGACTTAACGCGAATAATGATTATAGAAATAGTATTGGATAATGAAATTGTTTGTGGCAAAGATGACTTGTACGCTTAAAATGCTTAAAGTTCAGAAATAATATTACATGTAATATTAACTTGTTTTTATGTATATTGTATCCGTAGATATCATCTCTTCAAAAGTTAGTGGATGATAAGTTGTGTTATTAGTTAAAAAGCTTCGTTATATATATTCATATATGTAACGTCATTTCAGTAATTTTTACACAATGTATAAATATTTTCATAGGATATAAATTTATAAAACATTAGGGTGAATATATAAAAATACAGTTACTGAATCAACCTTCAAGTTATATGAAATTTATACTTTTAACCCTAACGGTAAAACCTTTACATTTTTAGTCCTAAGTTATAATATATTTGCATTTTAGGTTTATACTATTCTAATATAACATTTTAACACTCATGGTTTCCAAATATTCCTTTTCTACCCGTAAATTACCAAAATGACAGTTTTGACACTAACTCATAGTAAAGTTACACTTTTAACCCATTTTGCATAACTTTTGCATTTCTAGTCCAAAAATCACAATTTTTAGAGTTTATCATTTCCGTTTACTAAATAAGTTTCTAACAGCTTATTAAAGTTCATATAATAGCTTATTTCGTGAAAATAGCTTATTGTCGAGTTATTGAGCCTTAAGGTCCATTAGCAGCCCGTTAACAATTTAAAAGTGTCCATTAGTTCGAAATCGATTGGGCTTGAATGTGGGCTTAAAATGGATCATATTCAACTTAACAAAACTGCTTTTAAACTTCTTATCGTATAACTGCTTATTGAGGTTATTGGGCTTTTAAAGCCCACTCGGTAATGTTTAAGGTTTTAAGAAAACGTTCAAGGGCACTTAGCTTATAGGTCTGAAAAGGTAATACGTAAGCTCATCTAGGTAGCTTATTAGCACAGCTTATTTGTTTAGCTTATTGAGAAGTGGGCTGGGTCGTTAGCCTGATATGGTACATGTCCAAAAATGATTTTATGGTTTGTTTTCTAAGTGACATCACCAAGTGGTCCAGTTTTTATATTATGGTACGATGGTCAACATGGTTATAAAACAAGTCTCAAAAACTTAGTAAACGTTGATATAGGTCCTTAATGGTTATACTACTTCATGCATGGCCACACAAGGAATGAATATGCCATATTATATACGAAGGTGATTAACAAGAGTACAAAATATATGGTGAAAGCTAGGAAGGGTACGATGGAAGTTTAACGTTGAAAATAGTATAAGTAAATATGTGCACATATGGAACAAGGATTGAGCGACTTACTACACCAACAAAGGGCGTGGAGGACACCAAATATGGACTAGGGATTCAAAGTGTAACACGTACCTCGTCAACGACCCAAAAAACGTGTCGAGATCAATGCCTAGTGAGTTGGAAGATGGAACAAACCCTTGGAAAGTTGGTCCTTTGCTTATCGTATGCACCACAGTAGGGAAATACTTGGGATATTTTTGATAGTTAAGGATTGTGATTGTACGTATGAAATGTATGCATGGGACTACTTATAATTCTTTCTTTAAGCACAACATGGGTTGATGTGATATCGAAGGGATTAGGATAAGGAGTTTGGGAAAACCAAGAGCTAGGCCTAGGGTACTTGAGTGAGTTTGAAACTAGTTTAAGAGAGTCACAAATGTGAAGGGATCGGTTTTAGTGAGAATAAGAAGGCAAGTGGCTTGGTTTTGGTGTACTCGACATTCTATGTGTCCAACCGACATTAATATGTGACCAATTCATTTAGTAAACATGTGTTGAGACTTATAAAACCCTCTTGGCTAAGTAACGAGACCATGACCTAGGAAAATATAAGTTTTAGTGATTTTGGTTAAGTTTGTACAATGGTCGAACCTAGCTCAGCTTTGGGGTTCGTTTTCCTATTAAACGATCGTACCAAATTTATATTTTTGTCATTCCTGAATCCTTGTTATAAGGTGAATCGATCCATGTATTTTGTGGCATGACTTGTATGTTGAAATCTCAAATAAACGAGGCCAAGTTATGGCGTGTTAAACCGGTTAGAACTAAAAGAATAAGGACTAATGGGCTTAATATTAATGGGCTTGGTTTTAGTCTTTTGGGCTTAATAATAAATAAAAAAGGTCCGGTTTGGATTTATCGATTTAGAATATCGTGGTACGTGTGTGAGCTCATTCCAAAGTAATGTGAATCACGTATCAACGTTCTGATTCATTGTAGCATAATAGAAACAAAAAAATAAACTTTGCTTGTAAAAATGGTTAGGTGAACTGTAATGATAGATTACTTCTTGATTAACATTTAAAAATGACTGGAAAATTTTACAGGATGCTACAGTACCTACCCGTCAAACAGAATTCCGTCCCGGAATTTAAGTCTAAGGTGGTTGTCAGGGTTGTCTAGGGAAATAAGTTTGGGTACTTGGCGCGAATTTGGTCTTCATGCTCCCAAGTATATTCTGGTCCTCGTTTAGAGTTCCATCGAACCTTGACAATGGGGATACGGTTTTGCTTCAATTGTTTTACCTCCCTGTCCATAATTTCCACCGGTTCTTCTGTGAAGATGAGTTTGTCGTCAAGTCGGATCTCTTTTAGTGGGATGAAAAGGGACTCATCTGATAGGCATTTCTTTATGTTTGACACGTGGAATGTGTTAGGATCTCTGGGAAATAAGAGTTTCATTGTTGCTGCCGATAGTGTAAAGCTGGTTCCTGCCGATAGCTTTGGTTCCTGCTGAAAGCTCATTGCTGCCGATAGTGTTATCTTGTTTCTGCCGATAGTATTGTTCCTGCGGATAGTGTTAGTTGTTATCCGTATATTTAGAATGTTTGTTAGGATTTATTTTTAGAAGAGATTGTTGTTTATCTCTTCACACGTTTACTTGTAGAACGGATTAGGGTTAGGACATCTTGTTAGTATAAAAGATATATCCGTCTATGAGTTTAGGTACGCCTTTAACGCCTTCAACATTATCAATATTCAATATCATAATTCTTAGTTCATAGCTTGATCCATAGAGGATCATTGTTCTTTAGAGTTTTCTTCTTTATAATACTTGCTGTTTAGTTTCCGCATAAACACTTGTATTGCAGAGGTTCTTGTTTATACCAAGCTCAATCAAGCTTGAAGTACTCGATCCTACAAGTGGTATCAGAGCCTGGTAAGGATCTCTGATAAAGAAGAAAAAGGTCGATCTCATATCTCTTGACCCTCTCTCAATGGCAGACGATAACCCAGAAACCAATGTCATTAACCAGGAAGATCAACAACCCAAAACTGAAACATCCCAAGTCCAAACGCAAATCGTCACCGCGGTGTCCACCAACAATGCAAAATTCCCATATCTGAAGAAAGATGAGTATGAAGTCTGGGCCATGAGAATGGAATATTGGATCACAAACAGTGATTACAATCTGTGGAATGTCATTCTCAAGGGAAATAGCAAGAAGAATATAGGAAGGGACGAGGATGGCAATATTTATATAGAGCCACCTGTTACTGCAGAAGAGCACATGGCTGTGCAAAGGGAAACCAAAGCAAGAACCCTTCTGCTTCAAGCTATTCCAGAGGATCATATGAGTGATTTCCATCACTTGGATGATGCTAGAAAGATCTGGCATGCTGTAAAAGCCAGATTTGGAGGGAATGATGAATCCAGAAAAATGAGAAAGTCTATGCTTAAGCAAGAGTTTCAGGAATTCAAGATCTCTGAGGCTGAGGGGATTCACAAAGGATATGACAGATTCCACAAGATCCTGAGTCAACACAACCAGTTGAAAGCTAGGCCGGATGATGAAGATTGCAACACCAAATTTCTGAGGGCTTTACCACCATCGTGGTCGCAGGTTTCCATAACCCTCAAGGCCAAAGGAGGACTGGATTTTATGAGCTTTGATGATCTGTACAACAAGTTGAAAACCCTTGAACTTGATATCAAAGGGTATTCCACCTATACACCTCATACTCCAACCCATACTGCTTTTGTTAGTAACTCTGGTGCTAACAAAACATCATATGGAAACAGTCCAACTCCATCAACATCATCAATCTCTTACTCACCTGTCACACCAAAAGCTCAAACCAGTTCTGAGAATCTTGTAGTGGATCTGCTTCATTCATTTGTTGCTGATAGTACACCACAACAGAAGATTGTGTATGATGATTTCAATCAGGTTGATGAATTGGATATGGAAGAGATGGATTTAAGATGGCAGATGGCTATGATATCGTTGAAGTTGGATAGGTTTGAAAAGAAGGCAGGAAGGAGGGTCAATTTTAATGGACAGGAGCCTGCCAGGTTTGATAGAAGGAAGGTGAGGTGTTATAAATGTTCTCAAACAGGACATTTTGCTAGGGAATGTACAGACAAGAAGGTGGATGATAAAGCACGATATTCTGCTTTCAGAATTCAAGAGTTGGAGTCAGATGACCCCAAGGCTTTGGTATCTGTGGATTCGATGGTGGACTGGGAGCAACATGAGAAGTCTCTTGCAAGTGGAGCAGATAAGGTCTATGGGATGGTAGCTGGATATGGTGAAAAGAAACAAGTGGCTGGTCAGTTTGGAATGATGGGTCATCCATCTCAGGTACATAACTGCCCATTTGGTTGTAATTCTAAATATGATAAATTGAAACAGGAATTTGATGATAAAGATAGTGAAAATAAGGATAACTTTATTCAACTTAAGGCTCATAAAAAGGCTGTTAAAACTTTAGAACAACAAAAGGTCTGGTATCAACAACAACAGTCTGCTTATGAAGTGAAAATAAAGGTATTGGAAAGAGATTTAAAAAATGCTATTAATGAGTTTAAACATACTGAACGGGAAAAAGCTAAGGTTGTATTAGATAATCAGGATTTAAAGTCTAAACTTGATGATACCTTGGCTAGATTTGATAAGTGGAAAGAGTCATCCACAAACCTTCACAGGCTTATTGATAGTTCTATGTCATCAAAAACTAAAAGAGGTTTAGGGTTCGGTGACCTGGTAGGGCCAAATCAATATTATGACCCTAATGAATATAGTGTTTTTAACCCAGAACCTGTAGATTATAGAAAGCCTGTAAAGTTTGTGAATGAGGGAGGGATGAATAATGTTCCTCCACCCATAACTGGAACATTTAAGCCAGCTAATCCTTTTGATGACTTTGATGATTCACAAATGATGTATGGCAAACAGGCAAAGGACTTGCCTAATCTTGATTGTGACTCTAATGAATTTGTCTCTTGTTCTTACAGTGACAAATCTTCAGAAATCAAGACAGATGACTATGCCACATGTGGATCAAGTGACAAGTCAGCATCAATAAAGTCAGAAGATGCATCTTCAGAAGTAGCTAATGATGAATCTCACTCGAAGATAGCTGCATTTGAAGATATTTCTTTTGATAGTGTTAAAAACAATAATGTTTCTGGTTGTGGTTCTTTTTCAAACAATTCAAGTTGTGATTCTGTTTCAAACAATTATGCTTGTGGTTTTCATTGTGTTAAGGATAATTTTGTTTCATGTGTTGGTTTGAATAATTCCGTGTGCAATGAGAAAGTTATTCTTAAGAAAAAGGCCCCTAGAAAGAAATCTTGCTTTGTGTGTCGTAGTTATGATCATCTCATTAAAGATTGTGACTATTATGAAAAACAGATGGGTTTGAATGCATGTCAAAATAGGTCTATATGGAAAAATGTGAATGATATTCCCCTTATATTCCTCAAGCAGTAAGGAGAACTTCAGTTGCTACTGGCAAGCCAGTTCCTGCTGGTAAGCCTGTTGCTGCTGATAGGTTCATTCCTGCCGATAAGCCTGTTACTGCTGATAGGTTCATTCCTGCTGATAAGCCTGTTGCTGCTGTGTATTCAGTTCCTGCCGGTAGGATCAATCCTGCTGGTTGGAGAAGCAATTTGGCTAGACCTTTCAAAAGACCTACTAGTTCTTACTTTCAAAATAATTTGAGACCTGCTTGTTTTGACACCATGAATAAGGGAGGGGCAAAATGGAAAACTGCTGTTAAGTCCTCAGCAGGTTGTTCTTGGAAAATCAATAACCAACATATGAAAATGGGGTCCAAGATCAATGGTGGATCTCATCAATCTCCAGGGTTTAATTCTTATTGATCCACTAGGCAGGCTCAAGTCAGCAATGGCTTGAGTCTCTCTTGTATCTAATGTTGTATATGTGTTCTTTCTCTCAGGATTTTCCTTTTAAAAGCAAAGATGTTGGAATTGTTGATAGTGGGTGTTCCAGAAGCATGACAGGGAATTTGGATAGATTGCATGACTTTGTACCTTTGAATGGAGGTACTGTGACATTTGGAGGAGGAGATGGAATAATTTCTGGGAAGGGAACTATCAAGACTGCTAAGCTGGACTTTGAAGATGTGCTTTATGTGAAGGAACTTCAAGACTTCAATTTGTTCTCTGTCTCCCAAATCTGTGACAAGAAGAACAGTGTTCTCTTCACTGAGAATGATTGCTTTGTGTTGTCCAAAGACTTCAAGCTGCCTGATGAAAGTCAGGTTGAACTTAAAGTTCCTAGGACTTACAATCTGTATAGCTTCAATCTAAGTGAGGTTCAGCCTGAAGGATCTCTTGCCTGTTTGGTTGCAAAAGCTTCTGTGGATGAGTCTAAGAAGTGGCACAGAAGAATGGCCCATGTGAATTTCAAGACCATTAACAAGTTGGCTAAGAATGGGTTGGTGAAAGGACTTCCTATGAAGATCTTCTCTAATGAGCATGATTGTGTTGCCTGCAACAAAGGAAAGCAGCACAAAGCATCATACAAGGCCATAACTGCTGTGAGCAACATCTCTGAGCCTTTGCAGCTTCTTCATATGGATCTTTTTGGTCCTACTTCTTTCAGAAGTATTGACCATAAGAACTACTGCCTGGTGGTTACAGATGATTTTAGCAGGTTTTCATGGACTTTCTTTTTGGGTACTAAAGATGAAACTTATCCAGTTCTTAGGGATTTTATTGCCTTAATTGAAAATCAGCTAAGTAAAAAGGTTAAGTCTATAAGGTGTGATAATGGCACAGAATTTAAGAACTCTAATCTTATTGACCTCTGTGGGACTAAGGGGATAAAAAGGGACTATAGTAATGCTAGAACTCCACAGCAAAATGGGGTAGCAAAAAGGAAAAATAGGACCCTGATAGAAGCAGCTAGGACTATGTTAGCTGAATCTAAGATGCCTACTATGTTTTGGACTGAAGCAGTTTGCACTGCTTGTTATGTGTTGAATAGGGTATCTATTACTAGTCCTCATAATAAAACACCTTATGAACTTTTGTCTGGGAAGGTTCCAAACATTAGTTACCTTAAGCCTTTTGGATGTCATGTCACTATTTTGAACACTAGTGATTACCTAGGCAAGTTTGATGGGAAGGCTGATGAAGGGTTTATTGTTGGATATTCTGCTCATGGTAAAGCCTATAGGGTTTATAATCTGTCCTCTAAGAAAATAGAAGAGACTCTCAACTTAAGATATCTTGAAGATAAACCTAATTTGCAGGGTGCTGGTCCAGAGTGGTACTTTGATCTGGATTATCTTTCTGACACCTTAGGTTATAATAGATTCAAATCAAATCAATCTGCTGGTACAAATGTTTCTCAAACTAACAATGCAGGTACCTCAGATGATGATTCTGATGTAGAGAGTGATGAACGACCTATAGTTGTTCCTTCTTTTCCCTCTAACAACATTTCAGGTTCAAAGCTCAAGGATTCTTTTGATATGGCTGGAGGTGATTCTAGTTATGCAGAAGATCTTGCTAGGCTGCAAAGACAAGAGTTTAATGCCAAAAGAGCTGCTGAGATGTTTGATTCTGGATTTTCTAAAGAGACAGAGGAGATTCTGAGAAAGGCTGAAGCTGAAGTTAGAAGACAATTGAATTCAACTGATGGTATTCATGTTCCTGCTGATCCCATTCCTGCTGAAAGTGGATCTGTTCCTGCCGAACCTTTTAGGGTTTCTGCTGATGTTCCTGTGTCTTCTCCATCTGTGGACACTCTGGGTGCTGTTAACTCCCCTGAAAGATTTCCAATTCCTTCTGATCTTGGAAACTCAGTCTCTACAAAAGATAAGCTGAATGATCCTCATCATCAGTCCAGAACTGGAATTTTCACTTCTTCTTCATATGATGATGACTTCAATCCCTCCATAACTAATCAGGCATCCTCCATTGAAGTTAATCCAATTGCTACCAAGAGGATCAATACAGTTCATCCTCAGTCTTTGATTCTTGGAGATATAAATTCCCCTGTGCAGACAAGAAGCAAGCTACATCAACCCAAGTTTGGAGAATCTGCTTTTCTTAGTTATATACAGGATCAGTTGAGGAACAATCATACTGATTACCTACATTGTCTGTATGCTTGTTTCTTATCTCAAGTTGAACCAACTAGCATAGCTCAGGCTCTTGCTAATGATGATTGGGTTGAGGCTATGCAAGAGGAGATGCAGCAGTTCCAAAATCAGAAAGTATGGATGTTGGTGCCATTACCTGCAGGCAAGCATGCTATTGGGACTAAATGGATTCTAAAGAATAAAAGGGATGCTAGGGGTATTGTGGTTCGAAATAAGGCTAGATTGGTAGCTCAAGGTCATAGACAAGAAGAAGGGATTGATTATGATGAGGTGTTTGCACCAGTGGCAAGAGTTGAAGCTATCCGATTGTTTTTAGCTTTTGCTTCCTTTATGGGGTTTGTAGTATATCAGATGGATGTGAAGAGTGCATTTTTGTATGGTAGGATTGAGGAAGAGGTTTATGTTACTCAACCACAGGGATTTGTGGATCCTCAGAATCCTAATTTGGTTTACAAAGTAGTTAAAGCACTTTATGGTCTTCATCAAGCACCAAGGGCTTGGTATGCACGGTTATCAGCCTTTTTGCTTAAACATGGTTACAAAAGAGGGACTATTGATAAAACTCTTTTTATCAGAAAGAATTTCAAAGATATCATCCTGGTACAAGTTTATGTAGATGATATCATCTTTGGTTCCACTAATGAAGCCTGGTGCAGGGAGTTTGAAGAATTGATGAAGAGTGAATTTGAGATGAGTGCTATGGGTGAAATGACTTTCTTCTTGGGTCTTCAGGTTAAGCAGAAACCAGATGGAATCTTTATTTGCCAGGAGAAGTATGTTTATGACATGCTTAAGAAATTTGATATGGAAAATGTGAAGGTTGCTACAACTCCTTTTGAACGACCAAAGCCTAAGTCCACTAATGAACCTGATGCTGCTGTTAATGTTCATCTTTATAGGTCCATGATTGGATCACTCATGTATTTGACAGCTTCAAGACCTGATATCATGTTTGCTGTTGGTGCATGTGCTAGACATCAGGTTACACCATTGACTTCTAACCTAAATGCAGTTAAGAGAATCTTCAAGTATTTAAGAGGACAGCCAAAGATGGGACTTTGGTATCCTAAAGATTCTCCTTTTGTGTTGGAAGCATATAGTGACAGTGATTATGCTGGGGCTAACTTTGATAGGAAATCTACAACAGGAGGTTGTCAGTTTCTGGGTAGGAGGTTGGTTTCTTGGCAATGCAAAAAGCAAACTATAGTGGCTACATCTTCTACTGAGGCAGAGTATGTTGCTGCTGCTAGTTGCTGTGGACAGGTACTTTGGATGCAAAATCAGTTGTTGGATTATGGATTCAACTACATGAACACTAAGATTTTTATTGATAATCAAAGTACTATGTGTATTGTTAAGAATCCTGTTTATCATCAGAGGACAAAGCATATTGAGATTCGACATCATTTCATAAGAGATGCTTATGAGAAGCATCTTATTCAGGTGGTTAAGATTCACACAGATGATAATGTTGCTGATCTGCTGACCAAGGCTTTTGATGGACCAAGGTTTAAACATTTGGTGGTCCATATTGGGATGGTAAATCCTTAGTTGCTGAGATTGAGGGGAGGATAAAGCTCAAGGGGAGGATTGATTCGTGTTGTTGTTGTATATTTTCTTTCTTTCTTTCTTTTGTTTCTTTTCTTAGTTTCTTTTATTTTGGTGTGTTTCTTAGTTCAAAAAAAAAAAAAAAAAAAAAAAAAAAAAAAAAAAAAAAAAATTTGTATATTTTGTGTGCTAATAAGTGGTTTTGAGCAACACCTTGCAGGTACAGTGTTGGTGTTTACACCTGCACAATAAATGGTGCTCAACTCACCATGTCTTGCAGACAAGAAAGAGTTGACTCACCATGAGGGTACGGCTCTGGTGTGATTATCAAATCCGTTGATAGCTGTAATAGCTTGCTCAAGCTATAGGGTACTTCAACTCACCCATGATTCATTTCTGAGAGTTGAAAAATGGTTCTCAATTCACCATGGATGTAACCCTTATGGGATCCAAAGAATTGGCTAGTCCACAAAAGTATGGTTTGTGGTAAAGACACTTGGTATCCATATTTGGTATTCAATTCACCAAGGTTTGCTGTAACCTAAGAATTGACTAGTCCTGAGCAAACGGCTACAGGTAAAGACAAGTCAAATCCGTTTATAGTTACTGATTTGCTAATAAATCAGATGGTTATCAATGTACCATGGTCTAACACACCTAAACATTGGCTACTCCAGTAGTGATGGCTATTGGTAAAGAGACATCAAATCCATTAATTTTCAATGATTCACCTCTCACAGGAGTTAACACACCTGGAAGTGATGAGAATAGTATGAAACTTAAAGTGATTTGATGTACATATTGTCATAGTAGCAGCCAAGTTCAAGTGAAGTAATGGTGACCAGTATACATGTTTTGGAGAAGATTTCTAATTCCTGCTGAACTATTGAAGTTGCTGCTGGATGCTATAGAAGTTGGAATCTTGCAAGTTATGGATGTTGTGCTGGTTACTTACAATTGTTGCTGCTAAGTCGCAGTCCTCAAGCCTGAGAAGTTACAAGCTCTATCACAGTGGAATCTTGCAGGTTAACCTAGTCAACCTCAAGATTAGGGGAGGATTGTTAGGATCTCTGGGAAATAAGAGTTTCATTGTTGCTGCCGATAGTGTAAAGCTGGTTCCTGCCGATAGCTTTGGTTCCTGCTGAAAGCTACCATTCCTTTCTAGGGGGATACTTTTAACATGACTCTATCTCCAACCTGGAATTCCATCAGTTTTTGCCTCACATCGGCATAACTCTTTTGTCTGTCTCTCGCAGCTTGTAGTTGTTGCCCAATTTTGAATATCTTTTCAGTTGTTTCATGAATAAGTTCAGGTCCTGTGAGTTGTACATCTCCCACTTCATTCCAACAAACAGGTGATCTGCACTTTCGACCATAAAGTGCTTTAAACGGCGCCGCCTTGATACTAGCGTGATAGCTGTTGTTGTAGGAGAAATCTGCCAACGACAAGTGTTTGTCCCAACCTTTTCCGAAGTCAATTACACATGCCCGATACATGTCCTCTAGGGTTTGAATGGTCCTTTCGCTTTGCCCATTAGTCTGAGGGTGATATGCAGTGCTCATATCTAAGCGGGTACCCAAGGCTTTCTGCAGGTCTGCCAAAATCTAGATGTGAATCGGCTATCTCTATCCGAGATAATGAAGATTGACACTCCATGTCAGGACACTATTTCTTTCAAATACAACTGTGCGAGAGTACTCATCTCGTCAGTTTCCCTGATCGGTAGGAAATGAGCGGACTTGGTGAGACAATCAATGATGACCCAGATGGTGTCCAATCCGGTTGAGGTCCTTGGTAATTTGGTGATAAAGTCCATAGTAATCTGTTCCCATTTCCATATTGGGAGTTCGGGCTGTACTAGCAATCCTGACGGCTTTTGACATTCCGCCTTTACCCTTGAGCAGGTCAAACATTTCGTGACATACTCGGCGATGTCGGCCTTTATGTTTGGCCACCAATAGAGTTTCTTGAGATCCTGATACATCTTGTCAGAACCCGGGTGAATGGAATATTTGGATTTGTGGGATTCATGCATAATGAGGTCACGTATACCTCCGCAAAGTGGGACCCAGCTTCTTTCCTTGAAACAAAGCATTCCGTCTGATCTTTTCACAAAACCATTCTCATTTTCTGGCATACCATAGATTCTTTAGCTAGGTCTGTTCTCCTCCCTGAGAGCTTCAGATTGAGCTTTGAGGATCTGTGATGGAAGGGGTGAACAAATGGTCATTCCCAAATATCGGACTCTGAGAGGTTTAATTTGCTCCTTCCTGCTCAAGGCATCTGCCACAACATTTGCCTTCCCTGGGTGATAGCGAATTTCACAATCATAGTCATTGAGCAACTCTAACCATCGACGCTGTCTCATGTTCAACTCCTTTTGATCCAGAATGTGTTGAAGACTTTTGTGGTCGGTGAATACCGTGCACTTGGTGCCGTATAGGTAATGTCTCCATATCTTAAGAGCAAAGACTACTGCTCCTAATTCTAGATCATGAGTTGTATAGTTCTCTTCATTCTTTTTAAGTTGTCGAGAAGCATAGGCTATTACTTTGCTCCTTTGCATCAGTTCTGCGCCTGAGCCGTGGTGTGATGCATCACAATACACTACGAAGTCTTCACTTCCTTCGGGTAGCGCTAAGATTGGTGCTTCACAAAGTCTTTGTTTCAAGAGTTGGAAAGCTGACTCTTGTTTTTCTTCCCATTTATATTTCTTGTTCTTCTGGGTCAGTTCTGTCAAAGGATTGGCAATTTTTGAGAAATCTTCTATAAATCTTCTGTAGTAACCGGAAAGACCTAAAAATTGGCGTATCTCCGTTGGGTTTGTAAGAGATGCCCAATCTTTAACTGCCTCGATCTTGGTAGGGTCTACATGGATACCTTGACTGTTGATAACATGCCCAAGAAATTAAACAGTTTGAATCCAAAATTCACATTTGGAGAACTTAGCATACAATTTTTTCCTTTTTGAGTAACTCTAAGATTGTTCTCAAATGTTCAGCATGTTCTTCCTTGCTGCGGGAGTAGATTAGAATATCATCTATGAACACGATTGCGAATTTGTCAAAGTATGGTTTGCATACTTGGTTCATTAAGTCCATAAATATTGTAGGTGCATTGGTTAGACCAAATGGCATCACCAGAAATTCGTAATGTCCTTACCACGTTCTGAAAGTTGTTTTGGGAATGTCTTCTTCTCGGACTCTCAGCTGATGATATCCTGACCTTAGATCAATTTTCGAGTAGACACTCGATCCTTGTAACTGATCAAACAAATCATCGATCCTGGGTAATGAATATCGATTTTTCATGGTGAGTTTGTTCAACTCTCTATAATCAATACACATTCGGAACGATCCGTCTTTCTTCTTGACGAATAAGACCGGGGCTCCCCAAGGTGATGAACTCGGTTGGATGAATCCCTTATCTGATAGCTCTTTCAATTGCTCAGATAGCTCCTTCATTTCAGACGGTGCCAACCTATAGGGTTGATGAAGCGAAAAGTGTACCGCTTTTAAGGGGTCATTTAAGCCCTAAATCGTATTTATTTGATCAAATATTGCCCTAAATCATTCCTTTTGTCATTTTAGGTACTTTTGAGGAGAAATCTGGAAAAGGAGGCATTTTGGACGTTTTTGGAGCATAAAAGTGAAGAAAACGACAAAGTCTCAAAATCATGCTGGAAATTACCTTTGATGGCGTCAGGATCCTCCCCAGACGGCGTCATGGCTTGGCAAGAAAAGGTGGATGTGAAATTTACTCATGATAAGCCAGTGAAAATTGCATGGGAATTCTGACGGCGTCACGCTTTAATCTGATCAAGGTCGTCACGGCTTAATTTAGAGAGGGACGGCGTCACGCATAATCCTGACGGCGTCAAGCCTTGATAAGCCGGAACGGATTTTGGAGAGCTAAAGAGGGATGGCGTCAAGAAGGTCATCCGGGAACCCTAAAAGCGGCGAGGTGACGGCGTCACACTCCATAACGTGACGCCGTCAGATCTAAAAATCTATATATAGTTTTGCAATTCTTTGTCATTAGTGTGGAACTTATTGGGGAACTTTGTGTGTGAAAACCCTAGGACGAATTTGGCAGCTTTTTCAAGGCTTTTTGCCTTGAGATCTTCCATGTTACATTGAAGATAAGTTATCAATTAATCATTCAATATGTCTATGTGTTGTTTGATTCTATCTTGTTCTTGTCTTTTGTTTAACATGCTAGGCTAGATTTATCTTGTGTTTGCTTAGATCTAATGAAACCTAGCTATTGATTATTGGTTATTAGTGTGTTATTAGTTGTATTGGATGATTGTTCATCTATGTTAGGCTTAAGAAAACTGGCTAACTTCCTATTCGGTAACTTGCTTGAACGTCTTAAGAAACATGAACCAATGCGTACTAAAGGTTTTTATGGTTGTATTTAATGCACAAGCGAATTCTAGTGATCCCATGTTAGGAGCTTCCTAGCCGGCTCGACATAGGAGTGAAGTAGGAGCTTGTAGAGTTGGGGAAGTACGTACGCCACCCCACGAATGGTATTAAGGAATACACCCGTCATCCACGCGACTAATACACACTAATCAACCGGTAAAAGATAGTTAGGGAGTAAGGAAATCTAAGTAAACACATTTCTCTCCACATAAGTTTTCACCAACCTTTTCATTTTTGTTATTTTATTTTATTTGCATTCGTAGTAATTTGGGTTAGTTGACTAGCAACTAATTCCGCCCACTCTTTCAAACCCGAGATTTTACTTGCTTTCATAAAAATATAAAAACATAAAAAGAATCTTCTCTCACCCTTAGACCTATTAGAGTAATTTTTCATACCTAACGAACACTATTCCCTGTGGAGAACGATCAATCCCCCGTACTTACCACTACACTATACTACATCGGTCAGGTACACTGCCTGGTGGGGTTGTAAGCCTCTCGAGATCCCTCGAGAGGTAAAACCTGTTGTAAGGTTGCAAAACCACGCATCAAGTTTTTGGCGCCGCTGCCGGGGAATAGTTATTGTTTAGGTTGAATTTTTATTTTATAGGTCTACTCACTAGATTCCTTTCTAGTGAGATTTTTATTTTCTTTTTCTAGGATTTTCTTTAGTCTCTCTTTTTCTTTGTGTCTTTGTTCGTAAAAGAAATTTCCATTGACTCTTCCGTTCACCATTATGGAGAACGTGAATCCACTACATAATCTACCCCTTCCACTCCAAAATGACATCTTTATGTTCCGTCGACATAATGGTGAATCTTTTTCCGATACATGGACTCGTTTCAAATACTTATTAAAAAAGATCTTTCATCATGGTCTTGACTTATTGTTTCCACTTCAAATCTTTTACACTCGTATCGACCGCCAAACCCAGCAGGAGATTGAAAATATGGAAGATGGGAAAATGTGGGATTATGGTGATGAAGAGGCATGGGAAATCTTTGAGATTCTCGCCCAAAAAAGAAGTGGAACATGTGACCCAAAAAATGCAAGCTTAGACCTATTTGGTATTTGGATAAATCAATCGGAAGGTATGTTTAGGAATGAGGTGGGTAGAGTTGAGGTACCTAAGTGCATGTCATGGTTAGGCACTACCATAATACAGGATGAACACATAGGTGACCTTGATGTGATGGAGGATTTAGCCGAACATGATCACATTAATCAAAAAGACCTAGGTATTATGATTGATGACGTTGAATCTCAAGAAACACATGATGAATCTTTTAGGCAATTTGTATATAGCAGTCAGAATATTGAGGATGATCCGTATGATTTGGACATAGAAGTTGAGATGCCTGGAGAAGCACTTGAGATACTTGGGAAAATGTTAGGGTTAGATCCTACTAAAACGCATGATGAGGATATAGGTGAGCTTGACGTAAGGAATGATGAGGTAAGTAACATAAGCCCACCAAGTGCCCCACAAGTCTTACCATCATTTGAGGCACATACACCGCCCGTGACTTACCCGAAAGAAGTAGAAGAGACTATAGGAACCCCAATAGAGGTAGAACCTTTGAACCAAACACAACTAGAGGATATAGGTTTGAATGCTTTTAGTGATCACAACCTTACTCTTAGTTCTATGGAAGTTTCTAGTTTTGATGAACCAGAGCCTCAACCAAAACCGTTACCTAATCTTCCATCTTTAGATGTGAATTTAGGAAATGAAAAAGGTCCCGATCCACCCATCAAACCATATAGTCCGGGTAGTTTTACGTTGGAGGTAGTAGACTCTAAGCCTTGTAGAGAGGAAGCCAATATAGGAGTGAAACATGACCTTACATACTTACATCACCCATTCATGATTGATCACAAGAAACATTATGGGTTTAAACCGGGTTTATTAGGTCAAGATGGATTCCCAACTAGGAGTCTCTCGAAGTTGATAGAAGATGATCCCTTTTTAGGAGGAAACTCAAAATCACCCATTGACCAAAGTGAACTAGGCAAGGTTATGATGAAAGGAGCACACCCCTTTGAGCATATAATTCATCCACCACTCTTTCCTCACGTGGCATACTCCTACCGAGCTGGTGTGTATCGCTACTATCACCCGCACTTAATCCTAAGTGTAGGGAAAACCTCTCCTTTATCCATCAAATAAGGGTAGAGTCAGGCTCATGACTCGAACAAAAACAAGCGCTTCTTGGGAGGCAACCCAAGCTTTATTTGCTTTGTGTGTTTATTTATGTGTTTGTTTGATTTTATTTGCTTCCATATGTATGTTTAATTTTTATTATTATTGATTCATGTTCAAAACTAATTTGTGAAAATGCTTTATTTTGTTTTTAACTTCGTCTTAACTACATATAAAGGTATTTTGCAAAAGATAAGTGTAAGGGAAATCTAAATTGGTTTATTAGAACACAAATGAACATGAATCGTAATAATATTAAATGAACATACATATTAGTGTTTGTTTGAGTCAAATGCTTGTATCGAGTCATAATGATGTTTTGCAGGAATTCCAGGAAGTAAGGTATAGGTTTTTCCAAAAGTTTTCCGGAAACGTAACATGAGAATTCTGTCAGATCACTTCTGACGGCGTCAGGCTTTACAACCTGACGGCGTCAGGTTTAATTTTCTGAAAATGTTTGAAAGTTTTGTTTTCATAAAAAGTTTTTATTAAATCTCTAACTTATAATCTCCAGGAATCAGCAAAATTATCATTCCACAAGCATTATATCCTTATATATAGATTTATCCCGCCGATGTTATGCAGGTTCTCGTGTTTGTTTTCTCAGGTTTAACAGGTTGTTTTGGACAAGGAAATGTTTGTTGGATCAAGCTTATGGCGATGCATTAGTCATGAAGCTTTTACATTCTCTTTGGAAGAAGATCTAACCGTGTACTTCATTATCCACCGAGCGAATCAGGGGAGTATTTGATTTCATTCTTTTACTTTATGCTTTTACACGGGAGTATTTGATTTCATTCTTTTACTTTATGCTTTTACATTTGTTATTTGAACATTGGGGACAATGTTCATCTTAAGTGTAAGGGGGGGGGGGGTAAAAGTACGATTAGAGAATACAATTGCGCTTGATTTTTGTTTGTTTAATAGTAGATGTGTAATAAAACTGAGAGAAATACTTGTTAAGGTAATTTTAGTGCCAAATTTAAAATTTTTTACAACATATAGGAGTGAAACTTTGATCTTAATGAGCGTCTCACGGATAGGAGTTATATGACTAGCACAAAAACCGTACCACTAAAAAATTTTCCACCCCCAAATATGTGAGGTTCGCCCCTAGAATTGGTAGGAAAAGCATTTATGCTATGATGTGTGTACCGGTAGCACTTAGATTCTAGAACTTGCGTTAGGACCATTCCGAGGCCACAAGTGAGACTACATTCGTGTAGTTAGATTTACTACATGATAAGAGGCATTAGGATTAACCTGTGTTTTTGTTATAATTACATTGGCTACATTGGTCAAGTAATTCTCCCACACCCTTTGCGTTGTACTCATTTTTAGTACACGATACCCCTAGTACACCCCTCAGAGCCTATCTTTTCGTTTCGACCTTTAAGCATTTTACTTAAAGGAAGAATTTGTTACACCCCACTTAAATGTACACCCAAATCGCCTTAGCCTACCTTGTATGCACTCATTTTTAGTGCATTATTGTTACAACATTTGTTTAAACCCAAGTTAATTATCTAATTGATTACATGGTTGCTAAGTCGAGTCATATCCTTGTACATATTGTTTTGGGACGATTGGGACTCATGGGTAAAGTACTAGTGTAATGGAGTAATGGGGAAGAACATCATTTATTACCCCCATATGTGCTAAATGTTTTTAAAGTACTCCAAGTTTTTCGATTATCTTAATTCGAGTCATTAGAATAGCTATTTGTAAAGTTATGTAAAAGTTCAAGTGTAAGGGGAATGCAATGCCCCTATGATGTATTATTTTGGATGGTAGGGCAAAAGTGTATGCAATTAAAAAAAAAAAAAAAAAAAAAAAAAAAAAAAAAAAAAAAAAAATCAAGAAAAATACAAAAAAATGAGAAAAAGAAAAATAGAAAAAACATACGGACTACCATCCCGTTTCATTTTATGTTTGTTTTATGTTTTTGTTATTTTGTTTTTAGCTTAAGTTGAGTCGAGTCTTGGCTTAGCAACATTGTATAGTACATGTAATTGATCAAGATCTTTAACTCGCCACCAGTAAAATATCCTTTATCCAACAAAACCGTGTTTTCCTTTTCCCTACACCTAACGTTATAACCCGTTTAAAAGCCCTCTTTGATAGTTTATCTTAGGTGCTTACGCCTAGTGGAGGAGGTTTTCGATCCTTTCCCAAGCCTATGGTAATCTATTTGCTATGACAGGTAGTGAGAGATATTATCCGTTTTCATTTATGAGATTTATTTTGATGACACTTGAGAGATGTGAGTATCTAAACACTACTTGTGAGGTGCTAGTTTATAATCTCCGTGCTTATTATGATTAAAGTGGAACGAATATTTGTTGTAATTACTTTTATGTTAGCATTAAATGACCCCTAACTTGTATTTTGATTAGAATAAAAGCGCATTTGCTTGAGGACAAGCAAATCTCAAGTGTAAGGGTATTTGATGAAGCGAAAAGTGTACCGCTTTTAAGGGGTCATTTAAGCCCTAAATCGTATTTATTTGATCAAATATTGCCCTAAATCGTTCCTTTTGTCATTTTAGGTACTTTTGAGGAGAAATCTGGAAAAGGAGGCATTTTGGACGTTTTTGGAGCATAAAAGTGAAGAAAACGACAAAGTCTCAAAATCATGCTGGAAATTACCTTTGACGGCGTCAGGATCCTCCCCAGACGGCGTCATGGCTTGGCAAGAAAAGGTGGATGTGAAATTTACTCATGATAAGCCAGTGAAAATTGCATGAGAATTCTGACGGCGTCACGCTTTAATCTGATCAAGGTCGTCACGGCTTAATTTAGAGAGGGACGGCGTCACGCATAATCCTGACGGCGTCAAGCCTTGATAAGCCAGAACGGATTTTGGAGAGCTAAAGAGGGACGGCGTCAAGAAGGTCATCCGGGAACCCTAAAAGCGGCGAGGTGACGGCGTCACACTCCATAACGTGACGCCGTCAGATCTAAAAATCTATATATAGTTTTGCAATTCTTTGTCATTAGTGTGGAACTTATTGGGGAACTTTGTGTGTGAAAACCCTAGGACGAATTTGGCAGCTTTTTCAAGGCTTTTTGCCTTGAGATCTTCCATGTTACATTGAAGATAAGTTATCAATTAATCATTCAATATGTCTATGTGTTGTTTGATTCTATCTTGTTCTTGTCTTTTGTTTAACATGCTAGGCTAGATTTATCTTGTGTTTGCTTAGATCTAATGAAACCTAGCTATTGATTATTGGTTATTAGTGTGTTATTAGTTGTATTGGATGATTGTTCATCTATGTTAGGCTTAAGAAAACTGGCTAACTTCCTATTCGGTAACTTGCTTGAACGTCTTAAGAAACATGAACCAATGCGTACTAAAGGTTTTTATGGTTGTATTTAATGCACAAGCGAATTCTAGTGATCCCATGTTAGGAGCTTCCTAGCCGGCTCGACATAGGAGTGAAGTAGGAGCTTGTAGAGTTGGGGAAGTACGTACGCCACCCCACGAATGGTATTAAGGAATACACCCGTCATCCACGCGACTAATACACACTAATCAACCGGTAAAAGATAGTTAGGGAGTAAGGAAATCTAAGTAAACACATTTCTCTCCACATAAGTTTTCACCAACCTTTTCATTTTTGTTATTTTATTTTATTTGCATTCGTAGTAATTTGGGTTAGTTGACTAGCAACTAATTCCGCCCACTCTTTCAAACCCGAGATTTTACTTGCTTTCATAAAAATATAAAAACATAAAAAGAATCTTCTCTCACCCTTAGACCTATTAGAGTAATTTTTCATACCTAACGAACACTATTCCCTGTGGAGAACGATCAATCCCCCGTACTTACCACTACACTATACTACATCGGTCAGGTACACTGCCTGGTGGGGTTGTAAGCCTCTCGAGATCCCTCGAGAGGTAAAACCTGTTGTAAGGTTGCAAAACCACGCATCAAGGGTGCTCTCGCCACTGGTGCTGCCCCAGGCACTAAATCGATCTGAAATTCTACTTGACAGACGGGTGGAATACCGAGCAAATCTTCATGGAACATGACCGATATCATTGTACCGATCAAAAATAAACCTAATTACCTTATACTAGATAGGGCAAGTGGGTATCGTATCCACGAGGAGTATGTGGTTTTAATTTAAGCTTTGGGGTTATCACTGATCAATAAAAGTTTGGTTTGTTTAATACTTAATAATAAAACTACTGATTAACTAGAAAGCAAATAAGTAATAAAAAGTAAATAAACAAATAAAAATTAAATAAGCAAATAAAAGCAAGAGTGTAAACAGTTGAGTAAAAAGCAATCCTTCCCCGCTCCAGGTATAATGATATGATCAAGTTACGGATTAATTCTAATGTTTGCCTTCAAACCACATAGACATAGTTTTTATTAATTGAAAAGGATAATTTTGGGCACAAGTTATGTTTATCACACAAATCGTCTTAATCCCTAAACTAGTGGACTCGGCACAACTCGTTGACTAGCAATAACATGTCTTACAATAATCTTATCAATTAATTTAATAATTACTCAAGTGAACAATTATGGGTACAAATTATGTTTAACATACGACCGTCTTAACCCCTATACTAATTAGGCTCGGTACGAATCGTTGACTCGCAATAATATGTCTCATAATTATTCAATCATATCATTATATTAAACATTAAAATCAAATAAAAGATATGCATTAAAATCAGATGAATTAATGTTTGACAAATAAAATAAAATCCGAAAACATGATCAAACCAAATATATCTTTTACCAGGAGAGATTACAAGAGGCTTAACCACACATCACGTTACTAGACATCATGTTCATTCGAAGCTTCATGTATAAAGAATTGTGGGATGGGTCCACCGAAAAATATATATTTCTCTTCTTCCTCTGACGAACAGTGTATTAGAAAAAGTCACGGCTGCTATCTTTTTCGAATGATATCAAATGTGATATATTATAATATGGGATTCGTCTCACGAGAAAATAATGACAGCTCCAATATAAAACGTAGCGTCCCTCCTGTACCGAATGTCTATATATAAAAAGAGTAAAACCCTTCTTTTGTTTCGCTTTGTTCCTGCGCCAAAACCAGACATGGGCCTTTTCCATTTTTTTTCCTCATTTTGCTCCTTTACGATCCAACTGTAGCCCAACATTATTTTGTTTCTTGGACTTTTAATAATGGATTAGTAGCACAAGGCCCACTGATATAGATAGCTCAAATTAAAGTCCATATCACAAGCTGAACATTGTGACGGAAATAAGCATTTATTAACTTCAGATTTTCGTGCTCTTTATCATTTGAATGTGTGGCTCTCTCTCTCTCTCTTTTCTCTTTAACATATAGTAGCTCACACATCTTTTAAACGTTTAGCCTTTTATAAGCTTGTAATATCACGAACTTAACTCCTTTATGCGCATATCCTACATAACCACAAAACACCCTCAAAGTACATGTATAACGACGAATAACAATGCAACAATGCGTAATTAACATGCTATGAGGTGTATGTAAAATACACCGATCAAACCTCCCCAACTTAACCCTTACTCGTCCCGAGGAAGAAATCTACTCACTTTTAGCGTTATTACATAATTTTAATCATCTTGAAATTCATCAAAGATCAATTTACTAGTCATAATATATCTATGCACATATCCACAATGATTACCAATTTTTGTTTCTTAAACATTAACATACATCATTGTTCCATTTACTTAATGTTTCATATTAACCATGTGCCCAACATACTTAGTACACCCCTATAATCAATCTAAACATAGATCCAAAACAAGAGGTGAGAATACCTTACACCTTTTATAATACTGGAGTTTTTATACCATAGGAGCAAGCTTTTTAAGAGCACATAAGCCATTATACATTAACTTACATATTTTCACTTTTTGCTCAGTTTTTGCACATGAATTTTACTTCATTTTTCAAGCATTTTTGCTCATAACATACATAAGCTCCTTTTTTAGCCATCCGGGACCGTTTCTTATACATGTCATCCCGAATGCTTTATACACTCCTTTTAAGGTTGATATAAAGACCAATCATTCGGATGTATGAATATCTATCATATAGGTGCATACTAAGACACATCGGCACACGGGAACCAGTTAACTTAGTCCATTTTAATTAAATGGGAACAGTTATGCTTCGTGCCTACTGGTATATCATATGATGGAGTTATCTACCACATAGTCTAATTAATCAATGCACTAACTTAAACCAACCTTCCTAATTTCATTAACAACAATACAAGGATTGGGTTATTTCACATAAAATTGTCTCAGCTAAGTGCAATGCTATCCATCAAAATAATTGGCGTCTGACCCATGCTAACAACTAAAATATCACCTTGCGCGGGTGACGAATCAGATAGGCAAGCCCAGCATATGACTACCACCAATAATTATGACAGTTCTCCAGCTTTTTTCTATGGCCACCGTGCGCGGGTGACAAGCCGAAGAAGATCAATTTAAGTGTCCTAACCCAACTATTACATTATTATATTTCATATTATATCATTTTAACTTTCTTCCCGTTCTAAGCAAAAGTAAGTAGGGAAATTCAATCGGGTATGGTTTGATCATCTGCTACTTATACATATGCCTAACTACATGCAAAACATCAAATTAATTTTATAACCAAATTATACAATGGAATCGGGTGCACCTTATAATCATGGATGGATCTTCTAGTTTGCTTCAATAAATCATCCACAAGCTAATCTTCAGAATCTGCAAACACTCAACAAATATATGTAGAAAAAACTTCCACATCCAATTAGCACAAAACTCTTATAATGTGATTTCAATTTTTCTTTATTTTATTTTTTTATTTTTTTTCAAAAATCACATTTTGACCCATTTTAACCACAATTTCACACAAAAACATGTAACACATGTGACACCCCCTCCCCAACTTAAAGCATTGCATTGTCCCTAATGCAAAAACTTTAAGTTGAAATTTTGGTTAAAAATCACTTTGATAAACTCACTCAACACAAAAACCTAACTCACTTTCGTAGGAATCACGGTTGCATTTAGCGTATGCAACAAGCCTTTTAAACCACTCGGTAGCCCGAGTGGACGAGTTTAGTCTCGTGAGGATTTGCAGTGAACACACCCACAAAGTTTTTAACACACACAAAAATAAGAAAATAAAAAGAAACATAAATTAGAAAGAACATAAACACACACTACAACCCACGGGTTGCCTCCCGCGAAGCGCTAAGTTTACCGTCGTCAGCCCGACATAACTCAATGGAGCTATTGAGATGGTTGGAGTGGTTCCAAATAAATCACATCAACCGTGTCCATATGATCACTCTCCAAAACAACATACGGCTTCAGACGGTGTCCATTGACTTTAAACGGATCTCCACCCACCATATTTTTTATTTCAATGGCTCCATGTGGAGAGACTTGAGTCACAACATATGGACCCGTCCATTTACTTCTCAATTTTCCCGGAAAGAGCTTAAGTCTAGCATTGAATAGCCAAACTTTTTGTCCCACCAAGAAAGATTTCTTGGTGATGTGTCGGTCATGAAAAGCCTTAGTTTTCTCCTTATAAATCCGGGAGTTCTCATAGGCATCGCGTCTAATCTCATCTAATTCATATAATTGAAGTGTCCTAGAATTACCCGCATTATCTAAGTCCATATTAACCTGCTTAATTGCCCATTCAGCCCTATGCTCTATTTCCACCGGTAAATGACACGCCTTGCCATATACCAACCTATACGGTGACATCCCAATATGGGTCTTAAAAGCCATCCTATATGCCCACAAGGCATCATCTAGCCTCAGGGACCAATCCTTCCTATCGCTACGAACAGTCTTTTCTAATATTCGCTTAATCTCCCTATTAGATACTTCCACCTGTCCACTAGTCTGTAGATGATAAGGGGTAGCTATTCTATGATTAACCCCATAGTGTTTCAATAGCTTTCCAAATTTGAAGTTCTTAAAGTGAGAACCCCTATCACTAATTATGGCCTTGGGGATTCCATGCCTAGCAAAGATATTTTTCTTGACAAACTTAAGAACTACACTATGGTCATTTGTTTTTGTAGCCTCAGCTTCTACCCACTTAGAGACATAGTCAACTGCCACTAAAATATACACATTGCCATGGGAGGTAGGGAATGGTCCCATAAAATCAATACCCCACACGTCAAAGATCTCAACAACAAGTATGGGATTCATAGGCATCTCATCACGCCTTGAAATCCCACCAACTTGTTGGCAACGAGTACATGCTTTCACAAAAGACTGGGCATCCTTGAATATAGTCGGCCAAAAGAAGCCGCTTTGCAGGACTTTGTGCCCAGTTTTCGTCGCACCAAAGTATCCCCCACATGCATAAGAATGGCAATGAGCCAATATGTCCATATGCTCGTGATCGGTAACACACCTCCTAACAACTTGGTCAGCACACACTTTATAAAGCTCCGGATCCTCCCAAATATAATGCTTCAATTGAGAAAAGATGTATTGTCTTTGTTGTTTGGACCAGTAATCCGGAAGCTTTTTAACTACAAGGTAGTTAACAATGTTTGCATACCAAGGGACCTTAGAAACCTCAAATAAGCTTTCATCCGCAAAGCTTTCTTTGATCACGTCAGATGGGTTGAATGGTGGAGGGATAATCCTGGACAAATGGTCGGCAACCACATTTTCCGACCCCTTTTTATCCCGAATTTCCAGATTAAATTCTTGCAAGAGCAGAATCTACCTAAGCAACCTCGGTTTTGTCTCTTTCTTGGTCAATAAATGTTTTAGGGCACTGTGATCCGAAAATATTATCACCTTAGAGTGCCCCCAAATATATGACCGGAACTTATCAAGAGCAAAAACCACGGCTAGCAATTCCTTTTCAGTAGTGGTGTAATTTATTTGAGCTTCTGAAAAAGTCTTACTTGCATAAAAGATTACAACGGGCTTCTTATCGACCCGTTGTCCCAGCACCGCCCCAGCGGCATAATCACTCGCATCACACATGATCTCGAAAGGCTTTGACCAATCAGGTGACTGCAGAATTGGGGCTTCTACAAGCTTTTGCTTCAGCATATTGAATGATTTAAGACATGATTCATTAAAGTCAAATCGTGCCTCTTTTAAGAGTAAATTACAAAGAGGCTTTGATATAGCACTGAAATCTTTAATAAATCGCCTGTAGAACCCTGCATGACCAAGAAAAGATCGCACAGCTTTAACGTTAGTGGGAGGAGGAAGGGTTGAAATTATTTGCACCTTGGCACGGTCAACCTCGAATCCTTTTTCAGAAACGACGTGCCCCAATACAATTCCCTCACGAACCATGAAATGGCTCTTCTCCCAACTAAGCACTAGATTAGTTTCGGTGCATCTTTTTAACACACTTTCAAGCTGACCCAAACAGCTTTCAAAGGATGGACCAAAGATGGAGAAATCATCCATAAATATCTCTACAGATTCTCCAACCATGTCCGAAAAGATGCTCATCATGCACCGCTGAAAGGTAGCCGGTGCATTACACAGACCAAACGGCATTCGGCGGAATGCAAATGTCCCATAAGGACACATAAAAGTAGTTTTGGCCTGGTCATCAGGATGGATGGGTATTTGATTATACCCGGAGTACCCATCCAAAAAGCAATAGAACTTCTGACCGGAAAGCTTCTCAACTATTTGATCAATAAAAGGCAGTGGGAAATGATCTTTAGATGTGGCATTATTTAGCTTACGGTAATCTATGCACACTCTCCACCCGGTCACTGGTCGAGTGGTGAGTTTTTCCCCGCTCTCGGTTTCCATAACAGTGATACCAGCCTTTTTAGGCACTGTTTGCGTGGGACTTACCCATTTACTATCCGAGATGGGATAGATGATACCAGCATCTAGCCATTTGAGAACTTCCTTCTTCACTACTTCCTTCATATTAGGATTCAAGCGCCTTTGCGCATCTCTTGATGGCTTAACATTTGGGTCCGTAACAATTCGGTGCATACATAATGAAGGACTAATTCCTTTCAAGTCTGCAATTGTCCATCCCACTGCTGCTTTATACTTGGAAAGCACTTCCAAAAGTGATTCCTCTTGTGATCTAGAAAGATCAGAAGCAACAATAACGGGTAAAGTATTGTTAGGACCTAGAAAAGCATATTTGAGATTGGATGGCAAAGGTTTCAGCTCAAGAGTTGGAGGCACCTCTAGCGACGGCTTTGTGGCCGGTCAAAATTAGTAGGTAAGGGCTCCACTTTATAAGACCAAGGTGGTTTTTGATGGTCCAAGGAACTGACCAAACACTCTTGAATCTCTTGTACTTCAGCAACATCATAAACCTCCTCATTTTCACCAGTTAGATACAATTCTAAAGGATCATCCTTAAGCATACGGGGTGCATGCTTTTGGACTTCCTCATCGATCACATCAACCTGGTAGCATTCATTCATAATAGGAGAATTCACAGAATTAAACACATTCAACCTTGCACTTCTCTCTACCTCGGGATCGTAAGCTAACGGTGATGTACGTCCCGATCTACGCGTGCGCATACACTAATCTGCACACTCACAACTAACAAAACAAACAAGCAAACAAAACAAGAGAAAAAAAGAAAATCTTTTTGTATTTTTTTTTTAACTATTAACAAAAACTTAAACCAAAAGCGCACACACTCCCCGGCAGCGGCGCCAAAATTTGACCGATGTCGTTGTACCGATCAAAAATAAACCTAATTACCTTATACTAGATAGGGCAAGTGGGTATCGTATCCACGAGGAGTATGTGGTTTTAATTTAAGCTTTGGGGTTATCACTGATCAATAAAAGTTTGGTTTGTTTAATACTTAATAATAAAACTACTGATTAACTAGAAAGCAAATAAGTAATAAAAAGTAAATAAACAAATAAAAATTAAATAAGCAAATAAAAGCAAGAGTGTAAACAGTTGAGTAAAAAGCAATCCCTCCCCGCTCCAGGTATAATGATATGATCAAGTTACGGATTAATTCTAATGTTTGCCTTCAAACCACATAGACATAGTTTTTATTAATTGAAAAGGATAATTTTGGGCACAAGTTATGTTTATCACACAAATCGTCTTAATCCCTAAACTAGTGGACTCGGCACAACTCGTTGACTAGCAATAACATGTCTTACAATAATCTTATCAATTAATTTAATAATTACTCAAGTGAACAATTATGGGTACAAATTATGTTTAACATACGACCGTCTTAACCCCTATACTAATTAGGCTCGGTACGAATCGTTGACTCGCAATAATATGTCTCATAATTATTCAATCAAATCATTATATTAAACATTAAAATCAAATAAAAGATATGCATTAAAATCAGATGAATTAATGTTTGAAAAATAAAATAAAATCCGTAAACATGATCAAACCAAATATATCTTTTACCAGGAGAGATTACAAGAGGCTTAGCCACGCATCACGTTACTAGACATCATGTTCATTCGAAGCTTCATGTTTAAAGAATTGTGGGATGGGTCCACCGAAAAATATATATTTCTCTTCTTCCTCTGACGAACAGTGTATTAGAAAAAGTCACGGCTGCTATCTTTTTCGAATGATATCAAATGTGATATATTATAATATGGGATTCGTCTCACGAGAAAATAATGACAGCTCCAATATAAAACGTAGCGTCCCTCCTGTACCGAATGTCTATATATAAAAAGAGTAAAACCCTTCTTTTGTTTCGCTTTGTTCCTGCGCCAAAACCAGACATGGGCCTTTTCCATTTTTTTTCCTCATTTTGCTCCTTTACGATCCAACTGTAGCCCAACATTATTTTGTTTCTTGGACTTTTAATAATGGATTAGTAGCACAAGGCCCACTGATATAGATAGCTCAAATTAAAGTCCATATCACAAGCTGAACATTGTGACGGAAATAAGCATTTATTAACTTCAGATTTTCATGCTCTTTATCATTTGAATATGTGGCTCTCTCTCTCTTTTCTCTTTAACATATAGTAGCTCACACATCTTTTAAACGTTTAGCCTTTATAAGCTTGTAATATCACGAACTTAACTCCTTTATGCGCATATCCTACATAACCACAAAACACCCTCAAAGTACATGTATAACGACGAATAACAATGCAACAATGCATAATTAACATGCTATGAGGTGTATGTAAAATACACCGATCAGAACACTTCAGAAAAATCTTTGACAAATGGCACATCTTCAAGTCGCTTCTCTTTTGATTCATTTTCCGTCACTTGAACCAAGAACACGTGGCATCCCTTATTCATATACTTCACCGTCTTGATATACGAGATAATGCTAAGTCGAGTTCTACTTTGATCGCCATGGACAATAAGAGTTTCACCATTTAGCGGAATGTGGACGACTTTTCTCGTCACAGATGATTCTAGCACGGTGCTTGGACAACCAATCCATGCCAACGACGACGTCAAAACTACCAAGTTGAATAGGCATGAGATCGACGTGAAAAGGTTTGTTTAGTAAGGTTATGGTGCAACCTCGAATTACCGTATTGGTGCCTATTATGTTCCCGTTAGCCATTTCAATTTCATAGGTAGTGTCTAGATTTATTGGAGCATTGTTAAGCAGAGAAGCAAATGAATTAGACACAAAGCTCTTATCGGCTCCGGAATCAAATAAAATTTTAGCATTTCGTTGGTTAAGTAAGAATGTACCCGTGACTACGCCAGGGTCCTGCAGTGCATTTCCGTCACCTAGTACCTATGCTCTCCCACGAGCAGTGTTGTTCTGGTTGGCATTCTGACTCGGGCATCAAAACCTGTAGTGCCCCTTCTCACCACACTCGTGGCATACTACTGTTACGGGTTGAAAATTTGCACCAGTGGCCCAACAGTCGCTAGTTTTGTGGCCTGTTCTTTGGCACTTTCCGCATTTGGCAATATAAGGCCCAGTATGATGCATTCTGCATCGGTTACACGGGGGTCGTCTTCCGGTATAACCACTTATGTCAGCTGGTGCAGCAACATAAGCCCTGGCAGCTTCCTGCCTGCGATTTTGTTGGTGGTAATAGTTGTTGCGATTCTGCTGATAATTTTGGTTACAGTTGTTGTTGTTATGCGAAGTGGTTCTTCTATCATCAAAATTTCGTTTATGATCATTATTTCCTGATGTAGAACCCCGTTTAATTTCTCGGTCCAGTAATCTTTGGGCAATGGTGATGGCTTCTTCAAGAGTCGGTGGCTTAGATGAGGTAACATTCCCCTCAATGCTTCGAGGCAGTCCCTCGATGTACTTTTCCAACATCTTTTCAAGATATGGCACCATGGTTGGGCACAGTGCAGCAAGTTCTTGGAACCTTCTCTTATAAGTTTTGATATCATTTCCCTTCACAACCAGATGGTGGAATTCCTCTTCTAACTTCTTAATTTTAGTACGTGGACAGTACTTCCTTAACATTTTCTGTTTAAACTCGACCCAGGTGATTTGATAAGCTTCCTCAATACTTATGGTTTGGCCAGTAGCATTCCACCATGACAGTGCATCCTCCAAGAGAGTCCCTGTGGCATAGGTGACTTTGCAGTTGTCAGGACAACCGCTTCTCATGAAGACTGTTTCAGTACGCTCAAACCAATGAGCAAGTTCAGTCACTCCCTCTGTACCCTTAAAGTGAGTTGGCTTGCAAATCATGAAGTCCTTGTAGGTACATTTGCGAGACGCAGTTGCCTCGCTTTCTCCCGTTGACCTGTTGATGCTACTCGAACGAGCTATTGCAGCCGCTTGGGTTTCGAGTGCTGCAGCAACGCTGTCGGCTACCAATTTCTGGATAGCTTCTGGAGTCATGGCTGGTGTTGGTGTTGTAGTTTCTTTTCTTGTGCGAGCCATACTTCTATTAACACCACAAGAAAAACACAGATTTAGAATTTACATGAAGACCATGTTAGAATAATTATAGTAACAAGGTAATTGCATACAAGGCATAACAATACTGTCACAATGTGAAACCACAACTAACTGAGTCTATAAGAATTATAAAATCACGACATGTCTGGATACTATCGTACATGTATTTATAACAAATGATCAACTCTTGGTATAGGATTGCTAAGGAACAAACTAATTCATCATCTACAAAGGCTGAAGTTCAGCAACTTTCTCTACATTCATCAAGGTTTCTTCCAAAATTTTTCATTATTAAAAGCCTATGATTATAGCCCAGTTATAACATATAAAGAACCATAACAATCATAAATAACATCACGACATGTCTGAATACAATCACAACACACATGAATATAAGGAAACAACCATGGAAACATAAATCAACATCAATATATAGCAAATCCATAACCAACAACATAATATTAATAACTTGATTAGTTGTTTTACAAAACAAAACGATACAAGGTCTTTTATTAATGTCACATGCGGCAGGCTAAGATGCCTCTAAACTACAACTGATGTAATATATGTCTAGCTCCTGGATGTCTCGTCCATGCGTCCCTTAAGCTCTGTGATCTGATCCAAAAGTCCTTGTATCAATGTCCGCTACCTGACCTGTATGTCCTCAATGAGGCTCTCTAGGGTAGAGATCCCGTGGCGAGCTTGCAGAACCTCTTCTATCTGTCTATGTCTCTCCTGCTGAAAAATTGTCATCTGAGTGCGTGTCTCGACCATCTCTGTCTGTATCCTGGTCAGACCCTCCTGTAACTCCATCCTCTCTGTCACGAGGTCATGGATAGTATCCTCGACAGTCTCGATGCGGTCGAGAGACACC
This sequence comes from Artemisia tridentata subsp. tridentata, assembly GCA_021014915.2. Lineage (NCBI taxonomy): Eukaryota > Viridiplantae > Streptophyta > Magnoliopsida > Asterales > Asteraceae > Artemisia > Artemisia tridentata. The sequence continues at coordinate 53,282,295 of CP139502.1, read as the reverse complement.
CCATCAGTGAAGCTCAGTAGAGTGTCTATCTGCTCCTCATGGCGCCCTAGTCGCGTCATGATAGTGGAGGGAGTAGGTGTACAGACAGCTGTTTCCCTAGAGGTCTCCCCAGTCTCGAAGACTCAAGCTGGAGGAGTGAAGCCTGGAGGAAACAGCAAGGATGAGGAAGTATGGGAAGACGAATCATCAAAAGGCAAGGCTCGGGAAAGTGAATCACTAGGATATGATGTGCTGGCCAGGTTCTGAGGGGGTAAGTCCTCCTCAGGTGTCGACTCCTGACGATGAGGTGCAAATGGGTATCACTGAGTAAGTAAAAAAGATAGTCGGGTCTGACTGAAGGTGGAGGGGGTGATGATAGTGGTGGTGGTATGGAGTGCTCAGGTGATGGAGGTGGTGTCAGCCTAATCATATCTAAGGGTGATGTCGGGGATAGAGGTGGTAATGGTGGTGGTATTATAGGGACCAATGGTACTCGTATCCTCTTACGGGCAGTGTGCATCCTGATGGGACCATTTGGGTGACTCCTAAATGGTCTCATGAAAGGCTCAGGCTCATAAGGTTGTAGAACTCTGACTCGCCTGCGCTGGATAACCGTTGCAGGTAGGGGTGGTGGTGTAGGAAGGGAAGTCTCTGTGTCAGATGCAGGTAGCCACTGCTGTGACTGCATGTACTGGTCATATGATAGTGGGGTGTAGGTGGGAGAAGCTGGATGGTTCTCCGGAGGAGGTGGTGGAGTACCTGCCTCGTATCCTGAAGAAATATGTGCTCGCCTAGCTTGCACATACAGGTCATCTGATAGGGGTGAATTTGGGTTGCCTGCTGGTACAAAAGGTGTCATTGGTGAGGTAGAAACAACTTCACCCTCCTCGAAGGGCTCCGTTTAACCAGATGAGACACTTGACACAGTAGTAGTCGGGGTACCAGGAAACATTGGTGAAGTAGTGGACGATAGAGTATCCTCAGTCTCCACATCAGATGGTATGGCGGTAGGGTGAGAAGCTGAAGACATGGTACTGTAATAATCCCGGAAATAGTAAATGTATGTCATCAATATAGAATCAAGTATATTAAAGTTGACATGAAATAATCTGCTAAGCAACATTCTATACACAGTGTTGAAAATATGTAGGCACGGAGGGCGTAAGGTGGTATGGTATAAAATGGTTCATTTTGAAAGCATAGTTATAGTCCAGTGTTTAAAATACACTTGGTTCTCTATAACCATGGCTCTGATGCCAATCTGTAACACCCCCTAAATTTCAACTTAACAGCGGAAGACTAATAGGGGTATTACTTAGAGGATCACAGTCATAATCATAGAAAATGACTCAAAAGAGGCGTTTTAAAAGTTATTATCATTCATTTAATAATTCGAGTACAAAAGGGATTCCATAGTTTAGCATCTCACAAAAGATATAATAGTTTAAAATGAATGATAGAGTTTATTTGACACCAAACCAACAGTTTATTGCCCACTCCGTGCCTCAAATGCTCCATCAATTACCTAAGATAAACATGCTAAAAGTCAACAAAACTGTTGAGTGAACCCATAGCGTTTATATATAATAATCAGTTGAACACAAGTTGTATAATTGTATAGAAACACAATTATAGTAGAAATAGTAATATTGCAGTTCAGTATATTGCCCTAAGTCTCATGACCCTCAAACGTTAACGTGTGTAATATCATAGAAATGATATAAATAATATATACCATAAAATGGTGTAAGTATGATGCCCTCGTGTAGGAATTTGCCATCTTCCTATTGTTTACTAAAATAAAGTCCATTTGGTCACCATTCCGGCTAACTCAAATGGGGCGTCAACTGCCAATAGATCTATTCAATATATTCTCGTTCACTCGCAAGTGATTAATGGTTCATGATATGAGGGACTTTTGGCAATAGCGGTAACTTAGGCAATATCAATCAGGGATAGCATACATAAAATACTTGTGTTCAGGTTTGTAGCATGTATCTCCCCACGAGTTTAAAATACAAATAAATGTGGGACTATGAGCTCACCTCAGCTGTAGTAGACAAAGTAAAGTGACGTCAAATGTGATATGGGAACGGCTCCAACACACGACCTGAATAATATGGAAGTATGAGATTTCGATAGTTTAAGTTTGACTTAACGCGAATAATGATTATAGAAATAGTATTGGATAACGAAATTGTTTGTGGCAAAGATGACTTGTATGCTTAAAATGCTTAAAGTTCAAAAATAATATTACATGTAATATTAACTTGTTTTTATGTATATTGTATCCGTAGATATCATCTCTTCAAAAGTTAGTGGATGATAAGTTATGTTATTAGTTAAAAAGCTTCGTTTTATATATTAATATACGTAACGTCATTACAGTAATTTTTACACAATGTATAAATATTTTCTTATTAGGATATAAATTTATAAAACATTAGGGTGAATATATAAAAATACAGTTACGGAATCAACCTTCAAGTTATATGAAATTTACACTTTTAACCCTAATGGTAAAACCTTTACATTTTTAGTCCTAAGTTATAAAATATTTGCATTTTAGGTTTATACTATTCTAATATAACATTTTAACACTCATGGTTTCCAAATATTCCTTTTCCACCCTTAAATTACCAAAATGACAGTTTTGACACTAACTCATAGGAAAGTTACACTTTTAACCCATTTTGCATAACTTTTGCATTTCTAGTCCAAAAATCACAATTTTTAGAGTTTATCATTTCCGTTTACTAAATAAGTTTCTAACAGCTTATTAAAGTTTCTAAAATAGCCTATTTCCTGAAAATAGCTTATTGTCGAGTTATTGGGCCTTAAGGTCCATTAGCAGCCCGTTAACAATTTAAAAGGGTCCATTAGTTCGAAATCAATTGGGCTTGAATGTGGGCTTAAAATGGATCATATTCAACTTAACAAAATTGCTTTTAAACTTATCGTATAACTGCTTATTGAGGTTATTGGGCTTTTAAAGCCCACTCGGTAATGTTTAAGGTTTTAAGAAAACGTTCAAGGGCACTTAGCTTATAGGTCTGAAAAGGTAATACATAAGATCATCTAGGTAGCTTATTAGCACATCTTATTTGTTTAGCTTATGGAGAAGTGGGCTGGGTCGTTAGCCTGATATGGTACATGTCCAAAAATGATTTTATGGTTTGTTTTCTAAGCGACATCACCAAGTGGTCCAGTTTTTATATTATGGTACGATGGTCAACATGGTTATAAAACAAGTCTCAAAAACTTAGTAAACGTTGATATAGGTCCTTAATGGTTATACTACTTCATGCATGGCCACAAAAGGAATGAAGAAGCCATATTATATACGAAGGTGATTAACGAGAGTACAAAATATATGGTGAAATTCGGGAAGGGTACGATGGAAGTTTAACGTGCAAAATAGTATAACTAAATATGTGCACATATGGAACAAGGATTGAGCGAATTACTACACCAAAAAGGGGTGGGGAGGACACCAAATGTGGACTAGGGATTCAAAGTGTAACACGTATCTCGTCCAAGGACCCAAAAACGTGTCGAGATCAATGCCTAGTGAGTTGGAAGATGGAACAAACCCTTGGAAAGCTGGTCCTTTGCTTCTCGTATGCACCACAGTAGGGAAATACTTGGGATATTTTTTATAGTGAAGGATTGTGAGTGTACGTATGAAATGTATGCATGGGACTACTTATAATTCTTTCTTTAAACACAACATGGGTTGATGTGATATCGAAGGGATTAGGATAAGGAGTTTGGGAAAACCAAGAGCTAGGCCTAGGGTACTTGAGTGAGTTTGAAACTATTTTAAGAGAGTCACAAATGTGAAGGGATCGGTTTTAGTGAAAATAAGAAGGCAAGTGGCTTGGTTTTGGTGTACTCGACATTCTATGTGTCCAACCGACATTAATATGTGACCAATTCATTTAGTAAACATGTGTTGAGACTTATAAAACCCTCTTGGCTAAGTAACGAGACAATGACCTAGGAAAATATAACATGGGTTGATGTGATATCGAAGGGATTAGGATAAGGAGTTTGGGAAAACCAAGAGCTAGGCCTAGGGTACTTGAGTGAATTTGAAACTAGTTTAAGAGAGTCACAAATGTGAAGGGATCGGTTTTAGTGAAAATAAGAAGGCAAGTGGCTTGGTTTTGGTGTACTCGACATTGTATGTGTCCAACCGACATTAATATGTGACCAATTCATTTAGTAAACATGTGTTGAGACTTATAAAACCCTCTTGGCTAAGTAACGAGACCATGACCTAGGAAAATATAACTTTTAGTGATTTTGGTTAAGTTTGTACAATGGTCGAACCTAGCTCAGCTTTGGGGTTCGTTTTCCTATTAAACGATCAAACCACATTCATATTTTTGTCATTCCTGAATCCTTGTTGTAAGATGAATCGATCCATGTATTTTGTGGCAAATCTCAAATAAACGAGGCCAAGTGATGGCGTGTTGAACCGGTTAGAACTAAAAGAATAAGGACTAATAGGCTTAATATTAATGGCTTGGTTTTAGTCTTTTGGGCTTAATAATAAATAACAAAGGTCCGGTTTGGATTTGTTCGCGATTTGGAATATCGTGGTACGTGTGTGAGCCCGTTCCAAAGTAATGTGAATCACGTAACAACATTCTGATTCATTGTAGCATAATAGAAACAATAAAATTAATTTTGCTTGTAAAAATGGTTAGGTGAGCTGTAATGATAGATTATTTCTTGATTAACATTTACAAATGACTGGGAAATTTACGGGATGCTACATCAATGTTAGATGTTGTCCGGGAGCTTGAACAGATTCTTGAAAAGATGCTACCAACAAGTGCTAACTTTTCCGAGCCTGAGTCAAGGTCTTTTGTGGAATCATCATCGACGTCTTCACTTTTTAGCATGTGAAATGTGACAGGAAGTGATCTCACCACCTCATAGTGTATCCTCGATGATACATTAAGAAAGTTTGCATGAACATAACTACGCAGATTTGTATATTTGTATATGCGAAAGAAACAACAAAGTTTTATTATTATTATTATTATTATTATTATTATTATTATTATTATTATTATTATTATTATTATTATTATTATTTTATTAATTTATTATTATTATTATTATTATTTTATTTATTTATTTATTTATTTATTTTATTAAACATCACTTTATTAGAGACAAATAGGGTTTACAAGAAGTTAGTAGGGAGCCGAGATACTAATTGGGCTCCCACTCCTCTAGCTATAGAAAAGCTAATCCTACTAAAAATATGAGCAGCAGCACGTGCTCCAATGTCTTGAGTCATCGAAAACTTTCGAATACGTTTCAATAAAGTCACAGCGTCCTTTTCAAGTTCCCCCAAAGAAGAGAAAGAGAAGGGGATGAACCCATATCCCATACCTGCGCACTTAGCCTCATACTTGACGCGTTTACGTTGCGCAACCTCAATCACCACACGACCCGGCACGAAATCAACCATACCAGATTGCGTCAAAGACGATGATCCAGTCAAATCAACACATACATCAAGTCCTCCAACCCACGAGTAGAGCAGCACATCAGCAGGACGTAAAGATTTGTCCCTTTCACCACAAAGCCCAATGTCAACCTCTTTACGAGCCGAAACCCCAGATCGAGAACATATGTCAACAAGAACATCACGTACCATGCTATTATTATTATTATTATTATGTCAACAAGAACATCACGTATTATTATTATTATTATTATTATTATTGAGTCAAATGTAAATTATTATTATTATTATTATTATTATAGAGTCAAATGTAAATACATAGTTTTTCCTCTTTTTGAAAATGAATAAACTTTGTAACTTATTTAGCTCGATTTATCTTTTGTCCATTAACAATTACACTAACAAGAATTCTCTTATTTTAACATTCTCATTGCATTATGTATCATGTCAAAACACTACAGTTGTAAATCGACGAATGAAGTTATTTTTTGAAATGTTTGAATTAAAATTTTGAAATTCACTTATTTAGAGACAGATAAAGGGTGTTTGCAAGTGCGTTTAGAGCATTATTTGTTTATGCAAAACTGCCACATCAACTTTTCCCTTTTTCACTTCCCTTTCATGCACACACCCAAAAACACCCTATTCAATAACTCAATCCAAAACCTCACTTTTGGGGACCTAACATTTTATTTTATATTTCATTTTATCCAAACCAACTAATTATTCATTCATTAAAACATAAAAGGCATAATTTCATATATATCATTCCTTGAATGAATAATTACATATATATCCTTTGTACTAGTTTTTTTATGCATAAAGTACTTAAAAAAAATAAAAAACATGTCAATAAAAATACACACCACACACCATTTTAATGAATAAACACACACCACACAATTTTTAATAAAAAAAAAGGAAAATTGTACACACCACTCACCCTTCGTCTTCTTTACACACACACACCATAAACACACACTCTCAAAAAAAAAAAAAAAAAAAAAAAAAAAAAAAAAAAAAAAAAAAAAAAACACAAACACAAACCCATCCATTTTTAATCAATTAAAAAAATGTAAATTTCTCCCATTTGGCGTGAGCCAAATTCTTGGCGAGAACACCCATCAGTGCAGTGGCGCGAGTTGGCGACGGTGCCAGGTTGGCTTGGCAAGGGTGCCTCACTAAAAAAGAAATCAAGTTTTTCTTTTCTTTTCTTTATTCTAATCGTTTATGGTTTTAGCAACATAAGATACAACATATGACAATTTTTTTAAACACAAGTAAACTTTTTTTGCAGGATATTAAATAATAACTTGAAATTTAAAACCATTATACACATAACACATGACTCACTTAATGTACTACATTGGAAAAATAGTTCTAACTAAGATGATTTTTATAGTTGGTTCATCTTAGTTAGAACTATTTTTCCAAGTTGGTTAAGCATTTATAAAACAATGGAAAAGTAGTCCTAACTAAGATGCCTTTTATAATTAAATTAAAAGTTTGAGTGGTTAAACTAAAACACCGTCCAAGCTCTGCTATTATTACATGATATTTTTTCTAAAGTGAAAAAAACGAAGGTGTATGATTTATCAAATCATTAACTATATATGGACCATCTTACAACATTAGCATGACCTAAGTTCAGATTATCCAACAAATATATAATAAAGGTAAAAGCCAAAAGTAACTAACGTACTATTTCACTAAGCTTATTCATCATCTTAAAAAAGAAAATGGTTTATCTAATGAGTGACTTCATAACAAATTTTAAGATGACTAACAAAAAAATGTTTAAATTTATTTAATTAGAAAACATATTTAATTATAATAATTTATAAGTTTAATAAATGTCTATTAAATTTATAAATAAAAAGAAAAATATTTATGTTTAAAAACTATAGTTTAATCAATGATCTCATGACTCTTAAACAATCCCAAAAAAGGAAAAGAAAAAAAAAAAAGAAAAAAAAATAAAAAAAAAATAAACTTATTTATCATCACTAGAAAAACCAAAAAGGACATGAATACCCGGTTGATGTTTCAAATCCCAAACACTCTAAAACAGCACCCCCATATAAACCCTAGGAAAAAAAAAAATTGAAAAAAATGTCAGACAACATAACCTTTGAAATCCAAATGGAAATCATCAAATGGCTTCCTGTGAAGCCTTTGATTCAGTTCAGGTCCGTTTCGAAACCCTGGAAGTCTTTTATTGACAGCTCTGAGTTTATCAAATCTTACGGCGCCCGCCACACGCAGCCACATAGTCATATTCTCTGTTTATCTGGGGGTAGGTTTATTTGTTTAGTTGACGATGATATCGAAACTTTTAAGGTACGACAACAAGAGTTAGCTCCATTTGTTGCGTCTCCTTTGCTTAAACAATATCTTGTTTTTAAGGTTGTTGGTGCGTGCCATGGATTATTGTGTTTGTATGGTTTTCATAAAGGTTATAAAAAAGGGATGGTTGTTATTTGGAACCCTTCTATCGGAAAATCATCTGGTATTGATGTCCCTAGTTATGACCCTCCTCGGGTTAAGATTGCATATGGTTTTTACTGTCATTAAAGATCCTACCGTTGTTAAGCTTGTATGCGCAGCTAACATGCCTTGTCATGTTGAAGTTTTTACATTAAGCTCGGGGGTTTGGAATGTGATCCCAAGTAGCAATTTGCCTCATAAATCAATTGTATTTATGTCATCTCAGGTTGTTATAGATAGGTTTATCTATTGGGTTGCTGAAGAAGAGACTGTTGATGATGATGGTGAAGCTACCACGAAAGATGTGGTTTTGTCATTTGATTTGATTACCATGGAATTTAAAGTGGTAGACCTACCAGATACCTTAACAAACGAGCTAGCTGAAGATGAAGAATTGTTTGTTTCCAAGCTAAGGGAGTCTCTTGTTATGTATGGATCTATCTATGTCGACGGAGCAAAATGTTGTGGTTTATTGGTGATGGAGCATGATTTGTCTTTTAGAAAGCTATTCACAATTGGCGCACCAGTAGAGAAAATATTGGGGTTTAAGAAGAATGGTGAAACTATATTTGAAACTCTTAAGGAGGACAGAAGGTTAACCACGATTGATGTTTACGACCCCTGCTCACAACAAATCAAGAATCTGGGGATTTCTGGATATAGGGGCTCCTTCTTCATGGGTTCTTACAAGGAATCGCTGCTTCTGCTTCATAACTTAGATTCACGTATATATTAATGACAATAACTAATCAAAATGACGATGTTTGGAGAAAGTTGTGAGTCTTTCTTTAAGAAATTTGTTGATAACAATGTTGCTAGACAAAACCCGATTCAAAGTACATATATATCATTGAATTTGCAACATATGAATGTGTAGATGCCTATGTGTGTACAAGAAATGGTATATATGTACTTTGAATCGGGATTAGCGGAGTGAAGGCATTAGTAGTGGTTAGGCGATGTTTGGAGAAAGTTGTGAGTCTTTCTTTAAGAAATTTGCTGATAACAATGTTGCTAGACAAAACCTACAATCTCCCAGTTATTACCATTCAAAGTGTAAAATAACATATCGGTGAATATTAGATGATGATATTTTTCTCAAGTTGTATTCATGATAGGATGTTCTATTCAATTGTATGAAATGTTATTGTAATTTGTTTCATGCTTGTCTGTTATGTATTGGGGTTGTCCAAACTTAGCAGCTTGCATCTTGGTTGTAATGTGTTGATGTTGATATTTCACCCAAAATAAAAGAAGTGTAAAATAACATAGCAGAAAGTAGAAACAAAGCTGCGGGTTACGTCAATTGAGTAACACTGATGGTCTGCAATGCAATCATGCATTAGACTTCTTACCAGTAGGTTACAACACTAAATACTGATTATAGGTTCAAGAGCTTATTTGATTCATCTCAATCAACTCGTTGTATGCTCAAGTCTTTTGGAAAACGTAAATGATTCTAAGTTCTAACTGAAGTTCAACAATTTTGGCTCAACACAAGTTTTCCCACACTCTTCCCATGACCGTTGAACTACTTAAGATATAACAATAGTTTGGTATCTTGCAAGGCACAAGGCTTAATATGCTTTTGTGGTGGTTATTATGTAACATTTGATTCTTATAGAAATCTATGTGATTTTGTATTGGATATTGTTGTTGCTTGGAATCTTTCCATTACAAAATTAGGTTTTTCTGTTGTTCAATATGTATAACATGGTCTATATGAAACTTGTTTTTGGTTCCGGGGCTTATCCTAACAGCAGTGTCTAAGATTATTTAGATTACATATTTTTATAAGTACAAGTTGCATCCTATGTCAAAGTACATTGTTTTTAAGTTAAGTTCATGGATTTGGACTATAGAGAAGTCTAGATCGTAATCTACCTCGTAAATTGGTATGAGCAGCACATGAACAAACCAGGGAACAGTGCTTGGTATGAGCAATACAAGTCTCCCCAACATTTCATTTTCATTTTAAATTGCCGCTCTGTCAATGTGCATGTGAGCCGGTACTTACACAGCCCAACCAAGTTTTGATCATTAAAGGCAGGCTTGTAAACTAACATCCGACAATAACCAATGCCAGAGAGTTCAATAGCATCCATAGCAGGCTGAAAACCAGTGCAAAAGATTGGATACTAAACGATCATCGTGTACATGACACAGTTGATGTTTTTTATTTTTGCAAGACTGAACCGTGTTTGTGCTTGGGTAAAGGAAACACGATTCTTTGACTTGTAGAGTCAACTGAGACTTTTGTTTCTTGCAGTTATGCTCTTAATTGTTGGAGCTATAATATCTTGAGTACCCGAGTTACTATAAAGAGTGTACAATGTGACTGTTTGTGCAATACTTTTACTGGTGGCCCTTTCGATACATCAGTCGGCTATGGACGCGTAAGGCAGTTCGTAGGTTCAGGTTTCAGGTTTCTTGGGTTGAGAATTTTTGAACGCAAAACCGAACTGAATACAAACTGGACCAAACCGAACACAAAACCGAATCTAAATTCGATACGTTTTACATTTTGAACCAGATATTTCAAAATATGTTGAGTTTATAGATATTTAGCCCCAAATGCATCAACTAATGAAGTTTGAACAATGTCCAACATCACATGAATAAATTTAATGAATCTTATGTTACAAATGCATCACCCTGGAACAAGAAAAATGAATCATTCGTTACTCTACATTTTATACTCCATCCAATCTATCATATCTTCTTTTTTTTTTTTTTTTTTTTTTTTGTGCGTAATACAAAAAATCCAATATGATGCTTGGTCAGAGGAGTCAGCCTATACATTTCAATTATGTTTCAAAAGTATACGATTGTGTGTATGTATAGCGAGTAGGTGCATAGTTACGCAAAGATGTTGGTCCCATCAAGGGCGGATCTAGAAGGGATTTAGTGTATGCACGTGGAAAAATTTTTGGACGTTGCATGCCACTTGTGTTAAATGGTGAGACACTACCACTTGGGCTGGGAATCTCTTCTCTGAAAATTGAGTTTAGCATGGCTACTCTCTTAGTTTCTGTTGGTTTGTTTTTTGATATAATCTTCGGACTATTCCTGCAAAATAAACAACAATGAGGACACGGATAAACATTTGACTTTTTTAGGTCAAGTTGACTAGTTTCCAGACTCAAGATTTTCCAGAAATTTCTATATGTTCTGGAAAATTTTGTTGATTTTTCCAAAATTTAAAGCAAAAAAAAGTGGTAGAAAGATATCCGTGTTAGTTTCTTGAGAGAATCATCATCAATTTTGAAGTTAAAGAATTCCATATTACTTCAAAAGTCAAAGTACAGCAAATGATCCACAGATTTTTATACTAGTGTTCGCGCTATGATTTTTAATGTGACGAAATACATCAGAGAACACTATTTGTTATAGTCAAAATTCTATATTTTAGAACATTGCATCTAAATGCAAATAAAAGAAGAAAAGAAAAAAAAAACGCAAATATAATCAGCAGTTATTTCTTGGGTTTAGTGTTCTATATAATATGGTCTGTGCTAAATAGGACTCAATGACGCAACTCTTGTTCACGGGTGAAAAAGTAGCTAATATAATGGGCAAGACAAGAAAGGATGCACAACAACAGGCTGCTGAGAATGCCCTCCGTAGCTTGGCTGGTAAGAATTTAATTTGATCTATAAAATACATGATTATTAATGCTTTCCTTCGCTTATTTCATACCTTCACTGGACGAATCGGCGCTATATGAGGTCCAGGTGATAATTAAGTTATTCCTGTTCTCGTGTTATTACAGATGAATATGTAACATGCATCATCTCCCGGGCTGAAACTATAAACAAAGATCCTGATAACCACTCTGTTGAAATGGAAAATGAATTTCTATGGGAAACTGATTAAGATGAAGATGTCGAGAACTCCTCTGAGGTGGGAATCAATGTTTGTTACGCTACTTCTTATATAACATTTCACTCGAATCTAGGTTGTGCTTGAGTATATATGGCCAAGGCATGTTAACTGCGTATGAAACCTTAACAACGGTAGGGTCGCTAGTAACAGGACAAACCCCGAAACCATAAACAGTCCAAATATAAGTCTGAGGATCAAAAACAGGGACAGTTGCAATACTTTTATTATTAACTTTATTATAAGAAAACAAACATAGTAATCTATCAGTTCATTTAAGCAAAGGAGACATAACAACAGATGGAGCGAACTCTTGTTGTTGTACCTCATCCACTATGTGACTGCGTGTTGCGGGCGCTTGATAAACTAAGAGCTGTCGAGAAAAGACTTCCATGGTTTGGAAACGGACCTGAATCGAATAAAGGTCCGTTTCAAAACCATGGAAGTATTTTATCGACATCATAAACTTTTTTGATGATTCCATTTGGTTGAATTAGTGAAAAACTGAAAAGTTGTTATTGGAGAGAAGGTGATTTTGGATCTGGGTTGTATGTGTGTTGACTTTTTGAAATGTGGTATTGATTTTTTGCAAGTGAAATGTGGTTTTTATGCATTATTTAGCCCATAGCCAATTTATTATTTGCTCATTATGGGCTTATGGCCCAGTGTGTCATCTGACTATAATTCGTGTAATTATTTTCGGTTAAAGGTGAATGAATCATGAGGAGGAATAATTAAATTAGAGTAAATTATATCGTTCCTCTTTCTGGTTTGCGTTGACCGATGAGTTTCGTTCTTTGACAAAAAAATGCACCATCCATCCCTAAATGCGAAACGTTATGTATCGTTAGTCCTTCACTTTAACCAAGGTTTTCAAAATCGGGATCCTACTTAGGATCGATTTCTTCTATGCGAGATCGAGATCGTAAGATCGGATCGGGATCTTAAGATCCTACTATAATATCATTTGGTTAATAGTTTTTGTAATATTATATAAATCTATAAATTAATATATAACATAAACACAAATTATGTAAATATTTCATAGAAATGTTGTCTTAAATTATGATTATGAAATTTTTAAGAATATTAACATGTCGTTGCTTTTTTTTTTTTTTTTTTTTTTTTAGTTCTACAAAATACATTCCATAATTTTTTAGTTTTTTTAGTTTGTGGTTTGAGAAAAGTAAGATCGGATCGTATTAGATTTTAAGATTCTATGATAAATATCGGGATCCTATAAGATCTTAAGCTAATATGTGGGTGGGGGGTAGTATAGTCATTATATATCTCCTTCATCTTTTTAACCCTTTTCCTTATTCTTTTTAACCATCCCCTATCTCATATTTTTTAGAAACACAAATCTAAATCCAGCGGCACTTATAAGAACATAAACAAGAACACAAATCCATTAACATCACTAACCAAACATCACCAAGACATATTCGTCTTTTCCTTTACATATGTATACAAACCATTAACATCACCAAGACACCAACCCACATACAATCAACACCCTACCCCCCAACACACCCACCCCCTACCCAGCTATTCCAAGTTAGGTCGGGTCAAAATCAATTTCGGTCGCCAACTATTCCAAGTCTAAAAAAAAAAAAAACTCTTATTCCACTACACAGCATCATCGAAAAACAATAGAAACACCAAAGATAATTCATATTCCAAACTAAAAGCTTCAAACTTAAATCTTAAACCACCAAAAACCACCATCACATGAACCTGTAAATTTATAACCCCACACAAAATTGAGTACAATTTTATACTAAACCTTTAAACTTGAAACAAAGAAAAAACAATTAAATCCAAAATCGAAATCCACCATTAAGAACAAACAAACGATTCTCAAGTTTCTATATAAAATATAGAGTAAATTACACGGATGGTCCCTGTGATTTGTCGAAAATTTCACCTATCGTCTCTCGAACTTAAAACTTGCATGTATCGTCCATGTCGTTGCCAAAGAATAACATGAATGGTCCCTCAAGGGACCATTTATGTTATTATTTGGTTTGTCAAAAATTTAACCTATCGTCCCTCAAAGGGACCATTCATGTTATTCTTTGGCAGCGATATGGACGATACATGCAACTTTTAAGTTTGATGGACGATAGGTGAAATTTTCAACAAACCACAGGGACCATCCGTGTAATTTACTCTAAAATATATATCTTAAATCTTTATACATCTGTTAAAGATTTAAAAAAACCCCGCCACATTTAATTAAGAACAAACAAACGCCTACATCTAATATGTAAACAAGACCTTTTATCCGAAACCCACGAGATACACACATATAATCTGATTTGTTGCTTGTGTTTCACGAAGAGAAAATAGTAAAATACACAAGAAACATATGATTGTACAAAATTCTTAGAAAGATCTTGTGGGTGAATGAAATTGATTACGATGATGTTGTGTTGTGAGATAGGTTTTTGATGAGTGGTTAGATCTGTTTTTTTGTGTTTTAACAACAGATCTCGATCGTGGTGAGGTTGTGGAGAGTTGGTTAATCACTGATGATCGGTTTTGTTGGAGTTTGATTTTTCCGGTGATGTGTTTTGACCGGATTTGTGACTGGATTTTTATGGGAGGTGATTTTTGTGTGGGAGAGAAATGGGTTAATCACTGGATTTTTATAGGAGGTGATTTTTATAAGAGGTTATTTTTATGGGAGGTGATTTTTATGAGAGGGTATTTTTGTCAATAAACATGTATTTGACGGTCAACTGACGAAAAACTCGGTCAAGGGACCAAACCCGTAACAGGTGTAAACCACAGGGACTGGATCCGGGAAAAAAAGTTCAGGGACCATTTTCGTTAAACCTGGTAAACCACAGGGACCATTTATAACGTTTACTCTATCAATTATTAATAAAAGTTAAATAAAAAAAACCAAACATCCTCACCTACCACAACTCACACTTATTCTGATTCCCTCTCATCTCTCTCTACCAACAAACACCACAATCAAAAATTAAACATCTCATTCTCTCTACCTTATCTTCATCTCTATCAATTAGGCTGGCCCCAATAAGGGATCTCAATCCCTCCCATTTTCTCTGCCACGTCAACTTTCTCTCTCTAGCGACTTTCAGGCGATTAGGTGCCCCAGTAAGGGCGACCATGATTTTTTTTTTTTTTTTTTTCTTTTTCATTTTTATTTTTTTTTTTTTTTAACACAAAATCAAATTTCATTAATAATTAAAACGTTAAATAATAACTCAAATAAAATAAAAACATTACAACACTTATTAAAACATTACAACACTTATTAAAAACTAATAATCTGGTTGTGGCGTGCCTTGATCTAATCTTTGATTTCCTGCATTTTTTGTCATTGTAATGCGGGCAAAGATGGGTCGATTGGGGTGAGATAGAATATGATGTCTTTTTTATATTTCTTTTCTCGATCAAGTTCAAGTCTTTGTTGTTCTAGTGCAAGTCTTTTGTCATCCATTTCCGCTTTCTTGACTCGGATATCCTTCAGCCGGATAACCCGAACCAGTTCCCACATAAAAATCTGGATTGTTGTATAATTGTTCTTCAAAATCACAAGCATTGTAACACCCCCTAATTTATTAAATAACAGTGGAAGACTAATCGGGGTATTACGGGGAGGATCTTTGCATAATAATAGAAAACGGCTCGAAAGAGACGTTTTAAGAATACATTTTTGTCCCGTAGTGTTAAGTTACAAAATATGAAAAATATCAGAGTTAAAACTTCCCAATAAAAGGTGTAATAGTTTTGTGAATGAATGACAATTTATTGTTTACACCACAATTATAACCCTGAGTCAAATGCCAGCTCCGTGCACTGCTGCTCCACTAGATACTGAGAATACATGTTACAAAGTCAACAAAATTGTTGAGTGAAATCATAGAGTTTGAGTTTAATAATGAGTTTAGGATGAACACAAGTAGTGATTGCCTGAGTATTACAATCATGTTTAATCATTAATAATAATGTGTATTGCCATAAGTCTCATGAACTCAACCTTAACGGGGTGAAAATGATATAAATGCCCTCGGGTTAGGAGCTTGTCATTCTCCTAGGATACTCAAATATAGTGCATTTGGCTATCTACCGACTATCTCAAGTCTAGCACAAATGGGTTGTCAAACACCAATAGATCTATTCACAATATTCGCGTTCACTCGCAAGCGACTAAGGTTCATGATATAAGGGACTTTCATAGATATATCGTGTAGGAACTAACCTTCTTGATTGTGTGGATGATTCGGGTGGTCTTGGCTCATGGAAGATTAGATCCATGGTTGAGTTTAGAGAGAAGTTAGAGAGAGAGAGGGAGACTCTTGAGAGAAACCTGGATCTATTAGATTCAAGTGTGTGAAATAATACAAGAGTTCCAACCCTTCCCAAGTGTGGGAAGGGGTATTTATACTTACTACATATTGGTGCCCCTAGTGGGCTGTGGAGTGAGCTGACAGTGGGGAAAGCCCCGACCCACTCCACAAATATAAATACGACTAAGTTAATACTAATATTACTAATAATACTAAACGAATATATATAAGCCTACGAGCTATATAAATGCTAATTAGATACTCGGGGTGACCGAACCTTCATATGAATATTTATATTCCTAACAATCTCCCCCTAAGGGAGGTCACCCCGGAAATAATAATTTGAATTCTAGCATTCTGTCTTCTGAACTAGTCTTTATAGCTCGTAGTCTTTGATTCTTCAACGTCTTTGATCATTGTGCTTTCAGCAGTGACCTTTTGATGACTTATCCTTGTCTTGGATGATTTTGAGTATTCTTCGAAACTATCATCCAACATGTATCTTCAAGCCATCTTTCAG
The DNA here is from genome assembly GCA_021014915.2 of Artemisia tridentata subsp. tridentata. Classification (NCBI taxonomy): domain Eukaryota; kingdom Viridiplantae; phylum Streptophyta; class Magnoliopsida; order Asterales; family Asteraceae; genus Artemisia; species Artemisia tridentata. The sequence continues at coordinate 53,265,614 of CP139502.1, read as the reverse complement.
TAGTATGTCTCCACGTGATGTGATAATCTTCGAGCCGACATGCTCACACTATTTGGTGTCATGATCTTTAGCATCAGAGTTTGCAGAAGCCGTATTAAAGGTCTTTTAGGTTGATCATGACTTTGTTGAGTTACAATGATGATGTAGTGTGAGCATGTGGTGCTGGATTGGCATCTTTTCTGCAACCAGCTACAACAGCAACCAGCTACAGCATTCCACTGCTACAACCGCCAGAAATTCCTGCATACGACAGTTAGCAATAATTCGACCGGTACTTACAAGTTTGGACTTTGAGAGAGTCAACAGCATAGTGTGAAAACTCTCTATAATCCTTACCAAGACCGTTCCTAATCGAAAACCCACAGAGGGCTTTTTAAGATCGAACCGTAGCACATCAGTGATTAGGTAAGTCGCTGGAGATCACTCCACGACTGTAGACTGTTTGAGACTGCCGCGACCACTAAGCGTAATCCATAAAGAATTACCGAAGTGACCTGCTTTCAGGGCTGCTTGATGTTGACCCTGGCAGGAATTTCCATTCAATCATTGAGAATTACATTAGTAGATTCTCTCATAAATGTTCTGGCAGATTGCTAAGATCTGCGTAGGACTCATAAGTTTACAACTGGTATCCTTAATGTTGAACACCCAGTGTAGAAATAATTCGTGTTCCTATGAGATCTTTTTATGCATCTCGTGGCTCTAGACTCTATAGTGCGTTTTGATTTAGAGAGTGGAGGCTGGAGAGGACTGCCACCTATTCAATATCATCTAACTCGGAGTGAGAGAGACGATAGGAATGTATTGAACTCCGTGACAATTGAAACAAGAATCCTTTGAGGGACCTTGAGTGGCTAGGGAGGGTTGTGCAGCGTATCACTGGGTCCATGATACTTTGTCTTCAATGCCAGCAATCAACTAAGTGATTCTGACAGCATATGTATTGACCCGGTGTCTGCCTAAGTTGTAAGGAGGGCTATTTCTTTTCACCCTTTATCTTTACAATTCTTTTTCATTCTTCAACCCCTTCAGTGCTTACCGAGACTTCATAACTAGCACCTTGTTGGGTTTGTTCCAGTACTAGCTCCATCTCAGTCGGCACTTTTCCCTTATCCACTTTTCTCCTTTTTAATCATACCTAAGGACTTCTACACTAACTAGTGGATTGTCCCTGGGTAGATCCCTCCGGCTCTGGCGGGATCGTGGGAACTTGAGCCTAACCTAACCATCCTTATAACTCCATGCATTAATTAAAATGGTCGGTCTTTGGTGTACTTCTACGATTGCCATAAACCAAATCTTTGAAAAATCTCTCAAAATGTTCATGATTCTGAAACACATTTTTGCAAACACTTGAGAGTTTTATATTTTTCAAATGCTCCCCCTCAACATGTGCTCGGTTGATTGTTTTATAAATTTGCACATGTTAGGTAGAGCTCGCACTTTTTGAATTGATCAACTTTCAGTGAACATGACCGATTCGAGACACGCTTACATCACTAGTTAGACTAGCTTGAAATTATTACCCGGCCTGGTCAAGTCCACAGAAAGTTTCTCGAAACGGTACACTCTACTCAGACACATCCTTTTCGAGACACGCTTACATCACTGGTTAGACCAGCTTGAAATTATTACCCGGCCAGGATATGCCCTTTCGATAGATGACAGTTTTGTTTCGTCAATTCTTTTGTGAAGTCTGAGCCGTGCTCACATAAGATGCATGCCAAATCCTTTTTGTCAATTCGCTCCCCCTCAATATGTGCATCGATATACGAAAGAGTTTAGCACATATGGGAGAGCTTACATTTAAGTCCAAAACATCACATTTTCATCAGGTTTCATATTTAAATCACATTCTCTCCCCCGATCAAAAATTTCAAACCTTTTGAGATTTGTGATCCCAATTGATTTAAATAAGTTAGAAAATGTGGGAGAAAATGTGTCCGATTTAATATATTCTGATGATGAGAACATACTATGCTCCCCCTTAATCTAAGAGGGAGATTCACTGCTTATTATGCACATTTGATTATTATGACACAAATGATTTTGACCTTTTTGCGCAGACGATATAATCACCCGCTTTTCTGAGTGAATCAGTCAATATCAATCATCCATCCACCAATAAATCTTTCGCAAATGTAGTTGATCCCCACTTGGCGAGACCAAAATGAATGGTGGTGGTGGTGGTGAAAGTGTTGTTGTTGTTGTTGCTGCCGATGTTGTTGTCGTGGTGAATTCTGAGCCAATCAATAGAGTTTGAACGTCTGATCAAATGATTAGAATGGGAACTGGCACATTCATTTTGGCTATGGAATCTGCATAAGAATATCAACACAGATATATATGCATGCAGATACTCTATTCCTTAATAGCTACCCTTCAGCAGCTTGCCACATTATAATACCAAGTTCATCTTATAATCAAACCCCAATCAGGAACTACGTCAAATCACTATCTATCATGAAGAGCAATTAGCAATCATGAACATGGCAATTCACACAGATTTCAATATTTAATTCAGGATCTTAGGAACATGATTCTAACATAGTAGCAATCTACCTAAGCGAATCCTGAGAACATATGCACAATATCAACAACAATTAAGCAGCAGAGACAAACAACATTTGAAACTCATTCACTTAGTTCATACAAATGTCAGTGGAGCATTCAAGAACATCAAACACATCGGGTTTTCTAACTTCTTTCAGATTTTGAGTTTTAATGTATCTAGGGGATTAAACGAGGATTCCAAAGAGATACAAATGAACCTTCTAGTTATATGAAGCTAGGATACTACAAGCAAATTGCACATAATGACCTAAACTTTCTAGCAACTAACACACTTGGTCATTTGATATATTTAAGCAATATCCTCTTCAACTAATACCCCATTAACTGCAAAACCTTTTCTAAGAGTCATGAATTAATCAAGAAACCCGTTTGATGATATAAAATTTGAATTCACTCTCCCCCTCAATCAATGACCCGTATTCTAGTTGAGCCTCAACTAAAATCAAGCTTAACCCCACAACTCATCAAACAAGAACTGTCATGTGGTTTTGTAGTCGTTGATTGAGTGACAAATTTTATGCATAATCCAAGTATAAACAAATTTCATACAACACATGTTCACCAAGTGTCTCACAAATAATTTTCAGAAGAATCATAGAATGAAAACTATTTGTTATACTAAGAAGATTTCTCTTCTTTTACAAGAAATGATGCACTAAAACGTACATCAAATCAGGAAACATGGATATGAAGTAATCCATGCCCAGGTGAACATCACCCAGTTGGAGGAACAGCCGTCTTTTTGGCGACGTGCTTTCCCCAATATGAAGCGCAGGTTGCTATCTAAAGTAATAGCAAGCCATTTAGACATGTTTTAACAATCCATTTTAACTTCTGCTCGAGCTTCATTTAAAGACCCGTGCCATTATTGAATGACATTTCTAAGTCCGTAAATGTTATCGATAAACAGAAGACATGCCTAGGTGAAACTATTTTTGGTATTTTCTATTTTTCAATTTTTATGGTTTTTCTGGTTTTACGTTTCTCTATTTACAATTAGCATGAATTCTATGTATCTATTTACAAAATGGTATAAGATGTGAAAAAGAATGTAAGAAGAAAAATATATACAAGGATACGAACCAGAAACCATTACTCCTCAGCATTCTGAATCTTTTCCGCATTCATCACTTGACTTGCTGAAGAGCAATGTGAGCACTTTTAAACAGGGATTGATTCTGGATTTTCACTCACCCCTAATAAGTGCTCTCCCCCAATCTGACAACCTTTCTGATGAACACCCATAATAGGAAGAAGACTTTGGATGAACGCCCGAAATATGAAGAAGTCTTTAGATAACCAAATGCATGCCGTCTTTAATCTTCTAACACTCCCGTCCTTGAGTGACGCCGTCAAAAACCTTAGGCATCTTTTGGTAGTTTAAGTTGAGCCTCAACTGAAATCTAGCTTAACCCCACAACTCATCAAACAAGAACTGTCATGAGGTTAAGCTAAACCACAAATTTAAGCCCAGTAACAACTTGATTTCATCTTAACCTCACAACTCATCAAACAAGAACTGTCATGAGATTAGGTTAAAATCAAGTTGGACCTAACCTTAAACTACAGAACAACTTGAACCTAACTTAACTCCACAACTCATCAAACAAGAACTGTCATGGGATTAAGTTAAATATCAAGTTGTAAGAAAAGAGCTCAACATTTTTTTTTGAATGTAGAGAAGACTGTAGACTCGACCTTCTTCAGGATTGCCCAATGTGGAGGAACAGAATACCAATCATCTTCATCTCACCCAATGCCTTCCAGTAACCTTACATGTAACCCATCAGCCCGCAGCATACACATGAGATGATAACTCCCAACAGAGAATGTAGAATAGACTGACGACTCGACCTTCTTCAGTCTTAAGTATAACACCAAAGTAACAAGTTGAACCGTTGATCATCTATAGTATGTATCCATCCTTGGATATTAAGCCCTGATCACGTGAACCTGTTGTACGTCCTTGATGTACACATTCTCTCTCCCCTGATGGTTACGATTAATCAGCCCATGACGTAATAGTGAAACGTAAATACCCAGGTAACAAGTTGAACCACTGATCATCTCTGCGGTTATCAATACCGGAATATATGATTAAGCCCGATCACGTGAACCTGCTGTGCATCCTTGGTGTACACATTTCTCTCCCCCATGATGGTTACGATTAATCGGAATCATCATCATGATGTGTACATGTAGTCTGATGACGTGTACTTGAAGCATTGACTAGAAACCCATTGTTGCTGATTGTACCAACCCGTGAGACTATGTCGATTAGCATTCCATGACCATGTTCTTCAACACCTTGATAGACGGAGGAAGAAGTAGTGTTGGAGAACCATGGTTTGCACGACTCCTGAACTGACGTATTCAGGAGTCGTATGACCATTTCTCAATCATCAACCAACATGTAGATTAATATTCACCCTTTCCCCCCCTCAAAAATTGCATATGCCTGCCAATTGCAATTTTTGATACTTGAACTATTGAATATGAATACCATCAACGGTAAGTAGCTCCGCTTGACGGTTCTTGAAGACTAACATGTTGTTTATTCACCCTTTCCCCCCCTCAAAAATTGCATATGCCTGCCAACTGCAATTTTTGGTTGAATAAGTGAATAAGAATATACTCCAATGTGCGCCGATCCACTTGAAGACTGAATAAGCACGGAAAGAGCATGAAACTTGTTGATGAGAATGGCCATAACTAAGAAGATTCCTCTTCTTTTGAAGATAAAGTGCACTCAAGCGTACACTTTTCTTTTCTCTGAAGAACGAGGCCTGCACTGATGTGTACAGACGTCATTATGATGAAGAGCGAGGCCTGCACTGACTTGTACAGACGTCATATGATGAAGAGCGAGGCCTGCACTGATGTGTACAGACGTCATAACTCTCTCTTTACTTCTTCTCTCATCTAACTCGTTACCAACCCCATTATCATTCTGTCGGCTTGATGTAGTGACCACTGATGGAGAAAACCCAATATGATGAACTTGATACTGAAGTAATATAACCCGAACTTGTGACTTAAACTTGTACTAATGCGTGACAAAGAGCGGTGTAGAGACTTCGTGCAACATTGAATCCCTAAGTACTCTATACTCTTCAACCAACCAACCATCAAGTATAAGACGTACATCACCTCTTGGATATCCACGACTTCGTGTGACACTGAGCACTACAACGTGACTCCTTAAAGTGATAGTTATTTTGTAATAGAGAGAAAGACAAAATAACTAGATATCCAAGTCCTCGTCATTGTATTGAAAGCTCGAACAAGGATCTCGAAGAATCTTCATCCAACCTCCCCGATATCTTCAGATACTAAGTACACGCACCCATGAAATTTCACTTCAGCTTCAAATAAATAATAATGAATTAACGCCGTAGTCACGTCTTGTGGATAATGCCCAAATCTAGCCCTTTATGATGTATCGACTGAACTTTGATAATGGTTTTAACCCGATCATGGTTAAGAGCGCATAGACCATCATCACGGGATTTTACAAATCCATGATTTAAACCGAGAAATAAGTTCTTTCTCGGGAATTTACAAAACCAAGAAGAAACCGTGAGACAGTAACAGATTGAATGTGGCATGACTGATTTGGTTTTGGTGAACATCAGTTTGGGTTAAGAATATCTTGTGAAGATTACAGATCACATCACAACTTTTAAAACCTTTGGCCAACTAACCAACCTTGAACATAGATTAGTGACCACTCGATGAAGAAAACCCGATATACCAATACTGAAAACTGAAGTAGAAGTCCCCAAATTTGTTACTTAAGCTTGCACTAATGTTGGAAGAACGGTGTAGAGAATTAATGCTCCAAGCAAATCTCTAAGAGCTCAATACCCAACCAAAGTATGAGACATTAACACCTCTTGCAATTATCGACATCGTCATTGACGTGTGACACTGAGTACTCCCATGACTCTTAAGTGATAGTTACCCCGACTACTGGTAACTAGATAACCCAAGTCTTCAACTTAAAATTTTAAGCAAGAGCAAGTTATCAATGAAGGTCATGCATCCAACCAACCCCGACTTCAAGATAAAATAAGTAGACGCCTTCGTGAAATTTCAACTTCAATCACAAATAAAGAATACCTGATTAACTTCGTGATCATCTTGTGCTGTTGACTAGCCAAAAAGAGAAGAAACATGCGCTAATTCTTAGAAGTGCCCATGACTCATAGTCAGTCCTATCAAACAAAGCTGTCTGACCCAGCTACTTGGATGTGGAATAGTTGTCGTACTGTGTACAGGATTTTACAGTTCTTGAGATTTATCTGAGAAATAAATTCAAGAACTAACTGCACAACAGTAAGTATCAAACTGCTGTAGACTGAACCACTGAATCCTGAATCGCTACGATCTGACCCGCTGTAACCGGAACCGCTAAAATTCACATCGCTGGAGACGGAACTTCTAGGAAACTTGCGATAATTCTCCCCCTCAAAAAGGACATGAAATGACCTTTTTGCCAAAGCTGAGAGTCCGTGATGTTTGTGAATTTGTCAGGCACAAAACATGGAAAGAGACAAATGAAACTACTGCAACGAAGATGGTGATTAAGACTCTCTTGTAGTAACCCCTTGCTTTCCTCATCATCAATGGTTTAGTAGATTAACAATTCATTGAAGCTCGTAATATGCCAAAACCGCTTGATGAAATGCATATGACTTTAAAGTGAGTAAAAGGTTAAAACATGTCTCCAAACAAATCACCTCTTGTCTTTAAGCCTGACTACCTCTTGAGAAGATCTTGAACAACAATCCCATTAGAAGCTTGAGAAACAACAATCACTTGATGAAGCTTGATAAAGAACAAGTCCGCGACTTAAACTTGCACTAAATCATGATTTAGAACCTATATTGAGCACAACAACGTAACTCCTTTAAATATAGGTAGTAATATATACCCAACCTTCCATCCTTAATTGTATATATCCACTTCATGAACATCCAAGTCTAATCACCTTAAATTGCAATTGTGATTTAGAACCTATATTGAGCACAACAACGTAACTCCTTTAAATATAGGTAGTGATATATACCCAACCTTCCATCCTTTATTGTATATATCCACTTCTTGAACATCCAAGTCTAATCACCCTAAATATGCTCGAGCAAGGGTCATCAAACATCGTGCATCCATCCACCCCGAGATGTTTGTGACACTAAGTACACCAACCCGTGAATTAACAAACCAATCAAGTTACCATAACTTCCCAATTCCTGCCGATCTTGAAGCACAAACATATCCCCAAAAAAATAGTCAAACCCCGTAAGTTTTATTATGTCAAAATTCATGTCCATCCTACTTGTTCAAAATTAATTTCACGGGATTTTACAACTCTTGTGATTTAAACCGAGAAATCAAATCTTACGCGGGATTTTCTAAGATCACCAATAGAAACCGTGAAATTAACAAGAACATCTAAGAGTGAAGTGCAACACTAATCTTCAAAATTCAAGTCAAAGAAGTCAAATCCCAACTTGATCAGATCGCAACAAGTCAAGTCACAGATTGTCAATTTGCAACAAGTCCGATTGCGATCGACCAAATCACAATTTGTCAAATCGCAAGTGTCAACTCACAACGTCAAATCGCAACTGGTCAACTCACAATCAGTCAAGTCGCGACAAGTCAAAATGCAACTTGACAAATTGCAATTTAAACAAATTGTTGTTTGTCAGCTATAACTCAAATTGCAAAGATCAAATTGTAGGCTCACTCAAGTCGTAGGCACAGATAGAACAATGCTGACAAATCCACAACTCAGTAATCCCGTAGACATTCATTTACCTAATTACTAGCCATGACATGTGTATCTTTGTGAAATTCGTGAAACCAAAGCACCACTTCGTGACAAAAATATATGAAATTTGTATCCAAAAACATCCTCAATGTGAGCACTTTTATTCGTGGTTCACTTTCTGGTCAGATCGTATGACATGACATTCACAAATTCGTCCTTGTGATAACCGCCCCAATGTTCAGTCAAAGGGAAAAGAAAAGCTTGAACAATATTGACTCAAAATTGGTCCAATGTCAAATTTCAGAAAGCCCACACAAGTACTCTAGTAAACCACGGCCCACTCTTTTGAATAATTAAAACAGGTTAAGCCCATTTGTGTTACACAAATCCAATCAAACTCGGTCCATAGTAAATTCGGTATAACTATACCATAACCCTAATTAACACTTATATAAGCACCACTAATTTCTCACATCACCCCCAATCCACTAAAATAATCCGCCCCTCTAGTCTTGTAATCACCCTCCTCAATCAAACCCTAATCACTTAAATCCAGCCGCCTTCTTCAACAAACAATCTCCTCACACCAAACTCATCAAACCTCCATTCCATTAAATCGATCTAATTAAACACCCAAAACATCCATTGTGACAATTAAATCAATCCGTAAAATAAACAAACCCACCTAATTAATTCTTGTTCTTTTCACAAACGATCAACACAGGGAGCCTTGAGATCTGTTCGTAAAGGTTACGGGTAGGTGTGTTTTTAGTTTTGGTTCATGTGTTTTCATAACCGAATCAAAAAGGAAGATTGAAACATTTTATTGTTTTAATTTTTCTTTTAATAGTTCGGATATTAATGAAGTATGGTCTTCAAACAAATATGGATCGATGATGGTTAAGGTTCAATAATAAAAAAACTTTAAAGATTAAGCAAAAATTGAACCGATCTGAGATTATTATGCATGATTTTGTTTTAGTTTTTGATTGAAATGAGCTGGGGACTGAATTTGAGGGTTTGTTTGTAGTTGGGACTGAATTTGCTATGAATAACAAATTTTGTTGCTGTGGACTTCTTGTTGTTTGTGAAGTGTTTTGAATATAAAGGAGTGTAAGAAGTATTCATTGTAGTTGTAAAATTTGTGTCTGGTATGTTCTTGTTGCTGTGGAATTTGTAGTGTTTGAGGTCAATGACTCTGCTTCATCTTGTTCTTTCATTTTGTTATTTGATAACTCGTTAACCGTTTGACCGAGTGACAGACAAACCGCGTACACCTTATATACACAAACCGAGTTCGTGAACATATAGACAAACCGAGTTCGTGATTATACAGACAAACCGAGTTCGTGATTATACAGACAAACCGAGTACACTTTATATACACAAACCGAGTTCGTGAGCATATAGACAAACCGAGTTCGTGATTATACAGACAAACCGAGTTTGTGAGCATATAGACAAACCGCGTCTTTGACCAGTCAAAGCTGTCACTATCACCCATTTTGTCCCCATTATCCATTTTTGGCAAACAGCCAAACTCCAATCCCATTGGACACAAACCGCATCATAGAACACAACATTTGACACAAACCGCATCCAAGAACAATCCACTAGTTTTAACCACAAATAAGCCACAACAAACCAGCAATAAGCAGAACACAAGTCGAACCACAAATTAGTCATGTGAACCACAAAACGCCACCAAGAATATCATCTTCACCAAGAATCATCACAACCCAACAAATAGTTAAACCTTTTGAAGATAAAAACTTAACAGTAGTTTTAGTTGGATCTTGGGCCAAAAAAAATTTTATGAACCAAGAAATAGTTAAACTCCAAAAGCAGTTTTAGAATGGGTTTGAACCACAAAAGCAGATTTATTTATCATGGACATGAGTTGCTTGTGTTGAATGAACCAAGAAAACATTAAAGCAAGATACATGAATAACCACGAGACAACAAAATCATGACAGTTCCCACCCAAAACCAAGAACGAGTCAACAAAACTAAGAACTAGTCAACAAAATAACCACGAGTCCAAGCACAGTTTTGTTAACACAGTTAAGGCCCAATGATGATATTCAACAACACATGACCCAAAATATGATTCGAACCAGATACATGAATAAATCTGATTTAGCACAGTGATTCGACAAAAAAAAATAGGTCGAACATAAATAAAGTAATTAGACCATATCTTCAACTTATATTCGAATAGATCCAAGCACAATCAATCGAATCTAGCCATGGCTCTTGATACCAATTGTAGGAAATAACCATCTTGATTGTGTGGATGATTCGGGTGGTCTTGGCTCATGGAAGATTAGATCCATGGTTGAGTTTAGAGAGAAGTTAGAGAGAGAGAGGGAGACTCTTGAGAGAAACCTGGATCTATTAGATTCAAGTGTGTGAAATAATACAAGAGTTCCAACCCTTCCCAAGTGTGGGAAGGGGTATTTATACTTACTACATATTGGTGCCCCTAGTGGGCTGTGGAGTGAGCTGACAGTGGGGAAAGCCCCGACCCACTCCACAAATATAAATACGACTAAGTTAATACTAATATTACTAATAATACTAAACGAATATATATAAGCCTACGAGCTATATAAATGCTAATTAGATACTCGGGGTGACCGAACCTTCATATGAATATTTATATTCCTAACATATCGGGGCAATGGGGTGTGTACTTATGTAATAACATTCAGGATAGCATACAATAAAAATACTTGTGTTCAGTTTGTAGCATGTATCTCCCCTGTGGAGTTTATAAAAATTGTAAATAAGTAAAAAGCGGGGCTATGACTCACCTCAGTTGGGGGTGTGGTAAGTAAGTGATATCAAGTGCAATTCGGGAATGGCTTCAACACACAACCTGGATAATAATAAAGTCTAAGTATCTGGTGTTTGTGACTTATATAACAATGTGTTGTGAAAAATGAGTAACAGATGGTGAACATGTGTGTGATATGAGTTTGATATTAGTTTGGGAAATTTACACTTTTGGTCATTTAACTTTATATTTTTACATGTTTAACTTATATATATATATATATATATTACAAAATGACATTTTAACACCCTTGGTTTATAAGTATGCCATTCCTATCCTTGAATTACAGTTTTGACAGTTTTGGTACCTCTTTATAGGTATTTACACATTTAGTCCTTCAAGTTTGCAAAAATACACTTTTAGTCCTTATAATTAAAAGTATGACATTCTTGCACTCATAATATCCAAATAATCATTTTATGCCCTTAGTTTACTGAATATACTGTTTTAACCTCAGTTTTATCAATTTGGCAGTTTTAGTCCTTGTAGTTTCAAAGTTTTGCAAAACTAGTCCTTTTTCAATTTAAATGTTCATTTCAAGTTCAAATTCTTCCAAATTTTTATATTTGACTCAACATCATTTATAGATTATGTTTATGTCCTTAATTTACTGTTTTGGCGGTTTTAACTCTTAAGTTTCAAAAATGACAGTTTTGACCCCTAAAGTTTACACAATTTGCATTTTTGGTCCAAAACACAAGGTTAGCTTATGGTTTCATTTCTTTTACTTTGTTATACTTCCAGAAGCCATTTCAAGCTCGTGAGAGCTTATACAGTAGCTTAACGTGGCATATAGTTTAATTTTACACGCGTAATGGGCTAAACAAAACATACGACCCTTTTGTGTTTTTGTGGGCCCATTGGACTTGGGCTTTTGGGGGGTGTTTCATGAGCTTATAGTGAACTTATATCATACACTAGTATTTCCATTTTACCAAGAAGATGACCTAGAGTTCGCGGTTTAAATAGAGATAATGAGTAATAAACTAATCTATCTGTTGCTTCAAACCGACATATTAAGGACCGTTGCATTCTGATTGTAACAAAGGTCTATTAATAACAAAACTAGGCGCTTAAACAGTAAAAGAAACTGCTGTAACTGAGCATGAATCAGAGTAATAGACACAACGTTATAAAAATACATCATGGAAGAGAAGTGTTAAAGTCAATTTAATCATGTGGCTACCCACTAGTTACACTTTCTTCTCACTTCTTTAGGACCATTAACAATACCTTAACAATGACAACTTTTACCTAATACTTGGATGTGAAGGCTATTAGTAATCATTTTATAATGTGCAGGCTGTAATGTCGGTTTTAGTGTAACAATAAAGGTGTGATTTTTGTATCCTATGTAACTTTTTCTACTAATTCTTCAATGACTAGACAATGCCACAGTGACATACTTATCAATTCTGATCAATATGATTACTGCATTAGAACTATCACATGGACACAGTTCATAGATTTTTCAAATAAGTACACCTACCAAAGGTCAAGCATGACACAGTTTGGAATCCAGTTATTCCGACCAAAAACTCTATATAATCTAAAGAACTCGATGATGTTTGGTGTCGATGCAAATAATGTTCTAAAAACGTTATTTATATCTTTCGATTACGTCACATTTTGAGGATGACGAAATGTGAAATCACGTTACGTTAAAATTAACGTAAACAAGTTTTTAATCGGAAGATCCCGTTTCTACGCAAATCACTCTAGAACAAAGTTACAACTTGAACTAGTGATCAAAGAAGTGATTTTGTGTTTTTGAGAATTCACATTTTAAATGGGACAAAAAAAATTTTCAAAAATATACATGACAAATTATTTTTGAAATATTAAGAAATGTTTTAATGGAAAAATTAGTTTGAAAATCATAACAGCTATTTCCCCCCCAAAATCAGCTCCAACCTTCCCCAAATAAGTTTTCACCAGAAAAGACAAAAATTGGAGCGTCTTTGTCTGGCACGGCTCCATGGTTCCACTAAATTTAGTGGAGCCGTATGGTGTTTAATGGAGCCGTTCGTACAGAATTTTCTGTAACGTTCAGATTTTCTGTGCCTATAAAAACCAACCCCTTTCACAGTTTTTAGGTATCCTTTCATACACTAAACTTTCTGAGTTGAATACTCTCTTCACACTTTCTTTCTTTGATCATTTAGATTAGTTTTTCTTTTGTTCAAGAGTGATCCAATCATCCTTCAAGTGGTCCTCTTCATACCTCTTCACTAGCAAGAGAAGAACACAAGTATCCAAGTTGATACAAAGTGTTATCATTCCTCTTCATTTGAAAGAGAAGACTCAAGTACTCAAGAAGATACAAGAATTATAGTTGTTAGGTTCTTGTAACATTTGGTACATCCTTGTTGTATCTTAGTATACATCAAGATTATCTTTTCTTTGTGAGAGTGTGAGTGAAGATCATTGTGATCTTAAGAGATAGTGAAGATCTCTTGAAGCCATAGGGCTTGTGTGTGAGTAGTCAAGGGATCTAGAGTAGTTAGATTGGGTAGAGTGAAGTGAGAGTTGATCTTTGTGATCTTGTTGAGATCTTGGTGATCTCTTGAAGCCATTGGGATTGTGTGTTTGGTCACGTGGACCTTGGTAGATTGGTGCTAGCTAAGATTAGCACTCGACATCTAGCTTAGTGTCGGTAATAGTATAAGCGACGTGTACGGTTTTCTCCGCCTAAAGGGAGGTTGTTGACATAGTGCTTGATACTCTCGAGTGTGGTACTAGGGGAGTGGAGTAGGGCGAAGAAGAGCTTCGTAGCCGAACCACTATAAATCCTCTGTCTCGGTTTGATCTTTCCAACTCTACTCTTTACTTTTATTATTTATTATTTGTTAGCTTAGTGTCAAGTTCATATTGGTGTTGATTGGTTACACATAAAGTTCGAATCAAAGTTTCCAATAGCATATTTTAAAACAAGATATTTTTAAAAGGATTTTTTAACCTATAAACTATTCAACCCCCCTTCTAGTTTCCCACAATTGGTACCAGAGCCATATCGCCAAGATTTTAAAGTATATTGTATTTTAAAACTTGAATCGATCAATGGATTCCGACAAATATCTAGAAGGGCAATCTATGCAAAGACCACCACTTTTCGAAACCGATTGTTTATATATTGGAAAATAAGATTCGAAACGTATGTGAAATCAAAAGACATTGATCTTTGGAATGTTATGACTGAGGTTGACTTTCAACCTATTCAAAAGAATTTGGAAACTAGAAAAGATGAAATAGTTCCTTATGACAAACAAAGTGATGAACTTAAAAGGAAATTAGCCAAAAATAATGAGGCTAAAATGATGATTTATAATGCTTTGCCTAAAAAGGAATTTGAAAGAATTTTTATGTGTAATACGGCAAAAGACATTTGGAAAACTTTGTTAGTCACTCACCAAGGTAATAACCAAGTCAAAGAGAACAAGATAGATCTTCTTGTTCAACAATATGAACAATTTTCCATTACGAAAGATGAGTCAATTGATAATGCTTTTGCTAGATTCAATACTATTATTACTAGTCTTAAAGCTCTTGATGAAGGTTACTCTAGCAAGAATTATGTTAGGAAGTTTCTTAGGGCTCTACATCCAAAATGGAGAGCAAAGGTTACCGCCATAGAAGAGTCAAAGGACTTGGCGATGTTGTCACTCGATGAACTTATAGGAAACTTGAAAGTTCACGAGATGATAATTAAGAAAGACTCCGATATAGTCAAAGGCAAAAGCGAGAGAGTTAGATCTCTAGCACTGAAAGCCAAGAAGGAGTCTAGTGATGAAGAATTCTCGAGTTTCGACAGTGAAGATGAGGAATATGCATTAGCGGTTAGAGATTTCAAAAAGTTTTTTAGGAGAAGAGGTAGGTTCGTTAGGCAACCTCGTGATGAGAAGAAGACATCACAAAAGAACCATATTGAAAAGAAAGGGACAAGTGATAGGAAATGTTTTAGATGCGGAGATCCTAATCATTTCATAGGAGAGTGTCCCAAACCACCGAAAGTCGACAACCAACAAGCCTTCATAGGAGGCTCCTGGAGTGATAGCGGTGATGATGAAGAAAAGAAGCCCAAGGACGAAACATGTCTAATGGCTCATTCGTCTAATGAGATATGCTTGGGAATTGACTTGGAGCCTGATGAATGGGTCAAGGATAGTGGATGCACTAACCACATGATGGGCAACCGAAGTTTATTCTCATCATACAAGGCATACAATGGAGGTAATGTCACTTTCGGTAGCAAACGTAAGGGCAACATTATAGGCAAAGGTACGATCACTCAAGACTCTCTTATTATTAGAAATGTTGAGCACGTAGATAACTTAGGATTTAACTTACTTAGCATTAGTCAAATGGTAGATAATAAGTGTAGAGTCATATTCTCTGAAGAGGGTAGTGAGATTATTAAGAATGGGAAAACCATAGGCAAAGGAGTTAGGAAAAATGGCTTATTTGTCATGAAGATAAGAAATAAGCCTCGAGACAAGATTTGTCTAGCAACCATAGATGACAATACCACTCTATGGCATAGGAGACTAGGTCATGCCAATATGCGTTTAATACAATCATTGGCATCTAAGGAACTAGTTAGAAACTTACCTAAGATTAAGTTTGACACACACTTTTGTAACGCTTGTAAAGTTGGAAAACAAGCTCATTCTAGTCACAAAGCTAAGAACATGGTCTCAACCTCTAGGTGCCTAGAACTACTTCACATGGATTTATTTGGTCCATCCGCCATACGGAGCTACGGAGGAAATCACTACACCTTAGTAATAGTTGATGACTACTCTAGGTATACTTGGACTAGGTTTCTTAAGAATAAGACACAAGCCTTTGAGGAATTTGAAGTCTTTAGTAAGAAAGTTCAAAGTCAACTAGGATGTACAATAGTCTCTATTAGGATGGATCATAGTCGGGAATTTGATAATGAAGTCCAATTCAGAACATATTATGATGCTAATGGTATTACTCACAATTTCTCAGCTCCACGCACTCCACAATCAAATGGGGTAGTTGAGCGGAAAAATCGTACTCTACAAGAAATGAGTAGAACGATGTTGAATGAACAATCAATTCCGTAAAAGTTTTGGTGTAATGCGATGGACACCTCAACTTACATTCTTAATAGGATTCTAATTAGACCTATCTTAGGAAGAACCCCATATGAAATCATGAAAGGTAGAAAACCTACTCTTGATTACTTTAGAGTGTTTGGAAGCAAGTGCTTCATACTAAACACTAAATATTATCTCACCAACTTTGACCCAAAGTCTTACGAATGTGTATTCCTAGGATATTCCCAAAATAGTAAAGCCTACGTTGTTCTAAATAGAGAGACCATGAAAGTCGAAGAATCACTCAACGTGACATTCGATGAAAGCCCTCCACAAACTAAGACATCACCATTGGTGGATGATGACTTAGATGAGGATGAAGCCATTAAGGTCAATGGCAAGAAAACCTTAGATGATGACATTGAGGATGAAATAGTTGAAGTTGATGAAGTGGTCAACATTAAGGAATCTAAAAACCATCCTATTAAAAATGCCATCGGTAACCTAAACCAAAGAACCCTTAGGTCACAAGCATAAAACAAAAGTAATTTCTTTTGTTTCATATCAATCGTAGAACCTAAGAATGTAGGTGAAGCGATTAAGGATGAAAGTTGGATAGTTGCTATGCAAGAAGAACTTAATCAATTCACCGCAAACCAAGTTTGGGATTTAGTACCTCTTCCCAAAAATCAAACAATCATAGGAACTAAGTGGGCGTTTAGGAACAAACTCGATGAAAATGGAGTCGTAGTTAGGAATAAGGCAAGGTTGGTAGCAAAAGGCTATAACCAACAAGAGGGAATAGATTATGATGAAACCTATGCACCCGTAGCTAGATTAGAATCAATTAGAATACTCCTTGCCTATGCATGTTCCTTAGACTTTAAGCTATACCAAATGGACGTGAAGAGTGCGTTCCATAATGGTTATATCAACGAGGAGGTGTATGTTGCGCAACCTCCGGGATTCGTTGATTTCGAATATCCGAATCATGTTTATAAACTCAAGAAAGCACTCTATGGTCTTAAACAAGCTCCTAAAGCTTGGTATGATAGACTAAAAGCCTTCTTGATTGAACATGAATATACCATGGGAAAGGTTGATAACACACTCTTCACAAAGAAAAGAAATTCACATCTTATCATTGTTCAAATATATGTCGACGACATTATATTCGGATCAACTTGTCAAGAAATGTGCGATGATTTTTCGAAAATCATGCATGACGAGTTTGAGATGAGCATGATGGGTGAATTAAATTTCTTCCTTGGTTTACAAATTAAAAAAATGGAAGATGGCATCTTCTTTAATCAAGCTAAGTATAGTAAAGAGATGCTTAAGAAGTTTAGTTTAGAAGAGTCTAAGCCCATGAAAACTCCCATGTCCACGGAAATAAAACTTACGAAAGATGAAGAAGGTGAGTCCGTGGATAGCACTAAGTATAGAGGTATGATAGGAAGTTTACTATACCTCACGGCAAGTAGGCCCGACATCATGTTTAGTGTCTGCCTTTGTGCTCGCTTCCAAGAGGATCCCAAAACCTCTCACCTTGAAGCGGTTAATCGTATATTCCGATACATTAAAGGCACTATACACTTGGGATTATTTTATCCCAAGGGGACCGGTGTAGAAACTGTTGTCTACGCCGACTCTGATCATGCGGGAGATTATGTGGATCGAAAAAGTATGAGTGGCATTTGTACATTCATGGGTTGTTGCATAACTTCTTGGTTCTCCAAGAAACAAACGGCTCTTGCTATCTCCACGACCGAAGCTGAGTACGTAAGCGCCGGAAAGGCATGTCAACAAGCACTATGAATGAAACAAGCCCTAATAGACTATGACATCTATCTAGATGACGTCCCTATTATGTGTGATAATAAAGGTGCTATTGACTTGAGTAAAAACCCCGTTCAACACTCCCGTACCAAACACATTGAAATTCGCCACCACTTCCTTCGCGATAATGTTCAGAAAGGAAACATTTCCATTGAGAAAGTTCCTTCTCATGACAATATCGCAGACATCCTAACCAAACCTCTCAAATGAGAAGCCTTTAACTATCTCCGTCTAGGTCTAGAAATGATGGAACATATTCCATAAGTCTCATGACTCTTGAAGTCATCTCGTGGTTCTCTTTTAGTTTAGGTCTCCCTAGTTGATGCGCGTGATGTGTCGTTGCGGTTTAGCAGTATTAATGCCTACTCAAGTTAAATTTATATTTAGCCGACTTATCAACAACACACACACTTAACGAGCAGTAGAGTGGAACGTATTATCTAGTTATTCTAATCAGTATTTTAATATCCTAAGTTAGTTATACAACCTAATCCAACGCAAGGGGGTTCAGCCTGAGAGATTGGTACAGTTTGGTTATAAATAAATAGTTAACTAAACTAATGAGCATGAATCAGCGACTAGCACACACGTACACAGATAGATACACGAGACAATAAGAAGACCTGTCCTGATAATTAAATAGCTTGTCACTTGTTTTATTGCTAGTTTTATATGAAGTGTATGTAATTAACCCTTTCTCGTTGGCTCTAATCTTATCGGCGAGTAAACCCTTAATGATTACTTATGTCTATCCTATTTTCTCTAGAGACGCTAGATTAAATAGGCGAGGAAGGAGCATGGCGACCCGAACAAGACTCAGCTAGACACAGAGGTTATCAATGCACTAATAAAAGTCACCAAAGACATCAACATATAAACTTTAATTGATGGAAAAGCAATATTAAGGGGAGTGCATGATTTTTCGTAGTCACATGACACAAGCCCATCAATCCTGATGAATTAAAGCGTACTATTACAATAAAACAAAACTACTTAATGAATTGAATACATGCATGACCTTCTTACAGCTCTTGTATCTTTGTTTAAGGTGTGTCTTGTGCTGCTTGGTCGTCTGAATTCGGCTCTAAGGTTATGGTCTTTTTTCTCTCCAAAAGTCTCTTAAAGGTCTAAAAATCTCTTTAATTCGTCTGACCTTGGGGTATTTATAGTTTCTGTCCGAGGATCGATGCGGCGCATTGAGTTAATAGATGTGGCGCATCGACTTAACTTCGCGTGGGGTCCAAGATTAATATATTCTGGAATATTCGTACACCGTCTTCAGATGCAGCGTATGTTGATCCTTGTATGTGGCGCATGTTCTTTAGCAGTCTTGGATTGTATCTGTGAATTCTTGATAGTGATACGCCGTATGTAAGAAGTATATTACGTCGTATCTGGAGTAGAACGAGCTTGATCTTCTTCTTTGACCAAAGTTTCATATGCGGCGCATTCTTCAAAGTCAGGAAATGGTCTTCGAATTCATCTAAGTATAGTATTGCGTCATATCTGTTGAGTGAGATACGGCGCATCTTCTGGATTTCAGTAGACTTTTGACATCTCGCTTGTTTTGCTCCATAATTAGTCCAAAATCGCCAAGTTTCACATAATGCTTGTGTTTACCTGAGAATTACTAAAGTAAACATTATCGTATCGATTCTCATATATAATATAATAAAACAAGTCAAATAAATAGGATAAATGATGATAATAAAATGTACTTATTTGAGTTCATCAAATATCCCCCACTTGAACTTTACTTGTCCCCAAGTAAACCTTAGAATTAACCTTATGAAAATGTATCCTAAAAGATATTAGGATTTATTTTTATAATTAAGCACGTATTCGTTTTGTCATAATCACACAACCAAACACTTAACGAAGTAGAAACCAAAATAATTTTTAATGTAAAACAATTCTAAATCGTTTAGTTGCTTAGTTGTGACGAATATTCTATCATAGGCTTGGCAAGTATACGCATCTCCCCCACTAAAGCCAAGGAATAACAAGTCTAAAGCGGTAAAAAGGGTTTGTTGGTTAAGGGTTTGATCATCCTTTTTAATCTCTATCGATTTCATATTCCAGAAAAGGCGACAAAATCACAAATACATGATCGAATCCACGACCACGATACTTGCAATTGCTCAAATCCTTAACTCGAATAGGCTAAAGATAGGACCAAGTAATCTTCACCAATAATATTATATCAAAAAGGGTGACAAAATCATAAATACATAGCCGAATCCACGACTACGATACTTAAGATTGCTCAAATCCCTAATCTCAATAAATCAAAGGTTTGGATGAAGAATGATATAGGGTATGGATAATATTTGGGATACAAATTGGTGTAAAATGAAAAATAAACAAAACAGATAAATTAAAATCCTAAGTGTGGTTAATCACTTTCCCAACCATCCTATGAATAAGACTCATACCATTGAATAACTCACGCTTTAACACTTGAAACACACGCTTTAGGTAGACACGAATTATACTCAACAAAATCTCAATCAAAGAATAACCATAGTTGGCGTTCCCATAACGGCCAACTCCCATTCAATCCATAAACAATATACAACAACAAATAGTGGTGATATCTCCCACTTAATACAAAACTTTACATAAGTTGGTTAAAACAAACTTCCAACTTTTCCTTTTTCTTTTTCTTTTTTATTGTTTTCGATTTTTTTTTTAAATCTATGTGTAAAATTTCACAACTTTTCTATCACTATTTTTCGGATAATTTTTCCTTACTCTTCATACTTTCAGAAATAACTGTAATAGTGAAAGTAGCAAACACACGAAAAATAAACTAAAAGTTATACAATATTTACTTTCATACCAATTGCATTGTGCAATTTCTCGACCTAACCAAAGATAATGAATTACGCACGCGAACACAGGTAATGTAAGGAAACACACTTTGCCTAAAGCAATTAACCACGGATTTTAATCTACAGGGTAGGCTAAGGTGTAAGGGTGTATCGAAACATTATAACAAAGGTGTAAGAAACGAAATGAATGGCTCTGAGGGTTTTTCTAGGGGTATCTTACTCTAAAAGTGAGAGTAAACAAAAGGTTTATACGGGGGTTAACTAACCAGTGTAGTTAGTTAATATCACATAACATATAAAGGCTATTTGGGTGTAATCCTAGAAATTTACCAATTTAGACAAGTCACTCCAATTATATAGATAATACTTATTATGGTGGTCTCGAATAGTATACAAGCCAAGTTCTAAAGTTTACAAGTCACCGACACACTAAAGTTTTAATATTTTTGAAAGAATAGAGTTATGTGTGCGGTTATGTAATTTAGACTTTAAACAAAAACATGCTAAAAAATTTTAAATTCTGATATATTAAGCGCATTTTAAGCATATTTTGTAAAAGTTTAGGACAAGTAAGTGTTCTAATTCTCCATCCCCCCACTTAAGTTAAACAACGTCCTCGTTGTTTGTGTCAAAGGTTAAAAACTGGAAAATAAAAGAATTAGAACAGAAAAACTCCCCTGAGATTTGCTCGGTATGATCTTCCATTATTCGTATAAGAGCAAAAATCAACTTTCTTGTGGATGAGAACGTTTAAGCTTCATAAATGATGTATCCACAAAAATGCAGGAATCTATAATACCATTAAGACTTTAACACACCTGAGTTAAGAAGGTTCAAACTTGCATAATACATTAGTAGTTAGTAAAAATAAAACCTAAAAAATTAAACTGTAAATCATCAGGTCAGTCGATACGCCGTATCTTATGGAAAAAGATACACCGTATCGAGCCTGTAATAAGTACAAATCAGAATAAAAGATGCGTCACATCCTTAACCAGGGATGCGCCGCATTAAATAAACTGACAGAAAGTTTTAAAGTCTAAAATAAAAATGCCGAAAAAATAAAAATAAAGTACGGATATGACCAGTGCAGGTGATGCGTCGCATCTTGTGATGGAGATGCGCCGCATCTTCTGCAGGTCTGACAGACTCGACAAAAAATAAAATAAAAAGATAAAAATTCCGGGTTGTCTCCCGGTCAGCACTTGTCTTTATTCCAGAGTCTTTAAGTTAGACTCACGTTCAGCTCCTTAATACCGACCATTGATTCCAACATTGCCACGTATGATCCATTTAGCAACTAATTCATCACGTATATATTCAGGTCCCAACTTCAACACTCCTTTGTAGAATCCACTCATCATTTGATATGGGTACTCGATCCCTTTCTTCATGTCCTTATTGTAGGATATGCCCATCATGATTGTGTGGATGATTCGGGTGGTCTTGGTTCATGGAAGATTAGATCCATGGTTGAGTTTAGAGAGAAGTTAGAGAGAGAGAGGGAGACTCTTGAGAGAAAACTGGATCTATTAGATTACTATGTGAAATTGTGACAAGAGTTCCAACCCTTCCCAAGTGTGGGAAGGGGTTTATATACTAACTAATATTGGTGCCCCTAGTGGGCTGTGGAGTGAGCTGACAGTGGGGAAAGCCCCGACCCACTCCACAAATATGAATACGACTAATACTATTAATACTAATACTAATAATACTAAGCTAATATAAATAAGCCTACGAGCTATGTAAATGCTAAATAGATACTCGGGGTGACCGAGCCTTCATCTGAATATTTATATTCCTAACAATCTCCCCCTAAGGGAGGTCACCCCGTAAATAATAACTTGAATTCTAGCATTTTATCTTCTGAAGTTGTCTTCATAGCTCGTAGTCTTTGATTCTTCAACGTCTTTGATCATTGTGCTTTCAGCCGTGAACTTTTGATGACCTTTCCTTTGTCTTGGATGATTTTGAGTATTCTTCAAAAATATCATCCAGCATGTATCTTCAAGCCATCTTTCAGTAGTATGTCACCACGTGATGTGTAAATCTTTGAGCCGACATGCTCACACTATTTGGTGTCATGATCTTTAGCATCAGAGTTTGCAGAAGCCGTGTTAAAGGTCTTTTAGGTTGATCATGACTTTGTTGAGTTACAATGATGATGTAGTGTGAGCATGTGGTATAGGATTGGCATCTTTTCTTCAATCAGCTACAACCGCATTCAGCTGCAACCTCAATCAGCTACAACCGCAAACAGCTGCAACAGCAATCAGCTACAACCGCAAACAGCTGCAACAGCAATCAGCTACAATCGCCAGAAGTTCCTGCATACGACAGTTAGCAATAAAACGTCCGGTACTTACAGGTTCGGACTTCAAGATTGTTAACAGCATAGTGTGAAAACTCTCTCTAATCCTTACCAAGACCGTTCCTAATCGAAAACCCACAGAGGGCTTTTTAAGATCGAACCGTAGCACATCAGCGATTAGGTGAGTCGCTGGAGATCACTCCACGACTGTAGACCGTTTGAGACTGCCGCGACCACTAAGCGTAATCCATAAAGAATTACCGAAGTGACCTGCTTTCAGGGCTGCTTGATGTTGACCCTGGCAGGAATTTCCATTCAATCATTGAGAATTACATTAGTAGATTCTCTCTTAAATGATCTGGCAGGTTGCTAAGATCTGCGTAGGACTCATAAGTTTACAACTGGTGTCCTTAATGTTGAACACCCAGTGTAGAAATAATTCGTGTTCCTATGAGATCTTTTTATGCATCTCGTGGCTCTAGACTCTATAGTGCGTTTTGATTTAGTGAGCGGAGGCTGGAGAGGACTGCCACCTATTCAATATCATCTAACTCGGAGTGAGAGAGACGATAGGAATGTATTGAACTCCGTGACAATTGAAACAAGAATCCTTTGAGGGACCTTGAGTGGCTAGGGAGGGTTGTGCAGCGTATCACTGGGTCCATGATACTTTGTCTTCAATGCCAGCAATCAACTAAGTGATTCTGACAGCATATGTATTGACCCGGTTTCTGCCTAAGTTGTAAGGAGGGCTATTTCTTTTCACCCTTTATCTTTACAATTCTTTTTCATTCTTCAACCCCTTCAGTGCTTACCGAGACTTCATAACTAGCACCTTGTTGGGTTTGTTCCAGTACTAGCTCCATCTCAGTCGACACTTTTCCCTTATCCACTTTTCTCCTTTTTAATCATACCTAAGGACTTCTACACTAACTAGTGGATTATCCCTGGGTAGATCCCTCCGGCTCTGGCGGGATTGTGGGAACTTGAGCCTAACCTAACATCCTTATAACTCCATGCATTAATTAAAATGGTCGGTCTTTCGTATTCATCCACGATTGCCAAACCAAATCTTTGAAAAATCTCTCCAAGTGTTCATGATTCTGAAACACATTTTTGCAAACACTTGAGAGTTTTATATTTTTCAAATGCTCCCCCTCAACATGTGCTCGGTTGATTGTTTTATAAATTTGCACATGTTAGGTAGAGCTCGCACTTTTTGAATTGATCAACTTTCAGTGAACATGACCGATTCGAGACACGCTTACATCACTAGTTAGACTAGCTTGAAATTATTACCCGGCCTGGTCAAGTCCACAGATAGTTTCTCGAAACGGTACACTCTACTCAGACACATCCTTTTCGAGACACGCTTACATCACTGGTTAGACCAGCTTGAAATTATTACCCGGCCAGGATACGTCCTTTCGATCAATGACAGTATAGGTTTCGTCAATTCATTGGTTAAGTCTGAGTCATGATCTCATGCTATGCCAAATCCTTTTTGTCCATTCGCTCCCCCTCAATATGTGCATCGATATACGAAAGAGTTTAGCACATATGGGAGAGCCTAACGTTTAAGTCCAAAACATCACATTTTCATCAGGTTTCATATTTAAATCACATTCTCTCCCCCGATCAAAAATTTCAAACCTTTTGAGATTTGTGATCCCAATTGATTTAAATAAGTTAGAAAATGTGGGAGAAAATGTGTCCGATTTAATATATTATGATGATGAGAACATACTACGCTCCCCCTTAATCTAAGAGGGAGATTTACTGCTTATTTTGCACATTTGATTATTATGACACATATGAGTTTGACCTTTTTGCGCAGACGATATGATCACCCGCTTTTCTGAGTGAGTCAGTGGTCAACATCAATCATCCATCCACCAACAAATCTTCTCAAGTATTGTCGATCCCTTCTTGGCGAGATCCGAGTAAGTACTTCTTTGTTGAAATGATGGTGGTGGAGGTGAAGGTGTTGTTGTTGTTGTTGTTGCCGATGTTGTTGTCGTGGTGAATTCCGAGCCAATCAATAGAATTTGAACTTCTGATTAAATGGTTAGAATGGGAACTGGCACATTCATTTTGGCTATGGAATCTGCATAAGAATATCAACACAGATATACATGCATACAGATACACTATTCCTTAATAGCTACCCTTCAGCAACTTGCCACATTATAATACCAAGTTCATCTTATAATCAAACCCCAATCAGGAACTACGTCAAACCACTATCTAGCATGAAGAGCAATTAGCAATCATGAACATGGCAATTCACACAGATTTCAATATTTAATTCAGGATCTTAGGAACATGATTCTAACATAATCGCAATCTACCTAAGCGAATCCTGAGAACATATGCACAATATCAACAACCATTAAGCAGCAGAGACTAACAACATTTGAAACTCATTCACTTAGTTCATACAAATGTCAGTGGAGCATTCAAGAACATCAAACACATCGGGTTTTCTAACTTCTTTCAGATTTTGAGTTTTAATGTATCTAGGGGATTAAACGAGGATTCCAAAGAGATACAAATGAACCTTCTAGTTATATGAAGCTAGGATACTACAAGCAAATTGCACATAATGTCCTAAACTTTCTAGCAACTAACACACTTGGTCATTTGATATATTTAAGCAATATCCTCTTCAACTAATACCCCATTAACTGCAAAACCTTTTCTAAGAGTCATGAATTAATCAAGAAACCCGTTTGATGATATAAAATTTGAATTCACTCTCCCCCTCAATCAATGACCCGTATTCTAGTTGAGCCTCAACTAAAATCAAGCTTAACCCCACAACTCATCAAACAAGAACTGTCATGAGGTTTTGTAGTCATTGATTGAGTGACAAATTTTATGCATAATCCAAGTATAAACAAATTTCATACAACACATATTCACCAAGTGTCTCACAAATAATTTTCAGAAGAATCATAGAATGAAAACTATTTGTTATACTAAGAAGATTTCTCTTCTTTTACAAGAAATGATGCGCTGAAACGTACATCAAATCAGGAAACATGGATATGAAGTAATCCATGCCCAGGTGAACATCACCCAGTTGAAGGAACAGCCGTCTTTTTGGCGACGTGCTTTCCCCAATATGAAGCGCGGGTTGCTATCTAAAGTAATAGCAAGCCATTTAGACATGTTTTAAGAATCCATTTTAACTTCTGCTCGAGCTTCATTTAAAGACCCGTGCCATTATTGAATGACATTTCTAAGTCCGTAAATGTTATCGATAAACAGAAGACATGCCTAGGTGAAACTATTTTTGGTATTTTCTATTTTTCAATTTTTTATGGTTTTTCTGATTTTACGATTCTCTATTTACAATTAGCAAGATTTTTATATATCTATTTACAAAATGATATAAGATATGAAAAAAAATGTAAGAAGCAAAAAATATATACAAGGATACGAACCAGAAACCATTACTCCTCAGCATTCTGAATCTTCTCCGCATTCATCACTTGACTTGCTGAAGAGCAATGTGAGCACTTTTAAACAGGGATTGATTCTGGCTTTTCACTCTCCCCTAATTAGTGCTCTCCCCCAATCTGACAACCTTTCTGATGAACACCCATAATAGGAAGAAGACTTTGGATGAACGGCCATAATATGAAGAAGTCTTTTGATAACCAAATGCACGCCGTCTTTAGTCTTCAAACACTCCCGTCTTTGAGTATCGCCGACAAAAACCTTAGGCATCTTTTCGATAGTTTAAGTTGAGCCTCAACTGAAATCTAGCTTAACCCCACAACTCATCAAACAAGAACTGTCATGAGGTTAAGCTAAACCACAAATTTAAGCCCAGTAACAACTTGATTTCAGCTTAACCTCACAACTCATCAAACAAGAACTGTCATGAGATTAGGTTAAAATCAAGTTGGACCAAACCTTAAACTACAGAACAACTTGAACCTAACTTAACTCCACAACTCATCAAACAAGAACTGTCATGGGATTAAGTTAAATATCAAGTTGTAAGAAAAGAGCTCAACATTTTTGAATGTAGAGAAGACTGTAGACTCGACCTTCTTCAAGATTGCCCAATGTGGAGGAACAGAATACCAATCATCTTCATCTCACCCAATGCCTTCCAGTAACCTTACATGTAACCCATCAGCCCGCAGCTTACACATGAGATGATAACTCCCAGCAGAGAATGAAGAGTAGACTGACGACTCGACCTTCTTCAGTCTTGAGTATAACACCAAAGTAACAAGTTGAACCACTGATCATCTATAGTATGTATCCATCCTTGGATATTAAGCCCTGATCACATGAACCTGTTGTGCGTCCTTGATGTACACATTCTCTCTCCCCTGATGGTTACGATTAATCAGCCCATGACGTAACAGTGAAACATTAATACCAAGGTAACAAGTTGAACCACTGATCATCTCTGCGGTTATCAACACCGGAATAAATGATTAAGCCAGATCACATGAACCTGCTGTGCATCCTTGGTGTACACATTTCTCTCCCCTATGATGGTTACGATTAATCAGAATCATCATCATGATGTGTACATGTAGCCTGATGACGTGTACTTGAAGCATTGACTAGAAACCCATTGTTGCTGATTAGAACCAGTCCGTGAGATTATATAGATTAGCATTCCATGAACATGTTCTTCAACACCTTGATAGACGGAAGAAGTAGTGTTGGAGAAACATGGTTTGCACGACTCCTGAACTGACGTATTCAGGAGTCGTATGACCATTTCTCAATCATCAACCAACATGTAGATTAATATTCACCCTTCCCCCCCCCCCCTAAAAAATTGCATATGCCAGCCAACTGCAATTTTTGATGATTGAACTAGTGAATATGAATACCATCAACGGTAAGTAGCTTCACTTGACGGTTCTTGAAGACTGACATGTTGTTTATTCACCCTTTCCCCCCCTCAAAAATTGCATATGCTTGTCAACAGCAATTTTTGGTTGAATAAGTGAATAAGAATATACTCCAATGTGCGCCGATCCACTTGAAGACTGAATAAGCACGGAAAGAGCATGAAACTTGTTGATGAGAATGGCCATAAACAAGAAGATTCCTCTTCTTTTGAAGATAAAGTGCACTCAAGCGTACACTTTTCTTTTCTTTGAAGAACGAGGCCTGAACTGATGTGTACAGACGTCATTATGATGAAGAACGAGGCCTGCACTGAAGTGTACAGACGTCATTATGATGAAGAGCGAGGCCTGCACTGACTTGTACAGACGTCATTACTCTCTCTTTACTTCTTCTCTCATCTAACTCGTTACCAACCCCATTATCATTCTGTCGGCTTGATGTAGTGACCACTGATGGAGAAAACCCAATATGATGAACTTGATACTGAAGTAATATAACCCGAACTTGTGACTTAAACTTGTACTAATGCGTGACAAAGAGCGGTGTAGAGACTTCGTGCAACATCGAATCCCTAAGTACTCTATACTCTTCAACCAACCAACCATCAAGTATAAGACGTACATCACCTCTTGGATATCCACAACTTCGTGTGACACTGAGCACTACAACGTGACTCCTTAAAGTGATAGTTATTTTGTAATAGAGAGAAAGACAAAATAACTAGATATCCAAGTCCTCGTCATTGTATTGAAAGCTCGAACAAGGATCTCGAAGAATCTTCATCCAACCTCCCCGATATCTTCAGATACTAAGTACACGCACCCATGAAATTTCACTTCAGCCTCAAATAAATAATAATGAATTAACGCCGTAGTCACTTCTTGTGGTTAATCCCCAAATCTAGCCCTTTATGAT
The DNA here is from genome assembly GCA_021014915.2 of Artemisia tridentata subsp. tridentata. Lineage (NCBI taxonomy): Eukaryota > Viridiplantae > Streptophyta > Magnoliopsida > Asterales > Asteraceae > Artemisia > Artemisia tridentata. The sequence continues at coordinate 53,236,570 of CP139502.1, read as the reverse complement.
GCTTTAACTGAACTTTGATAATGGTTTTAACCCGATCATGGTTAAGAGCGCATAGTCCATCATCACGGGATTTTACAAATCTATGATTTAAACCGAGAAATAAGTTCTTTCTCGGGATTTTACAAAATCAAGAAGAAACCGTGAGGCAGTAACAGATTGAATGTGGCATGACTGATTTTGATTTTAGGTGAACATCAGTTTGGGTAAAGAATATCTTGTGAAGATTACAGATCACATCACAACTTTTAAAACCTTTGGCCAACTAACCAACCTTGTACATAGATTAGTGACCACTCGATGAAGAAAACCCGATATACCAATACTGAAAAACTGAAGTAGAAGTCCCCAAATTTGTTACTTAAGCTTGCACTAATGTTGGAAGAACGGTGTAGAGAATTAATGCTCCAAGCAAATCTCTAAGAGCTCAATACCCAACCAAAGTATGAGACATTAACACCTCTTGCGATTATCGACATCGTCATTGACGTGTGACACTGAGTACTCCCATGACTCTTAAGTGATAGTTACCCCAACTGCTGGTAACTAGATAACCCAAGTCTTCAACTTAAAATTTTAAGCACGAGCAAGTTATCAATGAAGGTCATGCATCCAACCAACCCCGACTTCAAGATAAAATAAGTAGACGCCTTCGTGAAATTCAACTTCAATCACAAATAAAGAATACCTGATTAACTTCGTGATAATCTTGTGCTGTTGACTAGCCAAAAAGAGAAGAAACATGCGCTAATTCTTATAAGTGCCCATGACTCATAGTCAGTCCTATCAAACAAAGCTGTCTGACCCAGCTACTTGGATGTGGAATAGTTGTCGTACTGTGTACAGGATTTTACAGTTCTTGAGATTTATCTGAGAAATAAATTCAAGAACTAACTGCACAACAGTAAGTATCAAACTGCTGTAGACTGAACCACTGAATCCTGAATCGCTACGATCTGACCCGCTGTAACCGAAACTGCTAAGATTCAAACCGCTGGAGACTGAACCGATACGATCTGACCCGCTGTAACCGGAACAGCTAAAATTCACATCGCTGGAGACGGAACTTCTAGGAAACTTGCGATAATTCTCCCCCTCAAAAAGGACATGAAATGACCTTTTTGCCAAAGCTGAGAGTCCGTGATGTTTGTGAATTTGTCAGGCACAAAACATGGAAAGAGACAAATGAAACTACTGCAACGAAGATGGTGATTAAGACTCTCTTGTAGTAACCCCTTGCTTTCCTCATCATCAATGGTTTAGTAGATTAACAATTCATTGAAGCTCGTAATATGCCAAAACCGCTTGATGAAATGCATATGACTTTAAAGTGAGTAAAAGGTTAAAACATGTCTCCAAACAAATTACCTCTTGTCTTTAAGCCTGACTACCTCTTGAGAAGATCTTGAACAACAATCCCATTAGAAGCTTGAGAAACAACAATCACTTGATGAAGCTTGATAAAGAACAAGTCCGCGACTTAAACTTGCACTAAATTATGATTTAGAACCTATATTGAGCACAACAACGTAACTCCTTTAAATATAGGTAGTGATATATACCCAACCTTCCATCCTTAATTGTATATATCCACTTCGTGAACATCCAAGTCTAATCACCTTAAATTGCAAATTGTGATTTAGAACCTATATTGAGCACAACAACGTAACTCCTTTAGATATAGGTAGTGATATATACCCAACCTTCCATCCTTTATTGTATATATCCACTTCTTGAACATCCAGGTCTAATCACCTTAAATACGCTTGAGCAAGGGTCATCAAACATCATGCATCCATCCACCCCGAGATGTTTGTGACACTAAGTACACCAACCCGTGAATTAACAAACCAACCAAGTTACCATAATTTCCCAATTCCTGCTGATCTTGAAGCACAAACTTATCCCGAAAAATTAGTCACACCCCGTAAGTTTCATTATGTCTAAATCCAAGTCCAGCCTACTTGTCCAAAATTAATTTCACAGGATTTTACAGCTCTTGAGATTTAAACCGAGAAATCGAATCTTTCGCGGGATTTTCTAAAATCTACAAGAGAAACCGTGAAATCAACAAGAATAACTAAGAGTGAAGTGCAATACTGATCTTCGAAATTCAAGTCAAAGAAGTCAAATCTCAACTTGATCAAAACGCAGCAAGTCAGGCCACAGTTTGTTAAATTACAACAAGTCTAGTCGCAATTAACCAAGTCGCAATAAGTCAAATCGCAAGTGTCAACTCGCAACGACAAATTCCAACTGGTCAAATTGCAGTCAGTCAAATCGCAATAAATCAAATAGTAGCTTGTCAATTTGCAATTAATCAAATCGCACTTTGTCAATTATAACTTAAATCGCAAAGATCAAATTGAAGGCTTGCTCAAGTGGTAGGCTCTAATTGGACTACGCTGGCAAATCCGCAACTCTGTAATCACGTAGACATTCACATACCCAAAGACTAGCCGTGATGTGTGTATCCTCGTGAAGTTTGTACCTCCAAAATATTTAACTCAAAATTTGATATAATTTAAGGATGCAATAAAACATTCCAAGCCACAATCTTGATATAATTTGATATTCAGCTCAGGTATTATTATGCGGTTTCGATAATGCAGCCCAACTAATCGTGTAGGCCTAGTAAATCCATTAGACAAACCCGACCCATTTCGTTAGAAAGCCCAATCCAATCCATATTTACCCTAAAAATCCGAGTATTTATAAGCCACTTAACTTAATCCAACCCTAATCTTCATTTCAATTTGTCATAACCTAAAACACATTCTTCATTACATCGCCTACCATCACAGTCCCTTCTCACCTAACTCATCATCTCATCTCCTTCATCATCACAAAATTAATCCGAATGACCATCTCATCACAACAATCAAACAACAAATCCTTCATATCGATTCTCACAAATACAATATCTACCCTACCTTTACCTTGTTATTCACTTGCAGCTTAATCCGAATCAAGAAATAAATTGAGAGGCTTCAAGATCACTTCGTGGGTCTCGGGTAGGTGAATATGTTATCTTGATTGAAAGTCGAAACTAAGAAAGAGTATGGACACTATTGTTCTTGTTCTCTTCTTGAAGCAGTTTCGAATAGTTTTGTTTTTGTTGTTTGTTTTTAGTTTGTTGTGATTCGTTATACCCGAACAAAATGAAAGAAGTAAAACACACTTGTTTTTTGGTTCTTTCATAGATCGATTCGGATATTTAATTGAAGCTTTGCTTCAAACACTAGATCGATGATGAATATTTATTTCTTTCGTGTGTTTGGCTTTTGAGAAGTCATGATGATCCTTTGAATATCACTAAAAAGAAAGAAATAATGAGCTGAGATCTTTTTGTTAACGTATACTGATTGGCTCGATGTGTTTGAGATATAGGCTGTGAGTGTTGGCTGTGGGGGTTAGGATAAAATCTTGTAGTAGTCGAGATGGGATTAGGAAACTGAGGATGCATTTACTGTTAAGTTTGGTTATGGTTTGTCGATGGGTTAAGGATAAAGAGTGATTTATTGTTGTAAGTTGTTTTATTAACTGTTGTCCGATTAAAAGTTGATGGGCAAAACGTAAGAGTAATAAAACAACCAGCGACAAAGTGGTCCCTTTCCTGGTTTTGTCTCTTTTCCGTTTACGGTTACAATCCAAAATGCAAGTAGCAAGATAGACAAACCGCATGTTTTCTTTTAAATTTTGGCAGCATGCCTTTTCTTTTGTTATGATAATTTTTTTTTTTTTTTTTTTTTAGTAGACAAACCGCATAGACAATGGACAAACAGCATCGATGAGCAAATAGACAAACCGCGTCCATGAACATAGAGACAAACCGCGTCCATGAACATAGAGACAAACCGCGTCCATGAGCATACAGACAAACCGCATAGACAATAGACAAACAGCATCGATGAGCAAATAGACAAACCGCGTCCATGAACATGGGGACAAACCGCGTCCATAAACATGGAGACAAACCGCGTCCATGAGCATAGAGACAAACCGCGTCCATGAACATAGAGACAAACCGCGTTCATGAGCATACAGACAAACCGCATCTTTGACCAGTCAAAGCTGTCACTATCACCCAGTTTTGTCTTTTTCCCATTTTGGCTACTATCCAAAACACAAATCACCTTCACCACAAACCGCATCAATGAACAATACCTTTGGACACAAACAGCATCCAAGAACATCAATATCTAGCCTATCATATTCCTTCGAACGCATTGAACCACATAAATTCGTGACTATTCCCCAAAAAAAAAAAACACCATGTGAACCCAACTAGGATTGTTAGAAGTTACAACACATATTAAATTGTTTGACTGGTCGAATCACATTGACCACAGAACTCAACTTTTTTTTTTCACAACTTTGACCAACAAGAATTGTTTCATATATATTAAATCCTAACACAAGTCAAATAAAAGTTGTTGAAAATTTGATTACAAGAACTGTTGTGACACTCCAAGCCAAGAAAAACAAGACAAGTTGTTTGTATTCTAATCAATCACACGAAGCACAGTCAAGGCCCACACAAATAGTAACAAGCTTTCAATAACAGATTTTTTTGTGGTACGAGCAGGTTATAAAGAATAATGATTCGAACAAACCAGGTGCAAAACAGTTTAAGAAAAAAAATTCGAACCAAAAAAAATGAAACCGACAAACAATCAAACCGAACCTAACCATGGCTCTTGATACCAATTGTAGGATATGCCCATCATGATTGTGTGGATGATTCGGGTGGTCTTGGTTCATGGAAGATTAGATCCATGGTTGAGTTTAGAGAGAAGTTAGAGAGAGAGAGAGGGAGACTCTTGAGAGAAAACTGGATCTATTAGATTACTATGTGAAATTGTGACAAGAGTTCCAACCCTTCCCAAGTGTGGGAAGGGGTTTATATACTAACTAATATTGGTGCCCCTAGTGGGCTGTGGAGTGAGCTGACAGTGGGGAAAGCCCCGACCCACTCCACAAATATGAATACGACTAATACTATTAATACTAATACTAATAATACTAAGCTAATATAAATAAGCCTACGAGCTATGTAAATGCTAAATAGATACTCGGGGTGACCGAGCCTTCATCTGAATATTTATATTCCTAACACTTATCATCAACAAAAAGGAATGGAGAAAATTTGTAGCAGAACCTATTAGCAGTATGCTTAAACCCTGGGTGAGTTCGGGGCATCATGTAAGTGATAACGTTGCTTCCACATTGAAAGGTGATTTTTCCTTCAAATCGTTTTGCATTAATAGTAATCTCCCTGGAATTCAATTTCAAGAATTTAAGACACTCAATGTTACCAGTACTGAGTTTTCCTCCACTCTTGTTGTCTTATTACAGCCTTTCAGTCATCAAATGTTTGATCACTCCAGCTAGCGTCTCTTGGTTCGGCTCAGAATGCAATCTTCCATAGTGATGCTTAAGCAATCATTTATTCTGAAAGTAAACCAACTTGTGCACGAGAGTAGTGAAACGATCAAAGTGAATATCAAAAATCAATTATATTTATTAAAATTAAATGCGTCGTATTACCAAAAGCTAATGCGGCGTATTTTCGTTACGTTTCAAAATACAAGATTTTTGATTTAGTAGATGCGCCGTATCGATAAAGATCAATGCGTCGCTTCTGTTTAATAATTCGAATAACTATTTTTAATTTAAATAGAAAATACGCCGTATCTGTTAAAACAGATGCGTCGTATGGCGTTAGGGTTTAGAAAAATTTCTTATTAAAAAAAGAATACGCCGTATCTTGGGGAAAGATGCGTCGTACTCGAATTTATTAAACGCGTTGTATTTTATAAAAATTAAACGCAATACGCCGTATCTGTGAAAATAGATGCGCCGTATCGTTTGTATCAGCACAATACAACGATAGCAGAATGCAAAAATAATAAAAACAAAAACAAAAACAAACAAAAATTACAAAAAACAAAAGCACACAAAAACAGTAAATATGCAAATTATACAATGAATGCAATCTATCTAATATACAACATGGTTAGTGGTTAAAATCTAAAAAGAAAAACCTAATTAAAATACTTAATCAAATTAACAGATAATAACAATTCACTCCCCAGCAGCGGCGCCAAAAACTTGATGCGCGTGATGTGTCGTTGCGGTTTAGCAGTATTAATGCCTACTCAAGTTTTAAATTTATATTTAGCCGACTTATCAATAACACACACACTTAACGAGCAGTGTACCCGATCAGTATGAATATAATGGTAAGCAGAGTGTCGATCACTAAGAGTGGAACGTATTATCTAGTTATTCTAATCAGTATTTTAATATCCTAAGTTAGTTATACAACCTAATCTAACGCAAGGGGGTTCAGCCTGAGAGACTGGCACAGTTTGGTTATAATTAAATAGTAAACTAAACTAATGAGCACGAATCAGCGACTAGCACACACGTACACAGATAGATACACGAGACAATAAGAAGACCTGTCCTGATAATTAAATAGCTTGTCACTTGTTTTATTGCTAGTTTTATATGAAGTGTATGTAATTAACCCTTTCTCGTTGGCTCTAATCTTATCGGCGAGTAAACCCTTAATGATTACTTATGTCTATCCTATTTTCTCTAGAGACGCTAGATTAAATAGGCGGGGAAGGAGCATGGCGACCCGAACAAGACTCAGCTAGACACAGAGGTTATCAATGCAATAATAAAAGTCACCAAAGACATCAACATATAAACTTTAATTGATGGAAAAGCAATATTAAGGGGAGTGCATGATTTTCCGTAGTCACATGACACAAGCCCATCAATCCTGATGAATTAAAGCGTACTATTACAATAAAACAACACTACTTAATGAATTGAATACATGCAGGACCTTCTTACAGCTCTTGTATCTTTGTTTAAGGTGTGTCTTGTGCTGCTTGGTCGTCTGAATTCGGCTCTAAGATTCTGGTCTTTTTTCTCTCCAAAAGTCTCTTAAAGGTCTAAAAATCTCTTTAATTCGTCTGACCTTGGGGTATTTATAGTTTCTGTCCGAGGATCGATGCGGCGCATTGACTTAACTTCGCGTGGGGTCCAAGATTAATATATTCTGGAATATTCGTACACCGTCTTCAGATGCGGCGTATGTTGATCCTTGTATGCGGCGCATGTCCTTTAGCAGTCTTGGATTGTATCTGTGAATTCTTGATAGTGATACGCCATATGTAAGAAGTATATTGCGGCGTATCTGGAGTAGAACGAGCCTGATCTTCTTCTTTGACCAAAGTTTCATATGCGGCGCATGAAAGAATTGCGTGCGGCGCATTCTTCAAAGTCAGGCAATGGTCTTCGAATTCATCTAAGTATAGTATTGCGTCGTATCTGTTGAGTGAGATACGGCACATCTTCTGGATTTCAGTAGACTTTTGACATCTTGCTTGTTTTGCTCCATAATTAGTCCAAAATCGCCAAGTTTCGCATAATGCTTGTGTTTACCTGAGAATTACTAAAGTAAACATTAACGTATCGATTCTCATATATAATATAATAAAACAAGTCAAATAAATAGGATAAATGATGATAATAAAATGTTCTTATTTGAGTTCATCGCTAGTCAAAATAATTTGTTAGGTACAAACTCTTTCCTCGTGTCAATAAGTCTCACTAAAACAGCGAGACTTATTCGTCAAAAATCAAAATGAGACAAAAAACAGTCCCAGCAGATCACGGCTCCACTAAATGTGGCACGGCACCGTTAAATTTAACGGTACCGTCGAACCGTGTATCTGGAACATCACTTATTTCATTTTCCCTTTTCCCACATCACTTATTTCAACCATCCACAACCTCTGCAACTGTTGTTGTAATCTAACCTCACAACCCAAAACTTCACTAAACCTCTTCAAGATCATATTCAAGACATTGATTTTCAAGTTTATTGATCATCTCTAAGCTTTCAACATTAATTGTAAGTTACTTTACTCTAATTTTCTTAATTTTGAGTCTAAGGTTTGCTCATTAATTAAAAATGAATTGGGGCTTTTCAATTTCTCTTAATAAACTTTCAAATTGAAGTCATCAACACTAATATTTTTCAAAAACTTTGGTGCCAAAACATTGAAGTCACCAAACACCCCAATTCTAATACTTTTCAAAATTTCACAAAATTAGGACCATGAAACACCTTTTATGCATTGTTGATGCAAACTAAAAACACTTTCTCATGCATACATGATCTCACTAATATTGATCGAATTACATAATTAATATGTACATTTCGACATATTTGTTTGAGCAAAAGTAAAATTAGGAGAGTTAGGGTAATCTCATTATTTTCTTTTGAGTCGATATTATCGCACCTCCACATAGTTTGCATATAGGCATACACTAGGCATGTGCATAATGCATTTGTTCTTTGCTCTAATTTCCTTTAAAAATCTCCTTTTATAGGAAACAAAAATGTCTCATGAATATGATTTTGATCATCTCCTAACCGATACCTACACACCCGAAATCTCACGTGAACCCACTACACCCGGTAACCACATTCGTGCCTATCTCAATCTTGAAACCCGTCGGTTTCATGAAGGCCGTGTCGTTGATCCGTCCCTAGTTTACCACCGGGACATCAACACTTCCTTTAGAGCTATAGGATTCGATTGTGTACTCCACATTAACGAGCACATTTGTCCTCGCTTTGTGTTGGAGTTCTTCCGACAAGTTGAACTCGTACGTAACGAGGATCAATCCTTGTCATTTTGGTTTTGGGTCAAATACTTCAAATACGTCCTAACTCTTGAGCAATTTGCTCAAATCCTTAGAATACCCAATCATGGGCAATGTGCCTATACTGAAGATTGGTGTCTTGAGTCTCTCTTTCACTATCGTGAGGAGAATAGTCCGTACTGTTCGTACATACCCTCTCCAACCAAACTAACCAAACTCATTCGTACTCATAAGTACCCCTCTTACCCTAATCCAACGAAAATTCGTTTGGAAGAGGTTCGTCATGAACTACTTTCTTGGGCAGTCATCCTGCGAGAAAATGTTCTAAGTCTCACAGGAAATCATGAGCAACTCCCAGCGTGTTGTGTTCATATGATTTACTGTCTCCTAACCCAACAACCATACAATCTCGCTTATTTCTTCGCTAAGCGAATTGTTCATCTCAAGGGTAACAAGAATAAATTGATACCCTATGGGATGTTTCTAACCCGTCTCTACCACCATTTCATGAACCTACACCCTTACCTCAACGGCCCTCAATACTCACTTGTCAAACCCATCATGAAACCCATAAACGAGTCACATGTCTCATCAATTCTCATTTCCGAATCCTCCACCCATTATGCACCCTTTGATGATCCAAATCATGAAAATGAGACACATGCTCAAGACAAGAGTGTGCCAAGAATGGGGGAATGCTCAAGTCATAAGAGATGAAGAAATTTATATTTCTTACTAGGATTTATCTATGAATAAATGCTAATTGAATTATTGCATGCTTAACTATCTCTTTGCTTGATCAATCTATGTGATATTTGGATGATAGCCAATTTTGTCTCTTATAATTGCATGCTTATGATCATCTTAGGAAACTACATGATAGCCTTTATATGCTAGTTGTAGCTTTAATGGGATATTTTAGGAAAATAAGTACCTAGTGACTTGAGGCACTATCATTTCCAGAACTTGGTTCCCCTAGAAAACACTCCCCTAGCTGCCCAAAACTAGCCTGCACAGAAATTTTCCTGCAAACAGTGGCACGACACCATTAAAAATGGACGGTACCGTTAAATTTAACGGTACCGTGGCTCATTTAAAGGAACCGTACCCCTGTTTGACGGATTTTTATTGTTCCTACCAAAAACCCTACACCCCTAACTAAACCTGCAAATTTTCGCAAACCTAACACACCCTAGGATTACCTTCCTACACCATAGGACACTCCCATCACCTTTAATTCAAACTTCACCCATACTCCCTATATAAAGCCTCACCTTGCAAGATTATCTTGCACTTCATCTTCTACCTCTCATCACAAACATCCATGGCTTCCAACCAAGGATCCACATCTCACATTTCCAAGAAACCTAGAATCACCGTAAAACCACCTTCCAAACCACTCTTTGTAGATCTTAAAAAAGATGATGAAGCAATGACACCACCTTCCCAAGCCACTCCATACTCACCATCACCACCTTATGCACCCTCTAAAACATCCACTACCTACACAACATCTTCATCATCCTTCTACACTACATCATCAATGGAGTACACACCATCCCCCTTAACTCCATTGGACAATGTCATGCAAATTTCACCTCCAACAAACCTACCACAATCACCATCTCCTATCATGGCACCACCCAACCAACCACATCCCTTTGAGTTACATAGTGCTAATTGCCTATGTTGTCTCCATAACCGTAATCTCATCTACTTCTTAAGAGACGAGATTCATTTCATGTTCTACTTTATAGAACATCTTTTGACACCACCACCACCTCAAATGGGGACCCAATCTCCACCACCTCCTAACCCATAATAACTCTTTAGGAGCCCTCTTGGAAATGAAACATGCCTCTAGTCATTAGGGATTTATGCTTATCATTGTCTCTTTTATGTTTCCATGAAGTCATACATATGTATGACATTTATTTTCTTTTAATGAATGAATGGGCTCTTATGAGGGTTGTTTCTTATCATTCTTAGCTTTTAGCTATTTTTTTTCTCTTATGTGGTTGGATATTTGTCAAATGTGCTACTTGTTAGATATTGTATATTTGTCGTCTAACTTTGTTTTGTAGCATGAACCATTGCTCGATTCCTTGGTGTTCTCCAAATGAGGGGGAGTATACATCAAGGGGGAGCCTTCGTCACCTTTTTGATTAGACAAAAAGAGGGAGAAATGGGAGTAAACTCATTAAAAACTTATTAAAACTAATTTTAACCTAAAATGAGTTTATGTTTTGTCATCATAAAAAAGGGGGAGATTGTTGATGCAAATAATGTTCTAAGAACGTTATTTATATCTTTCGATTACGTCACGTTTTGAGGATGACAAAATGTGAAATCACGTTACGTTAAAATTAACGTAAACAAGTTTTTAATCGGAAGATCCCGTTTCTACGCAAATCACTCTAGAACAAAGTTACAACTTGAACTAGTGATCAAAGAAGTGATTTTGTGTTTTTGAGAATTCACATTTTAAATGGGACAAAACACTTTTTCAAAAATATACATGACAAATTATTTTTGAAATATTAAGAAATGTTTTAATGGAAAAATTAGTTTGAAAATCATAACAGCTATTTTTCCCCCCAAAATCAGCTCCAACCTTCCCCAAATAAGTTTTCACCAGAAAAGACAAAAATTGGAGCGTCTTTGTATGGCACGGCTCCACGGTTCCACTAAATTTAGTGGAGCCGTATGGTGTTTAATGGAGTCGTCCGTACAGAATTTTCTGTAACGTTCAAATTTTCTTTGCCTATAAAAACCAACCCCTTTCACAGTTTTCAGGTATCCTTTCACACACTAAACTTTCTGAGTTGAATACTCTCTTCACACTTTCTTTCTTTGATCATTTAGATTAGTTTTTCTTTTGTTCAAGAGTGATCCAATCATCCTTCAATTGATCCTCTTCATACCTCTTCACTAGCAAGAGAAGAACACAAGTATCCAAGTTGATACAAGGTGTTATCATTCCTCTTCATTTGCAAGAGAAGAACTCAAGTACTCAAGAAGATACAAGAGTTATAGTTGTTAGGTTCTTGTAACATTTGTTACATCCTTGTTGTATCTTAGTATACATCAAGATTATCTTTTCTTTGTGAGAGTGTGAGTGAAGATCATTGTGATCTTAAGATCTCTTGAAGCCATAGGGCTTGTGTGTGAGTAGTTGATGAAGCGAAAAGTGTACCGCTTTTAGGGGGTCATTTAAGCCCTAAATCGTATTTATTTGATCAAATATTGCCCTAAATCGTTCCTTTTGTCATTTTAGGTACTTTGAAGAAGAAATCTGGAAAAGGAAGCATTTTGGACGTTTTTGGAGCATAAAAGTGAAGAAAACGACAAAGTCTCAAAATTGGCTGGAAAAGTACCTTTGACGGCGTCAAGTATTGCTCTTGACGGCGTCATGGCTTGGCAAAAGAGGTGGATATGAAAAATACACATGATAAGCCAGAGAATTTTGCAATGGATTTCTGACGGCGTCAAGCTTTAAGGTGATCAAGGCCATCACGGTTTAAGTTAAAGCCAGACGACGTCAAGCCCATTTCTGACGGCGTCAAGCCTTGATAAGCCAGGGAGGATTTTGGAGGACTAAAGAGGGACGGCGTCAAGAAGGCCATCCGGGAACCCTAGACACGGCGAGGTGACGGCGTCAAGATCCACAACGTGACGCCGTCAGCCCTTAAACTCTATATATAGTTTTGCAATTTTTTGTCATTAGTGTGCAACTTTGTGAGGAGAAACCCTAAGACGAATTTCTGCCATTTTTAAGGGTTTTCATACCCTTGGATCTCCCATGTTTAATTGAAGATAAGTATTCATTTAATCAATCAATATGTCTATGTGTTGTTTGATTATATCTTGTTCTTGTCTTTTGATTAACATGCTAGGCTAGATTTATCTTGTGTTTGCTTAGATCTAATGAAACCTAACTATTGATTATTGGTTATTAGTGTGTTATTAATTGTATTGGATGATTGTTTATCGATGTTAGGCTTAAGAAAACTGGCTAACTTCCTATACGGTAACTTGCTTGAACGTCTTAAGAAACATGAACCAATGCGTACTAAGGTTTTTATGGTTGTATTTAATGTACGAGCAAATTCTAATGATCCCATGTTAGGAGCTTCCTAGCCGGCTCGACATAGGAGTGAAGTAGGAGCTTGTAGAGTTGGGGAAGTACGTACGCCACCCCACGATTGGTATTAAGGAATACACCCATCATCCACGCAATTAATACACACTAATCAACCGGTAAAAGATAGTTAGGGAGTAAGGAAATCTAAGTAAACACATTTCTCTCCACATAAGTTTCACAACTCTTTTCATTTTCGTTATTTTATTTTATTTGCATTTGTAGTTATTTGGGTTAGTTGACTAGCAACTAATTCCGCCCACTCTTTCAAAAACCGAGATTTTACTTGCTTTTATAAAAAAATATAGAAATACAAAAAGAATCTTCCCTCACCCTTAGACCTATTAGAATAGTTTTTCAATCCTAACGACACTATTCCCTGTGGAGAACGATCAATCCCCCGTACTTACCACTACACTATACTACATCGGTCAGGTACACTGCCTGGTGGGGTTGTAAGCCTCTTGAGATCCCTCGAGAGGTAAAACCTGTTGTAAGGTCGCAAAACCACGCATCAAGTTTTTGGCGCCGCTGCCGGGGAATAGTTATTGTTTAGGTTGAATTTTTATTTTATTAGGTCTACTCACTAGATTCCTTTCTAGTGAGATTTTTATTTTATTTTTCTAGGATTTCTTTAGTCTATCTTATTTCTTTGTACTTTTGTTTGTGACACCTTCCACCTACCTCATGAGTAATAGTGATCGCTTGATCCTTGTTATTCGTATTTTCCGCCGTGCAAATTTCCAACTACCCGTTCCCGCCCCCATCGTAGAAAACAACAACCTTTCACCCGACCACCACTTTGGTAACAATTCTGAGATGGAGGATTCTGACCATGAGAATGACTATGTTAGTCCATTTTACTACTCAGACTCCGATGAGGATGCTGGTAATGGAGAAGTAGTTAACGAGGAATGGGGAAAAGAGGAAATTGATCCCTTTAAGTATGTTGACCCTAGGACTAAGATCGAAAAGGATAGCCTCTTTAACATGCAATTTCCGTGTAAGATTGGTTATCATAGTTTTCATGCTTATCTTAACTCATCTCTGCCTATGAACATTATCTCTCGCGCTAATTATAATAAAATCATGGTAGATGAGCTAGAATATCAAGGAGATAATATTGTTGCTAGGATTAAGCCACTACACGTATTCGTGGGAAGTTTTGTGTATTTGGTGGATTTTATGGTTACGGGGAACTTAGGAGAATTTATTGATAACAAATTAACCCAAGTCATTTTTGGAGAACCCTTCAAAAGGTTAACCAACCTTGACGAAAAACTTGTGGACGGGTTAATTACATTCTCGGATGGAGACGAAGATTTTGTTTACCAAATGCCCCGATCACACCCTAGGTTTAAGAACTTCTCCATTGAATCTTGCAATAGGATTGCGCCTATTGACTTGTTAAGTGAAAATGATAAGAGAAAGGGGCTCAAATATCCACATGAGAAAAATAAGAGATATTATCATGGATGTCTGGAGCTGAATGATGAATACAAGAAAGATGAGGCAACAATTAGATGGCTCACACTCGGATACGTGAGCATAAGCGACACTAGATAAGCCTGACTTTGAGTCTAGCTACAAGACTCGTTAATAAAGAAAAGCGCTTCTTGGGAGGCAACCCAAGCTTTATTTGCTTTTTGTGTGTTTATTTATTTGTTTGTTTGATTTTATTTGTTTCCGTATGTATGTTTAATTTTTATTATTATTGATTCATGTTCAAAAGTAAATTGTGAAAATGCTTTATCTTGTTTTTAACTTCGTCTTAACTACATATAAAGGTATTTTGCAAAAGATAAGTGTACCGGAAATCCAAATCAGTTTATTAGAACACAAATGAACATGAATCGTAATAATATTAAATTAACATACATATTAGTATTTGTTTGAGTCAAATGCTTGTATCGAGTCATAATGATATTTTGCAGGAATTCCAGGAAGTAAGGTATAGGTTTTTCCAGAAATTTTCCGGAAACTTAACATGAGAATTCTGTCAGATCACTTCTGACGGCGTCAGGATTTACAACCTGACGGCGTCAGGTTTTAATTTTCTGAAATTCTTGAAAGTTTTGTTTTCATAAAAAGTTTTTATTAAATCTCTAACTTATAATCTCTAGGAATCTGCAAAATTATCATTCCACAAGCATTATATCCTTATATATAGAATTTATCCCGCCGATGTTATGCAGGTTTTCGTGTTTGTTTTCTCAGGTTTAACAGGTTATTTTGGACAAGGAGATGTATGTGGAATCTAGCTTATGGCGATGCATTAGTCTTGGAGCTTCTACATTCTCTTGGAAGAAGATCTAACCATGTTGCCACATTATCCACCGAGCGAATCAGGGGAGTATTTGATTTCATTCTTTTACCTTATTTGCTTTTACATCTTGTTATTTGAACATTGGGGACAATGTTCATCTTAAGTGTAAGGGGGGGTAAAAGTACGATACTTTAGAGAATACAACTTCGCTTGATTTTTGTTTGTTTGATGGTAGATGTGTAATAAAACTGAGATAAATACCTGTTAGGGTAATTTTAGTGCCAAATTTAAAATTTTTTACAACATATAGGAGTGAAACTTTGATCTTAATGAGCGTCTCATGGATAGGAGTTATATGACTAGCACAAAAACCGTACCACTAAAAAATTTTCCACCCCCAAATATGTGAGGTTCGCCCCTAGAATTGGTAGGAAAAGCATTTATGCTATGATGTGTGTACCGGTAGCACTTAGATTCTAGAACTTGCGTTAGGACCATTCCGAGGCCACAAGTGAGACTACATTCGTGTAGTTAGATTTACTACATGATAAGAGACATTAGGATTAACCCATTGTTTTACACCTGTGTTTTTGTTATAATTACTTTGGCTACATTGGTCAAGTAATTCTCCCACACCCTTTGCGTTGTACTCATTTTTAGTACACGATACCCCTAGTACACCCCTCAGAGCCTATCTTTTCGTTTCGACCTTTAAGCATTTTACTTAAAGGAAGAATTTGTTACACCCCACTTAAATGTACACCCAAATCGCCTTAGCCTACCTTGTATGCACTCATTTTTAGTGCATTATTGTGACAACATTTGTTTAAACCCCAAGTTAATTATCTAATTGATTACATGGTTGCTAAGTCAAGTCATATCCTTGTACATATTGTTTTGGGACGATTGGGACTCATGGGTAAAGTACTAGTGTAATGGAGTAATGGGGAAGAACATCATTTATTACCCCCATATGTGCTAAATATTTTAATAAGTGCTCCAAGTGTTTCGATTATCTTAATTCGAGTCATTAGAATAATTATTTGTAAAGTTATGTAAAAGTTCAAGTGTAAGGGGAGAACCGAGGCCCCTAGGATGTATTATTTTGGATGGTAGGGTAAGAGTGTATGAAAAAAAAAAAAAAAAAAAAAAAAAAAAAAAAAAAATCAAGAAAAATACAAAAAAATGAGAAAAAGAAATGTGGAAAAAACATACGGACTACCATCCCGTTTCATTTTGTGTTTATTTTATGTTTTTGTTATTTTGTTTTTAGCTTAAGTCGAGTCTAGTCTTGGCTTAGCAACGCCATATTGTACATGTAATTAACCAAGATCTTTAACTCGCCACCAGTAAAATATCCCTTATCCAACAAAACCGTGTTTATCATATCCCTACACCTCACGTTATAACCCGTTTAAAAGCCCTCTTTGATAGTTTATCTTAGGTGCTTACGCCTAGTGGAGGAGGTTTTCGATCCTTTCCCAAGCCTATGGTAATCTATTTGCTATGACAGGTAGTGAGAGATATTATCCGTTTTCATTTATGAGATTTATTTTGATGACACCTGAGAGATGTGAGTATCTAAACACTACTTGTGAGGTGCTAGTTTGTAATCTCCGTGCTTATTATGATTAAAGTGGAACGACTATTTGTTGTAATTACTTTTATATTAGCATTAAATGACCCCTAACTTGTATTTTGATTAGAATAAAAGCGCATTTGCTTGAGGACAAGCAAATCTCAAGTGTAAGGGTATTTGATGAAGCGAAAAGTGTACCGCTTTTAGGGGGTCATTTAAGCCCTAAATCGTATTTATTTGATCAAATATTGCCCTAAATCGTTCCTTTTGTCATTTTAGGTACTTTGGAGAAGAAATCTGGAAAAGGAAGCATTTTGGACGTTTTTGGAGCATAAAAGTGAAGAAAACGACAAAGTCTCAAAATTGGCTGGAAAAGTACCTTTGACGGCGTCAAGTATTGCTCTTGACGGCGTCATGGCTTGGCAAAAGAGGTGGATATGAAAAATACACATGATAAGCCAGAGAATTTTGCAATGGATTTCTGATGGCGTCAAGCTTTAAGGTGATCAAGGCCATCACGGTTTAAGTTAAAGCCAGACGGCGTCAAGCCCATTTCTGACGGCGTCAAGCCTTGATAAGCCAGGGAGGATTTTGGAGGACTAAAGAGGGACGGCATCAAGAAGGCCATCCGGGAACCCTAGACACGGCGAGGTGACGGCGTCAAGATCCACAACGTGACGCCGTCAGCCCTTAAACTCTATATATAGTTTTGCAATTTTTTGTCATTAGTGTGCAACTTTGTGAGGAGAAACCCTAAGACGAATTTCTGCCATTTTTAAGGGTTTTCATACCCTTGGATCTCCCATGTTTAATTGAAGATAAGTATTCATTTAATCAATCAATATGTCTATGTGTTGTTTGATTATATCTTGTTCTTGTCTTTTGATTAACATGCTAGGCTAGATTTATCTTGTGTTTGCTTAGATCTAATGAAACCTAACTATTGATTATTGGTTATTAGTGTGTTATTAATTGTATTGGATGATTGTTTATCTATGTTAGGCTTAAGAAAACTGGCTAACTTCCTATACGGTAACTTGCTTGAACGTCTTAAGAAACATGAACCAATGCGTACTAAGGTTTTTATGGTTGTATTTAATGCACGAGCGAATTCTAATGATCCCATGTTAGGAGCTTCCTAGCCGGCTCGACATAGGAGTGAAGTAGGAGCTTGTAGAGTTGGGGAAGTACGTACGCCACCCCACGATTGGTATTAAGGAATACACCCATCATCCACGCAATTAATACACACTAATCAACCGGTAAAAGATAGTTAGGGAGTAAGGAAATCTAAGTAAACACATTTCTCTCCACATAAGTTTCACAACTCTTTTCATTTTCGTTATTTTATTTTATTTGCATTTGTAGTTATTTGGGTTAGTTGACTAGCAACTAATTCCGCCCACTCTTTCAAAAACCGAGATTTTACTTGCTTTTATAAAAAAATATAAAAATACAAAAAGAATCTTCCCTCACCCTTAGACCTATTAGAATAGTTTTTCAATCCTAACGACACTATTCCCTGTGGAGAATGATCAATCCCCCGTACTTACCACTACACTATACTACATCGGTCAGGTACACTGCCTGGTGGGGTTGTAAGCCTCTTGAGATCCCTCGAGAGGTAAAACCTGTTGTAAGGTCGCAAAACCACGCATCAGTAGTCAAAGGATCTAGAGTAGTTAGATTGAGTAGAGTGAAGTGAGAGTTGATCTTTGTGATCTTGTTGAGATCTTGGTGATCTCTTGAAGCCATTGGGCTTGTGTGTTTGGTCACGTGGACCTTGGTAGATTGGTCCTAGCTAAGATTAGCACTCGACATCTAGCTTAGTGTCGGTAATAGTATAAGCGACGTGTACGGTTTTCTCCGCCTAAAGGGAGGTTGTTGACATAGTGCTTGATACTCTCGTGTGTGGTACTCGGGGAGTGGAGTAGGGCGAAGAAGAGCTTCGTAGTCGAACCACTATAAATCCTCTGTCTCGGTTTGATCTTTCCAACCCTACTCTTTAATTTTATTATTTATTATTTTTTAGCTTAGTGTCAAGTTCATATTGGTGTTGATTGGTTACACATAAAGTTCGAATCAAAGTTTCCAATAGCATACTTTTAAAACAAGATATTTTTAATAGGATTTTTTAACCGGTAAACTATTCAACCCCCTTTCTAGTTTCCCACATTTGGGATTGCTCATTTCAGTTTGTATCTACTTATTTTAAAAGAAGAATAATAGTCTTGAGTGTCTGGATGTAAATTCTCATCTAATTAATTTTTATTAGACACGCACTATATAATAAGCCCAGTGGTAAACCTGTTTTGTTATAAAGCGGATAAGCAGTTTTAATAATCAATCCGACACACAGTTAGCATGTGTTTTAGGTACGTACTTTAAATCAAGTGGCATGTAGAAAGCTCAAACATAAAACTTAAAAGTACTTTAAATCCAAGTAATTAGGCCAAGTAGCCTGAGTTTGGACCAAGTGTTGACAAATCAGAAGTAATTTGACCGAGCAGCTCCAAATCACATCAGCTCATACTGGCTCAGCAATTACTAACCAAGAAATTGGTTGTCTAGGCCGAGTTTTACAGCATTGTTAAAAAGCTCTTCCAACTAGCTTTTTGTCTAGAAGTTTATCTTTAACAATAAAATATCCACTTTGCTGGTGTTTGTGAAAGCTTATTTTTTTTGGCTAAAGCTTATGCTCAATAAGTAGCTTATGGATTATATGATAACCAAGCTCACAACCTCACGCTGAGTGTTTGGATTACATAAGCCTATAAGCCACAACCCCGTCTATATAAGCTCACAAGCCTAAGCTTAAGTGGCGTTTCTAATTAAAAACTAAAAAAGCTCATAAGGTTTTCGGCTTATGAGTTTATCAGCTTGAACTTTAGTCATATTTAAGTCCATAAGCTGAACTATTTGCATCCATTAACATACATGAAAACACCCAAAAATTTGTAACCATTAACATAGAATTGACCCATGAACACATCAACTATACACAAAACACAACCACATATCATAAACAAAGGAACCATATCAGATTATCAAAACCCAACCTTTCTTTTAAGCAATTCGTCACATACTCATTTAAAACAAAACCCATATCAGTTTATAACCAACCCAACAATAAAATCACTTAAAACCAACAAAAAATAACAAGTAAAGCAGGTAAAGAGAAAAAAAAGAGCATACCTTAGAGGTGGTGAAGATGGGTGGTGAAGATGGCAGCTATAGGTGGAGATTATGGCGGCGTAGAGGTGGAGAAGAAGGCGGCATAGAGGTGGAGAAGAAGGCGGCGGTGAGAGGTGGCCGGCGGAGGCTGGATGTGGCCGGTGGCGGGGTGAAGGTGGAGAAGATGAATAGTGTTAGTGCGAATATTACGATATTTAAACTAAACGATTTCTTCGGTTTTAATAATGACAAACATGTAACTTGTAATACATAACGTAAAATGTGCAAGTTACTTGTAAACACAAATCATCAATGCATACTTGCATCAACACCTCTCGACGTCTCAAGTACGCTTCAACGAAGCCGTTGATTTCCATCCCGACGCAAATCACTCAAGGTATAGACAAACAAATCTACTACTTGATAAATGATCAAAGGATTATATTTTTCTAAACTTCACATTTTTAATGTGACAAAACTTTTTTTCAAAAATATATTTTACAAATTATTTTTGAATTAAAAAGAAATGTTTTATTTTGAAAAATAAGTTTAAAAATCCCAACAGTCAATTTTCCCCCCAAAACAACTCCAACATTCCCAAATAAACCTTCCCCACTAAAGACAAACGAAGGAGTGTCCACGGTACCACTAAAGTACCGACGGCTCCACTAAATTTAGTGGAGCCGTCTGACAATTAGTGGAGTCGTGGGTCTGTAACGGCTAGTTTTTCCCTTGCCTATAAATAGTGGACCATTTCACACTTTCAACTTGATTTTTCTAGTCATATTTCTCTGGTCTAATCCCTCCTCACTTAGAAGACTTTCTTTGATCATTTAGAGAGTCTTAGTTTGTTTAAGAGTGATCATTTCATCCCACCAAGAGATCCTCTTCATTCTTCTTCAATAGCAAGAGAATAACACAAAGTATCCAAGTAGATACAAGTGTTGTCATTCCTCTTCAATAGCAATAGAAGAACTCAAGGTATCCAAGAAGATATAAGAGTTGTAGTTATAGTTGGGAAGTTGTAACATTTATTACACACTTTTTGTATCCTAGTATACATCAAGATTACTTTTCTTTTGTGTGAGAGTGAGTGAAGATCATTATGATCTTATAGAGATATTGATTATCTCTTGAAGCCATTGGGCTTGTGTGATTGATCAAGTGGATCAAAGGTAGATCGAGTCAAGTAGGAATAGATCATTGTGATGTTGTTGAGATCTTGGAAGTCTCTTGAAGCCATTAGGCTTGTGTATTGATCATGTGGATCAAGGGTAGATCGGGTAGATCGTGGTAGATTGGTGCTAGCTAAGATTAGCACTCGACATCCAGCTTAGTGTCAGAAATAGGATTAGCGATGTGGTAGATCGGGTAGATCGTGGTAGATTGGTGCTATCTAAGATTAGCACTCGACATCTAGCTTAGTGTCGGAAATAGGATAAGCGACGTGTATGGTTTTCTCTGCCTGAAAGGAGCTTGTTGATTAGTGAAGTAACTCTCGAGTTGGGTACTCTGGGATTGGAGTAGGGCGAAGAGGAGCTTCGTGACCGAACCACTATAAATCACCGTATCCAGTTTGCGCCTTCTTACTTATCTTTTTACTTTCATTTCATTCTTTATCACTTTATATTTATATTTGCATTGCGTTTATATTTGTGTGGCTACTTGCTTATGTTATGATGATTAAGTATGTGTCATGGTTTGATTGTGCTTGTGTTGTAGTTTACTATATTCATCTCTGGATATTATATGACCATAGTTGACACTTTTCATATTGTGTCACACTTAATCGGGTGTTTGATACAAAATGTCCTAAGTTTTTAAATGGAAACGTATTCACCCCCCTCTACGGTTTCCACAAATAGGGTTTTGATGTGTAAGAGATAGTCAGACATGTATATCACATCTTACTGAGTCAGATTTATAACCTCTGACCGCGTCTGACTCCTCGTGAAAAAACAAAGAACAAAAACATCTGACCGCGTCTGACTGGTAAGACGTCAGAGGCAGTTAGACGCTTTTTTGTAAAAACAAACATGCCCTAAATTTAACTGAATCGTATTTGTTGGCATCTTAGTGTAATTTTTAAGGTCATGTTAATAGTGCAATATTAAATTTAATTGTGTTACCTTATTTTTATTTTGTTCAATGTTGTTTGTACATGATAGTGTGTTATTAAAAACGTCTTGACGATTAAATATGAAAGAAATAATCATTCGACCAATATTATTTTACATGTCCTTTATCTTAAATGCGGTCCAGAATTTAGTTTGATTATATTTGATAATTTTTCTTTAAGATTATATGAAAAATAGTTAATAGTATTTACACATATCTATACTATCTAATAAAATAAGTTTTTTTACAAGCGCCCTGAAGCACGCGCATTAAAAAAGTGATTAATGTCTTTCCATATTTAGAGACAATGTACAAACACCCAATGCATTATTATTTTAATAAAACTGTAGAGTTGAATACATCTTCTATACGCTTTGTATCTACGCATCAGTTACAAATTGAGATAACCTATTTTTGTAAAAGAATAAAGAGCATTCATATTTTTCAATGTTAATCAACGAAACCTTCTCCACCACTCCCCATATCAATTATTTGATAGTTGTTCGTGATTCAACACTCCCATATGGTTACAACATATGCCTATATATAATAAGAACCCCAAAATATTTTTCTTTATGACTTTGATTCAGTACTTCATCATAAACCCTAACTTCTCACCTCTCTGCTAGTTTGCGTGTTACTGGCCATATCATCAAATTGGTAATGATATTGATGCAGTCATTTGTAAACATTTGTAAGTTTTAATTATCTTCCTTTGTTGAGTTTTATGTGTTAATTTGGTACTTCTAAAATTTTCATTAATTATGAATACGAGTGTTGTTTGATGTAGTAGATCTATAAATTTGTGTCATCTTTTCTATGATACATGTTTGTGCAGGAATTCGAAGATTGAAGATCAAAGGTTTGTAAGTGATTTAAAGAGGGTAAGGTTTTTGATGAAATATTTGAAAGGTTTTCGACAACAATTCAAGAGAGGCTAAAATTTGGTCAAGTATTATTGTTATTTGCAATTATCAAGGGTTTAATGCATTTTGATTATATGTATATTAATTGTGGTGATCCCATTTTGGTTAGGTATTATTGTTTTTGGCTAAAATTTGGTCATGTATTAACTGTTGTATTTCATTCTTGATTACCTTTTTCATGTAACACAAATGAGAAATTTGTCTTTTTATTCTTAAAGATTATGTTTCGCCAAGAACATCCGCGATGTCTTGGTAACAAACAATTGTTTCGAAGGTAAAAATAATCCATTGTATCATAGTAGTATCTGCTTTTTAGACATCATTGATTGTACACGCTCTCATTGTCAACCTAATTTTGTAAAGCAGTAAACATCATTCATTGTAGACGCTCCTCTTCTAAGATGATGAACTTACTCAAAAATTCATCCAAAAATAAAATCTTCTAAATGCGTTTTTTAATTAGTTCCAGCCGATTAATAAAAACCTCCAAAAATAAGCCACGGATTATTATTTATGTCTTTGATTCACATTGAAATCGGGATTGGTTACATCAAATGCAAATGAAAACACCATAGCAAATCAAAACACCAGCATCGTTCAAGATCAAGAAATACGTTTGTCCGGTAAGTATCCATTTAGTTTTAATTTTAGGGTTTTGATTTATCTGTTGCAAGTTCATCAAATAAATTAGGTTTTGAATTGATGCTTCTTCTATACAGATGCTTAACATAAGATCTTCTTAATCTTCCTAAAATCTCACACAACAAGTATGTCTTTTCAAATTGATTATGAGTTACTAATGGTTTATTGTGTATTTTTAAATTAGGTGTTCGAATTAGAGATTGGAATTGACTATGCAGCTTATTATCTAGTATACTTTTAATCCCCATTTTTAATTTTTAAACTTAGGGTTTTGGTGGTGATTTTTTTTAACTATGTAAGTTTTGCCCATTTTTGCCGGTTTTGAAATCAGCAAAAGTGAGTTTTGAAACATAGACTTATTACAGTTCTGAAATATGGTAGAAATTCTCAAAAATTGTTTGTGCGGAACGTGTTCAAGGCCCATTTAATGGATTTTTATGTGGATATTGTTCAGTGATTGTATTATATGACGTATATGTTCATTTATCTGTTTTAATTATTAAGATTTGCGGCTGGAAATCAGAAAGTATTTAAGCGCTATATATTATAGGTGGATCAATTTATGAATTTATGAGGAACTTATGATTATTACAGGTGGATGAATTGTGTAAAACTAGAAAGAGGGGTTGAATAGTTTTACATCTTTTTAATTTATTATAAAAACTTTGTTTACTTTTAAAAACATAGATTCGAATTTATGTGAACTCAACTCTTGAACAATATGAACAAATATAAGTAAATCTAAATTAACAATGCAAGTAAAGTAATGAAATAAAATGAAAGATAGAGATGGAAAGATCGAACCGCGAGACAAAGGATTTATAGTGGATCGGCTACAAGGACACCTTCCTTGCCCTACTCCACTCCTCGAGCACCTAACTCGAGAGTTTTCTTCACTATGTCAACAAGCTCCCTTATGGCGGAGAAAACCTTACACAACTTTCGCTTACACCAATTTTACGACACAAAGCTAAATGTCGAGTTCTAATCGTAGCTAGAACCAATCTCACAACTTCAATCACAACTTCTTCACGACTTCTTCACTACGGCTTCACAACTTTTTCACAACGGCTTCACAACTACTTCACAACCTAGCACTACTTATATACTCTTCTACTTCTTCACACCTTCACTACTTACACATCTTAACTTCTTCACAACTTCACTACTTACACACTAATCTAGCCTAAAAAATTATGCTCACACCTCTCTAACAAATATACACAACTTATACAAATGAATGAATGATTTACAATTTTGATACACCAACAACTTGGATGGAAGAGATACACCAAGTTGTAATACTTCTTGTCTTGAAGGATAGAAGTATTCTTCTTTTGCACTTAAGAGGTTGAAGCTTTGGATCACTTGAAACAAAAGCTTATAATTATATGATCAGAGGGTTTTTGAAGACATGAAATGAGATCTAAATCAGAAAGTTTTTAGTGCAAAAGGTGAGAAAAAATGCCAGGAATGAACCAGTATTTATAGGCAAAATTTATAGCTGGAGGAGCGGGGGCGGTCCCCTTAATTAGTGGCCGGCCCCCTTATATATTAAGGGGACCGCCCTTATAATTAAGGGGGCCGCCCCTCCCTGAACGGCTATAAATTTTGTCTTTTACTGGGGAAGGTTTTTATGGAACATTTCTGTCATTTTTGGTTAAAAATTTGAATTCATATATTTATAATGGATTTAATATATTTACTTAATACCAAAAATGATTTTCTAAAAGATATAAAATGTTTTTGACATTTTATAAAAAATCTAGTGATTAAGAAAATGTTCCTTTGATCATATAATGCATTAGGCATTTGTTTATTCATACCTTAAGTGATTAAGTTGTTAAAATAGATATTTACAACTAAATACTTGTTTACGTCATAATCTTTCTTTTAATGATTTTACATTTTGTGATTATCAAAACGTAGAGGTATCAAAAAATATTAATAACGTTTTTAGGCATTATTTATATCAACAATCTCCCCCTTTTTGATGATTACAAAATCTAAACTCATTAAATTAAAAAATTAATTTTTAGACAAGTATTTAGTGAGTTTATATCTACTTCTCCCCCTTTTTGTAGAATCAAAAAGGTTATGCCGACAAGTTTTAGATACGAAGTTTGTCGGAACAAGAACTCCCCCTTGATGTGTGCTCCCCCTCGTTCGAGGGCACCAAGGAATCGACATATGGAATACTTGCAAGAAAAATATTAGAAGTACAAGCATACATAGCAAATTATGGCAAACAACAATCATGGCAAACAAATATTAATAACACATAGCAAGACATTCATTAATTTAAAATGATTATGTGAAACACATAATCATTGCAACGACATTTAGTATGCTTGAAACATATAACAAGAAAAAGGTCCTAAATTGCCAAAGAGAGCTTTCGGACTTGTTTGCGACACGAAAGCTTGGAAAATAAGAAACATAAGCATATAGTATGCTTAGATGGTTGATGGTAGAGTGTTTGGGATGGAATTGGTTGAGTGAGGGTAAGAATGTTGGATTAATAGAGGTATATTTTTAGAGGTGGAGAGTTTGGAGGTAGAGAGTTTGGAGTGGAGTAGGTTGATTGAGGGTTAGAGTGTTGTGCTAGTGGAGGCGTTGTGCTAGATTTTGAGGTTGAGATGTGTAGTTTGGAACGAATGTGGAGGTTGAGGTTATTTTGTGATGAAGGAGGGCTAGAAGGGAGTTGATCCAATCTTGCGTTGAGCAAGGTGTAAGGCAAGAAGAGCACAAAGCTCATGGGCTTCTTTAAGTTCTTCAATGAACTTCAAGTGTTATTTGGGATGGATGTTTGGATATGCAACATAGAAGAAGCATGCGAGTTGGTAGGAAGTGGTGGTGATAATTTTGGTGATGGAGACATTTTTGAGTTTGGGTAATCATTAATGGATGAAGATGAAGGCACGGAAGAAAAGGATATTTCATGAGTGGAGAGTGTTTTGGATGGTGCAATGGTAGGTGAAACATGATGTGAGGTGTTGGTGATGAAATTTAGGATTTTTATTTCGAGATTGAGCATGCTCTTCATAGGAATTGTTTGGGTGAGATGATGATGTATTTTTGTGAGTAAAAATGGATGGTTGGTTATTATGATGAGATTTGTGAAAGGATTCGTTGGAATGAGCTTGAGGATTGGGAGTATAATTGGGAACAAATGTGGGTGGAGGTGTTGGTTGTTTAGCCACGTCATTTGTTGAGATGGACTTGTTTCGGGGGTTTGGTTTTCTTCTCCAAACGGGGTTTTCGGTCATCCTTGCTAACCTTGAGGATTTTGGTTTTGGTTTGATGGGAGATGGCATGATGAGATGATGGAAGATTATGAGGAATGGGAGTGTTTATAGTGTAGGATTGATGGGATTAAGGAATGGATAAAATTTGTTGGATGGATTGGAATAAGATATGTTTGTGAATTTTGGGAAATGTAGGATGAAATGGGCTAAAAAGCATAAAAGTTTCTGTAAACCCCAACCATCAGATGGTCGGTCCCCTTAAATAGGGGCCGGTCCCCTTAAATATTAAGGGGGCCGCCTTATGATTTAAGGGGGCAGCCCATCATGAGGTCTTCATGTTACTGGAAATGGGTTTTTGGCAAAAAATTGTAGAAAGGGTTGTGTTTTTTGGTTTAGTTTCAAGCAAGTCCAACTCTTTGAGGCAATTAAGCATGTAATAGATATTTATGAAAAACATGTTAATTAAAGAGATTAAGCAAACAAGTAATTTCATCTAGCATATAAACATACTCATCAAGCAAGTAATATATATGGACTAGGAAATAATAAACTACACCAAGTATTTTCTTAATTATATGTAAGTGGGAAGATTAATGAACTATTTGATGGATCCTAATGTGTGCCTATGTGCAATAAATGGGAACTTAAGATAGCATGGACTTCTAGACTTGTTACAAACAAAATCTTAATAGACAAACCATGGTCCGCTTGATTTGACTTAGTTCACTTATAAATGTCATGTACATAAATATAGATGACAAATATGAGATCACCATGCATGATTTAAAGAAATAATTTTAGCATTATTCAACAATGTTTGAAAGTGTGTTTTTATGTAGATGTGAAAGTTATTTGAATAAAATAGATTGGGTTTTATTTCAAAATGTGTTTATGAAGAATGGGTAAGAAAAAAATTCCCAATCTTTGACTTTGATCGAAACAGAATTATGGACATAGATTAAGAAGAAAAATGAGATAGTAAAACATGTTAATAGAAAAGTGAAATAGTCATATAAAAAATCATTTTTCCAAAATGTGAAGTTTCTGTATATTTTTAAAGATCTCATGCTCAAGAGAGTTGGTTAAGGCTATTGTCACATGCTACCCTTTTCTACATATCCTATGGTCATAAGGAAGTGATGACGAAATTCTATATGTTTGATGCGAGAGTGTTGAATGGGGTATAACCTAACATCTATAGCTCCTTTGTTGTCGCACACTTATCTAATTTGATGCCATAGTCTACGAGAGCTTGTTTCATCCATAGTTTTCTAACGCGAGAAATCTAATCTTACTTCTATGTTAATGATTAATCCACTTAACTCATTTCACTTCATCACCATGAGTTTTCTAATAGTGGATATAGAAGATTTCCATTATAAATGTTATAGCTTAAGAGGGCCAAGGGAAAAGAATAAGTGATTCTAGGTTATAAGTAGATTCATATAAGCTATTATGTATGTATGTGTGTGTGTGTGTGTTATATATATATATATATATATATATATATATATATATATATATATATATATATATATATATATATAAGATCAAACTTAAAGTTCTAAAAGTAAGACCCAATTTGGACCGTTAGATCTTTTAATTTGTCATAGATGAGATTAACATTAAATGGGTGACATTTTAGTAATTAAATAGGATTTCAAGGGTATTTTGGAGAATTCAAATCCAAATAAAACTTATACAACCATTGAAATTTGAAATTATCAAAATCTGATACAACCAAAAATGATACATCGACTGGTACGCTGACACATCCATTGTAAAAAATTGATACACTCGTACATCAAAACTAATAAAAAAATAAATTCAGATCCTAAAAACCGGTACATCGATTGAAATAAATTAAAGAAAGTAAAATTTTCAATAACATTGATAACAACTTCATGTGGACTAATCAACTAAATATAGTACAATGCAATATACTAGTATAAACTAAAAGAATAAATCTTTCATTGTTATTCTCACAAACTCCTAGGATGCACAAAAAAAACGCCAACTCACATCTTCAATTGGTGTATTACCAATTCAACGGAGGTTTATTTGTTATTTTTTGTTTTGTCTTTTTTTCTAATCCATATTCCGATCTAAACTGGAAGGTGTATGGATTTTTTTATGGGGCTTGGTTTTGAACCATGATACACTGCAGGTATATAGGCGGAGTTTTTGGAGTTTTCACCGGTGGTGATCTTTTGGTCGCCGGAAAATGTATGAGAGAGAGGAGAGGATGAGAGAATAAAGTTGGGCTAGTTGTTATTGTGATGGAGGTGTGAGGCTATTTAGGGTTATGGAAAAAAAATAAGATGTGCAAAATACCCTCAATGCCCTTTCAGATATATAAATTAATTTTTATTAATTTTCTTTTTTCTTTTTTTGTGAATTAAATGTATTGACACATGCCCTCCTCCTATTGGTTCTTGCATTGATCTTATTTTTAGAACTTTAACATTGATCTTATTTGATCCCAAATATATATATATATATATATATATATATATATATTATATATATATATATATATATATATATATCTACATATAATATATAACAATATGCGTATGACGTCATCAAATGCCATAATGCCCAGTAAGCGCCCTTAAATGCCCAGTAATCAGGCATTAATGCCCAGTAAGCAGCCATTAATGCCCAGTAAGCAGGCATTAATGCCCAGTCATCATGCCATGTGGCAACATTTCTCCATATTTTTTTAATTTTATTTTTTTGTAATTAAAATTCGTATTTAATATTAAAATTCGGTATTTAATATTAAAATTTGGAATTTTTTTTTAAAATTTTGCCACTTACAAGGATTGAACCTAGGTTGTTGGTAACATTAACAAGCATCATAACCACTAGACCAACACATTTTTTTGATTATATCTTGCAAGCCCAAATCTATAAACCTATGCAAACAATACAAGTTGGGTAACCCTAATCAAAACATATATTCAAAACATATACGTAATTATCAATATACAGTCCATTATTATACGAATTTTTTTTTCTCAAAACCCTAATATCACTCATTCGTACGATATTCTTTTTTCTTCTCTGATTTTATCCAGGCGCCTGATGTGGAAGCAAGTTATCAAATCTTTGGTTATAGAGGTCAGTTACATTCATACGGAGTATTTATTTTATATGCTTTGCAGGTTATTCATAATAACTTTTGCTCAAAACCATAATAAAAATTCATCAACAAACCAGGCTGAGGTATATACGATGTCTTCTATCGTTGTATTGGTTGCTCGAATGTTACAGTTTTTTTGACATTCAGTTTTGAGAATGAGTATATTATTATTAGGGGGTCTCTGTATTGTTGCAAGGTACGTTTTATATCAATGAATTCAAGTTTTACTTATCATCAACTTATATTTTTACAAAATTATCACCAACTTATTGATTTAGGGTTTTTTTTGCATTTTTTTGGAAAATAAATACTAAATGTTTATGAAAAAGATCTAATCTTGATGGTGCGTTTTCAATATATTTTTGTTTGTGTGATGTAGCTATATAGTATGCGTAAGATTGGTTTGCTGATATGGCTGCTGCTGGACCCGTTATGCATTCGAAGTTTCGACTCTTCCCAATTCATGGAGAGGTTTAGTTGATGGTAAGTTTGTGTTTATAACAAATTATTCACTGCTATTATGCCCGTGGTTAAGCAAGTAGAATATATGTACACATCAGCAACCTCGCTTGGATCTATGATCATCATGTATGTATATGTTATTTTGATTACATGTGTTTCGATGACATTTAAAAAAAAAGACAGTATTATTCATATCTAACCAACGCCCACAGGGGAATGCAATCTTACATATTAATGTTATTTTTATTGATATATATATATATATATATAATATATATTATATTCTTGGCTGAAGAAGTTATTATATTTATATGATTCGTTAACATCATTAGTTGTTATGATGTTTTATGCAGGAAAAAAAAGGTACGTACGTCTTCTTATTCATATAGTATAATCCTTATGTTGATTTAGAAAGGTATATTACATGATCTTTTGATTTTAATCAAAGTGGTTTCATTGATTGTGATTAGTTCAATCCGTGTTAATTATAGGTTTGATCCAGGCTTCGCGTGTGCTTTTCTTTCTTGGGACGAGCAAGTTGCTAAGCCATATGCCGCACTGGAAATCTTGGGTGGGTATAGTCAACTGGCAGTATGCACAACTACTGGCCATAGGTACATACGGTAAGCTATACAATTGGACATTCTTAAATATTCCTACCATGATCCTTATTCCCAGGTTCAGCAAGTCTTCAACTATGTGGTAATTAGCTTGAGTACAAGATTTTGTCAGCGGTGCAGCTCAGTTATTCAAAGACGGATACGAACTCATATCGCTAATCAGCAGTTCACTACATCACCAAAGCCTTTAGTTTTCTTACAATCGTTCCGTATAGGTGATCAACTATGTCTATTCTGACAATCCGCAATGAATTGACGGTTTAGTTGTGACTTTTATTGCTACAGATCACAATGATAATTGAAGTATTGGTTGTAATTGACATCTACATTATGGTTGGTCAGGCAAAAGATATGTTAGATCGCCTACAGAGTGTCTTGGCAAACGAACCTGATACTGTCAAAAGTAGGCAATATATCGTTGAGCTTCCACATCAGGTACGTTGTTTATTTTGGTCTGCTTTTCACTAACCACATAAAACACTATGTATTTTTGATTGATTATTTGTTTTGATATAATTTTCCATCTGTATATTTGTAAAAAGCTGGATGTGTTTTTTTTAATCTCCAAAAAAAGAGCTGAAAATATAGAAAACGTGTTTAAATGGTGTTTTGTGTTTTCCAGTTACAACTCTATGTGATGGTAGACCCATATATGTTGGTATTTTTTATGCCTCTACGCGTTTATGCCTATACACGCTTTTATGCATATGCACTTAACTATCTCAAAACTATGCCTTCATTGTTGTTTTTGGCTAGGTATCCTCACATGACCGAGGAGATGTTTGCTAACTTATGCCCAGTTTGCCAAGACAATTGCAACTGCAAAGCTTGCTTGCGCGATGTGCACCCTAATGTTGGTTACTCATCTTTCACGTTATATCTAATTCTTCATTAACCTTTTTTCTAATAATCTGTTGGTGGCGTTGTAGGTGAAAAACAAGGTGGAAGAACCTAATGCTGATCAGAAAATTCAGTATTCTATTTATATCTTGCGCGCCCTTCTTCCTTTCTTGAAGCATCTCAATGAAGAACATATTAAAGAGAAAGAGATAGAGGCCAAAATTCAAGGTATTTTCCATCGTTTTTTCTATTATACTTTAGGACATTATTTCAAAAATGACCGTTTATTGATTACCGCGGCTCGATTATTTTTCCCTGGCTTGATAGTATGTTGGTAAAGGAATCATCTATACTTCAGTGTTTTTTTTTTTTTTTTTTTTTTTTTTTTTTTTTTTTTTTTTTTTTTTTATTCTCCTGATTTAATAATGACAACAAGGGCTACTATCATGACTTCTTTATTGATATATGGGGAAATTTAAAGGAATTGTCGTAATTTTTTTGTTGGATTGGGCGCATGGAGTATGTGTACATGGATGGTGTTTTGTTTTCTGCCAAACTTTAGGACATAAGTAATTATTTAAAAAGTTAATAATAGTGTGCGTAGCAATCATCCTTACTGTATGCAGGTTTTTCTGATTTTATATTTTTGAACAGGACGTAGTTTATCAGAAGTGCAAGTGAAAACAGAATGTAGCCCTGGTGAACGCATATACTGGTATGTCATTTCAACCGTTTTGTAAGTGTTTTTTTTGGACAGAAATTTTCTAATTTTGTCACCTCATGTATGCAGTGACTGCTGTAAAACGTCAATTTTTGACCTGCATAAAAGTTGCCCTTCCTGTCATTTTGACCTGTGCCTTCAATGTTGCTGGGAGTTGCGTGATGGAAACCTTCAGGGAAACAAGGAAGAAGTTGTTATTCAGCTTGAAGATCCAGGTTTTGGTTACTTGTATGGGGAGCCGGAGCACAATTTGATTATATGAGTATGAATTCTGTTGTAGCAATAGCATGATGACTTTTTCTAGATTTGTTGTAGCACCGGAGATCATAAGATGAACATAAAGTATCTCCATGATAGCCCATTTCATATCACCAAAATGGTTATTTCCAAATGCCAGCCATACTCCGTTTTCTAAGCATATCAATTAAGATTAAATTATCAAGCTATTTACTATTTCTCCCAATAAAACCTACTAGAAGAATCTGATTTCCAAGCAATTTGATTTATATATATTGTTCATTGGCTTATATATAGCACATCTAAATCCTATCAATGCCACTCAGCTTAGATATGGTCATTTGGTGTTCAGTCTTATACTGTAGATGATGTTAAATAGGGATTTGTATACAGCTGAACATTTTGCAACTATTTCTGGTACAAATAACATATACGAGTTTGTATCAGTGATTCTCTAAGCCATGGACAAAAATTGTTAATAAAGTACAGATTATAAGCATCACACTTACCTGTAGGGCTCTGACCCATGATATCTCAGCTAAGGTTCCTTTTTGCAGTGATTAATAATCAACCGTGAGCACATTTTTTATGTGAAGTTGACTTCTGCTGTAAGGCTAGCAGTTGCATTGTATTGCAGATGTAGGCTATAGTTTTTCAGGCCTTCTCCCGTTGAAAAGAGAAGAAAAGTACTCTCCCCTTCTTTTCCTAATTTATTCTTCATTGACAATGCTTCGACCTCCTTCATCTTTAATACAGTACATTTTATGTAAGACAGCCCTCACTTCCACTTGACTCATCCTCGAGTAGTAGCAGTCGTATTGCAGATGTAGGCTAGGGTTCTCTACTTCTCTGGTCCCTCAGCCCCTTCTCCCGTTGAAAAGGGAAGAAAAGTACTCTCCCCATCTTTTCCTAATTTCTTCTGCATTCACAATGCTTCGACCTCCTTCATCTTTAATATATTTTATGTAAGGCAGCCCTCACTTCCCCTTGACTGATCCTCGAGTAGTAGCAGTCATATTGCAGATGTAGGCTAGAGTTCTCTACTTCTCTGCGTCCCTCAGGCCTTCTGCAGTTCACAATGCTTCGACTTTCTTTTTCAAATGGACCCTAAATGAATTTTTTCAAAAAAGTTTGAACACTAAAATGTAATAAGTATGTTATCAACTTTTGATAGTGTCTTAATACTTTACGTTTGCAGATTGAGAAAATGGATGCCGAAACTATTTATTCTGGAATAAAAGTGATCATTCAGTTTATCTTCAACTATATTTGCTTTCAAAATTCTTCCTGGATGCAACTATTTAGAAGATTGACATGGCCGCAGATGGCGGAATTGATTATTTCAAACTTTCTCTCCAAGGTTTGTGGCTTTCTACGTAATTCTTCTGACCTTCCAAAACAATTGCTGCATTCTATCTCGCAAATATCGGGCCGTCTGCCACAGATCCGTCGCCAAACGAATAGGAAACTCATGACTCGATGTCAGATGCAGATCCTGCAACAAAAGAAGCGGAAATTCATGACGGGCCATCTTTTGCAGATCTTGCACCAAAAGAATTGCAAACTCGGGAATGGAAGCACCAAAAGAACAGGAAACTTAAGAATTGCAAACTCGAGAATGGAATCATAGAGTTGATTCATGCAATGGAACCTAACGATATTTCAAATTTGTTGATTTCTGCACAAGAGCTGTTGGAGAAGCACAAATCAGACGAGGACATGCGAGATTTGCCTAAAGAATGGTGCACGTGCTTAGATTTTTTCATTGAAAGTGATGATAACCAGTGGCGTAAAGTTGCGTCTCGTGAAAATTCCAACGATAATTACTTGTATTGTCCACGTGCTATGGACATTCAGTCTGGAGATCTAAATCATTTTCGGTGGCATTGGTTAAAAGGACAGCCTGTCATAGTCAGTAATGTTCTTGAAACTACTCTTGGCTTAAGTTGGGAGCCCATGGTTATGTGGCGTGCTTTTCGCCAGATTTCACATGTCAATCATGGTCGGCTCGTGAAAGTTGGTGCTCTTAATTGTTTAAACTGGTGTGAGGTTCGTTTTACATTTTATCTTCTATTTCTATTGACACTAAATTTGTTATGTTTGTCTGCTATATTATTTGCTTTTGAGTTAGGAGGTGTTTGGATTAGCCTAATGAAAAGAGCTCAATCTGTTTCAGTTTGCCCCAATTTTAGTTTTCCAGAGTAAATAAGCCTTTATAAAGGTATTTGTTTTAGCATATTGCGTTTTAAAACTGAAATAAGCCAATAAGCCCTCAGATATGCTCTATTAGAAACTAATGATGATGGAGTTCACATACTTCTTTGGATTTTTTATCGGCAAAACAATAAGTGGGATGATGCATTAAAGACAATAAAGCTGATGAAAACTCAGAATATCAGGAAAACGCCTGGGTGTAGTTGGATCAAGATCAATGGTGTTGTTCATGAATTTACTGCATTGAACACAATGTATAAGCTTGCCACTGATATGCAGATTATTTTAGAAGTTTTAGCTGAGCAGTCGAGATCTATTCATGATCACTTTATCCTTTGATTACCAGGTAACTTTAAAAGTTAAGTTTTTTGATTAAACTACTTATACATGTATTAAACAGGATCAATATGTCACATCAGTTTTAACCCCATGCATGTTAATTAATTGGATTGTTGTTACATAAATCAAGTCTATGGATCTTTCTGATGAACCTAAACAAACCAAACAACCTAAATACGCAAAACAAATAGCAGCTTAAATCAGAAACAAAATAAAAGTGGGTGTGACATGAACATCATAAGTAAGAAAAGTGGAAAATGATGAAGGGCTTGAAGCAGGCGCTGACTTATCTTTTGAGTTATTCCCTGATAATGATGAGCTGGCTGATGGGTATAACTATGACTATGATGATTATGTTGATGCGACTATGTAGGATGACGAGGAGTGGAGTGAAGTGCAGCACGAAGCATCTCAGAATTATGTGCATGTTGATTCGCACATTTTGTGCACTCCTGTAAGTATTACCCACCTTAGAAGCCGAACATTAGGGTATGTAATGCTGAAATGAAGTTTTTTTTCCTCTTTTTTTCAGGTAATACCTGACATTGATCAGGATGGGGTTTCCGAGATGATTGTTGCAGTCTCATATTTCTTTGACCGTGAGTGAGTAGCCTCTTTATCTACTAATTTATGACCCTAATTTCATTTTTTGGAGCTTGAGAGGACTTTGGTTTTATATGTATATATTAGTGCACTTCGACGGTCTAAATATAGTACTCATTATGCTTCGTTCAGACAATTACCTTATGCAAAGTAGATAATAGCTGTTAACTGCCACAGGATTTTATATCATGTTTGGATTATCTAAAACAGTGCTCAAACACAAGATTCAAATGCTCAAAACCATTGGACTTAATATAAAGATTGGTTAGAATTGGTTTGTGGTGGGTGTGATTTTCCGACCCACTGTTTGGACTAAAACCCAACAGTAAGGGTGCAAGTTAGTTTTGTTGATTTTACTCACATTTGGAGCATATTTTTGATGCTAATAGTATTACACACAATTTACATATTCTTGTGATTATGGTGGATGATATAAACGTTTTCATCTTTGCCGCCCCCTCTCTACTTCATTGCTTGACCAAAAAAAGAAAACATCAGTAGGTTATTAGTTGGTATGTAATATAATTATGCAACTTACATATTAGTTATTTTGCTGATATATGTTTATATATATCTTCTTGGCTGAAGAAGTTATTATATTTATATGATTCGTTAACATCATTAGTTGTTATGATGTTTTATGCAGGAAAAAAAAAGGTACGTCTCCTTATGTTGATTTAGAAAGGTATATTACATGATCTTTTGATTTTAATCAAAGTGGTTTCGTTGATTGTGATTAGTTTAATTCAGATAGAAGTTGAAGTTGCCTGGATATATTTATAAATCTTGCAGGAGGTATCGGATGGTTTCGGGTGAACATGGAAAAGATAAAGATTAGGAATGCAAACTTGGAGGAGCCTCGATCAAACGAAATCTGATATTAAAAACAGGAAAAGCGTAGATTTCAACGAACAAGCTCAACGCTTTTGTTGTAAGTTTTTGGAGTGCTTAAATTTGTATTTTTACAGATTGTTTCTGCCACCAAATCTTACTTTGAAGAAATTTGTTGAATTAGATCTTGGAAAGGAATCAACTTTAATAAAATTTATTGAAATTAAATTGTGTACAAAGGGTTAAAGGGAAAAGCAGTTTTTCCGCAATTTAGTGGAGCTTTCTGTATAGCATCAAAGGATTTGACAACTTCTCTAAATAATATGTTCATCATAAAGATGGGGATCATTATTTCCCTTTCTTTAAGAATTCAGTTCATACTATTTTTTGTATTGATTCATGTCGTCAAGGTAATTTTTCTTTGTTTTGAATAAAGCCTTTTTTGACTGAATTTCAGCGTCTTTAGATGAAAATGTAACACAGAAAATTGGTCAAGTTAAAGACACGGGTCAGACGGGTCATTCCACTCAACAAACACGGGTTAGACGGGTCATCCCACTCAACAAACACGGGTCATAATATATTGTGAAATACTTTTTTTCTTTTACTTATTACCGGTATATATATGTGCACAACGATTAGCTGAATCAATTGATCGAAACAAAATTGAAATTCGTGTAGAAAATGATAAGGAAATGAAGCTTTTAATGAGTATTAATGGTGTAATTTTGTCACATTATTGTACTTACTGTTGATACCCCGAGCCTCGATCGAACGGAATCTGATATTAAAAACAGGTAAAGCGTAGATTTCAATGAACAAGCTCAATGCTTTTGCTTTAAAATTCACTTCATACTATTTCCCTTTTCTTTAAGAATTCACTTCATACTATTTTTTATATTGATTTATGTCGTCAAGGTGATTTTTCTTTGTTTTGAATAAAGGCTTTTTTGACTGAATTTCAGCATCTTTAGACAAAAATGTAACACAGAAAATTGGTCAAGTTAAAGACACGAGTCAGACGGGACATTCCACTCAACAAACACGGGTCAGACGGTTCATCCCACTCAACAAACATGGGTCATAATATATTGTGAGATACTTTCTTTCTTTTACTTATTACTGGTATATATATGTGCACAATGATTAGGTGAATCAATTGATCGAAACAGAATTGAAATTCATGTAGAAAATGATAAGGAAATGAAGCTTTTAATGAATATTAATGGTGTAATTTTGTCGACAGAATCAGGTATAGTGAACATTTTAACTTGACAACCAGAGAATTTATACGCCCAATTATTTAATTTTCAGAATGGCTGCAGCAGCATTTAATGGATGTATTGGTGCTATCAAGTCTCACGGGTACATCAACAATTATGCACTTCATCAAGAAGTCGGAAATAGTTCTCTGCGGTTGAACTCAAACGGTTTCAAGATTGATCTTGGAGTGTCACTGCATGTTATTTGGCATATGCCAGTCCATGTCACTTTGTAACTTTTACTTTTTTTTTTTTTTTTTTTTTTTTTTTTTTTTAAATAATTATATTCGATAAACATTGTTTTCTTTTCATTCTTAATGCATTCATTTAATACTTTGGTATGTTTATAATTTATTTTCATTAACTTAATTTTTCCAACGATATTCATAAAGCTCGCCCACCCATCGGACGGGCTATGCTACTACAAATGTTGTTTATAAAGAAGCGTTATTCCGCATTTGAGTTTAAATCATATACTATGGCGTTGCAAAGAACAGTTTAACAAACACAAACAATTTGACAAACAGTTGTAGTATTCTTTTAAAAATATGTGTATAATAAACAAATTTTTAACACCAATATTTAACTAAACAAAAAAAAAATATAAACGATAATTACAAGTCATGTCCGCCCATTGATGAGTTTGTGAAAGGATTTTTGGACTATTTATGTTCAGTAAAATGGTTCCTGTAGGGCGGGCTTTGAATTTTTAATCATATATAATTGGCTCTATTTTATTTTATTTAATATAACAAACTTAAATCATAATTTTAAGTTAACTAAAACCATCAAGCCAAATAAAACAAACGTCCTTAAAAATAATTTTAGAATAACTAAAACTATCCAAATTATAATTACAAGTTATGCCCGCCTATCGGGCGGGCTACAATTTTTTAACCATATATAATTGACTCTATTTTATGGTATTTAATATAACAAACTTAAAACATAATTTTAAGTTAACTAAAACCATCCAAATTATAATTACAAGTCATGCCCGTCCAACGGCCGGGCTTTGAAGTCTAACATAAATTTAAAACTTAGTTATTGTTGTAAAACGGATAGTGCATGAATTCTTTATTCATTTTCAAATATAAGCTATTCAAGTTTAGGCTAGATACACTTATATGCCTCCGGCGTGAAAGAAAATAAAATGCTTCGTATTAGTACAAATAATAAAGGACGAAATATTCACATCAAAAAACAACCAAACAACAAATATGGGTGGCTATATTTTATTGTTTTTACATATACGTCACTACATTTTATTGTGTTTCATGTAACAAAATTGAAACATAGTTTAAATACGACAAAAACCACCCAAACTATTATTACAAGTCATGCCCGCCCAACGGGCGGGCTTTGAAGTCTAGTATATATATATATAACTAGGCATTATGAGCTAAATGGGCATGAAATAACTAGTCATTAATCTAAGCATATCTTATAACAATGAGCTTAAAAGGAAAGCGTAGTTAGTCTTCAGTAGATTTTTCTTCAAATGCTTCAAGGTGTCATATTGACTTATAGAAGCCAAACATAGATGAGTTTCCGAATTATTCAATGAGTGACGATTTAGCCACTTGGTCCCCATTGTCTCAATTGTACAAAATTGTTTGAACCAAACATGGTTTGCATTTGCATGTATGGTGAAAGTATTCCCCAAGGGTTGAAACTTGGTTGAAGTGAATAATTTCACATTGGGTGATTATTATTATTAGGAAAGTTTTGTCTACCTTGATTTCTTCTAGGTTGAGGGGTTTTAGACCGAGGATGAGGGTTATTTGGTCTATTTGGAGGTGGAGTTTTAGATCTTAATTTCGGTTTAGAAAATCCGATTTCGGCTTTTAATGATGGTTTATAAAAACTTTTTACTTCCTCGTCACTAGCAATAGGTATTTTTCTATCTTTTATAAGTATATACTTAGGTTTTGACTCTAATGGTTTTTGTTTGCTAGATTGACATTCAAACTTTACATTTTTATTTTCACTAGTTGAAACATTATTTGAGTTGAATCCTAGACCGGTTTTATCTCCCGAAGTTCCTTGAACACTTATTATTTTCTTAAGTGAGTTACTACTATTTTTAAACTTGTCAAGTTTGGAAATTTCATCTTTAAATTTTTCGTTTTCATTTTTGACCTCTAGACATGTTTTACATTCTATAAAAACTTCTTTTCCTTTTTCTAAATGTTGTAGTTTAATTTTTAATTCGAGTACTTCATTTTCTAATCGATTATTAATATGTTTTAGTGATTTATTTTTAGCCATGACTTTTTGACCTAATTTGCATCCTATTATATTCATTATCTAGGTCTTTTTCATCTAATGATTGATTTTTTGTCACTAAAGTATTCGGTTTCGGAAAGTACCTCATTGGATGCCTTGGCTATAAGACATTTTTCATCCTTTGTTATTTCTATCTCATCTTCATCGCTATCACTCCATGCTCCTCCAACGAACGCCTTTTGATTTTGATCCCTTGACAACATTGGACATTTTTCGATGAGATGATTTGGATCACCGTATTTGAAGCACTTCCTTTCGCTCTTGCTACTTTTGTTGTCTTTGTTTCTTTGGAATGCCTTTCTTTCATCATGTGGTTGTCTAACGAATCTTCCTTGTCTTTTGAAGAATTTCTTGAAGTCTCTTACGGCCATGGCATATTCTTCGTCATCACTTTCGGAGGTTGAGCTATCCTCGTCACTAGATTCCTTCCTAGCTTTCGATGCAATTGACTTGCTTTGCTCTCTTTTTCCTTTGACCATCTCGGAGTCTTTCTTTATTATTCCTTCGTAGACTTTCAAGTTGCCGATCAACTCGTCAAGTTGAAGAGTTGACAAGTTCTTCGATTCTTCAATCGCTGTAACTTTATTCCGCCATTTTGGATGAAGAGCCCTAAGAAATTTCCTAACAAAATTCTTACTAGAAAAACTCTCATCAAGTGCTTTTAAACTTGTGATGACAGTGTCAAACCTAGCACAAACATTATCTATTGATTCCTCTTTCAGAATCGTAAATTGTTCATATTGTTGAACAAGAAGATCTATTTTATTATCTTTGACTTTACTATTACCTTGGTGAGTTATTAGTAAAGAGTTCCAAATTTCTTTTGCGGTTTCACACATAAAGATCCTTTCGTATTCTTTACGTGGTAACGCATTACAAATAACCATTTTTGCCTAATTATTTTTAGCAAGTTTTCTTTTTAAATCCTCACTTTGTTTTTCAAAAGATACTACTTCATCCTTTTTAGTTTCGGGTATATTTTGAATAGGGGGAAATCACCAAAGGTAATAACATGCCAAAGATCAAGATCTTTAGATTTCACATAAGTTTCGAATCTATTTTTCCAATAAAGACAACCATCACTTTCAAATAGCGGTGGTCTTTGCATAGACTGCCCTTCTAAATATTTTTCCGATCCCATAGATCGATTCAAGTTTTAAAATACAATATATTTTAAAAATCTTGTTTGACGTGGCTCTTGATACCAATTGTGGAAAACTATAAGGGGGGTTGAATAGTTTTACGTCTTTTTAATTTATTATAAAAACTTTTTTTACTTTTAAAAACTTAGATTCGAATTTATGTGAACTCAACTCTTGAACAATATGAACAAATATAAGTAAATCTAAATTAACAATGCAAGTAAAGTAATGAAATGAAATGAAAGATAGAGATGGAAAGATCGAACCACGAGACAAAGGATTTATAGTGGTTCGGCTACAAGGACACCTTCCTTGCCCTACCCCACTCCTCGAGCACCTAACTCGAGAGTTTTCTTCACTATGTCAACAAGCTCCCTTATGGCGGAGAAAACCTTACACAACTTTCTCTTACACCAATTTAACGACACAAAGCTAAATGTCGAGTTCTAATCGTAGCTAGAACCAATCTCACAACTTCAATCACAACTTCTTCACGACTTCTTCACAACTTCTTCACTACGGCTTCACAACTTTTTCACAACGGCTTCACAGCTACTTCACAACGGCTTCACAACTACTTCACGACCTAGCACTACTTATATACTCTTCTACTTCTTCACACCTTCACTACTTACACACCTTAACTTCTTCACAACTTCACTACTTACACACTAATCTAGCCTAAAAAATTATGCTCACACCTATCTAACAAATATACACAACTTATACAAATGAATGAATGATTTACAATTTTAAAACACCAACAACTTGGATGGAAGAGATACACCAAGTTGTAATACTTCTTGTCTTGAAGGATAGAAGTATTCTTTTCTTGCACTTGAGAGGTTGAAGCTATGGATCACTTGAAACAAAAGCTTATAATTATATGATCAAAGGGTTTTGAAGATATGAAATGAGATCTAAATCAGAAAGTTTTTAATGCAAAAGGTGAGAAAAAATGCCACGAATGAACCAGTATTTATAGGCAAAATTTACAGCTGGAGGAGCGGGGG
This sequence comes from Artemisia tridentata subsp. tridentata, assembly GCA_021014915.2. Classification (NCBI taxonomy): domain Eukaryota; kingdom Viridiplantae; phylum Streptophyta; class Magnoliopsida; order Asterales; family Asteraceae; genus Artemisia; species Artemisia tridentata. The sequence continues at coordinate 53,194,064 of CP139502.1, read as the reverse complement.
CAGTCCCTTTAATTAGTGGCCGGCCCCCTTAAATATTAAGAGGACCGCCCTTATAATTAAGGGGTTCGCCCCTCCCTGAACGGCTATAAATTTTGTCTTTTACTTGGGAATGTTTTTTTGGAACACTTTTGTCATTTTTGGTTAAAAATTTGAATTTATATATTTACAATGGATTTAATATATTTACTTAATACCAAAAATGATTTTCTAAAAGATATAAAATGTTTGTGACATTTATAAAAAAATCTAGTGATTAAGGAAATGTTCCTTTGATCATATAATTCATTAGGCATTTGTTTATTCATACCTTAAGTGATTAAGTTGTTAAAATAGATATTTACAACTAAATACTTGTTTACGTTATAATCTTTTTGTTAGTAATTAAATATTCTGAAGATTAAGTATTGGGAAATTCTCTAAGTGTGATGCTGCTGCTAGTGCATTTCATTGCTGCTGCTAGTGCATTTCTATGATGCTGCTGCTAGCGTTAACATTCTGCTGCTGAATGATGCTGTTGTTAGTAAAGGACATTCTTTCTGCTACCTTTAGACACTCTGCTGTCGTAAGCTTACTGCTGCTAAGTGGATAACTATACACGTATTCTACTGCTGAATAGATAAGCATACAAAGATATTTTGTGTATAAAAGTCAAAGATACATGTTAGATAAATATCTTTGTTGTGTCATCAGCTAAACAAGTTGTAAACATAGATATGTTTTGTATCTTAGTTAGTGACTCACTTGAGCTATAGAAAATAGCTTGACAAGACTTTAACATATTGTAAAGATCTTATTGGCCTACTGAAAGAAGATCTTAGACTAGATATTTTGTGTGCCTAACAATAACCTCAATAACTGTTAAGAACATAGAACAAACACAACAATATCATAAGTCATTGAACTTAGAGATTCAAGGTTTTTTAACCCTAGTGATAGTGAAGATCACTCGTATTATCTTGAATAATATTGAATCGTTTGGTGAAAACATTGTGTGTTCATTGTCCTATATAAAAATCATAACTGTTCCATTTCCATAACCAAAAACAACCTTCTAAGTGTGGTTAAGTAGATTCCGCATACTTAATCATATTAACACAATATATCATATACACACGTTGCAAAGGTTTAACACCCTCATAGTGTATCGATCCATCCTCTCAATTGGTATCAGAGCAAGGCTGATATAATTGTTTTAGAAGAATCTGTAGAAATGGATGTGGAGAATACTCAGGCTACAAATATTGTTGCAAAGCTACCTACGCTCAAACAGAATGAGTTTGAGTTGTGGAGGCTAAGGATTGAGCAATACTTCATGGTTCAAGATTATGCTCTTTGGGACATCATTCTGTATGGTGATTCTTTCACACTAGGCTATTCAGATGTTATCCTTGAAGGCAAAACAATTAGAAAAAGCAATACTGGACCACTTTCCAATGATGAAAGGATACAGAAGAGAAATGATCAAAAAGCAAAAAACTTATTGCTTATGACCATTCCTGGTAAACAGATGCTATCTTTTAGCAAGTATCCAGATGCAAAAACTCTTTTTGAAGAGATTTGTACATGGTTTGGTGGTAATGAGACTACCAAGAAAACACATAAGACATTGCTGAAACAACAATTTGAAAACTTTACTTCAAATAGCAATGAATATCTTAATAAGCTGTTCTCAAGATTGCACAAGCTTGTTAGTCAGTTATCAGTGTTGGGTGTTGAGATAGCCAAGGAAGATCTCAACATGAAGTTTTTGAGAAGTCTACCTAATGAGTTGCATACTCATGTGGTTGTCTGGATAAATAAACCAGACATAGAAACCATGAAACTCAATGATTTGTACAACAACTTCAAATTGTTGAACAAAGTCTAAAGAAGTCTGGAAATTATAGTACTAGTTCTGGGAATGTGGCACTTTTGTCATCTTCTAGTATTAGCAAGTCTGAAGAGGTAGATGAAAACATAGGTATTTCTAATGCTATATATGGTGGTCCTACTACTAGTTCTAAGAAGAATGTTGCTGGACTTGGAGATCCAACATTTTATGCATTTCTGACAAGTCAATCTAGTGGTTCCTCTAAATCATGAAGACCTTGAGCAGGTGGATAGTGATGATTTGGAAGAGATGGATATTAAGTGGCAAGTTGCTTTACTTAGCATGAGGGCTAAGAAGTTCTGGCAGAGAACTGGAAAGCAGATTACCATTAATGGTAATGAAACTGCTGGGTTTGATAAGAAGAAAGTGGAATGCTTTAACTGTCACAGGATGGGACACTTTGCTAAAGAATGTAGAGGCACAAGGAAACAGGAAAATAGGAACACATGGTATAAGCAAGATAAGAAAAAGGAATTCACAGTGGAAGAGCCAAAGGCTATCATAGCCATTGATAGTGTTAGCTATGATTGGAGCTTCATGGGTGAAGAGGAAGCAACAACAGATGCTGCACTGGTGGCCACTGAGACTGCTCTAATGGCCTTTTCTGATTCAGAGGTAAATTCTATAACAAAATGTATTGAATCATGTTCTGCTTTTAAGGATAATGAAGACCTTAAAAAGAAAGCTAATGATCGTCTAGAAGAACTATATAATGCTTTAGCTAACTTAGCTCATCATAAAAGAGGTCTAGCTGTTCTTGAAAAACAAATTTTGCATTTTCAAAGAAATGAATCTAAGTTTAGTGATGACATGGCTGCACTAAGAAGAAACATAGAGTTTAAAGATGAGTGCATTGAAGTACTAAATGAATCACTAGAAAAACACAAAAGGGAAAAAGAAAATGTAAATATAACAGTAGATGCATTAGCTCATGCCTCAGAAGGAGTTAATAAAATTTGGGAAGCTCAAGTAATCAATAAAGCTAAGTCAGGTGTAGGTTATAACTCTGTTCCTCCACCATACATAGGTCTTTCTTCACCTCCAGGTATTGACCTAGCACACACAGGTTTAGCTGAGTTTCAAGAACCAGAAATGCAATATGGTTCTAAGTCTACTGAAAGTTCTAAGGTAGAAAAAGTAAGTGAGAGTTTAAATCAAACTTCACTTCCTAAATACAAGGTGTCCTTTGTTAAGCAATCAGGTGGTCCTATCATTGAGGACTGGACATCTGATAGTGATGAAGAAGACCAGGTTAAGTCTAAACCTGAAGTGGTTAAGAAAGTAGGAACAAGTCTTCCAAAGATAGTCAAACAAAACACTGTTAGGCCTAAAACAAACATTAAGCATGTTAGGCAACCAGTTAAATATTGTGAATAATATAGAACCACCAACAAGCCCAGAGGTAACCAAAGGAGTTGGAATAACCACAAGTCTCACCAACTAGGTAATGACTTTTCTTTTTATACCAAAGCTTGTTACACATGTGGTAGTTTTGACCATCTTGCAGCGTTCTGCAACCAATGAGTATCTGGGTATGAAAACAATAGAGTGAACTACAAAAGGCAAACACCTAAATCTTACTTTCACTCTAATACTTATAGAACAAAACCCAGAACTGTCTCAAACAAGTCTGGCTTAAACACAGATCCTGCTGCTAGACGGGCAGATTCTGATGCTAGACTATTTAAGACTAGTTACCCAAAATCAACAGCTAAGGGTGCAAAAACAACTTATAAACATGCATCAACAACTGTTCAAAGGCCCATTCAAATAAAAGCAGTGGTCTAAAAACAAGTTTGGAAACCAAAGGGGACAACTACAAAGCCAGCAGTTAATTCTGCTAGGCAAGTAGTTAATTCTGCTGCTTGGAAAAAGAGGTTAAATGCTGTTAAGGCCTCAGCATGTTGGATTCTAAAATCCAATGTTGCATCAACCGTTCTCAAAAGATTACACTTCATTGATGCAAGAGGCAGATCCAAGTCAGTAATGGCTTGGGTCCCCAAAGGAAACTAATACTTCTTATTTGTGTGTAGGAACATTCCAATACTAAACAAGAGGATCAAGGATACTCAGATAGTGGATGTTCAAGGCATATGACAGGCAACATGTCTTATCTTTCAGACTTTCATCCATTAAATAGAGGATATGTTGGCTTTGGAAGAGGTATTAATGGCAAAATTTTCGGTAAAGGTACCATCAAAACTGGAAATTTAGACTTTGAAGATGTGTACTTTGTAACAGAACTTAAGTACAATCTCTTTAGTGTCTCACATATGTGTGACAAAAAGAATAAAGTTCTTTTTACTGACATTGAATGTCTTGTTCTTTCTCCTAACTTTAAGATGCCTGATGAAAGTCAAGTACTTCTTAGAGTTCCTAGAAAAGACAATTTATACAGTGTTGACATGAAGAACATTGTTTCTAAAGAGACTCTTACTTGTTTGCTTGCAAAAGCTACATTGGATGAGTCACTCAAATGGCATAGAAGGCTTGGTCATATTAATTTTAAAACCATTAATGAGATTGTTAAAGATGGTTTGGTAAGAGGTTTACCTCAAAAACGTTTTGAAAATGATCAAACATACATTGCTTGTCTTAAAGGCAAACAATACAAAGCCACTTGTAAGCCCAAATTTTTTAACTCTATCAATCAATCATTGTTTATGCATCATATGGACTTATTTGGACCTGTTTCAGTAAGTAGTATAATGCATAAGAGATATTGTCTTGTTATAACTGATGACTATAGCAGATTTACATGGGTTTTCTTTTTAAGATCTAAGGATGAGACTTCTAACATTCTTAAGACTTTCATTATTGAAATAGAAAACCTAGTAGACAAGAAAGTAAAAGTCATTAGATGTGATAATGGGACAGGGTTCAAAAATAGAGTTATGAATGATTTGTGCAAAGAAAAAGGTATTAGGAGAGAATTTAGTGTTGCTAGAACTCCACAACAAAATGGTGTTGCTGAGAGGAAAAATAGAACACTCATAGAAGCTGCTAGAACTATGTTAGCTGATTCTAAGCTACCTATCACTTTTTGGGCTGAAGCAGTCAACACTGCTTGTTATGTTCAATATAGAGTTTTAGTTGTTAAATCTCACAATAAGACATCATATGAACTTTTTAGAGGTAGAACTCCTGCAGTAGGATTTCTTAGACCTTTTGGATGTCATGTGACAATTCTGAATACCTTAGACCATCTAGGAAAGTTTGATGGCAAAGCAGATGAAGGATTCTTAGTTGGATATTCTGTTAATAGCAAAGCTTTTAGAGTATACAACTTAAGAACAAGGTTTGTAGAGGAAAACCTGCATGTGGAATTTTTAGAGAATAAATCCAATATAGCAGGTCAAGGACCAAATTGGCTATTTGATCTTGAGCCACTAACCAATTCTATGAATTATGTGCATGTTGTTGTTGCAACTAATGAATTTTCAGGTTCAAAAGAAGATAAAGCAACAAATGAGGCAGGGTTAGACAAAGAAAAAGATCAAGATTATGTTTGGATGCCAATATGGACAAGTACAAGTGTGGGTTCAACTTCAATATATGATGAATCTTCTTCGGTTGAAGCTAAAGAAGGGGTTGAAGGTGAACATAAGGACGAGGGAACAAAGGAACAAGAGAATGTCTCTTCTGCTATGAGAGAGCATTCTACTGCTAGACTAAATGTTTCTGCTGCTAGGCCAAATGACTCTGCTGCTGGCCCATCAGACACAAAAGAAGCAGAATTCCAAGAAGAATAGGTGGATTTGAGCAATCTCCCACCAAATTATCTAGTTCCTTCTACACCACAAACAAGGATTCACAAAGTCTACTCCCTGGAGAATGTGATTGGAGATGTACAATCTGGTGTGAAGACAAGACATTAACTGATGACTTCAGACCAACAAGGGCTTCTTGATGCCCTTTATGCTTCAAAACAGCATGAGTTTTCAAACTCTTGCTTGTTTGTATATTTTCTCTCACAAGAAGAACCAAAGAACATTCTTAAAGCCCTAGATGATTCAAGCTGGGTAGAGGCTATGCAAGAAGAGCTTCTTCAGTTCAAGATTCAGAAGGTTTGGGTGCTGGTTGATTTACCAAATAGTGTAAAGGTAATTGGCACTAGATGGGTTTTTAAGAATAAAAGGGGTGAAAGGGGCATAGTGATTAGGAATAAGGCTAGATTAGTAGCCCAAGGGTACACACAACAAGAAGGGATAGACTATGATGAGGTTTATGCTCCAGTAGCAAGACTTGAGGCAATTAGGCTTTTCTTAGATTATGCTTCATTTTTAGGCTTCACAGTTTATCAAATGGATGTCAAGAGTGCATTTTTATATGGTAAAATTAAAGAGGAGGTGTATGTTTTACAACCCCCTTGCTTCATTGACCCACAACATCCAAACAAAGTGTACAGAGTAGTTAAAGCTCTATATGGCCTTCATCAGGCACCAAGAGCTTGGTATGCAACACTAGCTTCCTACTTATTAGAGAATGAATTTCAAAGAGGAAAGATTGATCAGACACTTTTCATCAAACAACACAAGAAGGATCTTTTGTTAGTGCAGGTGTATGTGGATGACATTATCTATGGATCTACAAGGAAGGAGATGTGCTTAGAGTTTGAGAAGCTTATGAAAGATAAGTTTCAAATGAGTTCCATGGGGGAACTTACATTCTTTTTGGGTCTGCAAGTTAAGCAATCAAGTGAAGGAATCTTTATCTCTCAAGACAAATATGTTGCAGAGATACTTAGAAAATTTCAATTTGCTGATTCAAAAGTAGCAAGCACACCAATGGACTCTGAGAAGCCTCTTCTTAAAGATGCAGATGGAGAGAATTTGGATGTATACACATACAGATCTATGATAGACTCATTGATGTACCTTACATCATCAAGACCTGATATCATGTTCTCTGTTTGTGCTTGTGCAAAATTTCAAGTAACTCCTAAGTTTTCTCATTTAACAGCTGTCAAGAGGATCTTTAGTTTCTCAAGGGTCAACCTAGGTTGGGACTTGGGTCTATGGTATTCAAGGGAGTCACCTTTTAACTTGGTAGCCTATTCGGATAGTGATTATGCTGGTGCTAGCTTGGACAGAAAGTCAACAACTGGAGGATGTCAATTCTTTTGGGTGTAGACTTGTCTCATGGCAGTTTAAGAAGCAAACCATTGTGGCTAATTCAACAACTGAAGCTGAATATGTAGTTGCTGTGGTCAAGTTCTATGGCTTCAAAACCAACTTCTTGATTATGGGTACAATTTCATGAACATTGTCATTCATATTGATAATAGTAGTACAATTTGTATTATTAAGAATCCAGTGCATCACTCTAAAACAAAACACATTGAAATAAGACATCATTTTATTAGAGACTGCAATGAGAAAAAGTTAATTCAAGTAATGAAAATTGCTTCTGATTACAACTCTGCAGATTTATTAACAAAAGCTTTTGATGTTGGAAGGTTTCAGTACTTGGTAGCAAGTATTGGAATGTTTAATCCTTAATTTTTTAATCTGTGTGTCTTTGTATATATATATATATATAAAATGGATTTCTACTGCTAGTATTATCAATAAGTACAAATTTAAATTGTGTCATTCATACAGTTAGTCCTATGATTATTCTAATTCAAGACAAGTACTTTGTACATTGTTCTTTTGATTTTAGACTAACAATTTCAGGTATAAAAATTTGAACACAAAGAAAGTTTCAAGTGAAATAAGTGAGCAGCAGAATGGGAATATGGTTGCTAACATAATAGGTTCATGATAGAAAGAGTTTGGGAATTTAAAACTCCTTAAAACTTCTTTCTTGAAACCTGATTATGATGTTTCACATTGAATTAATGGTTTAGTTGATCAGAAAGTAACTGATACAACTCACTTTCTGTCATTTTATACTTTCAAGTATAATATGTTAATCTCAGGATATCTGATAGAAAGAACAACGAGTAAAAGTGAATCTAACACTTGTGTTAGAGGTAACAAATGCCACGAGCTGGAAACCCTGTCAAGAAAGCCTTTTGAATAGGCTTGTCTGTACACAGGCAGTTATTTATAACTAAAAACATTGGTTCTCACACAACCAGAGGTTGCTTTAAACCGAAATTTTGATTGTCTGTAACTACACTTGATCCCTTCAAAATGGTTGGAAGCAGTATGATTTTTCATAATAAAATCATATGTATACTGCTAAAATTTAAAAGTTTTCTTTAAAAAGGTTTCTTTTTGGAATAAAAACTGACTCAGAAAATCATCAAATGATGGATTATGAGTTATTGCCCCATGATTCACCACTCATAGGAGGTTACACACCTAGAAGTGATGAGGGCAACAAACTAACTTTTAAGGAATTGATGGCTACATGTACAACATTGTCTGACAACAAGTTCTAATTCATAGCTCAGATGATAGTGAGAGATCTTCCAAACAGGGGAGGAAGGAAAGGTCCTTTACCCCAAGGGATGATATATTTTGGTACATGGTGAGAGATCTTCAAAGCCCAGAGGAGATATTTAAATCATGGGAGGAAGAATAACCAATGTAAGGGAGGAAAAGACAAGAGCATACAAGATGATGATATGGAGGTTGAAAATGACAAGATCATAACTAAAAGAGAAAGTTCTATCTAGGTCAAAAGGAGAAAAGTTTTAATTTCATTTCACTACGTTTGTTCATCATTTGCAAAGTCAAGCTGGAAGATGATTTCACTTGTTGAAACAAGCTTTCAAGATACACAACATCATTGCCTCTTATAATTCCTCCATCTAAGGAATGTGCTGATATTGTTAAAGTCAAAAGAAATTTCAGATCAAGGGTCTGTCTATGAAGTGTTTGAAAGATCTTCACAAGTCCTCATTTAATTCAGAAAACATGTTGATTAAAGGAATCACATGTTTAGGGGAGGATTGTTAGGAATTAAATATTCTGAAGATTAAGTATCGGAAAATTCTCTAAGTGTGATGCTGCTGCTAGTGCATTTCATTGCTGCTGCTAGTGCATTTGATGCTGCTGCTAGCGTTAACATTCTGCTGCTGAATGATGCTGCTGTCAGTAAAGAACATTCCTGCTGCTACCTTTAGACACTCTGCTGCCGTAAGCTTACTGCTGCTAAATGGTTAACTATACACGTATTCTACAGCTGAGTAGAAAAGTATACAAAGATATTTTGTGTATAAAAGTCAAAGATACATGTTAGATAAATATCTTTGTTGTGTCATCAGCTAAACAAGTTGTAAACATAGATATGTGTTGTATCTTAGTTAGTGACTCACTTAAGCTATAGCAAATAGCTTGACAAGACTTTAACATATTGTAAAGATCTTCTTGGACTATAAAAGAAGATATTAGACTAGATATTTTGTGTGCCTAACAATAACCTCAATAACTGTTAAGAACATAGAACAAACACAACAATATCACAAATCATAGAACTTAGAGATTCAAGGTTTTGTAACCCTAGTGATAGTGAAGATCACTCGTATTATCTTGAATAATATTGAATCGTTTGGTGAAAACATTGTGTGTTCATTGTCCTATATACAAATCGTAACTGCTCCATTTCCATAACCAAAAACAACCTTCTAAGTGTGGTTAAGTAGATTCCGCATACTTAATCATATTAACACAATATATCATATACACACGTTGCAAAGGTTTAACACCCTCATAGTGTATCGATCCATCCTCTCACTTTCGTTTAATGATTTTACATTTTGTGATTATCAAAACGTAGATGTATCGAAAAATATTAATAATGTTTTTAGGAATTATTTATATCAACATGAATATATGATGAGCTTCTTATTAAGGCGCTTCCAGGTATTGGTTGTGCTTTAGAGGAGAAATTGAAAAGGAGACATGTTAAGAATTGTAGAAATGATAATAATCTTGGTGCGACTCACATTCTTGAAGGAGCTCGGTTTTTACAACCACAATATTAGTCATTGATTGTTGGATTTTAAAATTGAAAACTTTTGACAATCTCATGTTATTTGATTGGTACCATGTTTTTTTTATGATTTTAATGAGTAAAGTTACGAGCCAGTTATAAAACTTCTAATCTACAATCCACTTTCTTTTTCAGAGGATGTAATCAAATTATATGCAAGCGCAGAAGATAAAATTATGGATTTACGAGGGAACCCGCGATTGTTGTGAAAGGTTTAGAAGCAGTGGTTAGATACAAGCGGAATGCTTTCGTTGATCATAGTGTTCTTCCCCTATATGAAACTAATGTAAGTTATTCATTTAATGGCTAAATAGGATCACCATTTGCCAATGTCTCAATTATTTATATTAACCTGTTTTATGCAGCACAATGACAGAATTACACACAAAAATCAAGTGGAGCCATGGGCTGAAAGATCGATAATTAATGGTGGTTCACATGCTTAGGTTGGCAATGATTAACCTCTTTTACATGGAACGTATTTACATTTTTTGTTGAACTTAAATTGTGACGCTAATTAGCATTTTTGATGTGTCCAGGAGTGAAGTTACAGGGGCTAAGGGTGCAATTAGATTTCATAAATGTCTCCTTTCACTACCCATGAAGAAGGCAAGTGGTACTTGGATGGTTCAGGTATGTATTTGGCTCGACTCAGTAATCCTTGACGCTAAGTGATTTATTCTACAATCAAAATTATTGGTTTAAAAGTCAAAGAACTATTCAAGAGCGTGGATTCAAGAGCGTCAAAGTTCCAAAGGTGATATGATCCTAAACATTATTTATGTAGAGACACTGAAATCTTATATTCTATAGTTGATCTCCACTTCTGTTTAATCTCAAAGGGAATTAAAAAAATCGTATAAAAGAGGGAATGTGTCAAACGGGTCCAACGGGTCAAAGGTTATGAGTGTCACCTAAAAATTAATTTAAAGTGTATGACCTCCTATATTGTTGTATTCAAAGATTTATAAATTTTGTTCAAGTAATATTGTTTTTGTAAATATAGTATGTGCATTAGTTATGTATTTGAGAAAAAAATGAAATGGACAAAAGAGTGTTTGACCTGTTAATCCTACTTGACCCTCACCTAAAAAGAGTAAAAGACCACTGCTAACATGCACCTGTTTTGACCAGTTACACACACATCTTGCCTCTTCTACTTTATTCGGTATATTTGACTATCGAAGATGTATATATTTGGGCATTTGCATAATGATTTGATGGGTGCAGTGAGGTTAGTCAACCTGCTAGATGCATACCACTCGACACTGCAAAATGATACTTCTTCAAATGTATTCCTAATCATGAATGTTTGTGATCAAAGTCCATTTTGGTTCTCTATTGGCAAGAACGTTGAATCATGTTTGTTGAAACTATTAACTCCATGACCTATTTTAGCTCTTCGGCCGATGAAGCATTATCTAAATTCTTAAAATCAGAGTGCAACACCAGCTTGAGGATCAATTCTGTAGGTCACAGAACACAGTCGCAAGCGTTGATGAAATGTAAGGTTTCCCACTCTGATTTATCCCTTGCAGCAGCTTGGAGGCTATCATTAATTTCATTGAAACAAACATCATACTTGTGTGTATGTCTATTGGTTTCCTTTCCGTAATTAAATTCTTTTGTGATTAGAGGTGGTAAAATGGGCGGGTTGGGTGGGTTGGATAATGGGTCAAACTGGATTCAAACTGTAACGTGGCATCTTTTAGATACGGGTCGAAACAACCTCTATGGGTTGGGCTAATCGACTACCATTTTTACTTTTTATTTCATAGATTAAAAAAATATATGCTAATACCATATATCTAAATTTTTGAATAAAACAGTTAATTAATTATGAGGATATAAGAAAAACTTACATCCTATATATCGTGAAAACTAATAAACTTTTGCTTCAACAGATTGGTGCAAAATGCTGGAGAGTTCGTTGTCAACTTCCCTAGATCTTATCATTCGGGGTTTAGTCATGGTAAGCATCTTTTATTGTTAAAGTGTCTATTCATTGCTAAGTGGGAACAAATAACAAAATATCATGTTTTTTCCTTTTGCTTATAGGATTTAACTGTGGGGAAGTAGCCAATATAGCATCTCTTCAAGGTTTGATCTCTACTCCCTTTTGGATTTATTAACCATATAAGCAGTAGTAGGAGTGTAGTACCCAACTCATATTTTATTAGAATGTATGGAAATAAGAACGGAATACAAATTTGATTTTTAAATGAAAAAAGTTTGAGATAATAGCTAATGAAGTCTGCTACACCAGCTTTGATGAAATGTAAGGTTTCCCACTCTGATTTATCCCTTGCAGCAGTTTGGAGGCTATCATTAATTTCATTGAAACAAACATCACACTTATGTGTATGTCTATTGGTTTCCTTTCCGTAATTAAATTCTTTTGTGATTAGAGGTGGTAAAATGGGCGGGTTGGGTGGGTTGGATAACGGGTCAAACTGGATTCAAACTGAAACGTGGCATCTTTTAGATACGGGTCGAAACAACCTCTATGAGTTGGGCTAATCGACTACCATTTTTACTTTTTATTTCATAGATTAAAAGAAAATATGCTAATACCATATATCTAAATTTTCGAATAAAACGGTTAATTAATTATGAGGATACAAGAAAATCTTACATCCTATATATCGTGAAAACTAATAAACTTTTTGTAGGATCGTAAAAGTACATGATTTATGTGATCCGGGTGGTCTTGGTTGGTGATAAAAGATGAATATCTTCATCTTTTAGAGAGAGAAAGTATTATAGTGAGAGGGTGGAGAGTGGCTGGAACTTTTTGTCTATTAGATTCAATAAACAATGAAACAATACAACACTTTCACACACCCCACATGGAGAGACATGTGGGGTATTTATAGGCCTATTATATCACTAGTTTGCCATTTGCACATAAGTAGTCCCTGCGTTTACTACTTATCCTAAATCTAGTCTAATTCACTAAGTGACGATATCTTTTATAAAAAAGCGAGTCTAACAATCTCCCTCCAAGATATCGTCACATATGAATGGTTACAATGAGACCTATACATAAAGTAAATTACAATAATATTCGTCGAAGTGCAGAGTCTCTGTAGTCTAGATCTGAGGCAGACTTGAAGTTCTCTAATCCGAAGAGCGCGGCATCGATCTTTGTGCTGACGGCACTAATACTTGTAGCTCTGAACTTCAACTGTAATGTACTAGTTAGGTTATTACTCCCTTCTAACTAGTGAGCCATTTTCTTCTTCTCTGCTCCCTCCTGAAATGACAACTCTCTTTAGTCTTCAAACACGCAGCGGAGACTGTAGATACTAAAGGAAGCACAATGGTTGTCGTTTGGGAGCTTCATAACAACATATCTCACAACGTATTTGCATCCAAGTAGGTAATAAGCCTCAATGTACCCTCAACCGAATTGCTGAAGACGAAACACTACTTTTTCTTCGTGCACTTCTCCCTCCTGATGGTTGCGAGTCATCGGAAACATCATACTTTAGTGCACGTACCTTTGATTACCTTTAACTTGATGCAATGTTAAAGCCATAACAGCCCGTCGAAGCATAGTTTCGTGAGAATATGTTGAAAAATACTCTCAATACTTCTCTCAAACCAACCTTAAATTCACCGGCTGTTAGTAAATGACCACATATGGAGACAACCCGATATGACCAACTTGACAAAGAAGTAAACACCCCAACTTTTTTGACTTAATGCTTGTACTAACGCGTCTTGTGAACAATCCACATCTTTTTTGTGTGACACTGAGTACTACAACGTAACTCCTTAAAGTGATAGCTATACTGTGAGCACTACAACGTAACTCCTTACATCAGTGATAACTAGATTGTCCATCCTTAGTCACAATGAATAAAATTGCCCGGATAAGTTATGTTGAGAGTAACACCATATCTCAAAGATAAATAAGTACCATTGAAATGTCACTTCAAAATCAAATTAATAATACCGTACAAAAACTCCGTAGTCATTTTTGTTAACCATAATAATTTTAGCCGTGAACTTTGTATCCCCGTGAAATATTTGTTCCAAAATACCACTTATAACCAAAATTAAGAAAGTGTATCCAATTTTTTAAGAGAAAAAAAAATTCGGATAAAGCTTTTTAATTTTAATCAGCCCAATGACAATCATAGCCCATTCCGGATCCCTAACAAAAAAAACTGCTTCAGCCCAATGCACAAGTCATAAAACCAAAACTGGTATATAATACAACCCTAATCCAATTATATCACTAACCCTAAAATACAAACAAAGAGAAGTGTCCGCCTACCACACTCTCTCTTCTCATCTAACGCCTCTCATTCCAAAAAAATGTTATCATTCTAAATCTCCATCATCACAATCGACTCTATCAACTTCAATCGAGCAACAATCACCACTATCAAACCTCTTATAGTCAATTAGGTACGAGGAGACAAGAAGACCGCTATCACAAAGAATTCGATTTCAAGATCCTTTAAAGGATCTCAGGTAGGGTCGACTGATGATTTTGGATTCGATTTGTTGTTGGTTATAAAAGAACCAAGAAAAGAAGGCAACATACTTGTTGTACTTCTTTCTTTATGTTCGAAAAAAATAGAAGAAAAACTTCTTATAGATCAATGATGTTGCTTATCTTTTGATTTGCTTGACTTTCGAAGGTCATGATGTATCATCGAATGGTACGAAAGAAATAAAGCTGAGATGTTACAATAATGATTTCGTTTTGTTTAGAGTGTAGCCATAGATTGTAGATGAGATGTAGATTAGTTTTCAAGTAGATGATATGGATTTGATATGGGTTAGGCAGTGGACTGTTGGTTTATTTTTATTTGTTTGTAAATTTAGAACTTTGGCTGATGATGTGATAATAGAAGTCAACTGGTCGATGGTATTTTGGTTTAGTGGTCAAGTGGCTAATTCTTCTTCATCTTTATTTCTTTTTCTTTTTTCATTTTCGAAACGAAGCATTTCCATTTGCGAAAAACGCATTTCCATTTGCGAGACTGCTTGCGTTTGCGAAATAAACTCGCATTTGCGAAACCCATTTTCGAAACGCATTTACGAGACGCATTTGTGAAACGCATTTGCGAAAAGCAATTGCGAAAAACATCGAATTTCTTTACAAGAAATCAAATTCCGATAGAAGAGGGTTTCTCGGAATTGCTTTACAAGCGATTTCGAGAAAAAGGGGTTTTGGCTTTTTTGACCAAGAAATCCGGCGAGATTCCGGCCAAAATTTTCTGACCATTTTTTTTGACCACCTTTTGCAACCCAGATTTGACCACTATGCTGACCACAGATTCACGGTTTGAAGTGCAAAACAATCTCCATAAATCAATAGTAACAACCAACCTGTTAAACAGGAATTAATAAAAATACCAAGTGAACAGATTGTTTGATATAGAAAGTGAGTTTTAAGAGTTGTTTTGACTGGATACAGGAAACATTTACTAGATCTGTTTTTAGCGAATGAAACGGAAAAAAAATTCCGATGACCGGAAAAAAAATTTCCGGCGACCAAAAAGTGTGATAAAAACTGATTCCTCCCTTACAATCATCTTTATATCAGTCAACCACTTGTGAATGGTCAACCATACAAGTCGAACCGTAAGGGAGAAAAATGCAATTTAAATCCGTGGGAGTTAAGTACATGAGTACAGAGAAGTGCATCCCCGGGTCGTTATGTCCCAACGAGGTGTGAAAAGTGTAATATAACGAATGTGTGTGCTGAAATGATATAGAATATACAAAAACAGGAATCTGATTGACTAACACTGGAATGTGAATAGTCATAGCTCTGTCACAGCTGTATCGTTAAGAAACGTACAATCAGAAACCTAAAAACGTAAAAGGAACTAAGCAAATAAGCTTCTTAAATAGAAGCTATCACTTAGCTTTATGTGGTTCTTTTTGGTTTTTCTATTTATGAAACTATCTAAATAAAGTATTTACAAACGTACGTTTAACTTGAATTAAACGTAAACGTACAAAATGAAATAAAACAAACATTCCCAAAGAGGGAATTTGCATGCCTTAACGGCTTAAATGCAAATTAAAAGAAAATAAAATAAATAACTATATTTACAAAGTTATTATTATAATAATTAGAAAATCTAAAAACCTAAAACGTAAGTTCTATCTAAAAAATGTGAAAGATAATTAAAAACGACTAAAAACGTAAGAAAAACGGTTATCTAAAACTTACGTATACAAAAACTACAAAGAAAACTAAAAACGAGCGTTATTAATAAAAATAACGTACGTGCGCGAGTTAAAACGTAAAATTTGTGAAATATAAACACTATGGGTATAAATTTATTTTTTACAGGTTCTATATGATAAAAGAAAATTTTAGAAAAAAGAATTATATTTTTTTGACTTTTATATTTTTTATTATGATTTAATTACTAATTTACAAACATAAATACGAAATAAATACTAAACCTATTCAAAAAAATCTGAATTTTTTATCTAAAATACTTTACAACATTACAAAGCTAAGAAAAATATAGTGGGCAAGACAGCTTATTCGGATAAGCTAGTATAAGCCGAAAATGAAAATAAGCTTAAACGAAAAAAAAGAGGGTTAAATAGAATTGGAGTGGAGACTATGACAGAACTGGTGCTCCAGAGCTAATGGAAGGGGGTGTGGTGTTGGGTTGTTCATGTTACTAGCGAGAGGTCCGGTGTTCGAATCCCACACCCCACACTTTTTTCAATTATTTTATTTTTCGATTTTCTTTTTACAAAACAACTTTTTATCTAATTATAAACAACTTTAAAAAAGGCAACTTTTCTATTTTAAGCTAAATAGGCTAGAAAGAATGTGCTAATTCAAACAGTAGGGTATTTACAAAGTTTTAAAATTAAGAAATTTTCTATTTAAGCTAGAAGCTTTAAAATGATTTACAAGCTAAAAGGAAAAGCTATTATGGACTGAGGTGAGTTCATATAAGCTAAAGGATCTATAAAAAGCTAGGAGAATAAGCCAGATAAGCTCCAATAAGCTATTATGCACAGGTGAGCTGCTGATGTGCTTTGTGAGCAGGGCAAAATTGCATGATTTGCAGCCCAAATTTGAGGGCTTAAAAGGCTTCTAAAAATCACACAAAAAATTATAAATATACACAAGCTAGGTGAGTTTCTATGTGAAAAAGAATTAGCTTAATAGGGCTTATTATGAGTAAGTTAAAAATTCCACAAGGGGCTGCAAAAACCTTAAAAACTAAAAATTATAGACTGTTGTGTTTGTGTTGGTTTGTGATGTGCAGTCCAAGAGATACCAAACCAACTTTTATTTTATATGTTTTCTAGATCATTTAAATGTTAATATTATACAAGTATAAGGAACAAAGAACTATGCAAACCAAAGAAATGGTATAATATGGTGCAAGCTTAAGGTTTAGACAGTCAAGCCAAAGGCTTGACTTGGATGGATTTGAGGCTTGAAAAAGCCCAATATAAGCTTCACACATGAAACTAAAAGAAAAATAATGTGTAAACAAGTATTATGAACAAATATTAACAAGTTAGTACACTGGGATTGACCAATAAGCTCAATTAAGCTAACAAGCAAATCCCAAGTACTGCTAGTAGTACACAGGTACTGCTAGTGCACTCAGAACCAAACATAGGCCTGCTACCTTTTAGTTGGACAAATTAAGCTCAGTAAACAAGCTTGAAAAGCCAAATTGTGAATTGAGGTAGCAAGATGTGTTGGTTGGCTTTCCAAAAAGCCCAAGCTCACCTAGTGGGGTCCACTAGTGAGCTTGTGGGAAGCTTATGAAAAAGCCTCCATTTCTGAGTATGCAAGGTTATGCAGAGAAAGAGTTTTGACTTTTTAAGTTTTATGATCAAAGTTGACTGAAGTGAACTTTGATCTGAATTTAATGATAGAAAATGATATAATAAACAACAAGAATATGAAATTAAGCAATATAAACATCTTTTACACAGGTATGCAAGTTTGTTGGATTCAACAATTTCACAGTCCACACATAAATCAGTACAATTGTCAATTTGACTTTTCTACATGTAACACTACTTGATTAAGGTTTCATTGAGGTCAATAGATCATATATGATGTATATCAAACAAGAACAACAACACACACAACTCATAACTCAGTTAAACCATTAAATCCAAACACCCTTTAAATTGAATCAAACTGAGGTTTTCAAAGCATAGGCATGTATAAACCAATTTTATCAAGTCCAGAGATTTTAGTGTGTCAAACCAAACCTTTTTCAGCCAAAACAAGTAGTCACACATGTTCAAACCTAGGATTCTCAAAAACTAACATATTGACAGTCAAGGTGCCAATTCAAACCATAATCAAATTCAAAACATTATTACATAATTTTAAGCTATATTATCACTTATTATCAGCAAAGTAACATAAAAACATGATAATTAAAACACAAGAACACATGAAAATCAAAATAGCAAAAACTTAGAAAAATAGCTAAAAATGAGATCCAACTGAGTATGCATAACAGCCAACTGTATAGACCTAATCCATCC
This sequence comes from Artemisia tridentata subsp. tridentata, assembly GCA_021014915.2. NCBI lineage: Eukaryota > Viridiplantae > Streptophyta > Magnoliopsida > Asterales > Asteraceae > Artemisia > Artemisia tridentata. The sequence goes on along the minus strand of CP139502.1, from coordinate 53,175,727 downwards.
ATTCCAGGGATTATACTAAGCCAAGTAAACCCTTTTTCAGTGTAAAATTGTTGTTTAAACAAGTTTAACCTAGGAATCTCAAAAAAGTAGGAGAATGGACAATTAAATGGAATTCAAAGCACAATTGAATTTCATCAAGTAACATGCATATATTACACTAGAACATGATTACTTAACAACATAAGAACAGGAAAACACAAGAATTAAAGACAATAAACAACAAAATAAGTAAAAGGCAAAATCTAAAAAGAATAGGCTTACAAGTGAAGTCCAACTGAAATCAATGAAACAAGGACCAAGATCATACCCTATAGCTCCCAATTGAGCTTCTGAACCATGATCAATCATAAAATACCCTGCTCCAATTCATCAATCTTCATCACCACTGTTTTGATATTTTTCATTGATTTTCTCTATTTTTTTAGAACTTTTCTGAATTTTAAATGCTAAACTGAATTTTAATGGTTCCTATAAGCTTAAAAGCTTTTGTCAGGAGCTTATATGGCCTAAGAAGATCATCAAACAACTACTTAACAAGAAATTAAAGAACATGAAATTTAAAGCATAATTAAGGTGAAACTTTGAAACTGAATTAAAACTTGAATTAAAACTGGAAACAAAGTTCCATTACACTACTTTGGTGCCAAGTACACTACTGAAAGCAATAAAATGACAAGAATTAAAGAAAGCAGTAAACTACATTAAGCTAGGTGACCAAGGCTATTCCAAGGTACCCAATCTCTTGCCTCTCCTCTGCTATTTATAGTCCATTGAGTTCCCACCATCCTTCTGAGCAAATCCCACCTTTGGTTAGCTTCCAATTCATCCTATTCGTCCATTTGTACTTTTGGCGGGAAAACAGGACAAGTTGGTTTTAACTTGTCCTGAGCACATGGGGGTGTAAGGAAGAAGCATTTAATGCTTTGGCTTGTTAGGTAACGTGTATGAGAGGAGGGGATGAGGTGGTGAAACAGCTGGGGGTTTGAATGAGGTGGGGGGATAAGGTTGCAGAGGTGAGAGGGAAAGAGACGGGTCAAACCATGTTTGACCTGGGATATTATTTAAGAAAAAAGGTGGGCCGGGTTTATTATTTATGGGATTGGGCTTGGTAATTGATAAAAGGGTTGGTTATTATTTTTGGGTTAAAGGTTTGAGTTGGATCCGGATTTTGGTTTATTTAAACATAAGGCCCAAGGACCAATCTTGTAAACTGCTGAAACTTTAGGGGCTTTATTTACCATCAATCCGAACTTCCTTCAAGGGGTTAAACCTGCCAATAAACAATAACACAAGGACCAAAGTATATAATTTTAACATTTTAAAACTTTAAAGACCATTTGTGTTAATTTTGGATTTTGAGGGGTAAAAGTTGCCATTTGTAGAAAACTTTCATCCAGGGACTGTTTTGAACATGTTTGATTGTCCAAGGACTAAAGTTGACTTTTTATTGATTTTAAACCTTCAGGGACTAGTTTTGCCAATTTGTGAAACTTCAGGGACTGAAAACGACAATTGTTGTGAAATTGATCATTTTTCACTTGTTTTTCAATCTTTTGTACCCGAATCACATAAAAACACATTTTGATGAATTTGTATCATTTTGTGAGTCATTTGTGTGTTTTTGGTCGTTTTTTGTGGGTTCAAATTGTATAAAAGATATGTGTAATTAGGCACATATCAAATCCCCCACACTGAACTATTGCTAGTCCCTAGCAATCTTTTATTAAAAATTTAATGGATTTCAAAGACTCTTTACCAAAAGCCATCACTTCTGGAGTAGTCAATTGTTTCAGTTCAAGTAAGAACTTTGGTACAAATGATAACCAAATGATTTTGAGCAAACCATAAGCTGTAAACGGATTTGATTTGTCTTTACCAGAAGCCGTTTGCTTCTGGACTAGCCAACTCTTAGATAAATTATTAATATTATCTTTGGTGAGCTGATTACCAATTATGGTTTTTCCACTTGCCTTTACCACAAGCCATAACCTTGCGGGCTAGTCAACTCTTCACTTATAAGGATATGGTGAGTCGAATACCATACAATTTTGGGCAAATTGTAAGCCATAAACGGATTTGATTTATCTTTACCAAGAGCCGTTTGCTCCTGGATTAGCCAATCCTTATGTGGGTTAGACATGGTGGACTGATTACCATTTGTTGTGTTTAGTACATAGTACTTCCACTAAAAAAAAAAATTTTAAAATTTGGCCATTTTGGGGAAAAAGGGACTAAAATGGAACATTTTTGATGAAATTCGCCAGAATTTCCCCCCCCCCCCCACACTTGAACTGAATATTGTCCTCAATATTCAAAGTCCCGGCTATTATGCCGAATCCTTGAACGTAAAAAGATAACATTATTGGCTAAGTGTGGAAACACAACAATTATTCTCTTTTTCAATATATACAATTTTCTCAAAGTTTTTTTTTTTTTTTTTTTTTTTTTTTTTTTTTTTTTTTTTTTTTTTTTTTTAGATCTTTATACAAAATGTGGGGCACACCCCCACACTTAGGTGGTAGAAAGGGGTAAGAAAAGTGAAACACGGGTGAAAACCCATGTTATGGCTACTGTTTATTGATTACCGAGTCGCTAGCTTGACTCGACCCCGAATTAAGTTGTTCATGAGGAAGCTACTGTTTTTGATAACCGAGTCGCTAGCTTGACTCGGCCCCGAATTAAATGGTTCATGGGGAAATGAATGGGTGAGAAATCGGAGTGGGGACCACTCACAGAATTATAAATATATAGGGAAGGAGAATATTTTTGGATTTTATCTTTTATATATATATACAAAGGAAAAGAAAATATTTTTGCGTTTTATATTGTTTTTGGAAATATATATAATATATATACAAGGGGTAGAAAAAACAAATTCATTATACGCACCACACCTCCCCGGCAACGGCGCCAAAATTTGGTCCCTCCCTTACAATCATCTTTATATCAGTCAACCACTTGTGAATGGTCAACCATACAAGTCGAACCGTAAGGGAGAAAAATGCAATTTAAATCCGTGGGAGTTAAGTACATGAGTACAGAGAAGTGCATCCCCGGGTCGTTATGTCCCAACGAGGTGTGAAAAGTGTAATATAACGAATGTGTGTGCTGAAATGATATAGAATATACAAAAACAGGAATCTGATTGACTAACACTGGAATGTGAATAGTCATAGCTCTGTCACAGCTGTATCGTTAAGAAACGTACAATCAGAAACCTAAAAACGTAAAAGGAACTAAGCAAATAAGCTTCTTAAATAGAAGCTATCACTTAGCTTTATGTGGTTCTTTTTGGTTTTTCTATTTATGAAACTATCTAAATAAAGTATTTACAAACGTACGTTTAACTTGAATTAAACGTAAACGTACAAAATGAAATAAAACAAACATTCCCAAAGAGGGAATTTGCATGCCTTAACGGCTTAAATGCAAATTAAAAGAAAATAAAATAAATAACTATATTTACAAAGTTATTATTATAATAATTAGAAAATCTAAAAACCTAAAACGTAAGTTCTATCTAAAAAATGTGAAAGATAATTAAAAACGACTAAAAACGTAAGAAAAACGGTTATCTAAAACTTACGTATACAAAAACTACAAAGAAAACTAAAAACGAGCGTTATTAATAAAAATAACGTACGTGCGCGAGTTAAAACGTAAAATTTGTGAAATATAAACACTATGGGTATAAATTTATTTTTTACAGGTTCTATATGATAAAAGAAAATTTTAGAAAAAAGAATTATATTTTTTTGACTTTTATATTTTTTATTATGATTTAATTACTAATTTACAAACATAAATACGAAATAAATACTAAACCTATTCAAAAAAATCTGAAATTTTTATCTAAAATACTTTACAACATTACAAAGCTAAGAAAAATATAGTGGGCAAGACAGCTTATTCGGATAAGCTAGTATAAGCCGAAAATGAAAATAAGCTTAAACGAAAAAAAAAAGGGTTAAATAGAATTGGAGTGGAGACTATGACAGAACTGGTGCTCCAGAGCTAATGGAAGGGGGTGTGGTGTTGGGTTGTTCATGTTACTAGCGAGAGGTCCGGTGTTCGAATCCCACACCCCACACTTTTTTCAATTATTTTATTTTTCGATTTTCTTTTTACAAAACAACTTTTTATCTAATTATAAACAACTTTAAAAAAGGCAACTTTTCTATTTTAAGCTAAATAGGCTAGAAAGAATGTGCTAATTCAAACAGTAGGGTATTTACAAAGTTTTAAAATTAAGAAATTTTCTATTTAAGCTAGAAGCTTTAAAATGATTTACAAGCTAAAAGGAAAAGCTATTATGGACTGAGGTGAGTTCATATAAGCTAAAGGATCTATAAAAAGCTAGGAGAATAAGCCAGATAAGCTCCAATAAGCTATTATGCACAGGTGAGCTGCTGATGTGCTTTGTGAGCAGGGCAAAATTGCATGATTTGCAGCCCAAATTTGAGGGCTTAAAAGGCTTCTAAAAATCACACAAAAAATTATAAATATACACAAGCTAGGTGAGTTTCTATGTGAAAAAGAATTAGCTTAATAGGGCTTATTATGAGTAAGTTAAAAATTCCACAAGGGGCTGCAAAAACCTTAAAAACTAAAAATTATAGACTGTTGTGTTTGTGTTGGTTTGTGATGTGCAGTCCAAGAGATACCAAACCAACTTTTATTTTATATGTTTTCTAGATCATTTAAATGTTAATATTATACAAGTATAAGGAACAAAGAACTATGCAAACCAAAGAAATGGTATAATATGGTGCAAGCTTAAGGTTTAGACAGTCAAGCCAAAGGCTTGACTTGGATGGATTTGAGGCTTGAAAAAGCCCAATATAAGCTTCACACATGAAACTAAAAGAAAAATAATGTGTAAACAAGTATTATGAACAAATATTAACAAGTTAGTACACTGGGATTGACCAATAAGCTCAATTAAGCTAACAAGCAAATCCCAAGTACTGCTAGTAGTACACAGGTACTGCTAGTGCACTCAGAACCAAACATAGGCCTGCTACCTTTTAGTTGGACAAATTAAGCTCAGTAAACAAGCTTGAAAAGCCAAATTGTGAATTGAGGTAGCAAGATGTGTTGGTTGGCTTTCCAAAAAGCCCAAGCTCACCTAGTGGGGTCCACTAGTGAGCTTGTGGGAAGCTTATGAAAAAGCCTCCATTTCTGAGTATGCAAGGTTATGCAGAGAAAGAGTTTTGACTTTTTAAGTTTTATGATCAAAGTTGACTGAAGTGAACTTTGATCTGAATTTAATGATAGAAAATGATATAATAAACAACAAGAATATGAAATTAAGCAATATAAACATCTTTTACACAGGTATGCAAGTTTGTTGGATTCAACAATTTCACAGTCCACACATAAATCAGTACAATTGTCAATTTGACTTTTCTACATGTAACACTACTTGATTAAGGTTTCATTGAGGTCAATAGATCATATATGATGTATATCAAACAAGAACAACAACACACACAACTCATAACTCAGTTAAACCATTAAATCCAAACACCCTTTAAATTGAATCAAACTGAGGTTTTCAAAGCATAGGCATGTATAAACCAATTTTATCAAGTCCAGAGATTTTAGTGTGTCAAACCAAACCTTTTTCAGCCAAAACAAGTAGTCACACATGTTCAAACCTAGGATTCTCAAAAACTAACATATTGACAGTCAAGGTGCCAATTCAAACCATAATCAAATTCAAAACATTATTACATAATTTTAAGCTATATTATCACTTATTATCAGCAAAGTAACATAAAAACATGATAATTAAAACACAAGAACACATGAAAATCAAAATAGCAAAAACTTAGAAAAATAGCTAAAAATGAGATCCAACTGAGTATGCATAACAGCCAACTGTATAGACCTAATCCATCCATTCCAGGGATTATACTAAGCCAAGTAAACCCTTTTTCAGTGTAAAATTGTTGTTTAAACAAGTTTAACCTAGGAATCTCAAAAAAGTAGGAGAATGGACAATTAAATGGAATTCAAAGCACAATTGAATTTCATCAAGTAACATGCATATATTACACTAGAACATGATTACTTAACAACATAAGAACAGGAAAACACAAGAATTAAAGACAATAAACAACAAAATAAGTAAAAGGCAAAATCTAAAAAGAATAGGCTTACAAGTGAAGTCCAACTGAAATCAATGAAACAAGGACCAAGATCATACCCTATAGCTCCCAATTGAGCTTCTGAACCATGATCAATCATAAAATACCCTGCTCCAATTCATCAATCTTCATCACCACTGTTTTGATATTTTTCATTGATTTTCTCTATTTTTTTAGAACTTTTCTGAATTTTAAATGCTAAACTGAATTTTAATGGTTCCTATAAGCTTAAAAGCTTTTGTCAGGAGCTTATATGGCCTAAGAAGATCATCAAACAACTACTTAACAAGAAATTAAAGAACATGAAATTTAAAGCATAATTAAGGTGAAACTTTGAAACTGAATTAAAACTTGAATTAAAACTGGAAACAAAGTTCCATTACACTACTTTGGTGCCAAGTACACTACTGAAAGCAATAAAATGACAAGAATTAAAGAAAGCAGTAAACTACATTAAGCTAGGTGACCAAGGCTATTCCAAGGTACCCAATCTCTTGCCTCTCCTCTGCTATTTATAGTCCATTGAGTTCCCACCATCCTTCTGAGCAAATCCCACCTTTGGTTAGCTTCCAATTCATCCTATTCGTCCATTTGTACTTTTGGCGGGAAAACAGGACAAGTTGGTTTTAACTTGTCCTGAGCACATGGGGGTGTAAGGAAGAAGCATTTAATGCTTTGGCTTGTTAGGTAACGTGTATGAGAGGAGGGGATGAGGTGGTGAAACAGCTGGGGGTTTGAATGAGGTGGGGGGATAAGGTTGCAGAGGTGAGAGGGAAAGAGACGGGTCAAACCATGTTTGACCTGGGATATTATTTAAGAAAAAAGGTGGGCCGGGTTTATTATTTATGGGATTGGGCTTGGTAATTGATAAAAGGGTTGGTTATTATTTTTGGGTTAAAGGTTTGAGTTGGATCCGGATTTTGGTTTATTTAAACATAAGGCCCAAGGACCAATCTTGTAAACTGCTGAAACTTTAGGGGCCTGATTTGCCATCAATCCAAACTTCCTTCAAGGGGTTAAACCTGCCAATAAACAATAACACAAGGACCAAAGTATATAATTTTAACATTTTAAAACTTTAAAGACCATTTGTGTTAATTTTGGATTTTGAGGGGTAAAAGTTGCCATTTGTAGAAAACTTTCATCCAGGGACTGTTTTGAACATGTTTGATTGTCCAAGGACTAAAGTTGACTTTTTATTGATTTTAAACCTTCAGGGACTAGTTTTGCCAATTTGTGAAACTTCAGGGACTGAAAACGACAATTGTTGTGAAATTGATCATTTTTCACTTGTTTTTCAATCTTTTGTACCCGAATCACATAAAAACACATTTTGATGCATTTGTATCATTTTGTTGGTCATTTGTGTGTTTTTGGTCGTTTTTTGTGGGTTCAAATTGTATAAAAGATATGTGTAATTAGGCACATATCAAAAACAGCCTAAAACCAACAGACCGAATCACAAAAATTAGTAAAAACACAACCTCGCTCTGATGCCAATTGTAGGATCGTAAAAGTACATGATTTATGTGATTTGGGTGGTCTTGGTTGGTGATAGAAGATGAATATCTTCATCTTTAGAGAGAGAAAGTATTCTAGTGAGAGGGTGGAGAGTGGCTGGAACTTTTTGTCTATTAGATTCAATAAATAATGAAACAATGAAACAATACAACACTTTCACACACCCCACATGGAGAGACATGTGGGGTATTTATAGGCCTATTACATCACTAGTTTTCCATTTGAACATAAGTAGTCCCTGCGTTTACTACTTATCCTAAATCTAGTCCAATTCACTAAGTGACGATATCTTTTATAAAAAAAGCGAGTCTAACAATTTTGCTTCAACGGATTGGTGCGAAATGCTGGAGAGTTCGTTGTCATCTTCCCTAGATCTTATCATTCGGGGTTTAGTCATGGTAAGTATCTTTTATTGTTAAAGTGTCTGTTCATTGCTAATTCGGAACAAATAACAATATATCATGTTTTTTCCTTTTGCTTATAGGATTAACTGTGGGGAAGCAGCCAATATAGCATCTCTTCAAGGTTTGATCTCTACTCCCCTTTGGATTTATTAATCATATAAGCAGTAGTAGGAGTGTAGTACCCAACTCATATTTTATTAACGGAATACAAATTTGATTTTTAAATGAAAAGAGTTTGAGATGATAGCTAATGAAGTCTGTTACACTTCTTTTGCAGTGAACCAATAAGTGTAAAGCATGAACCTCAGAGTTCCCGATTAAAAGACAAGTTGAAAGTTAACGGGGAAGGTTAGTAATAGGCCTTTTTTTGCAAGATATTATGCACAACAATCAACTTCTTCATACTCTTGGGAAGGGACCCGTTATTGTACTTCTCCCTGAAGAATATTTAGACAAATTGACTCCTTTTAGTTTAAGCACTAAAACTGAGGGATTGAAGTCAAAATTTAGTTCTCATTCTAATGATGTCATTTTAGGCTAAAATCTGATGAGAAGATGTTCTTTATTTTATAGTAGGAATAATTGATTTTCATTTATTGGTGGGAGGATGCTTCATCAAGCAGTTTAGCTTTTAAGGAATAATTTACTTATATTTAAGAACTAATGAAATATATGCGAATTCATATATCCACGTTAATGTAGTATGATACACTATAATAGAAAAAGTATCATGAATTTTTGGACAAAGCAATTCAGCTTTCTATGGAATAAAGTAAACTGTTGCAACTGTCAACCCATTCCACATTAAGCAAAATTTTAATATAGCTTTGTATGCATTATCGTATTTGTTTACCACATATGTTTCTTATTGATAATGGGCTCTTCCATATGCAAGGTTACAAGCAAGTTGGTTAATCACTTCCATTAGCAAGTTGGTTTGATTCGCGTTATGTTTTTACTCTTTTACCTCCAACGGGTAACAGAATAGCATAAAAGTGAAATTAGTCAAATGGGTTAGAAATCCCTACAGTGTGTTATGTAGGTCCTACATTTGCAGATATTGCTCTCGGTTCAATAAAAGCTGACATGATCATCGACACTTTAATTTGGGAAGATTATTGGATGGCGGAAATATACTAACAAAACAAACAATGTTGTTTACAAAGAAGTGTTTACTGAATAATAAGTGACATATTACTTATTATTCTCTTCAAAAAATAAAGTAACATATTTACATTCTTTGTTGTTTGTTAATAATTTCTTTGTTGTTTGGTAATATCTCTAAAATTACTACAAATGTCGTCTGCAAAGAATTACTTTAAGCTCTATGAACAAAGTTCAAGAGGTTTGTACAATATATATATATATATATATATATATATATATATATATATATATATATATATATATATATCATATGTTTTTTTTTCCATATTTTAAATTATAACAGCTTATGAATCACAACCTACTTTTACTTATATTTCTTATGGACTATTAGGTGTGCACGCAATAGATATTTTCTATTAAATTGATTGGCACTCACATACGTCATTTGCTATTCAAGACTGTCAAATTTGGAGACGACAACGCATGGACGTTTATTATTTTATTTGTTACAAACTCAATTGATTATCGAATAATTCACGTATTATCATATTGTTTCTTTCATATATTAATGGAACATGTTTACATTCGTTGTTTTCTTATTATATCATTTCGTATTTCTTTAAAAACCTCGTAAATCTACGGGTCTTTAAGCTAGTTTATCATACATCCTGTGTATGCTAACTTAGATTTTTTGCAATTTGCATCACAAATTTTCACGTTCACCACTTGTTGAGCTTGTTATTTATCAAAAGAGTAAATTACATTTTTGGTCCTTGTGGTTTACCGGGTATTTCATTTTCAGTCCAATTTTTTAAAAAGTATCGGATCCACTCCAAAACCCGACTACCCGTAACATGTTCAGTCCAATTTTATGTTGACCGTTAGTTTGACCAGTTAAGACATGTGAAATGACTCAAATGACCTTCCTTCATTCTTTTTTTTCCTTTTCTTTTTCTATTAGTATTATCATCACTATTTGTTATTTTTTAATTATTATTATATCACTTTATTATTATTATTATTATTATTATTATTATTATTATTATTATTATTATTATTATTATTATTATTATTATTATTATTATTTTTATTATTATTATTATTATTATTTTTATTATTATTTATTTTTATTTTTTTTATTATTTTTTTTTTATAACCAACACTTTTATTAAAAATTTATAGGATTTTACAAGAAATTAGTGGGGAGCCGAGAAACCAACTGGGCCCCTGATGAACTCAAATAAGTACATTTTATTACTATCATTTATCCTATTAATTTGACTTGTTTTACTATATTATGTATGAGGATTGATACTTAATCGTTTACTTTTGTAATTCTGAGGTAAAAACAAGCATTTGGTGAAACTTAGCGATTTTGGACTAATAATGGAGCATAACATGCATAAAGTTAAGAGTCTACGAAAATGAAGAAGATCAAGACTAATCTGCTCCAGATGCGCCGCATCTCACTCATGACATGCGCCGCATCTCTATCAAGATATCACCAGATACGATCCAAGATACAAGAGGACATGCGCCGCATCTAATCATGGAGTTACGCCGCATCTTCTGGCGGTGTACGAATATTCCTGAATATTATAATCTTGGACCCCACGCGAAGTTAAGTACATGCGCCGCATCTACTCCTTAGATGCGCCGCATCTTCCCTCAGACAGAAACTATAAATACCCCAAGACCAGACGAATTTCGTAGGCATTAGATTAGATTCGAAGACCGAACAGCAGAACCCTAGGACGAATTCAGTCAAGGAGGCAGCACAAGACACACCCAAATCAAAGATACAAGAGCTGTAAGAAGGTGCTGCATGTGTTTAATTCATTAAGTAGTTTTGTTTTATTGTGTTAGCAAACTTTAATTCATCAGGATTGGTGGCTTGTGTAATGTGACAACGAAAGATTGCACTCCCTTTAATACTTGCTTTCCCATCAATTAAAGTTTATATGTTGATGTCTTTGGTTACTACTTATTAGTGCATTGATAACCTCTGTGTTTATTAGTGGCTTGCGGGCATTTGACTGCGGGACATAATGTGGCTCCCACGGTTATTACTAAATTGATCACTTAGGAATAACTTTTAGACATAAGTAATCATTAAGGGTTTACTCGCCGATAAGATTAGGACCAACGAGAAAGGGTTAACTACATACACTTCATATAAAGCTATCAATAAAACAAGTGACAATCTACTTAATCATAAGGACAGCCCTCTTATTGTCTCGAGTATTTATCTGTGTACGTGTGTGCTACTTGCTGATTCGTGCCTATTGGTTTAGTTTATTATTTAATTGCAACAAATCGTGCCAGTCTCTCAGGCTGAAACCCCCTTGCGTTAGGATATTAAAATACTGATTAGAATAACTAGATAATACGTTCCACTCTTAGTGATCGACACTCTACTTACCATTATATTCATACTGACCGGGTACACTGCTCGTTAAGTGTGTGTGTTATTGATAAGTCGGCTAAATATAAATTTAAAACTTGAGTAGGCATTAAAACTGCTAAAACTATACTACGACACCGCACGCATCAAGTTTTTGGCGCCGCTGCCGGGGAGTGAATTGTTATTATCTGTTAATTTGATTAGTATTTTAATTAGGTTTTTCTTTTTATTAGATTAATTGCATCATTGTATTATTTTGCATATTTGTTGTACTGTGTGTTATTTGTTTTGTGTTAATTGTTTTCTTTTACTTTTGTGTGTTTATTTTTGTTTGTGTGTTTAATTTTTTGTTTTTATTTTTCGTATTTTTTTCTGTTCTGCTATCGTTGTACTGTGCTAAATCAAACGATACGGCGCATCTGATCTCTCAGATACGGCGTATTGCGTTTAATTTTTAAAAAATACAACGCGTTTAATTAATTCGATACGACGCATCTTTTCCCCAAGATACGGCGTATCTGTTTTTAATAAGAAAATTTTTCTAAGCGATAAAGTAATACGACGCATCTGCTTTTGCAGATACGGCGTATCTGTTTTTGATAAAAAAAAAAAAAAAAAATTTCTAAACATTGACGCCATACGACGCATCTGCTTTAGCAGATACGGCGTATCTATTATTTTAATTAAAAACAGTTTGCGAATTATTAAACAGATACGGCGTATCGATCTCTGTCGATACGGCGCATTCTTCTGAATCAAAAATCGATAGTTATTTTTAAACGTAACGAAAATACGGCGCATTAACTTTCGTTAATACGACGCATTTAATTTTAATTAGATAAGTTGATTTTTGATTATTTAATTCGATACGGCGCATTCAAAATTCTAAGCGGCGTATCTATTATCTGGATAAAGTCTGATTAAATTTTATCGATTATAAGATACGGCGTATCCAACTTTTTGGATACGGCGCATCGTCTGCAGATATCAGCTATTTGTATTCTTATATCCGTTTCTATATTCATTAATTTCTCTTCTAGCGAACAAATCCTACTGATGATTTTACCTTGGATGACAGATTTTGCTATGGAAGACATGTCAGTTAACGGATATCTTGCTAAGGAATGCTTATTTTCAGATTCATTCAATGTACTCATGATCGATGCAGATTTATTCTCTTGGGAGACTCCTCTTGAAGCTGCTTTTAAGGAATTCATGCGTTTATGCAACATTGACAAAGAGGTATTCTCTTATGATGTATTTGTGAGGTACACTGGAGAAGAATTGTCGCTCTTATGGCCTATCATTGAAGCCGAAGGATTGAACTGGACTACTATCGAAGAAGATGATGGGAAATTCTATCTTGCATACATGGATTCAAGCAACGAAAGCTGTGGTGGAGGCAATACCCAAAACTCTTACATGCCTTATTCCGAGCAGTACTGGGGATTAAATGAGAACTATCTGGATAATGACATGAATTATGCTTTGGCGGAGTTACTATTTCATGGCAGATTGGTAAGATTGATAGACCTCTCCCTCAATGATTGGCTAGAACTCAAATATGGTAGTCCGGAATTTGCCCCTACGAATGAAGTCAAGGAGATTATGACTTCATGGTTGACTCGGAGTTTTAAGAAGCAATTTAACGAGTTCATGGAGATAAAAAAGAATATGATTGGAAAGGTTTGCTTTGACGTTAACCACGATCCTCACGATGTTGATTTTTCAGAATGGTTGGCTAGTAAGTTTAATAACCATAAGAGCATGGATCGTGCTACTAAGGATGCATTATGGGTATATTGGATGAGATGAGAAGATGAAGAAGTAGAAAGCGATTACGGGTCGTCACTTCATGATTCAACAATCAATGAGGGCATTGAAGAACTTTTCAGAATTGACATTGATGTGTTCGATTATGAGACACCCTTGTGCAAGCAGTTCAAGGAATTTAACTACCTTTTTCAAGTCGACGATGATGTGCTTACTGGAGATCTACCAGGATTTAAGACTTATGACGATTTCAAAAACACCTAGTACTATGAATGGAATGACCAAGTACCATGGGTTTGGGATAAACCATGGGAATTTGAGCACATTAATCACACCTGTACACCCTTCGTTTTCAAGGACGGGAGTAGTGTTTGGCCGACCTGCGATTATAAAAGTGACGGAACCTGTAATGGGGGAAGTATAATTGGGATGAAACGGGTTGGAAACGATGTAACCTTTGAAGATTATGAGTGGTACGATAATGTTGAAGACTGCCCACAAAAGGCGGAGGCTTTACAAGAAAAGGGCAGAATTGAACACTTGAAAGGACTTAAGGGAACATCGGATACTACTTTCTGGGAATGGGTGCATAAACAGTTTGATGATTTCACGAAGCTTAGTCGACGGTTACAATATGATTTGGAAAGAGAATGGGAGGCGATTCAAGATGATAATAATGATGAGTCGTTGATTGAAGAACTAGATGATTATTTGATTAAGGATCCTTATTTTAAGTTTGTTGATAAAGACGAGGAAGAGTTCACCAAAAGAAAGTGTCAACTACTTGGGATTCCTTACAATGAGCCACCCATGATTATTTCTGAAAAATTTAAAATCATCAAATATTCTTTGGGTCCTAATGAAGAATATACTGCGGTGAAGACAAAGAGTTATACTAGATTAAGTCGAACGGAAGAAAACGTCGCAGAGATATACGGGAAAATCTTTCGGATGAAGGACAAAGGATGGACCGTGACAAGGACTTATTGAAGAGCTGAACGTGAGTCTAACTTGAAGACTCTGGAATAAAGACAAGTGCTTACCGGGAGACAACCCGGAGAATTTTTATTATTCTGTTTTCTGTGTCGAGTCAGTCCAGGCCGCATGAGGATACGGCGCATCTCAATTCTGAGATGCGACGCATCTCCTGCAATGGTCATATCTTATTTTATTTCTCTGCATTTTTATTTTCGACTTTAAAACTATTTATCAGTTTATTTTCAATGCGGCGCATCCCTGGTTAAGGATGTGGCGCATCTTTATTCTGATCCGTATTTATTCCAGGCTCGATACGGCGTATCTTCTTCAATAAGATACGGCGCATCGACTGACCTGATGATTTTCAGTTTTAATTTTTAATTTTTATTTTTCCTAACTACTAATGTATTATGCAAGTTTGAACCTTTCTTATCTTAGGTGTGTTTTAAAGCATTGGTGGTATTATAGTTTCCTGGATTTCCTGTGGATACATCAAGTATGAAGCTTTAACATTCTCATCCACAAGAAAAGATGATTTTTGCTCTAATACAAACGGAGGATCATACCGAGCAAATCTCAGGGGAGTTTTTCTGTTCTAATTCTTTTATTTTCTAGTTTTTAACCTTTTATACAAACAACGAGGACGTTGTTTAACTTAAGTGGGGGGATTGGAGAATTAGAACACTTAACAATTACTTGTCCTAAACTTTTTCAAAAATTATGCTTAAAATGTGCTTAATATATCAAACTTAAAAAAAATTTAGCATGTTTTTGTTTAAGATCTAAGTTGCATAGCTGCACACATGACGTTATTTTCAAAAATTGTGATTTTTCAAAATTCACAAATCTATGAGTGTGCCGGTGACTTGTAAACTTTAGAACTTGGCTTGTATACTATTCGAGACCACCATAATGAGTATTATTTATATAATTGGAATGACTTGTCTAAATTGGTAAAAATTCTAGGATTACACCCAAATAGCCTTTATATGTTATGTGTTATTAGCTAACTACACTGGTTAGTTAACCCCCGTATAAACCTTTTGTTACTCTCATTTTTAGAGTAAGATACCCCTAGAAAAACACTCAGAGCCATTCCTTTCGTTTCTTACACCTATGTTTAAAATGTTTCGTTACACCCTTACACCTTAGCCTACCCTGTAGATTAGAATCCGTGGTTGGTTGATTGCTATAGGCAAAGTGTGTTTCCTTACATTACCTGTGTTCGCGTGCGTAATTCATTATCTTTGGTTAGGTCGGGAAATTGCACAATGCAATTGGAGTGAAAGTAAATATTGTATATCTTTGAGTTTATTTTTCGTGTGTTTACTACTTTCACTATTAGCGTTATTTCTGAAAGTATGAAAAGTATGAAAAAATTATCCAGAATTATCATTATAGTGATGTGGTGAAATTTTACACATCTTTAGTTATAAAAAAAAAAAAAAAAAAAAAAAAAAAAAAAAAAAAAAATCGAAAAAAAATAAGAAAAGAAAAAGAAAGAAAGAAAAGTTGGAAGTTAGTTTTAACCAACTTATGTAAAGTTATGTAAGTGGTTCATATGGCCACTATTTGTTGTACTATATCTATGGATTGAATGGGAATTGGCAATTATGGGAACGCCAATTAAGGTTTATTCTTTGATTAAGATCTTGTTGAGTATAATTCGTGTCTACCTAAAGCGTGTGTTTCAAGTGTTAAAGCGTGAGTTATTCAATGATATGAGTCTTATTCATGGGATGGTTGGGATAGTGATTAACCACACTTAGGATTTTAATTTATTTGTTTTGTTCATTTTTCATTTTACATCAATTTATATCCCAAATGTTATCCATGCCCTTTATTATTCTTTATCCAACCAAACCTTTGATTTATTGAGATTAGGGATTTGAGCAATCTTAAGTATCGTAGTCGTGGATTCGGCTATGTATTTATGATTTTGTCGCCCTTTTTGATATATTATTATTGGTGAAGTTTGGACCTATCTTTAGCCTATTCGAGTTAAGGATTTGAGCAATTGCAAGTATCGTGTTCTTGGATTCGATCATGTATTTGTGATTTTGTCGCCTTTTCTGGAATTTGAGATCGATAGTAAATAAGAATAATTAACCCTTAAGCCTAAAAACCCTTTTTACCGCTTTAGACTCGTTATTCCTTAGCTTTAGTGGAGGAGATGTGTATACTTGCCAAGCTTATGATAGAATATTCGTCACGACTGGACAGTTAAACGATTAGATTTGCTTTTATCGACTTATTTTATTTATACTTCTAACTAGCCTATAAACCCGTGATAAATCACGGGTGGCTTATAAAAATGTACAAAATAAAGCTTTAACTTGTGATCGAAATATCAACATGCAAAAAAAAATTATTATATTTTTAGTGCTTAATTCAAAAGTTTATGACGTAGCAACAACACATGAATAGGAAAAATAATTAACAAAATCTAAAAAACTCAATCCATTCATAGATAACTCAACAACATAGACACAAAATATAGTAGTTGTACATATTGGCAACCCTTTTTATTCAAGACAAATAAATATGTAGCATCAAATGGCACAAAAAGGTACCAAACTTAGTGTCCATTTCCAATCAAGGTACTCTTCTTTTTTTTTTTGCATAAAAAGGTACCCAACAAATTTTTTTGGCGGATTTGGGTTTTTTACTAACGTTCGTTAACTCACTTCGTTAGTAAATTACATGTTTGGTCCTCGAATTCGTATAATCATTTCATGCAACATCCAAAAAAAAAAATTTAATTTTTTTTTTACATGTTTGGTCCTCGAATTCGTATAATCATTTCATGCAACATCCAAAAAAAAATTCGAAAAAAAAAATTTAAAATAAATATCGAAAACATATTTCGAAAAAAAAATTTTGAAAAAAAAAAATTTCAAAAAAAAATTTTTTTTGAAAATTTTTTTTTCAAGAATTTTTTTTAAATAATTTTTTTTTTCAAATTTCGAAAAAAAAAGTCATAATTTTTTATTTTTTTTTTAGATTTGAAAAAAAAAAGTTTTTGAAAAAAAAAATCGAAAAGAATTTTATTTTTTAAATATTTTAAGAAATTTTTTTTCGATAATTATTAAAAAAAAAATTCTTTTTTTTTCCGAAAAAAAATTAGAAAAAAAAAATTTCTAAAAAAATTTTATAGAAAAAAATTTTGAAAAAAAAAATTCGATAAAAAAAAAATTTGAAAAAAAAAATTCGAAAAGAATTTTTATTTTTTAAATATTTTAAGAAAATATTTTTTCGATATTTATTTAAAAAAAAATCGAAATTTTTTTTGGATGTTGCATGAAATTTTTTTTGGATGTGACATAATATGAATATCATAAGGTTCATTTTTCACTTCATGATTGACAAACATTATACTATGGGATTTAAATCGGTCCCTAAACACACACAAATTAATAGACAGCCTTTGTTCATCAAACACAAATCATCTCAAATACAACAGTTGTAAGTTGTTATTTATGAACTTACAATGAGTCAAAAGAGTTCATATGTGGTTGCATTTAAAAGAAATAGAAGTGGTAATTAACACAAGATGACAATAGTGGAACACAAAGCTATTCCATGGTTTCTTAGATGGTGGAACATGTCTTAGATGGTAATTAACCTCATTCATGTACAATAGAACATACTAATGATTCGCAATGTGGAACAATGATCAGGTGAGTTGCCATTTAGACTAAGAAATCAAAACCGATTGAAAATCACGTATTATAACTAAAAACCACGGAATTATTTTAAAAGCTATAAATAATGAGTAACTTAATTTGAAAATGGCCAGAAACTGTAAACTATTCATTAACAGTCGAAACAATTTTATTTAGACATTCATCAAACATGTAATATGCATATATATAAGCCCGCCACTAACCTGCTTAGAAAGCCTGCTAAACATCTAACTCAAGCGGATTAGAAACTTAGAATGAACGTCTTACTCATTTTCTCATCATTTTCTCATAGTTCACCATTTTCTCATCAAATGGCACGTCTTACCCATCAAGCTTAAATTAATGGAGGTCGGCAAAGCCTGAAGAAATAAATGTTTTTTTACTTACAAAGATACAATTGGCTTCACCAGGTGGTACGTATATGCCATCGAACCAATCACGCCTTTTCTACGTAAGTTAGAGACATGCTTATACTTTATATATGTATTATTATAAGACACATACAAATATACGCACAAAAAGATTTAGAGGTCACAACAACTCAGTGCTGATAAATGGAGAAAACATTGCTCGCATTCACAAGCATTTAAAAACAATAATGTTGTCTGGACAAAGAAAGCAAGTTGTTTCACTCAATTCGCACACACACGAAGTAAGTGAGAGCATACTGAAAGTATAAATTGAACACTCTTCTAGACAAATTAATGCTACTACACAAATATAAGCGAAAACATTCTCTGAGTTATGAGAGCGAAAAGTGTTGCAACTTTCTACATTTCTCCAAATTACTCGTTTATACATGTGAACTAAAGAAAAAATGTATTCATACTTGTAGTGCATGCAGCAATCTCAAGGCTTACTCATAAACATTGCATTCAATAAGGACAAGATAAAAGAATCAATCAATTAAAAGTGTGTAAGTAGTCCTAACCTGATTTCTTGTTAGGCCAGTTTGAGTAGCTAACATATGCTTGTCCGCATCTGAAGGGTAACTAAACAAATCAAAACAAAACGTTACGTTACGTAAATACACGTAGATAAGAAAAAAATTTCAATACATATATAGGAAGACAAGAGTATTACGGGTGAAGAAAATGGTCAAAGAGCAATCAAAACACAATAAGATCCCCAAATTTAAAAAGGTCTTGCTACTAAATCAAGCACTCGATTAATAAACAATTACTCCATACCACACACTGTAATTCGAATTAGCATTTGAACACTAAAAATCGAAAAAAATAATAATAACAAACAATAAGTGAATTCAACAACCTAAACAATAAAAAAAAAGTGAAAATGATATAATCAACTTAACACACATTTCATCAAACACATGGTGTGCATAAAATCATATTCTCAATTCCGAAGAAGTAAAAGTTACATTTTAGTCACATATAGCAATTCATAGACGGGTAACAAAAAATCCCATAAACGCAGCCCTAGAATCCCAAATCTGAAATTGAAAATTAAAAATAATATCAACACATGAATCCTAAATCTATCAATAGCATGAATCCGGCAATTTCGAGATGAAAAAACCTTACAAATTTAATGATTAAAAATTGGATGTAATAGGTATTCTTGATCCATAAGTGCCATTTGATAATGATACATAAACAATGTCAAAAGACGGTTGCCATTGAAGGGGTTTTGGGAAAGTGCCAATTTCTTGATCTTCCTTGATTCCGGTTGCCATTGAAGGCGGGTTTTGGGAAAGTTCCAATTTGTCTGTAAAACTGGAAGATTGAATTTTGGTGATTGAATTTAGGTTATATAAAGTTTAAGTCAAACACGTTGAATATAATAGATGAGGCGGATGAGCTGGCATTACTGAGCTGGCTTTTTTTGCCATGCTGGCTTTAGTGATGTGTCCATTTCCAAAAAAAGTTTGGTTTATTATATATATAGATTCGTTAAAGTGTTTAGTTGTGTGATTATGAAATAAACGAATACATGCTTAAATATAAAAATAAATCCTAACATCTTTTAGGATACATTTTCATAAAAGAAATTCTAAGGTTTACTTGGGGACAAGTAAAGTTCAAGTGGGGGGATATTTGATGAACTCAAATAAGTACATTTTATTACTATCATTTATCCTATTAATTTGACTTGTTTTACTATATTATGTATGAGGATTGATACTTAATCGTTTACTTTTGTAATTCTCAGGTAAAAACAAGCATTTGGTGAAACTTAGCGATTTTGGACTAATAATGGAGCATAACATGCATAAAGTTAAGAGTCTACGAAAATGAAGAAGATCAAGACTAATCTGCTCCAGATGCGCCGCATCTCACTCATGACATGCGCCGCATCTCTATCAAGATATCACCAGATACGATCCAAGATACAAGAGGACATGCGCCGCATCTAATCATGGAGTTACGCCGCATCTTCTGGCGGTGTACGAATATTCCTGAATATTATAATCTTGGACCCCACGCGAAGTTAAGTACATGCGCCGCATCTACTCCTTAGATGCGCCGCATCTTCCCTCAGACAGAAACTATAAATACCCCAAGACCAGACGAATTTCGTAGGCATTAGATTAGATTCGAAGACCGAACAGCAGAACCCTAGGACGAATTCAGTCAAGGAGGCAGCACAAGACACACCCAAATCAAAGATACAAGAGCTGTAAGAAGGTGCTGCATATGTTTAATTCATTAAGTAGTTTTGTTTTATTGTGTTAGCAAACTTTAATTCATCAGGATTGGTGGCTTGTGTAATGTGACAACGAAAGATTGCACTCCCTTTAATACTTGCTTTCCCATCAATTAAAGTTTATATGTTGATGTCTTTGGTTACTACTTATTAGTGCATTGATAACCTCTGTGTTTATTAGTGGCTTGCGGGCATTTGACTGCGGGACATAATGTGGCTCCCACGGTTATTACTAAATTGATCACTTAGGAATAACTTTTAGACATAAGTAATCATTAAGGGTTTACTCGCCGATAAGATTAGGACCAACGAGAAAGGGTTAACTACATACACTTCATATAAAGCTATCAATAAAACAAGTGACAATCTACTTAATCATAAGGACAGCCCTCTTATTGTCTCGAGTATTTATCTGTGTACGTGTGTGCTACTTGCTGATTCGTGCCTATTGGTTTATTTTATTATTTAATTGCAACAAATCGTGCTAGTCTCTCAGGCTGAAACCCCCTTGCGTTAGGATATTAAAATACTGATTAGAATAACTAGATAATACGTTCCACTCTTAGTGATCGACACTCTACTTACCATTATATTCATACTGACCGGGTACACTGCTCGTTAAGTGTGTGTGTTATTGATAAGTCGGCTAAATATAAATTTAAAACTTGAGTAGACATTAAAACTGCTAAAACTATACTACGACACCGCACGCATCAGCCCCCACACCTCTAGCAATAGCAAAACTAATCCTATTAAAAATATGAACCGCAGCCCGTGCTCCAATGTTATGAGTCATAGAGAATCGTCGAATACGCTTTAGAAGGTTTACTGCATCTTTCTCAAGTTCTCCAAAAGAGGAGAATGAAAAGGGGAGGAACCCATATCCGATTTCCACGCATTTTATCTTTTATTATTATTATTATTATCATTATTATTATTATTATTATTATTATTATTATTATTATTATTATTGCCTATTTTATCTTTTATGAAACATCAAAAAAAATTTGTAAACAAAAAATATGTAAACAAAAATTTATAAACAAAAATCTTTAAACAAAAAATCTGCAAACAAAACTTGTAAATAAAATCTGTACACAAAATCTATAAAGAAAAATCTATAAACAAAAATCTGTAAAAAAAAATTTGTAAACAAAAAGAGTAAATTACATAATCATCACTATCCGACCACCAGATCCGGTCATTATCCGGCCACATCCGTAGTTTTTGATACTTTTCGTTGGTTAGGGGCAGTTTTCAATGGTTGTGAGCTACAAACAAGCCCAAGAATAAGCTCGTACGCGAGCTATTCCCTCGATATGCAAATAAAACACAAACACAAAACAAATCCGTGACTCAAAAATGATGATAACATTATTTTCTAGTCATGTTTATCTTATCAAAATCGTTACCTGATGCGTGTCGCGTGTCGTTGCGGTTTAGCAGTATTAATGCCTATTCAAGTTTTAAATTTATATTTAGCCGACTTATCAATAACACACACACTTAACGAGCAGTGTACCCGGTCAGTATGAATATAATGGTAAGTAGAGTGTCGATCACTAAGAGTGGAACGTATTATCTAGTTATTCTAATCAGTATTTTAATATCCTAAGTTAGTTATACAACCTAATCTAACGCAAGGGGGTTCAGCCTGAGAGACTGGCACAGTTTTGGTTATAATTAAATAGTAAACTAAACTAATGAGCACGAATCAGCGATTAGCACACACGTACACAGATAGATACACGAGACAATAAGAAGACCTGTCCTGATAGTTAAGTAGCTTGTCACTTGTTTTATTGCTAGTTTTATATGAAGTGTATAGTTCGATGCAACGCACCGAGAGTTAAACCTTTCTCGTTGGCTCTAATCTTATCGGCGAGTAAACCCTTAATGATCACTTATGTCTATCCTAATTACTTTTCTTCCTACTTTTCTAGAGACGATAGAATGCATAGGCGATAAAATAAATAGGCGAGGACAGAGGCATGGCGACCCGATCAGTGCTCAGCTAGACACAGAGGTTATCAATGCACTAATAAAAGTTACCAAAGACATCAACATATAAACTTTAATTGATGGGAAAGCAGTTTTAAGGAGAGTCTATGATTTTTCGTAGTCACATAACACTAGCCACCAATCCTGATGAATTAAAGCTTACTATTACAATAAAACAAAACTACTTAATGAATTGAATACATGCAGGACCTTCTTACTGCTCTTGTATCTTCGTTCGGGGTGTGTCTTGTGTTGCTTGGTCGTCTGAATTCGGCTGTGTTCTTTAGGGTTTGGCACTTGCACACAAAATTCGTCTGACCTAGGGGTACTTATAGTTTCTGTTCGAGGGATCGATGCGGCGCATAGAGATAATAGATGCGGCGCATCGACTTAACTTTGCATGGGGTCCAAGATTAATATATTCAGGAATATTCGTACACCGCCTTCAGATGCGGCGTATCTTGATTCTTGTATGAGGCGCATGTACTTTGTTGTCTTGGATTATAACTTGTGAAATCTTGATAGTGATACGCCGTATGTAAGAAGTGTAATGCGGTGTATCTGGAGTAGAACCAACCTGATCTTCATGTTTTCAGTAGATTTGACATTTCGCTTGTTTCGCTCCATAATTAGTCCAAAATCGCCAAGTTTCACATAATACTTGTTTTTACCTGAGAATTAAAAAAGTAAACATTAATGTATCGATTCTCATATATAATATAATAAAACAAGTCAAATAAATATGATAAATGATAATAATAAAATGTACTTATTTGAGTTCATCAAATATCCCCCCACTTGAACTTTACTTGTCCCCAAGTAAACCTTAGAATCAATCTTATGAAAATGTATCCTAAAAGATATTAGGATTTATTTTTATATTTAAGCACGTATTCGTTTTTGTCATAATCACACAACCAAACACTTAACGAAGTAGAAACCAAAATAATTTTTAATGCAAAACAATTATAAATCGTTTAGTTGCTTAGTTGACGAATATTCTATCATAAGCTTGGCAAGTATACACATCTCCCCCACTAAAGCTAAGGAATAACAAGTCTAAAGCGGTAAAAAGGGTTTGTTGGTTAAGGGTTGATCATTCTTTTTAATCTCTATCGATCTCATATTCCAGAAAAGGCGACAAAATCACAAATACATGATCGAATCCACGACCACGATACTTGCAATTGCTCAAATCCTTAACTCGAATAGGCTAAAGATAGGACCAAGTAATCTTTACCAATAATATTATATCAAAAAGGGCGACAAAATCATAAATACATACCCGAATCCATGACTACGATACTTAAGATTGCTCAAATCCCTAATCTCAATAAATCAAAGGTTTAGATGAAGAATGATATAGGGTATGGATAATATTTGGGATACAAATTGGTGTAAAAATAAAAAATAAACAAAACAGATAAATTAAAATCCTAAGTGTGGTTAATAAATTTCCCAACCATCCCATGAATAAGACTCATATCATTGAATAACTCACGCTTTAACACTTGAAACACACGCTTTAGGTAGACACGAATTATACTCAACAAAATCTTAATAAAAGAATAACCTTAGTTGGCGTTCCCATAACTGCCAACTCCTATTCAATCCATAGATATAATATACAACAACAATAAGTGGTGATATCTCCCACTTAATACAAAACTTTACATAAGTTGGTTAAAACATACTTCCAACTTTTTTTTCTTTTTTTTCTTTTTTTTTTTTTTTTTGACATCAACATATGTGTAAAATTTCACAACTTTTCTATCACTATTTTCCCGGATAATTTTTCCATACTTTTCATACTTTCAGAAATAACTGTAATAGCGAAAGTAGCAAACACACGAAAAATAAACTAAAAATTATACAATATTTACTTTCATACCAATTGCATTGTGCAATTTCCCGACCTAACCAAAGATAATGAATTACGCACACGAACACAGGTAATGTAAGAAAACACACTTTACCTAAAGCAATTAACCACGGATTTTAATCTACAGGGTAGGCTAAGGTGTAAGGGTGTAACGAAACATTATAACAAAGGTGTAAGAAATGAAAGGAATGGCTTTGAGGGTTTTTCTAGGGGTATCTTACTCTAAAAATGAGAGTAACAAAGGGTTTATACGGGGGTTAACTAACCAGTGTAGTTAGTTAATATCACATAACATATAAAGGCTTTTTGGGTGTAATCCTAGAAATTTACCAATTTAGACAAGTCATTCCAATTATATAAATAATACTTATTATGGTGGTCTCGAATAGTATACAAGCCAAGTTCTAAAGTTTACAAGTCACCAGCACACTAAAGTTTTAATATTTTTGAAATAATAGAGTTATGTGTGCGGTTATGTAATTTAGACTTTAAACAAAAGTATGCTAAAAATTTTAAATTTTGATATATTAAGCGCATTTTAAGCATATTTTGAAAAAGTTTAGGACAAGTAAGTGTTCTAATTCTCCATCCCCCCACTTAAGTTAAACAACATCCTCGTTGTTTGTGTCTTAGGTTAAAAACTGGAAAATAAAAAGAATTAGAACAGAAAAACTCCCCTGAGATTTGCTCGGTATGATCCTCCATTATTCGTAAGAGCAAAAATCAACTTTCTTGCGGATGAGAACGTTTAAGCTTCATAAATGATGTATCCACAAAAAATGCAGGAATCTATAATACCATTCAGACTTTAACACACCTGAGTTAAGAAGGTTCAAACTTGCATAATACATTAGTAGTTAGTAAAAATAAAACCTAAAAAATAAAACTGTGAATCATCAGGTCAGTCGATACGCCGTATCTTATGGAAAAAGATACGCCGTATCGAGCCTGGAATAAATACGAATCAGAATACAAGATGCGTCGCATCCTTAACCAGGGATGCGCCGCATTAAATAAACTGGCAATAAGTTTTAAAGTCTAAAAATAAAAATTGCAGAAAAATAAAATAAAGTACGGATATGACCAGTGCAGGTGATGCGTCGCATCCTATGAAGGAGATGCGCCGCATCTTCTGCAGGTCTGACAGACTCGACAGAACAGAAAATAAAATAAAAGTTCAAGCATGGGTTGCCTCCCACGAAGCGCTTGTTTTTGTTTGAGTCACGAGCCTGACTCCACCCTTATTTACTGTGTAATAGGGTGTTGTTCCCCCCACTTGGGATCAAGTGCGGGTGACAGTAGCAATAAACACGAAAAGAGTGTAAATTTGCTATTAAAGATGGAAGAAATACATAAAGATCATACCTTGGCAGTATATGTACATCTTCCCTATTCTTACCCGGTTTGGTTGATAAATTGGATGACTTGACCATTTCATCTGAAAGAGTAGTATGTTGAGGAAAAATGAGTCCGATTTCTTCTTGGTTAGTCTCATTGGTAGTAAGGCGTCCCTTGACTTTCGCAGAAAATGAGAAAGGGTCTTTGGCAAGTAAAAGTTCGAGTTCCTCTATATCCTTCATAGGGTCGAAATCATCATCTTCATCAATCATAGCAATGTTTAAGAGCTCATCACCAAATTCTTCCTCGAGCTCCACCAAAAATGGGTTGATCACAGGTGCTTCATGTGCTTCAATAGGTAGTGCAATGAATTTGAACTCATCATTCTTTTGTTTTGCAACCTGTTTAGGAAAACTAGCAAGATTATTAGTAACGGAATTAATAATATTAAATAAATTTGTACCACTTTGTGTTGTAAGTGACTCCAATTCATCTTGTGAATCTCCATCTTCAACTAGTGGTCTTGCAATTTCATAATCGTCCCGAATTTCATCCTTAAATAAGCCATCCCAGATTTCTTTAAAATCCCTCGTTGGGTCAAAATCTGGTTGAGGTATGTCATCATAAACTATGGCGTCAAATGGTTCGAAATCAAAATTAGAATACTTTTCATCTTCATCCGTTGGATTGTCTAATGGTGGTAATACGATTGCAGAATATTCTTCAACGTAAGGTTCCGTATACACATCATCTTGTGCAATCTCCGCAGAAAAAGTACTATCAATAACAATTGCCGGAATTGGTTTTACGGTATATGACTCCTCCTCATCATCATTTGACAAACACCAAGTGTGTCGAAATGGCAACCCATTTCTTTCTTTCTTTGACTTAACCTTTTCCAGCAACAAGTATTCTTCCATACTAATTTCTTTCGTCTCAATGACTTGTGCACAATTTCTTGCTCTCATCCAGTTATACATCTGATTATTGCTCAAGGCTTTTTCCTCTTCAAACCTAACATATTCTTCCATTGTAATATCCGGATCGTCCATCTTCCTGAAATAAAACTTACTCGTGCAAAAGAAGAGTGAAACAATCAAAGTAAAATAAAAGTTGCTGATATCTGCAGACGATACGCCGTATCCAGAAAAATGGATGCGCCGTATCTTATAACGTTAAAATTTAATCAGACTTTTATTCAGAAAATAGATATGCCGCTTATGAATTTAGAATGCGCCGTATCAATTTAAATTATCAAAAATCATAACGAATTCAAATTTCAATAAATAAAACCGATTTTTGATTTAGTAGATGCGCCGTTGGTATGTGTTAAATTACACATACCTTTTACCTATTTAAACAGACCAAATAGACCAAAAACCGACCGAATATGCCAAATATATGTTGTTTTTGTGTTTGTGAATATGCAGGTACGGATATCTAGAAAAATGGATAAAAATTAAGAAAAAGACAAAGACGAGCACGAGAAATGGAAAAGAGCTCAAAAGACGGAACCCGGGAAGAAATTCACGAGTTTGGTCGAGTTGTCGTGCAAAAAATCCCGAAGAGCCCTTGGATTATTTTTAGTTGGCAAAAAAATGGTCCTCGGATTAACTTTACAAATACGGCAGAAATGGTCCTTGAGGTTTCTACATTTACAACTTAGGTCCTTATGGTTAAAATCCCATCCATATTATCCTAACCTATTATCACTACCATTTTAACTCTAACTAACACTACAACCGGACCCTAAACAATTTAAACCCCATCCCATGTTTAACCATCGCCGGCCCAATCTTTACTAAAAACCATAGCCTAACAAAAAAAAATACCACAGCCCACTTAAACCACCCCATTACCCAACCCATTCAACAAACCCGACCCATCCTAACTTATAACTAAACACCGGGTAGCTAACATTCGGTCAAACCTCAACATTCGGTCAAACTCCCCAAATTAACTAGTCAAAATCCCTAACCTCTCTAAACCACTGCTCATCCTCCATCTCCCCACCATTAGCCGCTAATCTCCCCTCTCCACATCACCACAACAAGCCAAAGACCTTCACATGGGTGTGTCTTGGTCCCCCCCTCCACGATGGCAATCCGAGGACCAAAAGCTAAATCCAACGTTCGAGATTTAAAGAAGTGGGCAACAAGATTGATCGAATGGTCCAAGAAGAAGCAAAGAAGCACACAAGAACTCTCTCACAAGAAAAACACAAGATAGAAGCTATATATATGTAGCCGATTGTCATTTTTTTTTCTTGTCCCTCTTTTCATGTTTTTAGAAAAGATTAGACCATTTTAATTGAGGATTTTTTTTAGCCCTTTTTTAAGGTACTTTGCAATTTTTTAGTTGTAATTTATTCTTGTTTTAATTTAAGTCGAATTTTTTGCTTATCTTTGCGTATCTGTTTTTTTTTCTTTTTTTTATTTCTGCGTATTCAGTAATATGTTGGGTTTGAGGTGAGTTTTGTGTTTTGCGTATTCTAAGTTATGTTGTGTTTCAGTAATATGTTGTGTTTGCGTATTCAGTAATATGTTCTTAATGTTCTTAATGTTCTGAATGTTTTTGTTTGAGTTGGTTATTTTTTGGTTATTGTGGTTATTGTTTGGTTATTGTGGTGAATAGGTTATGGTGTTTGTGGTTCTGATCTTAGTTTAGTAACAGCCCAACCATTGCTCTTGTAGTTTAAGTTGTTCGATTAGTTTAATGGTTAGATTATAGGCTTTTAGTTGCTTATTGTAGTTTGTGGTAAATGCTTTAGTTTGGATCGGTTTAAGTTCATTGTTTATTGTCTGTGTTTGAATTAGATTTGGTCATATCTGCTCTAGCAGACTGCACTGAGTTTTTCACTTTTAGATAATTAGTTTATTAATATGATTATGTTTGTTGAATTATTTGTTTTTATTAGCCTAATTGATATGCGTAGCGAGTAGCTTATTAGTGTTTGCTAAGTGATATGAATTTGTGATTTAAGTGTGGATTAATAAAAAAGGGATTGTGATTAATAATTAGTCAAATTGTTTAGATTTGTGATTTTATTATTTGAAGGGCAAAAGCCGGAAAATAATCAAATTACACATCTAGTAATTATTTTCTTTTTAAAGGAAATAAACCAACGTTGTGAGGAAATAATCTTGTTTAAGGAAAATAATTCGTCATCAAACCTTATTCCACACTTAATGAACTTGTCACGTCACTTAGCAAACGTATTTCCCATATATATCTTTTAAATCATTTTTAGAATTACCTAGTTGCCTCTATTACTTAGTAAATTTGTTAGTTTACTATTAGTACAATTAGTTTTAGATTATTTATTTGCTACTAGTTTTTAGATTAGATTGCTTTTAGGATTATTTGTGCTTTACGTACTTGTTTTATATGCTTTATTATTGTGTTTTTTTTTTTTTTAGTTTATGTTTGCTATCGTAGTTATAAACTCCAAAATTCTCACTTTTATTCACATTCACTACACGAATCACGTTCCGGGAACACAAATTTCATTCGATCTTCGTCGGGACAACGAACCTGGGCTTTGCATATTCCCTTTGCAATTCTCCCTTGTACTATAATTGTTACAATCAATTTTTGGCGTCGCTGCCGGGGAAGGTTGAAGTGAGTGCGTGATTCCGTTTTTCGATTCGTGTCTTGAAGAACCTTCCTCGTGAAGTTTTGTAAATATCTTGTGAATATTTTTTATCCAAAAATCCAAAAAAATTGAAAAACTTTGAAAAACCCAAAAAGATTTTCTTTTCAAAAATTATTTTTCTTTTTCTTTTAAATGTTTCAAAATTTAAAACCCAAAAAATAATCTTCGTCTCCTCTTATATGTTTGATTCTTATTTCTTTACCCTCTCATACCGTTTAATTCTTATCTTCTTATCCTCTTAACCGTTTAATTCTATCTTCTTCACCCTCTATTCGTTTAATTCTTTTTCTCCATGTCTTCATCTTACCAATATGGTTGTCAATACTGTGGGGGTCCTCCAAATGGTGGAAACTGCCCCGGTTGTAACATTATGGATTCAGGAAACGGGTTTGTCTATAACCAAAATCCATGTTTCTATAATGAAACACCAGACCTCTTCAACCAGCCCCCACAGCAGCAGATGGAGACATACTTGTGTGAATTTTGTGGAGGTTGTCCTCATCCGGAATTTGATTGTCGAACGGGTGACATGCTTGTCTATGAGCAGAACCCTTATAACAATCAGACATCATCCGGATTTGACACATCTTCATATTATACATCAAGTTCTCCACAACAGTATTATTCTTGTGAATATTGTGGAGGTCCACATCCAAGTTTTGATTGTCAAGCAAGGAATACGTTTGTCAATGAACAAGTTCCTTGTAATCAGAACTTCGGGTATGACCATTATCCACATAATTCATCAAATCAATCACAGCAACAATATTGTTGTGAATACTGTGGAGGTCCTCACTTTGGCTCTGATTGTCAAACAAGTAACCAGTTTGTCTATGAACATGGTCCTTGTGACAATTACGACTATTCTTATAATAACTCACCTCCACAGTACCCATCATCTCAAACACTCAATCAAGAACTTCTCCATGAACTATTGGAGTCAGCAAAGAAATATAACCATGAACTTATAGAGTTAACAAAGAGCTATAAGGCTTTGGTTAATAAACAACTCCCACAAGAAGAAACTCATCAGATAACTTATGGAGAATTTTTAGCTGAAAGACAAATAGCTAAAATAAGTTCTAATTATCGTCAAACTTTTGTTTACGACGACGATGACGATGATGAGGATTCTATGTGGGGAGTTTGTGAAAATTCAACTGCAATCACAACCGTCTTACCAACCAAAGAACCCGAGGACTTTCTAAAAATGGGGGACGAGCATCTAAACACTATTCCGGCAACGGAATCAGACAATGTTGAGAACCTCGCCCCAATCCCAAGTGAGTCTGAGGAAATATTTGACGGTGATTATGATTTGCAATCTTGTGGAGATTCTCTTGACGTTTCCGAGGTTACTTCCGGAATTTTCTCTAACCCCCTCTTTGAATATAGTGACGAGTACACTTTTTGTGCCGTTAATCCACTTTTTGATGGGGTGTTAGAGGACGTTGAGGGCGAGGAGGATCTTCTTTCTAATCTTGATGAGCCCATACCGGAACTCACAGATTCTCCTCGTATTCTTGAATCTCTTCATGAGGAGTTCTCTGATGAACTCACTCATATCATACCTCCTCCGGAGTATGATTTCTATAATTTTGAGGAAGATCCTGACCCGGGGGGAGATGTACTCTATCCTAAGAGTTTGCTTGATGATGATATCACCCCGACCCTCCCTCCCGAATTTTTTCAGAGCTCTAATGATAAAGAATGGATTCCCATTCATATCATGATCTTTCTCCCCTTCTTCACCTTCCCGGTGACTTCTCTTCTCCTTCACTCCTTCGGGAGTGAAGACACCATCTTTGACCCCGGCATCTCTCCTTCTTTTGAGCCGGGTGTATCTCGTCGGAGTGGAACTTTCAAGAACTTCAATGTTTATCCAAACATATTGAATGAAAGTCCGATGGAGATTATCTCTTCCACCTGCTCCCCCAAGAACAATTAAATTCGGGGCGAGTCTAAGCTATACGACTCGAGCCAAAACAAGCGCTTCGTGGGAGGCACCCCATGCTTATCCATCTATCTTCTTTCTATTTTCTTAATAAACGTGAGGAGGGCTACCTCTTCCATTTGTTGTGTTTCGTGGTTGTTTGTGTATGTCCAGGTTAGCCCGATTGATGAAGACTCTCGTGCTCGTGGTCTGCTTCTCTCCACTCGAGTTTCATCATTCGTTGCTCATCCGATATCCTTAATCTTATCGTTTTACGTTTATCTTTGGCATAATTCATAAACGGCCTTAGATTTATGTAGGAGAACCCTTACCTTTAAGACATTGAGGACAATGTCTCGTTTTAGTCTGGGGGGGGGGTAATCTTTCGATTTGATTTTTGCCTTGCATTTTTGCCGTTTTCTCATGCAACCCCGTTTTTCCTCCAAAAATTGAAAAAATCCAAAAAATGAGAAAATTTTAAAAATTTTTTTGCAAAAATATAATAAATTTTGACATTTTTGTTGACTTTTCGCTGGTGAGAGTAGGAATAAAATTCTGACTTGACCGGGCGTGTTGAGCCCTAGCTTGTCCCCTTAACCTTTTATAATCTATAAGCTCGTGCTAGTCTTTTACACAAGGAGCTATAAAATGCGAATTCTTTTCAAGAGTTTGCAAGTTCCCGTATTGACTTTATATATGCATGGCTTGATTATAAGGCTAAGCATTCGCGGATCTTATTATTTAAGATTTTAAATTTGCGAAGAACGAGAAATGATAGAGTTGTTTATAAGTTAGATTGCTAAACGTGGAGTAGTTGGATCTCTTTAAAGCTCATCGAAGTTACTTGTGGCTTTTTTTTCCCATAAGCTTGTTTCACTCAAAAATAGAAATCTAGGAATAATTAAAGGTATTTTGGTTTTGGCGATAATTAGTTTTTATTTCTTCCTTAGAGAATTCTTGCTTATGAATGTTGGGTACACATCAAGGTACTGCCAGTGTTACGGTGTAATAGACTATTCCATCTTGCCGGCTCGCAACCGATGTTGGGATTGTTATAAAAGCCGTAGGACTTGGGGTTTGGCAATTAATTAATTAATATGATAATGTATAATAATAATCCAAAGCCATAAAAAGTTTTCTACATCTTGCCGGTTCGCAGCCGATGTTGTAGACTTCTAATAAAGGCAGAGGAAAAATTCCAAGGTCATAATAGACTATCACATCTTGCCGGTTCGCAGCCGATGTTGTGATTATTATAAAGGGCCAAGGACTAAATACGTTAATGTGCTTAATAATGTTAAAAATGCCAAACTTCAACTCCGGGGGTGTCCTAATAAAGGCTTCCGTCTCTGGACTCGTAGATGAGTTGTTTCGGTCGCAAATAAAAGGGATATCCTCAAAATCGTGTTAAATCAGAGACCTTGATGTGGACCTCATTTTTGTATGCAACGGTTTTCGAGGGAAGGTTTGGAAACTACTTAGCGTCTAAACTAAGGTATCTTTATCGGATTAAAACTCATCGAAATGAGAACTTGAAGAAATTCATTTCTCACCAAAAATAAAATAAATAGAGGAAAATAGGAATTTGGGAACAAAGAGTCCACAATTAGCTTTTATGAGTAGTGTTGGCAATCTAACTTGTAAATGACAATGATTTCGTTTTTAAGCTTAGTTTGGGGGCTTGTGAAAAATCGGGGACGACGAATTTTATCCGTATGGTCACTTCCTTTGAGTCGTGTTTCCTACTCTAAGACCCTAAAAATTATCGATAGATAATGATTGTCAACAAAGCCGTCACATGATTATATGAAAAATACAAAAATAGAATAAAAGGAAAATCGGGGAGTTTTTAGAACTTAAGATTTCTTAATCTCTTTTGAAAATTTTGCTACTTTTCAAAGTTAGTAAAAAGAGATTGGAAATTTTTTGCTTTAAAAACGTGTTTTTATAACATTGCGTGAGGACACGTCAATATCTTAGTCTGGGGGAATTTTGGTATGTGTTAAATTACACATACCTTTTACCTATTTAAACAGGCCAAATAGACCAAAAACCGACCGAATATGCCAAATATATGTTGTTTTTGTGTTTGTGAATATGCAGGTACGGATATCTAGAAAAATGGATAAAAATTAAGAAAAAGACAAAGACGAGCACGGGAAATGGAAAAGAGCTCAAAAGACGGGACCCGGGAAGAAATTCACGAGTTTGGTCGAGTTGTCGTGCAAAATACCCGAAGAGCCCTTGGATTATTTTTAGTTGGCAAAAAAATGGTCCTCGGATTAACTTTACAAATACGGCAGAAATGGTCCTTGAGGTTTCTACATTTACAACTTAGGTCCTTATGGTTAAAATCCCATCCATATTATCCTAACCTATTATCACTACCATTTTAACTCTAACTAACACTACAACCGGACCCTAAACAATTTAAACCCCATCCCATGTTTAACCATCGCCGGCCCAATCTTTACTAAAAACCATAGCCTAACAAAAAAAAATACCACAGCCCACTTAAACCACCCCATTACCCAACCCATTCAACAAACCCGACCCATCCTAACTTATAACTAAACACCGGGTAGCTAACATTCGGTCAAACCTCAACATTCGGTCAAACTCCCCAAATTAACTAGTCAAAATCCCTAACCTCTCTAAACCACTGCTCATCCTCCATCTCCCCACCATTAGCCGCTAATCTCCCCTCTCCACATCACCACAACAAGCCAAAGACCTTCACATGGGTGTGTCTTGGTCCCCCCCTCCACGATGGCAATCCGAGGACCAAAAGCTAAATCCAACGTTCGAGATTTAAAGAAGTGGGCAACAAGATTGATCGAATGGTCCAAGAAGAAGCAAAGAAGCACACAAGAACTCTCTCACAAGAAAAACACAAGATAGAAGCTATATATATGTAGCCGATTGTCATTTTTTTTTTCTTGTCCCTCTTTTCATGTTTTTAGAAAAGATTAGACCATTTTTTAATTGAGGATTTTTTTTTTTAGCCCTTTTTTAAGGTACTTTGTAATTTTTTAGTTGTAATTTATTCTTGTTTTAATTTAAGTCGAATTTTTTGCTTATCTTTGCGTATCTGTTTTTTTTTTTTATTTCTGCGTATTCAGTAATATGTTGGGTTTGAGGTGAGATTTGTGTTTTGCGTATTCTAAGTTATGTTGTGTTTCAGTAATATGTTGTGTTTGCGTATTCAGTAATATGTTCTTAATGTTCTTAATGTTCTGAATGTTTTTGTTTGAGTTGGTTATTGTTTGGTTATTGTGGTTATTGTTTGGTTATTGTGGTGAATAGGTTATGGTGTTTGTGGTTTGGTTATTGTGGTTATTGTTTGGTTATTGTGGTGAATAGGTTATGGTGTTTGTGGTTCTGATCTCAGTTTAGTAACAGCCCAACCATTGCTCCTGTAGTTTAAGTTGTTCGATTAGTTTAATGGTTAGATTATAGGCTTTTAGTTGCTTATTGAAGTTTGTGGTAAATGCTTTAGTTTGGATCGGTTTAAGTTCATTGTTTATTGTCTGTGTTTGAATTAGATTTGGTCATATCTGCTCTAGCAGACTGCGCTGAGTTTTTCACTTTTAGATAATTAGTTTATTAATATGATTATGTTTGTTGAATTATTTGTTTTTATTAGCCTAATTGATATGCGTAGCGAGTAGCTTATTAGTGTTTGCTAAGTGATATGAATTTGTGATTTAAGTGTGGATTAATAAAAAAGGGATTGTGATTAATAATTAGTCAAATTATTTAGATTTGTGATTTTATTATTTGAAGGGCAAAAGCCGGAAAATAATCAAATTACACATCTAGTAATTATTTTCTTTTTAAAGGATTATTTGCAAAATAAACCAACGTTGTGAGGAAATAATCTTGTTTAAGGAAAATAATTCGTCATCAAACCTTATTCCACACTTAATGAACTTGTCACGTCACTTAGCAAACGTATTTCCCATATATATCTTTTAAATCATTTTTAGAATTACCTAGTTGCCTCTATTACTTAGTAAATTTGTTAGTTTACTATTAGTACAATTAGTTTTAGATTATTTATTTGCTACTAGTTTTTAGATTAGATTGCTTTTAGGATTATTTGTGCTTTACGTACTTGTTTTATATGCTTTATTATTGTGTTTTTTTTAGTTTATGTTTGCTATCGTAGTTATAAACTCCAAAATTCTCACTTTTATTCACATTCACTACACGAATCACGTTCCGGGAACACAAATTCCATTCGATCTTCGTCGGGACAACGAACCTGGGCTTTGCATATTCCCTTTGCAATTCTCCCTTGTACTATAATTGTTACAATCAGCCGTATAGATAAAGTTCGATGCGTCGTATCTGTTTAATAATTCAAAAAATCCGTTTTTAATTTAAATAGAAAATATGCCGTATCTGTTAAAACAGATGCGTCGTATGGCGTTAGGGTTTAGAAAAATTTCTTATTAAAAACAGAATACGCCGTATCTTGGGAAAGATGCGTCGTACTCGAATTTATTAAACGCGTTGTATTTTTAGAAAAAATAAACGCAATACGCCGTATCTGTGAAAACAGATGCGCCGTATCGTTTGTATCAGCACAGTACAACGATAGCAGAATACAAATAAATAAAAATAAAAATAAAAAACAAACAAAAACAAACAAAAATAAAAACACACAAAAACAGAAAATATGCAAATTATACAATGCAATCTATCTATTATACAACATAGTTAGTGGTTAAAATTAAAATTAAAAACCTAATTAAAATACTAATCAAATTAACAGATAATAACAATTCACTCCCCGACAACGACGCCAAAAACTTGATGCGTGTCGCGTGTCGTTTCGGTTTAGCAGTATTAATGCCTATTCAAGTTTTAAATTTATATTTAGCCGACTTATCAATAACACACACACACTTAACGAGCAGTGTACCCGGTCAGTATGAATATAATGGTAAGTAGAGTGTCGATCACTAAGAGTGGAACGTATTATCTAGTTATTCTAATCAGTATTTTAATATCCTAAGTTAGTTATACAACCTAATCTAACGCAAGGGGGTTCAGCCTGAGAGACTGGCACAGTTTTGGTTATAATTAAATAGTAAACTAAACTAATGAGCACGAATCAGCGATTAGCACACACATACACAGATAGATACACGAGACAATAAGAAGACCTGTCCTGATAGTTAAGTAGCTTGTCACTTGTTTTATTGCTAGTTTTATATGAAGTGTATAGTTCGATGCAACGCACCGAGAGTTAAACCTTTCTCTTTGGCTCTAATCTTATCGGCGAGTAAACCCTTAATGATCACTTATGTCTATCCTAATTACTTTTCTTCCTACTTTTCTAGAGACGATAGAATGCATAGGCGATAAAATAAATAGGCGAGGACAGAGGCATGGCGACCCGATCAGTGCTCAGCTAGACACAGAGGTTATCAATGCACAAATAAAAGTTACCAAAGACATCAACATATAAACTTTAATTGATGGAAAAGCAGTTTTAAGGGGAGTCTATGATTTTCCATAGTCACATAACACTAGCCACCAATCCTGATGAATTAAAGCTTACTATTACAATAAAACAAAACTACTTAATGAATTGAATACATGCAGGACCTTCTTACTGCTCTTGTATCTTCGTTCGGGGTGTGTCTTGTGCTGCTTGGTTGTCTGAATTCGGCTGTGTTCTTTAGGGTTTGGCACTTGCACACAAAATTCGTCTGACCTTGGGGTATTTATAGTTTCTGTTCGAGGGATCGATGCGGCGCATAGAGATAATAGATGTGGCGCATCGACTTAACTTCGTGTGGGGTCCAAGATTAATATATTCAGGAATATTCGTACACCGCCTTCAGATGCGGCGTATCTTGATTCTTGTATGCGGCGCATGTACTTTGCTGTCTTGGATTATAACTTGTGAAATATTGATAGTGATACGCCGTATGTAAGAAGTGTAATGCGGCGTATCTGGAGTAGAACCAGCCTGATCTTCATGTTTTCAGTAGACTTTGACATTTCGCTTGTTTCGCTCCATAATTAGTCCAAAATCGCCAAGTTTCACATAATACTTGTTTTTACCTGAGAATTACAAAAGTAAACATTAACGTATCGATTCTCATATATAATATAATAAAACAAGTCAAATAAATAGGATAAATGATGATAATAAAATGTACTTATTTGAGTTCATCATTACCACTCGTTTTTATCAAAACCCAACTTGTTAACACAAGTGTTGACTCACACCGATTCACGCAAGGTTGTAAATTGATGTGGTTAACACTTTTTACCTTCGGACCTTGTTCCACACCTACCAAGATGAGAAAACAAGATAAGTGAGTGGCGGTGGTGGATACGTGCTCACAAGGGTGAAATAAGGGTGGGTTTGGTGGTGTTTTGACTGTGGAGGTGGCGGTTTTGCACGGTGGTGGTGGTGGTTTGATGTGACGGCGGCTGCTACAAATGAGAGAGAGGAAGAGATATAAGATTTTTAGGTTTAGGGTAAAAATGAGGGGGGATAGGGTTTTATTTAATTGGAAAGACAAAACTACCCTTAATTTTAATAGTCAATAACTGGTCAAACTAACGGCGTTAGAAAAATGAACTAAACTTGTTACGGTTCGTCGGGTTTTGGAGTGGATCCGATACTTTTTAAAAAATTGGACTGAAAATGAAATACCCGGTAAACCACAAGGACCAAAAATGTAATTTAGTCTTATCAAAAAGAACCCACTAAATTTGTACAGACATGAATATGGACTTTACCCGGTCCATACCCGATTGAAGTCTTAAATAGCCCCTAAATTTCCCAATTTCATTTCAGTCTCTTGTTAGTTACATAAACCCTAGAAAAACTTTGAACTCCCTTCAACCACGACGGCCTTTGAAACCCAGATCCAAAATCACCTCCTCTTTAAAACCCACTTTTTAGTTTTCACTAATTCAACCTATTTCAAAACTTAACATAAACCCTAGAAAAATGTTTTTTTAACAAAAACAGAATGTGTTATATAATGGTAATATTATAAATGATGTGCATGATCCACCTACCAGCTATGATTCGCATGAAACGATTGAGCTTACGAAAGAGAGTCGAAACAAAATGCGACAATTGAACAGAGAAATTCAACCAATTGATTATAAAAAGCTTAACAAACTTTCTGAAGTTCCTCTTGCTCAAAAAGAGTCACCTTTGTTTTTCAAAAAACCTATGGTTGTCTCAAAGTTAAAAGTTGTTTCAAAACACCTTTCTAACATCAAACAAATGTACTCTAACAACACTTGCAACACAAGTGAAGCTAGAATACTTTTGGCTGATCTTAAAAGAAGAGTTGAAATGCTTCAAACTGTTGTGGCAACCAAATCAAAGGCTAAAGTTAATGATTGGTTTTCAAGTTTTCAAACTGAACAGCAAAAGATGTTCGAAACAGAAATTACTCCCATTGTAGCTGCAATCCATGTTGAGAATGCAATTGTTAAAGAAGTAACTGAATTTGTCAAGGACCACACATCCTTGGTACTGGAAGCTAATGAAAACATTGAAAAAATCAAAGTTTTGGAAAAACAAAATGACGCACTCTCTGAAGAAGCTCTATCGACTGATATTATGTCCATTATTTATCAAATATATTTTGTTGAGGATGATGAGAGACTAAGAGCTGAGACTTCTGAAATTGTTAAAAAATATGAAAAAGCATTTGCTAAGATTGAAATACAAAATGTCACATATTTTAAACAACTTGATCAGAAAAAGGAAGAATGCAAGTATGACAAATTGTCGTATGAGCGGTCCTACAAAAACAAGCGAGAACAAATTGATCTTTTGAAGTCTTAGCTTGAAATTCAAAATAGGAAGAGTGAGGAAAATAAGTCTGCTAGACCAAAAAATGTCCATTTCCACACCCTTGTCTAAGGAGAATGAGAAAGGAAAAGGAAAAGCTGTTGTCGAAACATCAAATGTGATAGCACCTGG
The DNA here is from genome assembly GCA_021014915.2 of Artemisia tridentata subsp. tridentata. Lineage (NCBI taxonomy): Eukaryota > Viridiplantae > Streptophyta > Magnoliopsida > Asterales > Asteraceae > Artemisia > Artemisia tridentata. The sequence goes on along the minus strand of CP139502.1, from coordinate 53,136,251 downwards.
CCTTAATAGGATTAGTCCCACTATTGCGACTGCCTCTACATCTCAAACACATAGGGCGTTAGACAAATGTGCAAAAGATAATCCAAAAGAGTCTAGGAATGCTACAACAAATTCAAAGGACAACAAGCTAAATCCTAATGTGTGTGCCCCCAGGAATAGCTCACCAAATGTAACCACAAATACTGTTAAAGAATCTGTTGATTCAAACGACATGGTCCACAATTCCTATCTAGAAAAAGCTAGGAAAAAGGCACATATTCGAAAAGATGGAATTTTAGGAACACCGTCCAGGGTGATGAATTCTACAACATTACAAAGCAATGCTAGTAGTAGTAAACCACTGCCTAGGATCATTCAACTAAAGTCTAGGGATCGGCTTGCATCTAAGAGTAGTTGCTTAAATGAAAATGCTGTGCACGTAGAATCCAACACTAAGAACTCAAATTCCTCTTCGAATATGAAAGGCAAATCAAGTGCTAAGAAACAATCCACTGAGACAACAAATAGAAACTAACCCGTTGATAAAAAGCAACATGCTATGAAACCTACTATATGGATCTCTACAGGACGTAGTTTTTCTAAAAATGAGACTTCCGCTGTATCTGATAAGAAAACTACTCCTAGATCTTGCCTTAGGTGGATTCCCACGGGTAGAGTTTTTAAAACAGTTGGTCTTAGATGGATTCCCACAGGAAAGATTCTCGATAGTTGCACCATGTCAAATAATAGTGAAAATCATCAGGAAACCACTACAACCGTTGATAGTGAACACCCTAAGAGTGATGATTCATGTTCTTCTAACACTGTTATTTGTGAATACTCTTCATCTTTGGTTGCAGGTGACTCAACTATCTCAAAACCCAGTTCATCAGAGGGTTCCAAATCTGTAAATTCTTCATTCTCTCTATCTTCCATTTTTGATTTTCCATTTCTTTTATAAAATCAAAAACAAAATATAAAAATAGAAAATTTTCAAAAATACAAAAACAGTAAAAAATATAAAAATCAAAAATATTCTTCTCACGACATGTCTCTCGTATAATCGATATTTTGTACGTATCTAGAAATGTCATTCAACAATGATACGGGCATGTACAGATGCTTGAGCGAGAGTTCATTTAAATGTTTTCAAAACATGTCGTTTCTCAAAATTTCTTCACGATGGCTTCTGAATACATCAGTTCAGGACCCGTTCTTCAAAGAAAGGAAAGTGCTCATTCAAAATAATGATTTTATATATTTTTCGAGCACTTATCCTAAAAATATAACTTCCTCTTGATCTCAAATGTTTTACAATATGCTTTATTTAAGGGGGAGTATAAAATTATAAAAGAAAAATGTTCCAATTTCATGCTAAAATTCGTCATTCTCTCCAAAAAAGTTTCATTTTAATCAGTTGATATCAAAAATATCAATACATTCTATTTTTTAGGGGGGAGAAGACGTGATTAAAATGTGATCAAAAGGTTTAAAGTTCGTGGAATCTCAAAGTATGCTCACCAGACAGACTGAGTTCTAACCCTCGAATTGACGAAACCTAAATGTCCGTTATCGAAAAGACTTGTCCGGGACGGGTAATAATTTCAAGATGGTTATCCATTGATGTAAACGTGTCTCGCGAAGGACCTATCTGAGTAGAATGTACCAATTCGAGAGATGATCATTGAATATGACCGGGACGGGTAATAATTTCAAGCTAGTCCAACTAGTGATGTAAGTGTGTCTCGCGAATGTCATGCTCATTGAAAATCGATCAATTCAAATTGTGTAAACTCTACCCAACATGTGCAATTTTACTTTAAAATGCATGAGCACATGTGAAGGGGGAGTATTTCAAAAATGTAAAACTCTCGAAGTGTTAACTAAAATGTGTTTACTCATAAACACTTTGAGAGATTTTCACAAGGTTTTATGGCAAGTGATCAAACCTAGGATAATCATGAAGTTATAAGGTGATTATGATTAGGTTATGTCCTATGATCCGCCAGAACCGGAGGGATCTTCCCAAGGAAAATTCCAATAGATTAGAATTAGAAGTCCTTAGAAAAGATTGAAAAAATGAGTAAATAAGAAAGGAGTAAGAAGGGGTTGAAGAATGAAAAAGAAAAGTTAATGTAAGGGTGAAAAGAAATAGCCCTCCATGAAAACTTAGGGCAGAACCGGGTCAATACATCTGCTATCGGTATTCACTAAGTTGATGCTGATATTGAAGACAAGACATCATGGACCCAGTGACGCGCTGCACCACCCCTCCTAGCCACTCAGATATCTCTTAAAAGATATATGTTTCATTTCTCACGGAAAACACTGCATAATCTATCGGCCTCTCACTCCGAGATGTGTTGATATTGAAAAGGTGGCACTCTGCTCCATGCCTCCGACGACTAAAAACCAAAACGCACATTATAGAGTCTAGAGCCAATAACTTTCATCAAAAGATCTCTTAGGACACACTTCCAATATAATACACATGTGTTCGCCAAAAAGGACACAAGTTGTAAGAGTCTTAATGAGATCTTCGGATCTTGCCATTTTATATCATGATGGTTTCTTTGCTTCAAACGGTCTACAGTCGTGGGGTGATCTCCAGCGACTCACTGAATCGTGGGTGCACTTCGGTGTGTCCGTGTAAGCCCTTTCGGGGGTATCCGGTTCAGAACGGCCTGGGTTTGGATTAGAGAAAGTCTTCACACTATGTTGTTGACGATCTCAAAGTCCCAATCTGTAAGCGTTGGATGATTATTACTAACGGTTTTATGCAGCTACCCATAAACATCCATCAACCATCATCACATAAATCAAACATCTTCACCTCAGCATACTCATACTTATGAAGAAAATCCCCAACAAAGCTCAAGTGTAAAAGTTCAAGACAAGAAGATCAAGTTAAAGACAAAGTAGTAACGACAAAGTCAAAAGGCTAATCAAGATGTCAAGAACAAGTTCATATATCAAATGATGAAAGAAAATGGGAGATTGTCAGCATAAGTATAAAGTTCAAGATGTATGAGTATGTTGGAGGTCACGACGTCATAATCACATGAAGATGCTGATCGAAGGCAAGAACAACCTCAAAGACGATACTTTGAAGATTACATAGCATGAAGGAACCAAAAACAAAGACTGCTATACAACGACACTCAAAGCTCAAAGACATTGAAGACGAAAGACCATCTCACATGGAGCATCATTTGAATGACCATCCCTTAGGGGGAGATTGTTAGGATTTATTTTAAAGTGATGGTCATTCGTCATTGTAATAGTTTAATTAAGTGAGTGATTGTGTAGTTAAGTTTATTTAGTCAATGGGCTTGTATTAAGCTTAATAGCCCATGTAAAAAGCCCAAGCTTTATCCAAGCCCACCCAAGCCATGAAAACTATAAATAGCACCCTTTCACTCACTTGGAAGGATTGGATGTGTGCGTTATTCTTTCTCTTGTATCTCTTTCTTATCTTTATCCTTAATCTAATATACACCATTCCCATTCACTTCTCATTCTTTATTTCTATTCTTATATTGTTTGTATGATAAAGAGTAATATTAAGCTATAACAACTTAAAATCATAATCACCTTACCGAAACATTAAAAGCTAGTTATTGAGACTCTAATATTAATAAACAGTTTGAGTGCACATCCAAACACCCCTCAAGTATGAAACTTTTCTTGGTATACCCAATGGAGTCTGTCTCTTCACTGATGGCTAGATATAAACTTTAAACATCCCAAATATCAAAACGACTTTAAGTGGATTTACTCATAAAACTGTCACAACCAAAGTAAAAGCAAACCTATGCTATATATTGACCATAACTAAATAAATTCATCACCGACCATTTTACACACTAGAATATGGACTTTACCCGGTCCATACCCGATTGAAGTCGCCCAAACACTCAAAAATAACACCCCCAAATTTCCCAATTTCACTTGAGTCTCTTGCAAAGTTACATAAACCCTAGAAAAACTTTGAACTCCCTTCAACCACGACGGCACACGACGGCCTTTGAAACCCAGATCCAAAATCACCTCCTCTTCAAAACCCACTTTTCAGTTTTCACTAATTCAACCTATTTCAAAACTTAATATAAACCCTAGAAAAAAATGTCAGACAACATCCCCCCATTTGAAATCCAAATGGAAATCATCAAATGGCTTCCTGTGAAGCCTTTGATTCAGTTCAGGTCCGTTTCGAAACCCTGGAAGTCTTTTATTGACAGTTCTGAGTTTATCAAATTACGGCGCCCGCCACACGCAGCCATAGTTTTATGCTAATATACAAGGTTCGTTATGTACTGGAACAGCTAAAGTACATTCGTTTAGTAGAAGATGAAGGAAATTTTTTGCTACTGCAACGAGAGTTAGCTCCATCTGTTGAGTCTCCTTTGCTTAAACAATTTTATGTTACAGAATTTGTTGGTGCGTGTCATGGATTACTGTGTATGCTTTGTTATAATTATAACATTTGTTATGAAAAGATGGTTGTTATTTGGAACGCTTCCATCAGAAAATTATTTGGTATTGTTATCCCTAGATATGACCCTCAGATTAGGATTCAGCTTGTTTTTGGTTTCGCGGTCTGTCCTGTCAATAGAGATCCTACCGTTGTGAAGATTTTACATCCTGATAAGAAACCTTGGCATGTTGAAGTTTTTACATTGAGTTCCCAGGTTTGGAATGTGATTCCAAGTGGCAATTTGATGCGTCAAACAATTAGACTTGATAATTCAACCCAGGTTGTTTTAGATAGGTTTATTTATTGGGGTGCTTATGAGGAGACTTTTACTGATGATGGTGAATCCACCACAAATCATATGGTTGTGTCATTTGATTTGATTACCAAGGTGTTTAAAGTGGTAAACCTACCGGATAGCTTAACAAACGAATTGATCTCACGTGTCTCAGTTTTTAAGTTAAGGGAATCTCTTGTTGTTTCTGGACACGTTAAGGTCGAGGGAGCAATTTGTTGTGGTGTATGGGTGATGGAACATGATTCGTCTTTTAGAAAGCTATTCACAATTGGCACACCATTATGTAAAATATTGGGGTTTAGGAAGAATGGTGAACCTATACTAGAAATTCAAGAGGAATTTACTAGACTGTCACTTAATGTTTATGACCCGTGCTCACAACAAATCAAATATCTTGGGATTTCTATAAATGAGGGCTCATTCTTCGTGGGCTCTTACAAGGAATCGCTACTTCTCCTTGATCACTCTGATTTACATATATATTCTGACAATAATTGATCAAAAAGATGAAGGCCACCTTTCAAGGTGTGGATTAACAAAATGGTATGTTACCTACGGAGGGAGGGGCCTATTTTCTAGTTAAGGTGCGGAAAAATCATTTTCTTCTATTTTAGTTTTTTATCACTGATTTAATGGCGTTAAGTAATGTCAATTATGATGCAGTATATGCTACATATTTTTCAAATATGTGATTTGTAGCAAGGCTTGTAAAATCGGTATTACTATCAAGTTTAATGTGATTTTTATTATTCCATGGATAGATGCCTTATTGCTTGTGTAATTTATTATGGCAAGCCTTTTAGGTGTTCATTACTTGTTGAAATCTTGTTATCGTTCTTTGATTCATTACATTCTCATTTCATCATGCTTGGCGGTTACTTTGGATAATCTGTACAAACACAAGTTTATCAATCTTTGAATTTGCATCATCTGAATATGTAAATGCTTATGATTGAACAAGAAATGATTTTTCATTTACTTTGACTGAGGATTAGAGTAGTGAAGGCATTAGTAGTGGCTAGGCGATATACGATCTCCTAATTATACCATCCAAAGTGTAAAATAACATGACACAAAGGAGAAACAGAACCACGACCAACAATGCTTATATCATCACTAGGGAAGGTGCAATGAAATCAAGCTCTTATTGCACAAGTAGGTAACAACACAAAGTAGTGATAGTAGGTTCAAGAGCTTCTTTGATTCATCTCAACCTACTCGTTGTATGCCCAAGTCTTTTGGAAAACAGATTTTATTGTAACTAAAGTTCAACTATTTTAGATATACCCTCAGCGCCAGTTTTCCCCTACTATTCTTATGTCTATTGAACTACTTAACAATCCAACAATACTAGGTAAATCTCAAGGCTTATTGTGTTATTGTGGCGGTTATTATCTAACATTTGATTCTCATAGATATTATCGTGACTCTGGAATGGATATTGCTGTTGTTTGGAAACCTTTCAATTACAGAATTAGTTTTTCGTTGTGCAGCTGTTATACATGGTCTATACGAAAATGTTTTTTTGGGTTATTGGGTTTATCCTAACAGTAGCGACCCTAAGATTGTTTAGATCACATATTTTTCAAAGTATAAGTTGCATCCTATTTCAATTCGATGTTTGTAAGTTCACGGGTTTGGACTTTAGAGAACTCCATAGTCCAAACCATCAGCTACCTTGTAGATTGGTTTAAATGCACTGGTGTCGTTAAAGTTGCCAGTCTCCAATAGTGCACATGAACAAACCAGGGGACGGCATGAGCAGCATGACTCTCCCAGGATTTCACTTTTCATAGTAAACTTACAATGTACTTCCACAGCCCAACCATGATCATTAGAGGCAGGCTTGTAAATTAACATCCGACTGTAAACCAATGCCGCAGAGTTCAATAGTTTCCGGCTGAAAACTACTGCAAAAGAGTGGATACTAAATGACCGCTGTTTTTGCTTGGGTAAAGGAAACACGATCCTTTGATGAGTAGAGGCAACTGATACTTTTGTGTCTTTAAGTTTTTTTCTTAACTGATACTTTTGTTACTTGTGCTATCCTTTTAATTATGGCCCTTTTGAGACATCAATCAGGTATGGACCGGTATAGGGTGTTTGGCGGTTCAGGTTTCTCAGTAGAAGTTCTGCTGGTTGAGCATTTTTGAAGACAAAACCGAACCAAAATCAAATTTAAATTCGGTTTGGTTCAGGTATTGAACATAAAATACAAATTTCGAAATTTGTTAATATATATTCAATTAAATTTATAAATATGTATCCTGAAATGCATCAACTCATGAACAATGTTACAACTTATACTCCATCCACTCTATCATTCTAGTTACGTGAAAATGTTGGTCCCATCATGGGCGGATCTAGAAAGAGTGCAGTGTATGCATATGAAAACGTTTGGCTTTTGTAGTTTTTCAGTAATGAAATAATAGAAATAGTATTATATTTGGCTCTTTTTATGTCGTATTAGTGCATACTGTGATTTTTTTTTCTTTTTTCTGTAATATAAGTGAATACGGTGTAAAAACCCATGGATTCATGTTTTCGTCAACCCCCTGTTTTTGGGTGTTTCATGCCACTTGTGTTGAATGAAATTTGAGTTCAGCACGGCTTGTTCTCGCAGTTGCTGTCTTTTGATATAATCAGGACATGGATAAGAAAATGTGGAACAACATAACTCTATAGTGAAGAGGTTCACAGTAAGTTTATTGGTAAACATTTGACTTTCTGAGGTCAAGTGACTACTTTTCAGACTTTACATTTTCCAGAAATTATTAAGTGTTCTGGTATATTTTGCTGATTTATTCAAACATTGAAGCAGCAAGAAGAGGTAAATATAGATTGGTGATAAATTTCTTGAGAAAATCGTCATCAGTTTTTGAAGTTAAAAAAGTCCGTTGACTTCAAAAGTCAAAGTACAAGAAGTGGTCCGTTTGTTTGTACAAATGTCCTGATTTGATTTTTATACTGAGGAAACATATAAAGTAGTACCATAAATAGGAATTACAGGTCTTAACAATGTAGAAAAATGTAGGAAATTTGTCACAGGTTTGACTATACAAAAAGTCAAATGATACAACTAATAAAGTGTGAAGTTGTCTCAGCCTTAAATAAACAACGCTTTCTATTTATTTTACTCTTATGATGTATTTATATATTCGAGGTACAAGAACATGTAGTCTTTCTGCTGGGTAATATAAGTGTTCTTCGGACTTGTTGAATGTCGGTTTATGAGTTTATTTCTGAAGGAACATTACGTGATTAGCTAAAGGTATGAAACTTTTGAGACTTGATTCTTTGCATTCTACAGGTGTGTTGCTGTGCGTTTTGAAAGTGACTTTGTGTTGCATTTACAGCCAAATCTGGAGAGTCCTTAAGCTTCCAAATGAGGTTACGTGTAGCATTGGATTTAGCCAAGGGCATTCTTTATCTTCACACCGAAGCCAACCCACCTGTATTCCACCGTGATACAGTATTAAACAAGCAACATTCTAATTGATTCCAAACTCACTGCCAAAGTTGCCGATTTTGAACTTTTAAGGCTTGCACCAGTTTTGGATGACCATGGAGTCGGTCCTAACTATGTATCCACTGATGTTAGAGGAACACCCGTAAGTTGTTTTCCATCTTACTTTCTAGCTGAGGAACCTTGGTGTATGGACCGATGTTGTTGCTTTCCTTGACTCAGGACGGAAGCTAGCTAGAAGAGGTGGCAAAATGGGCGGGTTGGGTAATGGGTCAAAATGGGTAAATTCTGGTAGGGTGTCAAGACGGGTTTTATATAAAGAGTCAAATATTTGCTAAATAAAAAATCTCGCTTACCTGTTTAGCTTGCTTGATGTCATTCTTTAACCAAATTTCATATCTTAAAAACGTATAAAAATGGACGAAAACGTTTAAAAACGAACAAAAATGTAAGAAAACGGGCGAAAACGTATAAAAATAGAAACGTATGAAAACATAAGAAACCATATGAAAACGTAAGAAAGACATATTTTTGAGTTAATTACAAACGGTCGTTAGTCAAAAGGACTAACGGTGCAAACAAAAAAACGGATAAAAACATATGAAAACGTAATAAAACATGCGAAAACGTATAAAAACGTATGAAAACGTAAGAAAACGGATAAAAACGTATGAAAACATAAGAAAACATATTTTTGAGTTAATTACAAACGGTCGTTAGTCAAATCGTATGACGACTAACGGAGCAAAGAGTTGGATGCCGATTAATGGTAACTTTTTGGGTTCGTATCTGATAATAGAACAAATGGGAAAGTACGTTGCTATTACATGCCATTAACCCTTCTTTAAATTTATAGTAGATTAATAAAGACTAAACTTGCCAACAACGTCTCAAAACGGTGAGATGTTGCCAACAACGTCTCAAAACGGTCCAGATCGTAATCCAACTCGTAAATTGGTATGAGCAGCAGCACATGAACAAACCAGGGAGTGTGCTTAGTATGAGCAGCACAAGTCTACCCAGCATTTCATTTTCATAGTGAATTACCGCTCTGTCAATGTGCATATTACCCGGTACTTACACAGCCCAACCAAGCTTTGATCATTAAAGGTAGGCTTGTAAATTAACATCAATGCCACAGAGTTCAATAGCATTCATAGCAGGCTGAAAACCAGTGCAAAATATTGGATACTAAACGACCGTTGTGTACATGACACAATTGTTGGTTTTTTTTACAAGACTTAAACCCTGTTTGTGCTTGGGCTAAGGAAACCAGTGCAAAATATTGGATACTATAAAGACTGTACAATGCGACTGTTTGTGCCTTTAACTGTGGCCCTTTCGAGACATCAATAGGTTATGGATCTGTAAGGGTGTTCGTAGGTACAGGTTTCAGGTTTCTCGGATTATTATGGTTGAGAATTTTTTAAGGCAAAACCGAACAGAATGCAAACTGGATCAAACCGAACACAAAATCGAATCTGAATTTGATACGGTTTACATATTGAACCAGAAGACCCATATTGCAAAATTTGTTTAATTTTTTTTTTTTTTTTTTTTTTTTTTTTTTTTTTTTTTCTTTTAAAATTGTTGATATTTAGCCCCAAATGCATCAACTAATGAAGATTACACAATGTACAACAATATCACATGAGTATTATTTAATGAATCTTATGTTACAAATGCATCAAACACCCATGTTTGCTTTGGTTTCCTTCCACTAGTGGAATTTATAATGCTTCCACGGGCCTCATAACATCTCATGTTTGTATTTACACACCTTGTGCTGCACCACTAGACGCATCACATTTGATTATTCTCAAAAGCATTTTGTGGCCACATGATTTTGACAAAGGTAAAGGTTATGTTGCCATTTGTGACACAAAAAAAATGCTCATTTGCAGGTAAGCTTTCTTTGTATGGATGGTCTTGACTGTTGTCCACTTGACCAAACTAGGCTCATTTGCCCTTACTTATTAGCACTTATGATTTTGACTGCTTCACACTTTAACCGTCTTTTAACCCGTCTTTATGATCCAGATATTTTCTGCAACACCTATTTACAAGCATCGACTTAACATTAACGTGTGATCAGAGGTGTGAATTTCATTATCAGTTAGTTGCATCTTCGTATTCAAATCTCTATTAACTTTGTGTAGGTGTTGCCGTGCGTGCATTCTGTTTTGTTATTCTTTTAACAACGCTTACTTACACATACATCTATCTGATGTTACTTAACAACTCGGAATCTGCTTGGTTTTGTCAATTTCAAAGTCTATGAGTCGATTAAATCTGCCGAAGCCATGGGGCTCGGGCTTCTATATTGCAGCCTGTCGAGCTCACTGAACCCTTGGTTTGACAATATAGTAGAAACCCACAAGATTTCTCTAAAAGCAAGAAAATATAGTTTATGACCAAAAGAGAAGAATGTTTCTTTGAATTAGAGAAACAAAAATGGACGGGTTGGGTAACGGGTTCAGTCCAAAAAGAATATTTTTAGCATATGCCGGGCTGACCCTAAACATTTTTTTGTCCAAATTCCTTAATTAATGCTCTTATAAAATAACTATTGTGTCAATTATGAATACAAAATTTCTATAGCTTCAGTAATAATCAAATATGTTTATTAAAGAGGCTTTATGCATTCTAGGTACACTTTAGGCAACTTTGGTTTAAACCCCTGGATTCATATTTTTGTTCACGCCCAGTTTTTGGACGTTTCATGCTACTTGTGTTGAATGGTGACACATCCTGCAAATAAAAGAATAATAACCATGACATGGATAAGAAAAATGTGCAACAAGATAACTTTATAGTGAAGAGGTTCACAGTAAGTTTATTGGTAAACATTTGACTTTTTGAGGTCAATAGACTACTTTTCAGAAAATCATCACCAAAACTTAAGCAACAGGCCATCTGAATTTTCAAAAGTCAAAGTACATAAACTGATCCATATGCTTATACTAGTGTCTGTGCTTTTAGTTTTAATGCGAACAAACAACTCAATAGTACGATAACTAGAATAAAGGTGTCAAAAGAACAATACAAAAAAAAAAAAAAAAAAAAAAAAAAAAAAAAAAAAAAAAAAACTTGTGACATTTGTCACAAGTTTGACCTTTTTAACAGTCAAATGGTGCAACTAGTAAAGAGTGAAGACAATAATCTATAAGTAACATACCGCTGGTTTGAGAAGCTCATCGATTATCTCTTGCGCTTGCCTCAGCCTTAAATCAACAATGCTTGGTGGTAAATCAGCCTCGATTAAGATGTGAAGTTGCTCATTTAAATGTTCATAACCCGGTCTTCCCCTTAGCTAATCTTCCTTTAATTGCATATAATATGTAATCCAAAATTAGATTCAAAAACCACATGAAATCAGATTTAATGAAATCAGTTTAAGTCCTTGAGCTTTTGAACGAGGTTACTTGTAGCATTGGATTTAGCCAAAGGCATTCTTTATCTTCACGCTGAACCCAACCCACCTATATTCCACCGCGATATCAAAACAAGCAACATTCTCATCGACTCCAAACTCACTGCCATAGCTGCTGATTTTGGACTCTCAAGGCTCGCACCACTTTTGGGTAACTATGGAGTTGGTCCTAACTATGTATCAACCGTTCTTAGAGGAACACCCACAAGTCTTTTTCCATCTTACTTGCTAGCTGAGTGACCTTGGTGTATGGAGCGACCTTGTTGCTTTCTGTGACTTAGGACAGAAGCTAGCTAGAAGAAGTAGAAAAATGGGCGGGTTGGGTAATGGGTCGAAGTGGGTAATTTCTGGTAGAGGGTCAAGAAGGCCTTTATGCAATCACTTGTGTAGTTTTCTCGACATCATTCTTTTAATGAGCTTCATATCTTATTGCAGGGTTACCTTGATCCAGAGTACTTAATGACCCAATAAGCTCACAGACAAGAGTGACGTCTATAGCCTGGGAGTTGTACTTTTAGAGATCTTGACATGGGAAAATATCGTACGTGAGGTAACCTTTACTTCTTTTCTTTACCTTAACATTATCCATATCACTCACCATCAAATGGGTAACTTTTTGGGTATGGGATGGGTTGACCCGATACACGTTTTCGTCTAAAAAAAATCTAATTTTATGTAAGTAGCTATTCTCATATATGATCAGAAATATGTTCTATGTTTTACGCATACAAAATACTCTTTGGGCGACTTTCCACATGTTAAAGTTAAAACATAAGCAATTAGTTAAAAAGTCAACCTCTAAAAGTCCGGGATTAAATATAAAATTATTGGAACAAAAATATGTTTTTGTCGAGGTGAAAATAACTAATCAAGCCTGAACAATGTTTTCAATCATTGATAACACAATGGTTTCATACCCATAAGAATGTATTGAAATATTTGTATCTTTAGCTCTTTGGTGTTGCAATGATAAGCCGGACAAAATGCCATCAATGTTAGATGTTGTCCGGGAGCTTGAACAGATTCTTGAAAAGATGCTACAAACAAGTGCTAACTTTTTCGAGCCTGAGTCAAGGTCTTTTGTGGAATCATCATCAACTTCTTCACTTTTTAGCATGTGAAATGTGGCAGGAAGTGATCTCACCACCCCATAGTGTATCCTCGATGATACATTAAGAAATTTCGCATGAACATAACTACGCAGATTTGTATATTTGTATATGCGAAAGAAACAACAAAGTTATTATTATTATTATTATTATTATTATTATAGAGTCAAATGTAAATACGTAGTTTTTCTTCTATATGAAAATGAATAAACTTTGTAACATATCAAGCTCGATTTATCTTTTGTCCATTAACAATTACACTAACAAGAATTCTCTTATTTTAACATTCTCATTGCGTCCAACGTCCCTATTTTTTTTCAAAATTTTTTTTCCAACTATTTTTTTCGAAATTCTTTTTTCCGAAATTTTTTCGGAATTATTTTTTTCTGAAATTAATTTTTTTAGAATTTTTTTTGTTGGGTCTAAAAGATGCTGCTGATTCGAGAAACATAACTCTGCTGAACAGTTATGTAACTCTGCTGATTAGCACAATAACTCTGCTGTTTGTGACTCTGCTGGTTTGGAAGAATAAACAAAGTGTAACTCTGCTGCTAGCCCACGAAGACTCTGCTGCTAGACTAGTTACTCTGCTGCTTATTAGATATGTATAGTATGTTAAGGATAAGTATAGAAAAGATACGTAAGATATTTTTCTTGTATAGAAAGTCTTGTAAACCGACTAGGACTCCTTACGCTATAAAAGGAGGATCTAGGGTTAGGTTAGACATACGTATCATTATTGTTTACACTTCAAGGTTTCTTGTAACCCTATTGCTATTGAGCAATCGTATTAATATATTGAAGTGTTGTTTGAGAATTCGTTCGTGTTTTAATTCTTCTTAAGATCAAATATTAAGTTCCGCATAATATTTGATTTACAACTCAAGATCAGTTTCTATACCGATTGTCTTAGATTTATCTAAAGCAATTAATAAGATCGTGAAGCTCAACTGGGATCAACAAGTGGTATCAGAGCTTGTGATCTAGAAACTGGTACCAAGAAGAATTACTTATTACAAGATCTGTTATTCAACAAGTAAGCAATGGAATCCGATTCTACACACATGGTTACTGCATCAAGGGTTCCCATGCTCAAGACTGGAGAGTATGAGATCTGGAAGATGAGGATTCAACAATACATGAGAATGGTTGATTACTCACTTTGGTAAGTTGTTCTACATGGCGACAGTGTGCAAACCAAGACTGCTACTGGATCAGTCTTGACTCTCAAGACTAGTGAGGAGAAAGCGTAGAGAAGATTGGAGGTCAAGGCTCACAGTATTCTCATGATGGGAATACCTAATGATTATCAACTGAGCTTTAATCATATTGAGTCTACTAAGGAGTTATGGGAAGCAATTGAACTTCGATTTGGTGGGAATGAAGCTACCAAGAAATCAAGAAAGAATCTACTGAAGCACCAGTTTGAAACTTTCACTGCTTTAAGTTCTGAGAACATTGAGGGAACTTATGATCGACTTCATAAGCTATCCAGTCAGATGGCTCTTTTGAAGATTGAGCCATCTCAAGAAGATATCAATCTAAAGTTTCTAAGAAGTCTATCTTCTGAATGGAACACTCATACAGTGGTTTGGAGGCACAAGGAAGATTTTGATACTATGACATTGGATGATCTGTATAACAACTTGAAGGTGTATGAATCTGAAGTTAAAGGATTGTCAAGCTCATCTTCTACCACAAATAATCTTGCTTTTGTTTCCTCAAACAGCAAGAATTCTGGTAGTCATCAAGAACAGCACTCTGCTGCTGGCACTTTTGCTCCTGCTGCTGGTTCACATGTCTCTGCTGCTGACTCCACCAACACCAACACCATCAGTGATGCTGCTATTTGTGCTTATTTGGCTGAACTTACTACAGGTGTGTTACTGTGCGTTTTGAAAGTGACTTTGTGTTGCATTTACAGCCAAATCTGGAGAGTCCTTAAGCTTCCAAATGAGGTTACGTGTAGCATTGGATTTAGCCAAGGGCATTCTTTATCTTCCCACCGAAGCCAACCCACCTGTATTCCACCGTGATACAGTATTAAGCAAGCAACATTCTAATTGATTCCAAACTCACTGCCAAAGTTGCTGATTTTGAACTTTTAAGGCTTGCACCAGTTTTGGATGACCATGGAGTCGGTCCTAACTATGTATCTACTGATGTTAAAGGAACACCCGTAAGTTGTTTTCCATCTTACTTTCTAGCTGAGGAACCTTGGTGTACGGACCGACGTTGTTGCTTTCCTTGACTCAGGACGGAAGCTAGCTAGAAGAGGTGGCAAAATGGGCGGGTTGGGTATTGGGTCAAAATGGGCAAATTCTGGTAGGGTGTCAAGACGGGTTTTATATAAAGAGTCAAATATTTGCTAAATAAAAATCTCGCTACCCTTCTTTAAATTTATAGTAGATTAATAAAGACTAAAGTTGCCAACAACCAATGACGGAGGGAGTGGGGGGGCTGGAGGGTGCTTGGCCCCCTCCAATAAGCCCAAATGCTTTATAAAAATAGTGATAAAATTTTAGCCCAAGCCCATTTATTAGTACTTGACCCCCCCAAGATTTAGCAGCTAGGAACATACAGATTTTTAGCAAGTCATGTTGTTCTTGGTGAGGTGATAATGGCAGAGGTGACCCAAATTAGGTGGGGAAGATGAATGTTGAAGATGATACAGTAAGTCAACAAGAAAGAGAAAAGTATAATACAAAATGTAATATTTTAATGTTTTGGTTGAAAAGAGTCTTTTTGGTACGTGTGAAACAAAGCCCAATTGAGTTATTTTTTCTTTATTAGTTTTCTTTTTCTTCTATTTTTTAAACTTAAATATTATAAAATACAACGTGCCATATACTAAAATATTATAAAACACATAAACGTTTCCTCGTCGTACCCGTTTCTTGAATTTTAGGATGTTGTCGTTTCCCGGTACCCGTACCAGTATAAACTGACACAAAGAAACACCCTTCATTTTGATGGATATGTCGGTTACATTGCCATTTCAAAGTCCAACGGTCGAACCGGCCGGTTGAACCGGTCCGACCGTCAATCGTTATTGCTATCGTTAAAAAAAATTCGGCCCCCCTTAACCCAAAATCCTGGCTCCGCCCCTGCCAACAACGTCTCAAAACGGTGAGATGTTTATAATGAGATTTTGATATTAACATTTATAAGTTGTCGATATCACATTAACAACTTTCACTAAGCCTTGTACGCTATAGCGTGTGTGTAGGATCACTTTTCTGAAATTGCTTACTCTTTTCAAAGGATCAAATAAGTAGTAACCAACTCTACTGAAAATGCTTATTTTACTCTCAAATAATTGTACAACCAGTTTGAATAAACATAAAATCAACTTACAAAATTCTGTAAAATAAAGTTATAAATTGTATTTAACATGAAAGCACGTAATTTACTATTTGACAAGTATGAAGGACTTTCTAGTTTTCAAGTGTTTTCGAGAAAATTTGCGTGCGCCATCTGCATTGTTCAGAATCTAGTTATTCATGTTCTCATTTGCATAATTTTTAAGTGTAAATAATGGTTTAAATTTTTAACTTTTAGTCAATTCTAAACTTTTTTTTTTCTTTTCTTTTTTTCTAATACTTTTATCTTTTAACTTTAATTGGCCATTTATTTAAACCACTTAACTTTGTTTACCATTTGATTAAACCATCTAAATTTAATAATTCTTTAATTAAGACACATAAATAATATGTGTAAAACCGTAGAAGAGGGTGAATACAACAATAATCACAACCACAACCAAAGTAAATAAAAAATTAAAGAGACATTACGATATATACTGGTTCGGGATGGGGGGTTTATACCATCAGTACATCCGGTTGCGAATCCACGACACCGATACTATTCACTAAGTATAATACTTATAGTGGACTATAACCGTATACAACTTCACTCCAACGATATGCACAAATATCGTCGCTTACAAAGAAGAGCTACTCCCTACGGTATTCCGCCCTCGGAAACCACCCACAAGAATCTAGCGATTCGATTTAACCACTAAAACCACAAAGACCACAAAGAAATTTCCACGAAAGTATCAAACCCCAACTAGATCTCCACCAATCTAGGGTTGGTCACCAAGACACAATAATTCTCTTACAACCAAATCGAATGATAAAATGTTGATTGTTCAAATCAAGTCCTAACCTAACCTAGAGACTCGATTCTAATAGAAAGGGTATAGAGAAGAAGACCCTCGACACAATTCACAAGAGTTGATTTGGTTCTTGTGAATCTTCTCTGGCGGAGATGTGTTCTTTTAAGAATGATAAGAGAGGAAAAGAATTAAGAACACAAGATATACTTAGAGGGTAGAGAGAAGAGAAGTGAGGATGAAAGAATGAATGACAAGGGGTGAGAAATGCCCAACACAAGTGGAGGTATTTATAGACCATGCTAAGGACAACAATGGCGCGCTACTGGCGCGCCAGGCCACTGTTAACATTGGCTTGGTTTATTTTACCCCGACTTGTTAAACCCCCAAGTGCACTTCACATTTAACCTTTCCAATATCATTCCAACACTTGTAGTGTGATAAGGTCAACCAACTCAAATACCCTATTTTAGAAATAATATTTGGTGAAGTGTTTAAAAGAAGTTTTGAGGATGTTTGTCCAAATTCAAAGAGGTAGGAAAGAACTATCGGACAAAGGGTATATTGGGGAATTCCTCACATGTAAATGATTTAGTTAGAACAATGATTAAGTGGGTGAGTTGGCATAGTTAGAAAGGGAAGAATATGCCAAGAGAATATTTCTTTGCTTGGAGAGGTAGTGTGGAAGTTGAGAGAGGGAAGATTTAAATTTCAAATTCAAATACACATGTGGGATAAAGATTGGTTGGAAGTGAGTTGGCATGATGGGAGTTTTTGTGGCTTCTTTTGTTCCTTTTGATTTGTCTTAGATATAGACCCCTTTGCGTTGCCCTGCTTTGTTCTTTGTTGCTTTCTTGGCCTTTTTTGCCTTTTGCCCCCTTTTCTTTGCATGCGTCTTTCTTGGTGCCCTTGCCTTTTTTGCTTTTTACATTTTTGATTTTGATCTTGTTTGCTTTGCTCGTGTCCCCTGCCTCTTTTGTGTGTTTTTATTTTATTTTATTTTTTATATTTTCTTGTTCTTTAAGGCGTTTGCTTTTATGTTTATGTGTTGGTTTTCTGCCTATCTGCAATGTATGCTTGGTTGCTTGTTTTTATCATTTCTTTTCTCTGGGTTTCTTGCAGCGTTTGCTTATTTATGTTCTTTTAATGGTTTTTTTTGCCTTCTGCTCTGCTTGTATGCTTGCTTTTATTCTTTTGCCTTTTGCATGCTTTTCCTTGTTTTGCGCACTTTCACTGCTCACTTTCACACATGCACTTTTTTATGAGCATTCTCACCGCACACACTTGACGGTAGGGGTGTGCACGGTTCGGTTTGGGTCTGTTTTTGGCTAAAACCGAAACCGAACCGAAATATTCGGTTTTTATAAAACCCGAAACCGAAACCGTTCGGTTTTTTGCGGTTCGGTTTTTTTCGGTTTATTATCGGTTTCGGTTCGGCTTCGTTTTTTTCTATTTTTAACCGTTATAAGAAGAGAAATCTAAGAAACAACAAACACATTTAAAAGAAGAGAAATTTAAAAAACTACAAACATCCAATTATGTTCCCAGTTTTAAATAAAATAATATAAGTTTCGCACCATTCTTTTTAACATACTATCAAATCCCAATCATCATTTATGTGTAAACATATCTTATCAAAAAGTTAAAAACATCTATGCTAAAGAATGCAACATTTATGCTAAGGACTGCACTATATAGTAAATACATCATTGTCTTTATAATAACACCATAATCTTTTTTGAATCTCAAAATAAAAAAAAGGAATAAATTTACTTATTTGTAAATCTCAACCACAATTACAAATTAGCTGATGACAGACAAATGACTCATTTTTCATCCTAAAAATTATTATTCACAAGCATCTGATACTACACAAAACAAACTTATAAAATGCTTGAACACATTATTTTTAACTATAAGGAATCGAATTTATCAAAAGGTAAATCTTACAACTAAAACATGAATGAAAAAAACTAAAAATCAAATCATATCTGCACCATTCCAATTACATAACTATCACAATTAATTGTTAAAAAAGAAACTAACATATGTAACACATACATAAATCAAAGCCAAATGGCTTTGTTATGTTTCAAAAAATGAAATATATAGGCTTAGCGATATTGTTTCTTCATCTGAATACAATCTTTCTAATATACCTATACCCACCTAATGGATCTGTTAAAGTATTACCTAAGTATAATTAGCCTCAAAAGATATATTTGGAGGACAAAATAGTAGCAATAAAACTATAAACTTCATCTTTGAAATAACGTTATCATTTTTACAAGAATGATAGGATCAAGAGAGTCAAAGAAGAAAGGTTATTAAGAAAACATAATAAAAGTTAGATTCGATGAAAGGTGAGATCTAAAAGAACAGTTTAATGGGGATGATTATGTAGAAGAAGGAAAACATAGTTAGAATATAGAAAAGAGCGGGGACATGAGTATAGAATGCATAACACACACTAGGGGTGTCCATGATACTGGAACCGTACCGAACCGGAACAAGAACCGAAAGAACCGAGAACCGAAAATAAGGAAAAAGTGGAATCAAGAACCGTCCCAAGTTCTTCGTTTCAGTTCCGGTACGAGAATTTTCGGTAATTCCCACGAGTACCTAAGTGCTTAAAAATTTTATTTTTTTCGTCGTCGATCATTCATAAAAGACATGCTAATAATGCTATAACAATACAAACACACACACAAATGTCTCCAACAATTGTAACTCTTTGATTTGAGCCATCTCATATGCATGATTGTCAACTAATGATTTCAAATTTATGATAATGATTTCAAGATAAACTTACTTTCATGTTGATGAATGATGATGATGATCTTTGAATGAATTAAAAGTTAGGGTTTTAATTTTATTATGTGTTTTTAGGTTTTAGATTTTTATGTTACACCTTAGTGAGTAGGTTTTAAGGTTGCGCACTTTACATAATGTCCTAAATAAACCCTATAAAATTTCATATTTTCAAAACAGTTGGTTCTTTCGGGAAAGAACCGGAACCGGACGGTTCCGACCCGAACCATCCCGAGAACCGGAATTTTGGAATTTTAGGAACCAAGAACCGTAATGTGGTTTTGATATATTGTTCGATTTTGGTACGGTACCGGTACGTACAATTCCTCGGTTTTTTAGGACACCCCTAACACACACAATTTATTTGAAGTACTTTTAAAGTTTTGTTTCTAATTTAGATGTCAAACAAAAAAAATATGAAATAGTAAAGTTGATTTTGCCACATAAGCATTTTTTGGGATAGTGATTAGGATTTTTAACAACAATATGACATTTTTGAAAGTTCGTTCAACAATATATATTTAACATGCCATATGCAATTGCGTTATTAAAAATATTAACATTAATTCAATTTTTTTTTAACAAAACTACCTACTATAAATATTTAAATAATGTCTATCGGATGAATTTAGTCAAACAATATAATTGAGCTAGCCGATCCATTGGGGCGGGCCTAAAAGGTAGTAATCTTATATAAGTTTTTAATTCTAAAATAAGTAAAAAAGAAAGGAAAAAAAGATTAAAAAAAATAATAATAATAAAAAAAATAAAAAATAAATAAAGTAACTCCCAATACCGTCTTCCACGGGTTATGGGTCTCATCTCTACCTTAGGTAGAAAAGGACCCTCGGCCTTTTGTAGGGAGTGAGGGAGGATCGAGAAATAAGAACTAGCCTCGGTTTAGAGGCAAGGGGTTTTCCTACTGATCCAACCCTAAGAGATCAAGGCTTATAAATATAAGACGAAAATAATAATCTAGTAAACCCCTATAAGTAACGCCCCAAATTTCATATCGTTCACAGTTCTTATTGCTGGAAACATAAACCCTAGAAAAAAAAATGTCGGACAACATTCCTTTCGACATGCAAATGGAAATCGTCAAAAAGGTTTATGATATCAAGTCACTCATTCAGTTCAGATCTGTTTCGAAACCTTGGAAGTCTTTCATCGACAGCTCTCAGTTTATCAAAGGTTACGGCGCCCGCCACACGCAGCCGCATAGTCGTATTCTAATCTACAAATCTAATTATTCATCGGAGGCAAAGTACATCTTATTGGGAGACGATAATATCGAAGCTTTTAAGGTACAACAACAAGAATTTGCTCCATCTGTTGTGTCTCCTTTGCTTAAACGATATAGTGTTTATATGGTTGTTGGTGCATGTCATGGATTGTTGTGTTTATGTTGTTATGATAAATTCTCTCATAAAATGATGGTTGTTATTTGGAACCCTTCTATAGGAAAATCATTTGGTATTCTCCCTAGTTACAATCGGGGTTTTGATTATGGTTTCGGGGTTTGTCCCGTTACTAGTGATCCTATCGTTGTTAAGGTTTTATGTGTAGATGACATGCCTTGGCATGTTGAAGTTTTTACATTGAGTTCGGGTGTTTGGAATGTGATTCCAAGTGGTAATTTGCCTCGTCAATCAATTAAACTTAATAATTCATCCCAGGTTGTTATAGATAAGTTTATTTATTGGGCTGCTTTTGAGGAGACTTTTACTGATGATGGTACTACAAAAATGGTTGTGTCATTTGATTTGATTACCAAGGAATTCAAATTGGTAGACCTTCCAGATACCTTAACAAACGAGCTATATGAAGAAATGTTCGTTTATAGGCTAAGGGAGTCTCTTGTTGTGTATGGATCTCTAAAGTATGGATCTATTTCAGAATGTTGTGGTGTATGGGTGATGGAGCATGATTCTTCTTTTAGAAAGCTATTCTCAATTGGTGCACCAGTAGCTAAAATACTGGCGTTTAAGAAGAATGGTGAAACTATATTTGAAACTCCAAAGGAGGAAATATATGCAACACTTGAAGTTTACGACCCCTGCTCTCAAGAAATTAAAAATCTTGGAATTTCTGGAACACAGTGCTTCTTCTTCATGGGCTCTTACAAGGAATCGCTACTTCTCCTTGATCACTCGGATTTACATATATATTGTGACAGTAATTAATAAAAAAAATGATGACAACCACATTTTAAGGTGTGGATTAACAAAGTGATACGTTATCTAAAGAGGCCTATGTTGTAGTTAAGGTGTGGATAAATCACTTTCATCTATTTTAGTTTTTTATCACTGATTTAATGGTGTCAAGTCATGTAGATTCAGTATTATCAAGTTTAATGTGATTTTTATGGTTATTATGTCATTGGATTATGGGATTTATCCTAACATTAGTGACCCTAAGATTGTTCAGATTACAATCAAAAGAGTAAAATAAATAGAAATAAACCCAAATAAATAGAAAGTGGTCTTGATTTAAGGCTGAGGCAACTTCACTCTTTATTAGTTGTATCATTTGATTTTTGAAAAAGTCAAACATGTGACAAATTTCACAAGCTTCATATATTTTTCTACAATTTTTGGACCTGTAATTCCTATTTATGGTACTACTTTATATGTTTCCTCACTATAAAAATAAAAGCACGGACATTTGTACAAACAGACGGACCAGTTCTTGTACTTTGACTTTTGAAGTCAACGTACTTTTTTAACATAGTAAAAAACTGATGACGATTTTTTCAAGAAATATACCAGAACACTTAATGATTTCTGGAAAATATAAAGTCTGAAAAGTAGTCACTTGACCTCATAAAGTGAAATGTTTACCAATAAATTTACCGTGAACCTCTTGTTAGTTTTATGGACATAAATTAGTGGTTGTGTGTTATGATTGAACTCGAGATCACGGGATTGCACACTTTACGTTTTCCATCTTACTTTCTAGCTGAGAAACCTTGGTGTATGGACTGACCTTGTTGCTTTCATTGGCTTTGAACAGATGCTAGCTAGAAGAGGTGTCAAAATTAGCAGGTTGGGTAAAGGGTTAAAGTGGGTAATTTCTGGTAGGGGTAGGGGGTCAAGTCAGGCTTTATATACAGAGTCAAATGTTTGCCAAGTAAAACATGTGGCTGAGTTGTTTAGCTTGCTCAACGTCATTTAGTAAACAGGTAAAAATTTGAGACCTTTTACATTTTTATGATGATAATCATAAGACTTTTACCATTACGTCACCATAATTAGTTTTTATTATAATTAAAATGACTGTTCTTTTAAATAAATTGAAAAAAAATATATATTATTTTAACTAATTACAATTAAGTGTTAGTTTTATATCCACATTTTAATAAACTATCATACAGATCAATCATAATTGTGGTATCACTATACGTGAAGGGCCATGACCACACACATTCCATTGCTATGCTCCAACCACCACGCTTGGTGCAACCCTTTTTTAGTTGGCTATGTGGTGTAGGCCACATGATCAAAACGGGAGAAGAACACGCAAAATGGTGAAAAAGGAGATAGTCTGAAGGTGGTAACCACTACGGGGTAAAATTGATGGAAAAGCTGTGAGAAAATATTTGATGGGGTGACGCCGAGTAAAAATAATTGGGACCACCAACACGACAACCAGCCTTGGAATCATAATTGTTGAGTATTTAATAGAAGTTATTCCGCTGACTATATTACTTCCGCTGAGGTTGTTATTATTAAAAATCTTTCTTACTAGTTTTAAATCCCTCTACACGGAGGGCCGTGACATAAGTCGTACTAAAGGAGTTTTAACATAAGGTTGCTTGTTGTGGTAACCCAACCATTCGATCGATTGGGTGTTTTGAATGCATGCACCCCACAACAGAGGGAGATGGAGGGCCCCCCCCCCCCCCCCTACACACGCAATTTGTTCTTTTCGATTCGCCAGCCAACCGAAATCACACGAATAAAAAAACCAGTGGCTCATTTGACCGTTTGGTTTTAAAAAAAAAAAAAAAAAAAAAAAAAAAAAAAAAAAAAAAAAAAAACTTTTTTTTAAACCCTACTTTTTCCTTATAAATAATACATTTTTTTCACATATTCTCTTCTACATCTATTTTCTTCTACTATTATCCAACTCAAAAAAAATGTCTCACAATACTCCTAAAACTAAAACATCATACCCAACGACCACAAACCGTTCCAACAACAAACGATACCAATTTTCAATTAATCAGGTAATCACCACCTATTAATTTTCGACCGGCTAGTTTCTCATAAAATCGCAACATCAACAACCTATTTATGTCAAACAATCCATTTTCTCCTCCGTATAACCAACCACAACAAAATTATCCGTATAACCAAACGATGGCCAAGCGCCGCAACGGGTATGGTTTCCCATAGGAACTCTTATGAGTATTTGAGAGTAAAGGAGCGGGGATTGGAAATTAAAGATATGAGGCGTCGAGAGCAAGTGGAATTGGAGAGGCTAAAGTTTGCACAAGAGAAAAAAATTCGAACAACAGAGGCTTGCACAAAAGGATAAAAGAATTAGAGCTACAACGTCAAATGTTTGAATTTCAACAACAAGAAAAATTCGAGAAAGACATCATGTATTACAATGAACCGCATGACCATTTAACCGGAAAACAACTAGCGACGGTTTTGACCCGGAAAAAAAGATCAATGAGCGATATAAGTTAGACTATTAGCTTCAGTTTTAAATTTTTATTGTAATGTTTTAAAATTTATTTAATTAGTATTGTAATGTTCTTAAATTAATAATAGGTTTTTTTTTTTTTTTTTTTTTTTTTTTTTTTTTTTTTTAATAATTTGGGTCACCGGTAAAGTCACTATAACGGTTGTTTGGTATCATGTGTAGGGTTACCATAAATACTAGTCTAAGTCATATTAATTGGGTTTGCCACAATTCGATTTACTTGTTTGAGACTTCTCTAAGTAGAAACATTGTAAATTACAACAATAACAATAACAATAATTGTTGTTCTTAAAAAAATAAATAGAGTTGATGGGGGTATATGTTATATAAAAGTTTAAGATTAGATCTTATATAAAGTTTTGGGCTTAATTGTAAATTCTATTAACCAATCAGTATATAACGTTATTTCAAATTTAACCTTTTAAGTTGAGTTAATTACGTCATATTTTTTTTAAGTTTTTTTATTGTTAACTAGTTATAATGCCCGCGCACGCGCAGGGTTTTTTCTAATATTTTGATTAATGTATTTTGACCTGTTGTAATTTAAATTCCAACATAAATCGATTAATGTGGGTCATGTTTAAAGGGTATTTGCTAAAATGTGTCTACTTTCAAATAATCTGATACGAAACGTGACAAATGATTTGACTGTCTTAAATTGTACAAAAGTAATCCAATATAATTTCTAAATCTATTAAACTGTATTATTATCGTGACAAATGGTCTTTTTTTTTTTTTTTTTTTTTTTTTTTTTTTTTTTTTTTTTTTTTTTTTTGTTTGTGGTTGATGTGGTTGATCGAGCTTCCATTGTTGTTGAGTTTTTAAAAGTTTTTTTGTAAGGTTTCTAGAGCTCTTTGCATTTGGTTTAAGCTCTTTAAGATAATGAATTTTGGTTAGCTGGGATGTATTTTGTTGATTACGTTGATGTTGGTCTTTTTTGCTGTTGGTTGATGCGGTTGTTCGAACTTCCATTGTTGTTGAGTTTTTAAAAGTTTTTTATATATACGTAACCCATGCATAAAGTTTTGTTGTTGTACTCCAATTATGTTTTTATTTTTAATACGATTATATATAATTATTGTATTTTAGTTGCAATTTATATATTATTGATATAAGCCTTGCACCATTAACTTAATGTTTTATATTATATAAAGCACAAATGACAAAAAAATGCATCGAACTTGATACTTTTTGTGATGTGTGTCAAATTTCGATCATTGTTTGTGACTATTTTGCCATGTAAAATGACCATTTTACCCTTTGAAATTTGAAAAAAGTAAGGGTAAAATGGTCACAAAATACACACAATGATCGAAATTTGAAAGTTCAGTACACACAATAAGAAAAAAAAATAGTTGGCAACACACAATTACAAAAATGGTCATGTTCGATGCATTTTTTGTCATTTGCCCTTATATAAAAGATATATATTCTTTATTCGTTTGCTCTATTCCAAACGAATAAAGAGGTTTTACGCTTTGTTATAAATTATTTTATTGAATAACTTAATATTAGTTTGTTAGATATTTGTAAAAGCAAATATGTTGTTCCTCGAGTCACCACCAGTTAAGTATTTTCTAAATGTATTTAGTTTTGTAAGCCCCCCAAGCACGTCCCACTGTCACAACAATTAAGATTAAAATTTAGTAAGTATGCGTATAGCTTGTGCAAATGTGTGTGTGTATGTGAGAATTTCGTTAATTTGTGTAAGGTTTGCTAAGATTTTATATGCATTTGAAAAAATAGCACCACATACCACAATAGAATTCTCGAACCATCTTTAACAATAGAGATACTTTCGCTAAGATTTTAGATGCATTTGAAAAAATGACGGGTAGAAAGTAGCTAAACAATATATTTCTAATCCATACAACCTCATAAATTATTTTAAATTTTAATCAATATATCAGAAGAGTATGAGTGACATAAACGTACTTCAGGTCAACCTAACTCGTTTGCATCCATTAGCCAACACACCACCACACCCAGCCACCATTTTACCACCTATAAGGTTCACCAATGTACCATTATTATGATGTTGAGGCCGATAAGTATCATCCAACTTCTTCCTGTCCTGAATCCCGGTTTAACATTTTGTTTCCACGAGATTTCTTGTGTTCTGTGAAATGAAAAGCATAGAAGGATATAAATTCCTTTGAGTTGCGTTGAGGCTGTTGTTGCTGCATTATATTCCTAATAAGATAACTTCATCTCAAATCATTATATCATTTACATGAAAAATACATCAGATTTCTCGCACATTTTTTAGTGTGAATAAATTGTGTGTGTACCAATGATTATAGTAGGGCAAATGTTTTAAAAAAGTAACATACTTGCCACCATTTGTTTTTCTGGGTAGCGAATAATAATTTTAGCTTATATGGGTACTTTTCTTTCAAATCCAGCCTTTTTGAGGTATTTTGCGACACTTTTTGACATTTGATATTCCTAATGCAATGGCTTTAAAATGCTACATGTCCATCTATAAACCATTAGTTTAACTACCATTATTCTTCAAACCATTTTGTTCAAATAATGAACCAAAACATCTAAGATTATATAAAGCATGAATTTAATATTTACTTGCACTATACATGGGACATATCCATGAATATCGTATATTATTGGCACAACTGATCTTAGTTGGGGACCGGCCGGATCTTATACGACACCATGTTGTAAATACTTTTATCTTCCATAGTCCAAACATGTTTCTCTTTTTGAACAAAAGGCCGAAGTAAAGGAACTGTATCTATCACGCTAATCACTTTTCAAAATTGAGGTAAGTTCAACCTGGAAAATAAATCGAGAAACATATATAAGCAAAACATACATAATGTAATCTCCTGTTTAGTTCGAAACTTTGCAAGATTGCTATAAAATTCCCATTATTTATTCGAAGGAATTCATTTTGACACCTCCTTGGTTTTTTAATCCATTAATATGATCATGCCATGAAACTATTAACTTTGATTATAGAATACACACTTATCCAATTTTTGTTATTACATAGACATTTATTCGACAGTCACATAATATTATTAATCTGTATATATGGTATGACTTGATAAAGTCAAGGGTTGTCAATTAATCTAAAAGAGAGGATAATTAAGAAAAATACTCGATAACAGCTGAAGATGACATATTATGATCATTGATTAGCAAAAGTTTAGACAAAAGTTTTATCTCAAATTAAAATTGGAAATTAAAAATGTCCTCAGCGGAACTTGATGCTTCAACCTTAAAATGGTGAGATATCCGTTGAGATTTTGTATATTTTTCAAATTTATATGGATCAGCATCCTTGAATGTAACTTCATAATCTCCATGAATTAGCTTTGTCTCATAGAAACCATTAACATCCGTGGTGGCTGTAACGACTGCCCCAGAGAATTCCCCAATGAACTGGTCAACAACGTCGCCTGTGGGCAAAGTTCCTAAAACTGTTATCCGTTAGGCACATTCTGAAACAGCCTTGTGGACTCCATGCTGACCATAGAACTATCCCATTCACCGATGGATGTGCATGAGCTTCTCTGAGAACTTGATCTAACACGGCTGCCTGTAATTCACATCACATGCAAATCAAAATTGGATTTGATAAAAATATGTAAATAAATAAAAGTCATTGCTCGTATTTGTAAATTCAGATGAAATAAACTAATTAAGTGCTTTTGAACCCTAGCTAATACCTCATCCGGCCCTGGTTGAACATCTACTTCAGTGAGCCAGATGGAAAGTCCTGAACTTGCAACCTTATCAATGGCGGATCTCATGTACGGTATGTTGAGATGTCTGAAATGACCTTCTAACCCGATTGATAAAGGACCATCATAACCCCCATCGAAAATCTTTTTAATTTTCTGAAGGTAAATTATCAGGCGATGAAGCTCCATCCCCAGGTGATTCAATGGTATCAAAGTCGTTCAAGAACAGAGCAACATTGCTATCGAGAGCCTGAGCTGTTGTGTAGAAACTTGAAGAAGCAGTGTCTCCAAGTTTGCTTTCGAAGAAATTGAAATGCAAATTCTCATTAACAACACCCCACGAGATAACTTGGCCAGAGTATCGGCCCATGACTGAGTTTATTCTCTTTGTGGTTGCATCCTATAGTTGCTGTGTTTCAAGATTAGGAACCCAACTCGGTTGATACTTGGGGTCATCCCAGAATACATTGTGGCCTCTCACCTGAACTTCATTTGATTTCGTGAACTCAAGCAAGGCATCAGCTGCTGAGTAGTCTTCTTGGTTTTGGATACGTTCATTTGTGTACCATTTCATTTCGTTTTCGAATGTAGTATACTTAAATCTTGAAAGGAACTAGTTTTTATAGTCCGAGTTTGATAGAATATTCTTGTTAATGGCACATCCAAATGGGAAATTTGCAAACTTTTGTGCAATGGTTAGTGTCCTATTCGCTAGGGGTTTTCCTTCACTATTAATTGCCTGAAGTTTCACTTTGCTTTTTCTGATCTGCCATTATATAGTAACTTTATATAAAAATTTGATTGGGTATGAATATAACTGGATAGTGTTAAAATAGGACGTGACTATCAAGCTTTTACCTTTTCAATGCTTTGATACTGATGAGACTTCCACTCTTCTTGTGTAAAGGGTTGTAACGATACGCTATCGACCCATATATCAATCGACGGATTTTTGCTCTGTGGAGAACACCAACTTATGTTACTATAATTTTAAATGAAACTTCAGAAAAATTTGTCCCTGTTTTTAGTTGACAGTCAATCAAACTGAATGCCGGTGTGATAAATGTACCTGAAAATAGAGCAAGGCTGAGCCAGACTCGTTCACAGTGAGTCTACGTTTAAGTATCGACCAGCAGCCGGATTTAGCTATGGTCAAACCAGCATCATAGAACCCTCTCTGTTTTCCAAATGTAGCAAGCACTGTAGCTTCTCCATGATTTATTTGCAGCCAAGCTACATAATATAAATACAGATAAAGCCATAAATTCAGATTATAATATTAGAACTTGTGCTGATACTGGAATTTAGAAAACAATAATAACACGAATTATATTTATTTATTAAGTCCCCCCCCCCCCCCGAAATAGAAGACCCTAATATAACGATAGGACAAAAAAAATCCCGGCCCCCTCCACTAAAAACTTCAAGATCCGCCACTGACTGAAGGCCTGGTCTATCTTCAGGAAAATACCTAGAATATGATCACTCACAGGGATATTAAAGCTCCTAATATCTTGCTGGACTCGAGTCTTTGTGCTAAGATTGCTGATTTTGGTTTGGCCAGATCTTTTCAAGAAGATATGACTCACATAAGCACTGCTATCGCAAGGACGCTGTAAGCACCCTTCAATCTTCATCCTCGAATATGCATGAAAGTAGCCTGCATTCTCCCTTATTCCCGAATTACATGATTAATAATGGTGGCAAATTAGACCCTACAATCTAGCAATATACTCCGATTATTTTTTGTAGCCTCACCCATCTAATACTTTATCTCTCTTTCAAAACACAAACTCACTGTAACAAAACTTGGCGGGGCTATCAAACTATGTACATAAACACATGTTTATAACTAATCAAAAGAACCCATATGATGTATATCCAAAAAAATTCTCCTTTTTTAAATTCTAAGCTAAAAATTAGATGTTTTATAATTATTACAAAAAATTTAAATTTTCCATTGTTTACCACAAACAACACAATGACATTAATCTACAAATAAAAAAACCATCAAAATCATAACTTTAGAATACAAAAATAAAGCCCAGATAAATAATTAGGGTAAAAGCACATATAATTTTGGTTGTTACATTGTTTTGATTTAGGGAAAAGTATTTATGAAAGGTTTGGTTTAATTTGGTGGTTGATTTCTTCAATGATTTGAACATTTTTAGTTTATGATTGTGTGTGTATGAATGATAAATAAGAAGATTGAGTTTGATTGATTGAGGAGGAATTTGGGAATTTTGGGACTTTAGGTTATTATGATACTGAATTTTAAGTTAAACCCAAAACTTTAAAACATTTGCTCCGCCTTTCTTAAGTTTTATTTTTTTTAGTTTTTGACACATATATTTTTTTTAAGATTTCTTCAATTATCACAAATCAAATTCGATTTTTTATAAAATATGGTTAAATTTAGAAGTAATATTCATACTTTATTTTATTTTTACATATTATAAAAAATTAAAAATATTTAATTATTTCCTAATAAGGAATGATTTGATTTTTTTGAAATGGAAAAGTCCCCACTAAGGATTTTGTTTTATTATATAAAAGATTTATACCAGTTCTTTATAATTTATTTCAACATCAAATTACGTAATTGAAATTATTAATAATTTAAACTTAACTACCGAACTTTAAAAAATAAGCCCCATTATTATTATTATTATTATTATTATTATTATTATTATTATTATTATTATTATTATTATTATTATTATTATTATTATTATTATTATTATTTCTTTTATAGCTTTGAAACATGTACTTTTATGAAACTCTTCTAACTAGATGAAAATTTTAAGCAAAATTGACTAAAAACTCAATTTTGACCATTTAATTGCCAATAAGAGGCCTCGATTTTAAAATTGGGCTCTTTTATTGGTTGATGCGCAACACCCAATTCACCTACTTGTAAGTTATTATATCATGTATTATGTAAACATTGTATGTGTAAAGAGATGAATGGAATTCTTTTTGAAATGCTTGTTTAGCATTTTGACATACGCTTGTTTGATTCATAAAGGTGTTTGTATTATGACATGATTTGTTTGTATGATAAAATCAGAAGCAAAATTTGTTAAAGGTTAAAATCATCAAACATTAATCAAGTTTGGGTTTAACTTTACCATTTTTTAAATATAAAACCACTCAATGTTTCAAAAGTGTTTCATCAATGTGAAATTATTACATTTTAATGACATAATATAAAAATT
The DNA here is from genome assembly GCA_021014915.2 of Artemisia tridentata subsp. tridentata. NCBI lineage: Eukaryota > Viridiplantae > Streptophyta > Magnoliopsida > Asterales > Asteraceae > Artemisia > Artemisia tridentata. The sequence goes on along the minus strand of CP139502.1, from coordinate 53,104,923 downwards.
TTGCAAAGTTGGTTACTATTTTGTATCTATTTATCTTTTCAAAATTGTATGAATTGATTATATATGGAGTTGGTTGATAGTAGAGTTATGATCTAGAGGGTGTTTATATTAAATTACAACCAAATAATATGCTTGTTCGGTTAAACATTTACACAACAATGAAAAAAATACTTTTAACCTGAACGGTTTTCATAGTTAATATCAAAAAATTTGAGTGACTAAATTAAAACACTACCAAAACTTGATAATTGTTGTATGACATTATTCCTAAATTGGAAAAACCGAGCACTGACAACATAAGTATCATACAACATTAGTATGGCCTACGTTCATATTCACTAACAAGGCAAGAATTAGATATAATAAGCACACGTACGAAGAAAATGGTGATATACTCCTTTTCATTTTTATTTTATTATTTATTTATTTATTTATTTTTTTAAAGAGAGATAGTAGGTTTATGTGTTTGACTTTTCATTGAGAACATCAAGAAGGGATGTGTTTTTTTGTTTTTGTACCCGAGTTATTACAAAGAGCGTACAATGTTACTGTTTGTGCTATCCATTTAATTGTGACCCTTTCAGACATCAATCAGGTGTAGACCGGTAGGTGTGTTCGTCGGTTCAGGTTTCGTGTTATTCGGTTCGGGTTGAAAAAATTTTAATGCAAAACTGAAGAGAAACAGAATGTATCTTCTAGTAATCAAATTTAAACATAAACCCACTTTAACGAAATCAAACCCACATATATTTCAAGGTACCTCTAATCTACGCTATATATAAAAGAAAAACGGTCAAATCTTGAAAAGTGAAATATTGAAAGTCAAAGGTGACTGAAATGTACAGTGTAATTAATACTCTTATTAAAATAACTCATTACTTAAAAGTACAATAATTTATTCACTTTAACATTTGGATATCAAGAATATTTTTGTTAGTGTTATATAATATTTCATAAAAAATATACTAATGAAAATACATTTAAAACATAATTCATTCATATATTTTACGTCAAGTATTATATAATACAAACAAAAATATTTAAGGTCAAAGTTGAGAAATACAGTAATGACTTGAAAAAGTCAAACAAAAAAATATATAGATAAGAATATGGGTTTGCCGGCCCATACCTAGTAGATGAATCAAATAGCCCAACAAATCTTCATGAGGTCAAGTAGTCGAGTAGACTGCTTTTCACCATTTGTTTGTTCTCTTCAAAAAGTTAGTTCATCTCCACCATACAACCACCACATCTCCGCCGTATAACGACGGCGCACGACGCCCTTCAAAACCCAGATCCAAAATCACCTCCTCTCCAAAACCCACATGGATTTATCAACGATTTGGTAGATGAAAGCCAAATCGAATCATTTATCAACCAAATCGAATCATTTATCAACGATTTGATAAATGATTCGATTTGGCTTTCATCTACCAACATCACTGCTACTATTTTTCCATCTGGTAACATTCCTTTGTACACTGTTCCTTGGCCAACATTCTTGTTGTCTGAGTTGCATGTTCACCACTTGATATTTGTTGCTGTAACAACAAACCGCCATTTCTGTTGAAGAATTTCACTTTACGTCTCTTATCCTTCCTCTTTTGTATTAGTTTGTATGCACCAATTGATAAAACTATTATCCCTACGCCCAATACAACACCTGCACAAACACATGTTTTATAGATTATAGAACACAGGTGACTTAAACAATCTGTACCTGCTTTTGTTTTAAGTAAAAGGTACAGTAATATAAAGTTTACTAACTATATTTAGGAACACAATAGCGTAAAAAATCATGGTGGAAAATATTATTTTGTGTCAAAATATTTGTGACCATAAACATCATGTATGCATCAAAGAATTACCTAAATGAATATGATAGTTGTGAGCTTAAACATGTTTACCAAAAGTTGTGCTAGATGTGAGCAAACTATTGGTACTAGTTTTGAGTTTTTGGTATATATGGTTCTAATTTTAAAGTTGTTTGCAAACATGGGTTACACAAGAATAACATTGTATCTACTTTTCTTTTAGTTCATATGATAATTGGGCCTAAACATACTTTTAAGTTTTAGTAATTAATTAACTAGCATCGAGGGTTAAATACTACATGAAATCCAAACCATGGAAGTCTTTCATTGACAGCTCTGAGTTTATCAATGGGTACGACGCCGGCCACACGCAGCCGCATAGTTGTATTCTAAGAAGTTCATTCGGTTCTGTGGACAGGTTTATTTGTTTGGTAGAAGATGATAAGAATGAAACTTTTAAGGTAACACAACAAGAGGAGCTTGCTCCATTTGTTATGTCTCGTTTGTTAAAAAATTATTTTTCAATCGTTGTTGGTGCATGTCATGGATTACTGTGTTTGTATGGTCTCGATCCTTCTAAAAAATGGTTGTTTGTTGTTTACGACCCCTGCTCACAACAAATCAAGAATCTTGGGATTTCTAGACTAGGGGACAGATTCTTCATGGGCGCTTACAAGGAATCACTACTTTTGCTTGACCACTCGGATTTACATATTTATTCTGCCGATAGTTAATCAAAATGATGAAGGCCACATAAGGTGTGGATTAATAAAGTACAAGTTACCTAAGGACAGAGGGGCCTATTTTGTAGCTAAGGTGTGGAAAAATCACTTTCATCTATTTTAGTTTTTTATCACTGATTTAATGTTGTTAACTAATGTAGATGCAATATATGCTACTTTTTCTTTGAATATGTGCTTTTTAGCAAGGTTAGTGAAATCGGTATTATCAAGTTTAATGTGATTTCTATTATTCCATGGATAGTGGTACTCTGCTCCTTGTCTTTAATGGTTTATGATGAACGGGGAATGTCCTTTATGGATGTCTTATTGCTTGTGTAATTACTGATGAACAAGCCTTTTAGATGTTCATTACATGTTGAAATCTTGTTAGCGTCCTTTGCTTCGTTACATTCTCCTCCCGTTTTGCTTGGGGTCTATTTTGAATAATCTGTAAATACAAACATGAGTTTATCAGTCATTGAATATGCAACATTTGAACGTGTAAATGCTTATGTGTGGACAAGAAATGATATGCATGTACTTTAACTCAGGATTAGAGGAGTAAAGGCGTTAGTAGTGGTTAGTCGATGTTTGGAAAAAGTCATGAGTTTGTCTATAGAAGATTTATTGTTAAGGGTGAAAGGTTTCAATATATGAAACTGGAAGTCTAGCATGTTGCTAGACAAGATACACAAAGTAGTGATAGCAGGTTCAAGAGCTTCTTTGATTCATTTCAACCTGCTTTATGCATAAGTCTCTTAGGAAGCATAAATGATTGTAACTGAAGTTCAACTCTTTCGGCTCAGCATAAGTTGCTTGCTGTGTTTTTGCGGTGGTTATTATCCAACATTTGATATCATAGAAATTTTTGTGATTCTGGAATTTATGTAGCTGTTGTTTGAAATCCTTCCATTAAAAAACCAGTTATTATTGTTGTGCCAGATGTATAAGTTTGTCTATATGATAATGTTTTGTGTTCTGGGGTTTATCCTAACAGTAGTGACCCTAATATTGTTTAGATTACATATATCTCATAGTATATGTTGCGTTCTTTGTCAAGTAGGTGTTTTTTATTTAAGTTCATGAAAGTCCAAAGCGTAATGTACCTTGTAAATTGGTTTAATGGACTCGTGTAGTTATAGTTGCCAGTCTCTATAGTGCACATGAACAAACCAGGGGACGGTGCCTGGGATGAGTAGCACAAGTCTCCTCAGCATTTCATTTTCATAGTAAACTACCGAGATCCGGCACTTCCACAGCCCAACCAAACCTTGATCATTAACGGCAGGCTTGTAAACTAACATCCGACAGTAACGAATGCGAGAGTTCAATAGCATCCATAGCCTAAACCAGTGCAAAAGATTGGATACTAAATGACTGTCGTATACATGACAAATTTGCTGTTTTTCGTAGTATTTTGCACAATTGCTGTTTGTGCTTGGGTAAAGGAAACACGATCCTTTGACTCGTAGATGCAACTGATACTTTTGTTTCTTGAAGTTATGCTGTTTGTGATCTAGGTATACTCAATTCTTGTTGATCTTTGGGTCTAAATTCTGAGTTTTAGAAAGAGAAAAAATTATGCTTTGTGTGTGTGGTGTGTGTGTGGTGATTGGCAAGTTGTGATTTGAGGTTGTGGTTGGGTTGCATTTTCTTGAACATGTTAAAAGATTTAAATATTTTCAAATAGATTACTACGGAAAATTAAAAAGAAAATTGATTTGTATCTACATTAAAGAGTTGAAGAAGATGAAGATGTAGGGAGTGTTAGACTAGTGGTAATGGTGACCAAACCCATTGCCGCCACATCAACATAACCATCATCAAACCCTTCATCTAACAAGTCTAGTGGTGACCACTAAACCAACCATCAAATTCATATTTTTTTAACAAAATTGTTAAATACTAAAATTAGAATTTCATTATTTAAAAAAAACATTACTTTAAAAACTAATAAAAGACATAAACTTGGAAATTTGAAAACATAAACTTATATTTCGGCCTAATTTTTCCTTAAGCTCCAACACTTTTTTGGGTTGTTTTCCGGTCAAATGATCATGGTGTGTATTATAAAATATTTAGCCTATTTGGCTTTGTTTTTCTTGCTTAAACAGAAACATTTGTTTTTGCAGTTCGAATTCCCGTTGCCATATAGCAACGGGATTTTATAGCGACAGATCGTTTAGTGAAGTAAAAGAAGTCCATTTTACTGAAGTAAAAGAAGTCCATTTGAATTTCAAAAGTCAAAGTACAGAAGATGATCCATATGGTTATACTAGTGTCTGTGCTTTTAGTTTTAATGCGAGCAAACAACTCAAGTAGTAAGATAACTAGAAAATAAAGGTGTTTGTCTGAGGATATGGTCTTGATTACGGGTATGGATTATGTGATGCTGCTGATATGGTCCTTTACTGGTACTGGTACTGCTGGTATGGATCCTTTGACAGTTTCCTATTGATTGTGGCCTAGGGATATATCACATTTGCTCTCATATGCTGCTGGTACTGAGTGTATTAAGAGGTCTTTTCTTTGTTGTTCTGTCAGTCTTTTGTTCTGGCTTGCAGTTACTATTGGTTTTTGTTGTATCTGGTGTGGAAGTCTGTATTGTCATGTTATGTGGCCATGGGAAATGTCAATAGTAGGCTATAATTTGACTTATTATTTTGTGCTTAATATATTTTACTTTTTTCGGAAAAAAAGGTGTAAATAACATAGCAGAAAGTAGAAACAAAGCTATGACTAACAATGCTTACCTCAGTTGAGTGCCATTAGGGAGGCTGCAATGCAATCAAGCTATTATTTCACTTGCATTAAACTTCTTAACAGTGGTATAGCACACAAAATAGTGATTGTAGGTTCAAGAGCTTCTTTGATTCATCTCAGCCTACTGGTTGTATGCTCTTAACGTTCCAACAATAGTTGGTGTCTTTCTCATGGCTTATTATGTTTTTGCGGCGTTATTATCCAACATCTGATTCTCATAGATATTTATGTAATTCTGGAATGAATGTTGCTGTTTTTTGGAATCCTTCCATTACAAAATCAGTTTTTGTTGTGCCAGATGTATAACATGGTCTATATGAAAGTTGTCATTGGTTCTGGGGTTTATCCTAACAGTAGCTACTCTAAGATTATTTAGATTACATATTTTTATTAGTACTTGCATCCTATGTCAAGTACATTGTTTTTAAGTTGAGTTCACGGGTTTGGACTTTGGAGAAGTCCAGATCGTAATCTAACTCGTAAATTGGTATGAGCAGCAGCACATGAACAAACCAGGGAGTGTGCTTAGTATGAGCAGCACAAGTCTACCCAGCATTTCATTTTCATAGTGAATTACCGCTCTGTCAATGTGCATATTACCCGGTACTTACACAGCCCAACCAAGCTTTGATCATTAAAGGCAGGCTTGTAAATTAACATCAATGCCAGAGTTCAATAGCATCCATAGCAGGCTGAAAACCAGTGCAAAATTTTGGATACTAAACGACCATTGTGTACATGACACAATTGTTGGTTTTTTTTGCAAGACTTAAACCCTGTTTGTGCTTGGGCTAAGGAAACACGATCCTTTGACTTGTAGAGTCAACTGATACTTTTGTTTCTTGTAGTTATGCTCTATGGAGCGTACCCGAGTTACTATAAAGACTGTACAATGCGACTGTTTGTGCCTTTTAATTGTGGCCCTTTCGAGACATCAATAGGTTATGGATCTGTAAGGGTGTTCGTAGGTTCAGGTTTCAGGTTTCTCGGGTTATTATGGTTGAGAATTTTTTAAGGCAAAACCGAACCGAATACAAACAGGATCAAACCGAACACAAAATCGAATCTGAATTTGATACGGTTTACATATTGAACCAGAAGACCCATATTGCAAAGTTTGTTATTTTTTAATTTTTTAATTTTTTAATTTTTATTATTATTTTATTGTTATTATTAGATTTAACTACATTTTTGGTCCTCGTGGTTTACCGGGTCTAACGATTTTGGTCCAATAGTTTCAAACGTAACGGGTTTGGTCCATTTTCACTGACCCGTAACGGGTTTGGTCCAATTTTAACACTCCCGTTAAATTGACTACGTTTGACCGTTAGTTTTAGGGGTATTTATGTCATTCACATATTTTTATTAAATATAGAGTATATATTAAATACACCAACACAGACCCTTCTTCACACACACAAACCCTTCTTACATAAACACAAACACAAACCCTTCTCCCTCCCTAGATCTCCGGGCCTCCGGCCAACATCACCGGCCACCACCCTACCTTCGGCGATACACCAAACACCACCACGACCTCACCAAACAAACACCAAAAACCACCACGACTTCACCACATAAACACCAAACACCACCACTACCTCACTAAACACCAAACAAGACCTTTAACAAGATCTTTAGTCGAAACCAACAAGACCTTTACATAGATCTTCTCAATCGAGACCTCAAAGATCTACAAGAAACCATTACACTCTTTATCAAAACCATCATAAACACAACATCGAGTTCGAATCTTTGTTCGTCAATCAAGAAAATAAAAAAGGTGAGATCCGTTTTTTTTTTTTTTTTTTTTTTTTTTTTTTTTTTTTTTTTTCCGAGTTCGAATCTTTGTTGTTGTGGATATGGAGATAGGTTTGAGTGTTGTTGTAGTTAGTTGTTGTGGTGGTTTCGTGTTGGGATGGCGGTGGTGAGGATTTGGTGATGGTTGTGGTAAGGATTTGGTGGTGGTTGTGGTGAGGATTGCGGTGGTGAGGATTTGGTGATGGTTGTGGTAAGGATTTGGTGATGGTTGTGTTTACCGATTTGGTGATGCTGTGTTTACAGATTTGGTGAAGGTTGTGGATCTATGTTTGTGGTTGATTAGATAGATATGTTTTTATGAGTTGGAGCAGTGATGAGGAATTTGGTGTTTTGGATCTTAATAATAATAATAATAATAATAATAATAATAATAATAATAATAATAATAATAATAATAATAATAATAATAATAATAATAATGAAGAAGAAGAAAAGGGCATTTTAGTCATTGTACATCATCATCTGAGGGTATTTTAGTCATTTCACGGTTTTTTAACGAGTCAAACTAACAGTCAACAAAAATTGGACCAAACCCGTTACGGGTCAGCGAAAATGGACCAAACCCGTTACGTTTGAAACTATTGGACCAAAATCGTTAGACCCGGTAAACCACGAGGACCAAAAATGTAGTTAACTCTTATTATTATTATGATTATTATTATTATTATTATTATTTTTTTTCTTATTATTATTTTTTTTTTCCTGTTAAAATTGTAGATATTTAGCCCCAAATGCATCAGCTAATGAAGATTACACAATGTACAACAATATCACATGAGTATTATTTAATGAATCTTATGTTACAAATGCATCAAAGACCCATGGTTGCTTTGGTTTCCTTCCAGGCTTCCACTACTGGAATTTATGATGCTTCCATGGGCCTCATAACATCTCATGTTTGTATTTACACACCTTGTGCTGCACCACTAGACGCATCACATTTGATTATTCTCAAAAGCATTTTGTGGCCACATGTCATGCTAATGATTTTGACAAAGGTAAAGGTTATGTTGCCATTTGTGACAAAAAAATGCTCATTTGCAAGTAAGCTTTCTTTGTATGGATGGTCTTGACTGTTGTCCACTTGACCAAACTAGGCTCATTTGCTCTTACTTTTTAGCACTTATGATTTTGACTCCTTCACACTTTTAACCCGTCTTTATGATCCAGATCTTTTCTGCAACACCTGTTTACAAGCATCGACTTAACATTAACGTGTGATCAGAGGTGTGAATTTCATTATCAGTTAGTTGCATCTCCGTATTCAAATCACTATTATCTTTGTGTAGGTGTTGCCGTGCGTGCATTCTGTTTTGTTATTCTTTTAACAACTCTTACTTACACATACATCTATCTAATGTTAGTTAACAACTCGGAATCTGCTTGGTTTTGTCAATTTCAAAGTCTATGAGTCGATTAAATCTGCAGAAGCCATGGGGCTAGGGCTTCTATGTTGCAGCCCGTCGAGCTCACTGAACCCTTGGTTTGACAATATAGTAGAAACCCACAAGATTTCTCTAAAAGCAAGAAAATATAGTTTATGACCAAAAGAAAAGAATGTTTCTTTGAATTAGAGAAACAAAATGGACGGGTTGGGTAACGGGTCAAAACGGGTTCAATCCAAAAAGAATATTTTTAGCATATGCCGGGCTGACCCTAAACACTTTTTTGTCTAAATTACTTAATTTATGCTCGTATAAAATAACCATTTTGTCAATTATGAATACAAAATTTCTATAGCTTCAGTAATAATCAAATATGTTTATTAAAGAGGCTTTATGCATTCTAGGTACACTTTAGGCAACTTTGGTTTAAACCCCTGGATTCATATTTTTGTTCACGCCCAGTTTTTGGACGTTTCATGCCACTTGTGTTGAATGGTGACACACTATCACTTGGGCCGGGACTCTCTTTTCTGAAATTTAAATTTAGCATAGCTAGCTCTCGTAGTTGCTGTCTTTTGGTATAATCTTCGGACCCATCGTGCAGATAAAAGAATAATAACTAAGACATGGATAAGAAAAATGTGCAACAAGATAACTTTATAGTGAAGAGGCTCAAAGTAACTTTTTTGACTTTTTGAGGTCAAGTAGACTACTTCAGACTAAAGATTTTCAAAAAATTTCTAGGTGTTCTGGAATATTTTGCTGATTTATTCTACACTGGAGCAGACAGAAGGGGTAGACAAATCGGTGTAAAATTCCTGAGAAAATCATCATCAAAACTAAAGTAAAAGAAGACCATTTGACTTTCAAAAGTCAAAGTACAGAAAATGATTCATATGTTTATACTAGTGTCTGTGCTTTTAGTTTTAATGCGAGCAAACAACTCAAGTAGTGTTGGTTTATGTGTGTGTCGTGGTGCACCCAAACCAGGGTAAAGATAATCAATCAAGGGTACCGGATATTCACTTGAAGTCGTGGTATCACTTTCCAATAGAAACTATTCGACCCTATGCCTGGGTTGCACGAATATCTCTATGGGATAAAACCAAGTGAAGCTCTTGTTCTAGGCACAGATCAAGAACCGATCGTATTTAGTGTTTAGGGTTTTTTGTCGTACCTATCATGCTATGTGAGGATCTCTATTTATAATAGAGTCTACTCAAAACCCTAGCCCATGAAATTATGTATAATTAACGGCCCATTAATTATCCATAATAGCTTCCATAATAGTAGGAGTCGGTGGTTATAACCAGCAGCAGAGTCTGATGCCTAGCAGCAGAGTCTGATGCCTAGCAGCAGAGTCTATTGCCCATCAGCAGAGTTATTGCACTATCAGCAGCAACAAAGTACTGACAGCAGGAACAATAACACTATCAGCAGAATTGATATACTAGCAGCAGAGTAGTTCTGTATCAGCAGCAATAAAGCTATCAGCAGAAACAGATAATGCTATCAGCAGGAATGACAATGCTATCGGCAGGAACAGATAATGCTAACAGCAGAATCAACTGCATCAGCAGCATTGTCATTTATACTTAGCAGTACCTTTATTAAGCTAGCAGTACCTTGTTCTACTTCAGCAGTACCTCTGATAGAATTTCTTAGCCCTCATGCTAAGAAGAGAAATCTGCCATTTGATGTCCATCACCTCCAGATCATCATCATTGATCTCCTAGAGATCTTCATGGGTCAACATGGATCCATTATTCTGGGTTGTCAGGAAGGCACAGTAAGTCTTCTCATCCAGAATGCCACTAGTACTGCTTGATGTGCTAGCAGTACTAACATTTGAGTTAGCAGTACTAACTCCCATAGCAACCTTCACTTCTTCAACTGGACTTGAGTTACTAGGAGATGACACAAAGGCCATGTTCCCAGTGCTTGAACTTGTTCCTCCAGCCTTCTTCACATCCTGCTCAACTATCTTGAAGTTGCTGTACACATCCATCTGGCTCATAGTATCAATGTCTGGCTTGTTCTTCCAGACAACGACATGCATAGCCCACTCTGCAGGTAAACTTCTCAGGAATTTGGAGTTTAGATCTTCCTGAGGTATATCAACACCAAGCACAACAAGTTTGCTCACAATCTTCTGAAGCCTGTTGAACATGTGATCCAATGACTCATTGCTGGTTGTAGAGAAGTTTTCAAAGTTCTTGACCGGATCTAAACATACACCTTGTGTTAGATAGATACTTTGAATGATGACTAGTCTAGCACGCGAAATTTACTAGCTAGCACTTAGAAGATTTGTATGTTTTGCTTTTGTGTGAATTTGATGCAACAGTAAACGATCAAGAAACAATATAACTTCAACAAAATGATTCAATATTATTAAACAATAATACGAGTACTTTTGATCAGTACTAGGGTTTACACCTTGAATCTTAATAAACTAGATACATACTTCTATCAACCTAGGAGATCCTTTTATAGACTAAGGATTCCTTTACAAGATAACTATAAACTAAATATAGAAGATATACACAAAATCTTTACTATAATTATCTATTACACAATCATAAACCGTACTAACTTCTCTACGTACCTGTACTAACTGCTTTTGTCTTCAAACTTCACTAGCAGTACTAACTTCCTCTGTTCAGCCGTACAAACTGCTATAGCTTAATTCCTAACAATCCTCCCCTAAACTTATGATTTCTCTGCAAATCACTAAGTTTCTTCAATTAAGCTTCTCCTTCCTGATGAGGGGGATTCTTCCAAACACTCACCATGTCAGTCTCTTTGTTTGGGCTTTCCTTTGCTGTGCTAAATAAAAAATTCTTCTATACAGTATACTTGCCATATCTGATTCTTGTTCAATCTCTAAGTTAGTTACCACCATTATCAATAAAGTCGCAGTCTTGGGTGGATAGTCCTTCTCCACTAGCATGTAAATCTCAATACCATCTTTTGTAGACACTCTGTGCACTCCACATGTATCAAACAGTTTCCATGTAACATCTTTGATTGGTGCTTTGAATCTCCACATTGCTTCTCCACCATCTGGATCAAATATCCTCTTGAGTTGAACCCATAATTCCTTATCTTTATCTTCTAGAGGATCTTTATCTTTGAACTTCTCTTGTACTAGTTTCCATAAGTGATTTAGATCTTCCCTATCAAAACCTCTTAGCAAATCTTCAAAAAGCTTGTATCTTTATGTGATTCCATTCATTCTCAAGATCTCCCATCCTTTCATTCTTCCATCAGAAAACACTTTCCAGTCTATGATAGGATGTTTTGCTTGCAAAGGCTTGATATTAGTAGATTCTGGGATCACAACTAACATGTTCTTTATCTGTTCATCTGATAAGCTTTCCTTCTTTTGCTTCTTTACTTCATCAGACTCTAACTTTTCAGCTTCTCTTTTCTTCCCTGTTGTAAATTCCCTTCTTGGAGTGTGAAGTCTAGCATATTCATCATAATAAGCCCTTTCAATCTCAGCATCTGTTCTTCCTCTAAAATGATGTGTGTGGAAAACTAGAAGGGGGGTTGAATAGTTTTTACCGTTTTAAAGTTTTATATGCTTTGTTACTATATGTTAGTTTCAAAGGAAACAATCACAAATAAATAATCACACAATGTAAGTAAAAGATAAAGAGAGGAAAGATCAAACCACACGACACTGTTGTTTATAGTGGTTCGGCTACAAGGACTCTCTTCCTTGCCCTACTCCACTCCCCGAGTTTCCTACTCGAGAGTTTATCTTTCACTAAGAAACAAACTCCTTTCCTAGGTGGAGAAAACCTTTACACGTCGCGTACTTCCTTTTCCGGTACTAAGCTAAACACCGGGTTCTTTCACAAGGTAGAACCAACCTGACGTCGCCTACTTACTTTACCGACACTAAGCTAGATGTCGAGTTCTTTACACGGGTACAACTACTCCCTACACTCTTTGTGCTTTAAGGACTAAAGCACTAACCACACTCACTGATTACAAATGATAGATATGATGTGTGAAACAAACTACAATATCACACAGTAATGCAACTAAAGGATTACGGTTCTGTAGATCCTTGAATGCTTGATCTCCTTTCTACAAAATGAAAGATCAAAGTGAAATGCAACTATGAATGATGTTAGTAAGATATGTACTGAATGAATATATGTGTTAAAGCTATATGAGTGATGAGAGAGCCAAATGATCAGCTTCCTATTTATAGGCAAGCTGATCTTCAGCTCACGGATCCCACGGATCCCTCAAAAGGGATCCGCCCTTTATGTGATTTGGATCCGTGGGACATGACAGCTAAGGTATAGTTGTCTCTTACCATATCTTAGTTGTATCTTACCAAATCATCCAAGATCTTCAAATGTCAACTATGTATCTTGCAAATCTAACCAAGATATATCAAAGATCTTCTATGTGATGCATGCAATGATGTCATGGAATGGTTTTAGAATTAAAGTTTCCTTTTAAGGAAACAAGTTACTAAACTTGTAATTCTTAGTTAATATGTGAAGTGTAAAGTGTGTACTTAAGAGACTAAGCTAGTATTTATTATTTGCTAAAAGATATTCCTTATATTTGTCATTAACAAAACTAATGAAAGATCAAAGAATATAAATAACGTTTTTGAGACGCTATTTGTATTAACAATCTCCCCTTTTTGTTGATGACAAAACATAAGGTATATTTTTGAGCAAGAGAATAAATATAGCATGAGTTCTTAAAAATATATATTAAGTTTGTTTATTAAAGAAAAGTTTTGTAAAAAATGTATGTACTGTGATGAATCACAGTTGATGCAAACTTAGTTCCTTTCTCCCCCTTTTTGTCGAAACAAAAAGAGTAGCGTAGCGGAATGCGATTTTGAGAACTTTAAAGCTCCCCCTTGTTTTATACTCCCCCTAGATGGAGTAATCAAGGAAATAATGCATGAATCTACAAAACAAATGGTTAGTATATGAAATGCTTATGAGATGCTCCCCGTGATGTATACTCCTCACTACTCGAGTACCAACGTATACTATGAAGGGTATGATATGCTGCAAATGAAGTGTTAGTAATGAGTGACTTCAAATGAAGAAGTATAATGCTTGTGAAGTATTCTCCCAAACAAGCCTGTTAATAAGTTTTGACTTGAAAAAGTCAAAGTAAGTGTCTGATCATTATTTGTACCTAAGGTAATGATAATCAAGATATAATATATGCTATAGAAGAATGTTAGTTCACAATGATAATGATAATATGCAATATGTTGATCACTCATAAGCATAAAACATCATATTCATATAAATTGAAAATTGTGTGACAAAAGTCACAAAGAGAAATGATGTTATGAGTACAATAAAAAGACATAAAAAGTAAAAAGTCCTAAAACAACAATTTAAAAGGTCCTAACAACTAGTCTAAAAATCTCCTATTGAGGAGGATGAGAGATTGCGTTTAAACGTTCAAGAACATGGTTCAAGATGAACCTCATCTCATTTTGAAGCTCATGGACCAAGATGTTGGTCCTTTGGGCCAAGTGAGCCGTTCTCTCACAATGTGCGCAATCATGACTTGAGAAGCCAGGAGGGAGACTAGGCTCCAAGCTTTGCGGTGGTGGTGGTGGTGGTTGGTTGTTGTTGTTGTTTGATGGTTGTTGTGGTGTTTGGAGGGAGTTCATAAGGATGTTTTGAATGTCCATTGCTTCATGAAGGCGATGGTCCACCATACCCGAGAGAGTGTAGAGACGGTTGAGCTCTTCACTAATCTCTTCTTGGGTTTGAGGCATATTCATCCACATTGCCTCGTCAATGGCTACTAGAGTGGATGTGGGTGATAGAGGTTGTGGTTGAGGTTGGGATGATTGTGCATCATGGTATAAAGGGCCATGGATATCCGGGTAAACCGGGTGAAAAAGCATGGGTTGTTGACCTTCAAAGGTCATGGGTGGAAGATTGGGTAATTTTGGTGAAAGTTCTTCTAAGTCATCAAGATGTGAGGATGTAGGAGGAGTCCTAAATAATTCCAAGGGTTGGAGTGTGGGTGATTTTGGTGGTGATGGTGATCTATCAGGCTGTGATGGAGCCGGTGGTGGAGTAGTGGCTATTGGAGTAATGGTTGGTGGTGGTGTTTGTATAACAACATGTGATGGTGTTGGGGTGGAGAGTGTGAGGAAATTTTCACTAGCAATGGGTGAGGATATGTTGAGTGGTGATGATTCTTCAGAGGATGAGTTGTGAATGTTGATAAAACAACAAGGTTTCACACTCATACGGGCTGTTCGTTTTAGTGGCTTGGATGTGGAGGAGTTGTTTGATTTTGTCATTGAGACTATTTGGTGAAGTATGATAGCTAAAATGTACAGGAGAAGAGATGGTTGTAATGTGAATTGAAGATCCTAAAGTGGTAATATATAGACAGAAGGTATATGAGTCTGTGTGTTTGGATTTGATGTGAATCCAATAGAGAATGTTGGTTCTAAATGATTTGGAACAAAAATTTTTGCAGGTCATATCAAGGAAGTCAATCCATTGAGCTTTGGTTGAGTAATATGTTTTGGATATGCAGTTAATACAAGAGGATAGTGGAAAATCTGATGATTTGATATTTCCACGGATTTGACGGATCCCTAAAAAGGGTTCCTTCTTTGTATCTGTTTGGTAACTTACACCTAAAATTCAAAAATTTAAATTTTGGTGGGAAATTTTGTTCCTAAGTTTCTAAGAATTCCTAAATGATTCTAAGATGAATTATGATCAGTGAATAAATCCTAAATGATACTAAACACTAAGATTTAAGAATCGGGATAAGTCGAAAAAGTTTTTTAATTTTACTGGGAAACCTGCGGATCCAAATGGTTGCAAATGCGGAACCATGTTTAGCGATCCGCCAAATCCGCAGGATGGCGGATGGCGGATCCAACGATAAGCCTTGGCGGAACCCTGTTTTGGGATCCGCCGGATCCGTATGCCTAAAACTTAAAAACTAAACAGAACATATGTCATATTTTTCGTTTTTCGACGAAAACCCGAAAATTCACCTAGACCTTATTTAGCATCTAATATGTATAGCAAAACAACTAAATATGATAACATTAACACATGATTGCACATAGTTTAATCCGTACTTAGAAACTTACCGTTTTAGGTGTTATGCCAAACACTGGCTATAACCCGGAAAATTGATAACCATGATGGTTATCCACCTGCAAGTGTTAGTTATTCCTTTGATGTTTCGATACTCAGCGGATTCATGTTGGATTGGAGGAAGATGGCTCAAGTACTCGGGTGGAGGAATCCTAGAATTTGGCATACCATCATCTTCACTCATTGAAGATGATGAGGATGATGTTGGAACACGAGGACGTTTGCCCTTATCAACACTAACCCTAAAGTCACTCAAAGGAACGAAGGTATGTTCAATTTCATTGTAATCCGGAACAAAGCCTAAATGGTTTGGACGAGCGGGTGCAAAGGCTCTATAAAGTCGGGTTAAGAGCATACCATAAGGCATTGCAATCTTGCTTTGAACCGGAATGTCACACATTCTTTTGGCAACATAATAAGCAAGATTGAATGGTTAACGAGTAGAGATGTTGTACATCATGTGGCATAAACAAGCATTGATATGATCACAGTTTCCTATGGTGCACATCACATTTGCCCTTAATACATCCTCCATCTTCTTGAATTCGGGTCTTAGTTCATTAAGTTCCATTGCAAATGGGTCTCTAGCAACTTCACGACCACGATACATTCTTGTGAGGTTGTTCTTAGGAATGAAGAGATGTTCCCTAATCACTTCTTTTGATTGGAGAGGAGTGGCATATGGTGCCGTCCTATCGAGATTGGAGTCTAAGATTGTTAAGGACCATTTGTCCGAGTAAATACATGTTCCTTGACTTGGAATTCCTAAGACCTCACCAAATTGATCAAGAGGAATGTTGACAAGATTTCCATTTAGAGTAAAATGAAGACTTAAGTAACCTTCATCACTCGAGCTAAGACCTACACTAGCATAGAACTCAAGTATGAACCTAGGAATGATTGGTTCATCTATGTCTAAAAGAGAATCAAATCGAATTGCGGCTAATTGTTCCCTAAGTTGAATTCCTTCATAGAATGATGAATCTACGGCTCTACCCTCATGGACATACTTATTCTCTAAGGCTTTGAAAATTTTGATTTGGGCATTGGTTAGACCTTTGGTTTTGTGAACTTTGGGTAAGTAGTTAACGGTTTTCTTGTGATCGTAGTTGGTTGCGGGAGGCATGATTTTCCTAAGTACAAAAAGTTACATAGTTTTAGTTAAAATAATCAAAGGAAGTGTAAAATTCCTAGTGTGTGCCTACATGGGGACAATGTGGAGGTGCGGTTATCTCGACTCCTTTTGATGCAAGAAAAATTAGTTTATGCAAGTTTTGTTTACAAACGAGAGATAACCCAAACACTCCTATTTCAATGTAGCTATGGTTGAATGTACCCGAAAATACATATTAGTTATGTATTCCCTTTAGCATTCAAGAGACATTATGCAAGTGAAGTCTAAAAGATAACGTTTTTGCATTTGTATGAACAATGTAAGAAAAAATCATTTTACCTAGTCGTTAGAAGATTTTTGTGAAAATTTTCATGGGGTTTTTGTTAAATTAAGACAATGTGCTATGAGATGCAATTCCTAACTAAGAAAAACATGTTTTTAAGTATAGTGCAATAAACATGCTTCATGATTTTTTAAGAATTATGCATATACCCCAAGTTTATGTTTTGTGCATGAAATGGAAATCCTAGACGCAGATCAGGAGTATAAATATGATAAGAATACTTACAGTGATGTTAGAAGCACAAATTTGTGGAAGAAAATGGTCTAAAATGTGATGGAGATTAAGTGTGTGTCGAATGTAGTAAGGTGATATGTTTTGGAGTGAGGAATGAATAGTAGCTGTTCTTGTTTATTTAATAATAAACTGATCACAGCATACGACGGATCCGGCGGATCCCAAACAAAGGATCCGTCTTTGTTGTCGTTTGGATCCGCGGATCAGAACACGTGTTTTGGTTTGGTGTCGTGTGTGGCTAAACTAAAGTTTACACTAATGTTTCTCCTAATCACTAGGTTCCATTAATCCTAATCCAAGTCTAAGATAATTGAATGGTTCTCGTTTAAGTGGTTTAGTGAGAATATCGGCAATGTTGTCCTCTGAGGAAACTTTCTCAATTGAGATGATTCCCTTCTGTACATTGTCACGAAGGAAGTGATGGCGTATTTCAATATGCTTAGTTCTAGCGTGTTGGACTGGATTTTTGCTTAGATCGATAGCACCTTTGTTGTCGCAAAGAATGGGAATGTTGTTGAGTTCAATTCCATAGTCGACGAGAGCTTGTTTCATCCACAGTGCTTGTTGACACGCCTTTCCTGCAGACACATACTCTGCCTCTGTTGTTGAGATTGCGAGGGCAGTTTGTTTCTTAGCGAACCATGATGTTAGACAATATCTTACAAAAGTACAAATACCGCTAGTACTTTTCCTATCAACATAATCACCTGCGTGATCTGAGTCAGTATACACTATGGTTTCTACACCCGTTCCTTTGGGATACCATAATCCTAAGTGTGTAGTACCTTTGATGTACCTAAATATTCTTTTAACGGCTTCAAGATGGGACGTTTTTGGATCTTCTTGAAAACGTGCACATAAACAAACACTAAACATAATGTCAGGCCTACTAGCCGTAAGATAGAGTAAACTACCAATCATTCCTCTATATTTAGTGCTATCTACGGATTCATTTTCTTCATCCTTGGTAAGTTTGGTTTCAGAGGACATGGGTGTTCTCATGGGTTTTGAGTCTTCAAGACCAAACTTCTTAAGCATATCTTTGATATACTTTGATTGGTTGAAGAATATCCCATCTTCTAATTGTTTAATTTGGAGACCTAAGAAAAAGTTTAGTTCCCCCATCATACTCATTTCAAACTCGTCATGCATGATTTTTGAGAAATCGTCGCATAACTCTTGACAAGTTGAACCGAATATAATGTCATCCACATATATTTGGACTATAATAATATGTGATCCCTTTTTCTTGGTGAAGAGAGTATTGTCTACTAGGCCCATGGTATACTTATGGTCAACTAGAAAAGTCTTAAGTCGATCATACCAAGCCTTTGGTGCTTGCTTAAGTCCGTATAAAGCTTTCTTAAGTTTGAAAACATAATTTGGTTTTTCAAAGTCGGCAAAGCCGGGAGGTTGTGCAACATATACTTCTTCATTTATAAGACCATTTAAGAAAGCACTTTTGACATTCATTTGAAATAACTTAAAATCATGTGCACATGCATATGCAAGTAATATTCTAATAGACTCAAGTCTAGCTACGGGTGCAAAGGTTTCATCGTAATCTATACCTTCTTGTTGATTGTAACCTTGAGCTACTAGCCTAGCTTTATTTCTAGATATAATACCCTTTTCATCCATTTTATTTCTAAAGACCCATTTGGTGCCTATTATGGTTTGATTTTTAGGTGGAGGGACCAATGTCCAAACATCATTTCTAATAAATTGATTAAGTTCTTCTTGCATAGCAATTACCCAAGATTCATCTTTAATTGCCTCGTCTATATTTTTAGGTTCAATGGTTGAAATAAAACAAAAATAATTACTTTCATTTTGAGCTTTGGATCTTAATGTTCTTTCATTAAGTTTTCCTATGACATTTTCTAATGGATGACTTTTAGTTTCTTTAATATTGACTATTTCTCCTTTTACGGGTTTATTGTCATTTTCAATGTTTTCTATATCATTAACCATTTGACTTTCAACTAAGTCATCATCTACCAAAGGTGATGTCTTAGAAGGAGGTGGACTTTCGTTGAATGTTACGTTCAACGATTCCTCGACTCTTGATGTTTCCTTGTTTAATATAATATATGCTTTACTGTTTTGTGAGTACCCAAGGAATACACCTTCATACGACTTTGGGTCGAACTTAGTGAGATAGTCCTTTGTGTTTAAAATGAAGCACTTGCTTCCAAAAACTCTAAAATATCCTAATGTAGGCTTTTTGCCTCGATAAATTTCATAAGGAGTTTTATTTAAAAATTGTCTAATTAAAACTCTATTTAGGATATATGTAGAAGTATCTACAGCGTGACACCAAAACTTTTGTGGTATGTTTTGTTCATTTAACATAGTTCTACTCATTTCTTGTATTGTTCTATTTTTACGTTCTACTACACCATTAGATTGAGGTGTACGAGGAGCAGAGAAATTATGAGTTATTCCATTATTATCACAAAAATTTCCAAATTGAATTTCATTGTCAAATTCTCGACCATGGTCAGTTCTAATAGATACTATATTACTTCCTATTTGATTTTGAATTTTCTTGCTTAGAATTTCAAATTTGTTGAATGCCTCATTTTTAGTTTTCAAAAACTTTGTCCATGTATATCTAGAGTAATCATCTACTATGACTAAAGTGTAAAAATTTCCTCCATAACTTTGTATAGCCGACGGGCCAAACAAATCCATATGTAATAATTCTAAGCATCTAGATGTAGATACCATGTTTTTAGCCTTATGGCTATTATGTACTTGTTTCCCAATTTTGCAAGCATCACAAAAGTGTTGGTCATATTTCAACTTGGGTAGGTTCCTAACGAGTTCTTTGGATGACAAAGATTGAATAAGCCTCATATTAGCATGACCTAAGCGTCGATGCCATAGAGTTGAGTTTTCGTCCAAGGAGGTAAGTCATAACTTATCTTGAGGTGTTTTATCTAATTTCATAACATAGACATTATTCTTTAAAACACCTTTTCCTACGGTTATGCCATCTTTAAGTATTTTACTTCCATTTTCACTGAAAAGGACGTTATACTTTTTGCGGCATAATTGACTTATACTAAGTAAATTAAATCCTAAATTATCTACATGAGCAACATCATCAATAGATAGAGAGTCATGAGAGATTGTACCTTTTTCGATGATTTTACTTTTAAGCTTGCTACCGAATGTGACATTACCTCCGTCATACACTTGATAGGTTGAGAAAAGATTTTTGTTTCCCGTCATGTGTCTTGAGCACCCACTATCTTTGATCCACTCATCAGGTTCAAGATCAACTTTCAAGCATACCTCTTCTGTGTCATTAGCCATAAGTGCCATTTCGTTGTTCTTAGGCTCATCATCATCATCTCCTTCACTATCGCTCCAAGCTCCACTAACGAAGGCTCTTTGAGACTTGGTCTTTGGAGGCTTTGGACATTCTCCTATTAAGTGACTGGAGTCACCACACCTATAGCATTTCCTATCAATCTTACCTTTCTTATCATCACGATCTTTCCGAGAGGATTTCTTTTCATCACGAGGTGGTTTTACAAAATTTCCTCGTCTTCTGAAGAATTTCTTGAAATCCCTCACGGCCATGGCATACTCTTCATCATCACTGTTTGAACAAGACTCATCATCATCACTTGACTCGACTTTAGCTTTCAAGGCAATAGACTTAATCTTCTCCCTTTTGCCTTTGACAATTTCCGAGTCTTTTTCCATAATCATTTCGTGAACTTTAAGGTTTCCTATGAGCTCATCCAGTGTCATGCTTGAGAGATCTTTAGATTCTTCAATAGCTGTCACTTTTGCTCTCCATTTCGGATGGAGTGCTCTTAGAAATTTCCTGACAAAATTCTTACTAGAAAAAGATTCATCAAGTGCTTTAAGTGATGTAATAATAGTATTGAACTTAGCAAACGCACTATCAATGGTCTCATCTTCAGAGATAACAAATTGTTCGTATTGTTGGACAAGAAGATCAATTTTGTTATCTTTTACTTGTGAGTTCCCTTGATGTGTGATAATAAGAGATTGCCAAATATCCTTAGCCGTTTTACACATAAAAACTCTTTCATATTCTTTCTTAGGTAAGGCATTATAAAGCATCATTTTGGCTTCATTATTTTTGGCAATTAGTTTCTTTTGCTCATCACTGTGACGAGTAAGAGAAGCTCCTTCATCCCGACCACCCGAAATATTATTACTAATAGGTTTGTAATCACCATCAACTATAATATACCATAGATCTATGTCCTTTGACTTTACATAAGTCTCAAAGCAATTTTTCCAATAAATAAAACAATTTGGTTCAAATAGAGGTGGTCTCTGCATAGATTGCCTTTCTTTAAAGTTTTCAAAATCCATGGATCGTTTTAAGTTTTAAAATACAATATATTTTAAAGATCTTAAGTAACGTAGCTCTTGATGCCAATTGTGGAAAACTAGAAGAGGGGTTGAATAGTTTTTACCGTTTTAAAGTTTTATATGCTTTGTTACTATATGTTAGTTTCAAAGGAAACAATCACAAATAAATAATCACACAATGTAAGTAAAAGATAAAGAGAGGAAAGATCAAACCACACGACACTGTTGTTTATAGTGGTTCGGGTACAAGGACTCTCTTCCTTGCCCTACTCCACTCCCCGAGTTTCCTACTCGAGAGTTTATCTTTCACTAAGAAACAAACTCCTTTCCTAGGTGGAGAAAACCTTTACACGTCGCTTACTTCCTTTTCCGGTACTAAGCTAAACACCGGGTTCTTTCACAAGGTAGAACCAACCTGACGTCGCCTACTTACTTTACCGACACTAAGCTAGATGTCGAGTTCTTTACACGGGTACAACTACTCCCTACACTCTTTGTGCTTTAAGGACTAAAGCACTAACCACACTCACTGATTACAAATGATAGATATGATGTGTGAAACAAACTACAATATCACACAGTAATGCAACTAAAGGATTACGGTTCTGTAGATCCTTGAATGCTTGATCTCCTTTCTACAAAATGAAAGATCAAAGTGAAATGCAACTATGAATGATGTTAGTAAGATATGTACTGAATGAATATATGTGTTAAAGCTATATGAGTGATGAGAGAGCCAAATGATCAGCTTCCTATTTATAGGCAAGCTGATCTTCAGCTCACGGATCCCACGGATCCCTCAAAAGGGATCCGCCCTTTATGTGATTTGGATCCGTGGGACATGACAGCTAAGGTATAGTTGTCTCTTACCATATCTTAGTTGTATCTTACCAAATCATCCAAGATCTTCAAATGTCAACTATGTATCTTGCAAATCTAACCAAGATATATCAAAGATCTTCTATTTGATGCATGCAATGATGTCATGGAATGGTTTTAGAATTAAAGTTTCCTTTTAAGGAAACAAGTTACTAAACTTGTAATTCTTAGTTAATATGTGAAGTGTAAAGTGTGTACTTAAGAGACTAAGCTAGTATTTATTATTTGCTAAAAGATATTCCTTATATTTGTCATTAACAAAACTAATGAAAGATCAAAGAATATAAATAACGTTTTTGAGACGCTATTTGTATTAACAATGTGGCTTATACATTGCTTGATTCTTTAACCACATTTTCATAAACTTGATCTGCTCCTTCTTTGTTGGTATTTTCTCCTTGTAACCTGCTTTCATGCCTATCTTTTATCCTCTGAACCAGATCTTTCCATGCTACTTCTCTGTTCTTTCTAAGTATAAACTTCTTTAGCTTTTCTGATTTCTCAGCTTCATTCAACTTGTTGTCTCTGAGAATCATTGCAGTTTGAGCTCTGACTATCAAGTCTGAATCAATTAAGTACTAAAGTTGTTCATTGAATTCTTCTGGATCCACTTTTTCACTAGAAGCTACTTTCTCCAATCTCTTTTTATCCATGAATTTTTCTATATTCTGAACTTCATCTTCAGCTACTTTTCTTGCTAATTCAGCATCTAGATCCATCTGTCTTTGTTTCTGTGCCTCTTCTTCTGCTTTATCTTTCTCATTCATTTTTATTGCAACTTCCTCATCAAACTCTATCTGAGCTTGAGTTCTTGGCTTTATCTTCTTGCTCCTTTCTAATTCATGCCCAACTTCTTCTAATGTCATTGGCTTTTTACCTTTAGCAGCCCTTTTTCTTTCATAAACTTCCTCAGCAGTACCTGAAAATGAACTAATAGTCAGAACTGCTTCTTGCTCTGTCTCAGCAGTTGGAACTGCTTCAGCCTCTTGAACACTAGTCTGAACTTGAACATCAGTTGGAACTGTCTTATGTATCTCAGCAGTTTCTTCAATACCACCCATATTAGCTTCATTACCAGTACCCATTTCATTAAACTGTTCTTCTTGTTCCTCATCATGCCTCCCCTGAAATCCTGATCCATCCCCTTTGCCTTCATCTGATTTCCTCCCCTGTTTGGGAGAATCACCATCATCATCATCTGAGTCATCTGAGCTATCTGAATCATCCAACAATACTCTTGCCCTTTTCTTCTTCAACTGTTCTTCCAGTTTCTTCACCCTTAGAGTCAATTTTGGGCTCCTACATCAAAATGACTAAACTTTTGCCCTTCCTGAAGCAACTCACCAAATTTTCCTATTTTCTCACGTAAACACCCACACCATTCATTCACCTTATTTAGAAAACCTTCAATTTCAATCTCTTCTTGAACAAAGAGAAATTTGAAAAAGTCTTTGATCTCATCAGATCCGCAAATTCCTTTAAGCAAATCAAAGTTTGGAGTAGACACCATTTTTTTTATCTAATTTTTAAACAAAGTTTAAGAAATGCAACTGAAAAATATAACCCTAGCCACAAGTTTTACCATCTAAAACTGCATATGCCACATGCATACACTACATTAGACTATCTCATTTCAGTCTATATTGGTTACAAAAAACAAAACAAACCAACAAACATTTTTTCAAACACAGATACAACCCAAAGGCATCAAAATGAGTACCTACAAACCATGTTTGTATCACCATAACCAAATAAAAATACCTTCACTCCAATACCATCAACACAAAAACCACATACACTAACATAAACTTCCTTAAACACTTCATTTACCAAATTCAAACTACACTAGAACTTTCATACACTTAAAATATATACAATACTAATAAAACTACAAATACATCTGATATTTAAACCAGCTTCTACCTACAGTCAAACTTTTAGACAACCAAAACACATGCAGCATAGTCAGATTTTTAAACAACCAGACGACATACAACATATTACTTAAACAACGTTAATACGACTACACAGACACCTACTACTTTTAATCCGCACATTCACAAATACCATCACCATAGTTCAAAAAGTGAACCCATAAAAACAGCACTTAGATTAATAACCTTATTTAACTATCTTCATTTTCTTCATCATCATTGATTTCTCAGTAGCGCGTAAATGAGCAATATGACTCATCTGAAGCAACCGTCCTATTTCCCCCAAATCATCTTGCTCTGCAGCCTTCAAAACAGCCAAAGTCTCATCAACAACAGGATCAAACCCTAGCTTCTTCAACTCAATAATAATCCCGTGCCTGTGATCAATCCTAGCTTTCACCTTTTCAATCCTTTCATTATACTCCCTTTCATCACACTGGTACGCTTCCTTTTCTCGAGAAAAAATTTCATAAAGAACCTTATCGATTCGCCTATCACCAATCTTTCTGGAAATCTGTTGGCACTTTACGAATCTAGGAGCCATGGAATTCCGATCAATAAAGAAATGTGAACAACTTTTACAGAAGCCTTAACCTTACAAACCCTAACCCTAACTTTTTAATCAATTAATCGATAAGAACAAACAAACCAATGTTTTATCCTTCTTTATTGGGCAGACGATATGTAAAAAATAAAGACAGCATTGGCATGGGCCACTAACATACATAACAAAACAGGCCCAATAAAAAAACAAAATAATAACTTTTATAAACTTAAAATACATAAACCATCAAATACAACACTCTTACAGTTATGATGATACAAATAAACTTATCATAAAAAACCCTTTTACAAGACTTTACCCGGTCCATACCCGATTGAAGTCTTAAATAGAAGAGCCCAAACACTCAAAAACAACACCCCCCAATTTCCCAATTTCACTTCATAAACCCTAGAAGAAGAAAAAAAGTTGAAAAAATGTCAGACAACATCCCCCCATTTGAAATCCAAATGGAAATCATGAAATGGCTTCCTGTGAAGCCTTTGATTCGGTTCAGGTCCGTTTCGAAACCCTGGAAGTCTTTTATTGACAGCTCTGAGTTTATCAATGGTTACGGCGCCCGCCACACGCAGCCGCATAGTTTTATGCTAATATACAAGGTTATTTATATACTGGAACAGCTAAAGTACATTCGTTTAGTAGAAGATGAATACTCGTACAATGGAAATTTTTTTGGTAATACACAACAAGAGTTAGCTCCATCTGTTGTGTCTCCTTTGCTTAAACAACATATTGTTACAGACTTTGTTGGTGCGTGTCATGGATTACTGTGTTTTTTTTGTTATAATTATAACATTTGTAATGAAAACATGGTTGTTATTTGGAACCCGTCTATCCGAAAATCATTTGGTATTGTTGTCCCTAGATATGACCCTCAGATTAGGATTCGGCTTGTTTTTGGTTTCGCGGTCTGTCCTGTCAATAGAGATCCTACCGTTGTCAAGATTTTACATCCTGATGATAAGAAACCTTGGCATGTTGAAGTTTTTACGTTGAGTTCCCAGGTTTGGAATGTGATTCCAAGTGGCAATTTGCCGCGTCAAACAATTAGACTTGATGATTCAACCCAGGTTGTTTTAGATAGGTTTATTTATTGGGGCGCTTATGAGAAGACTTTTACTGATGATGGTGAATCCACCACAAATCATATGGTTGTGTCATTTGATTTGATTACCAAGGAGTTTAAAGTGGTAAACCTACCGGATAGCTTAACAAACGAATTGATCTCACGTGTCTCACTTTCTAAGTTAAGGGAATCTCTTGTTGTTTCTGGACACATTAAGGTCGAGGGAGCAATTTGTTGTGGTGTATGGGTGATGGAACATGATTCGTCTTTTAGAAAGCTATTCACAATTGGCGCACCATTATGTAAAATATTGGGGTTTAGGAAGAATGGTGAACCTATACTTGAAATTCAAGAGGCAAATGAACAATTTACTACACTGTCACTTAATGTTTATGACCCCTTCTCACAACAAAACAAATATCTTGGGATTTCTAGAGTTGCGGCCTCATTCTTCATGGGCTCTGACAAGGAATCGCTACTTCTCCTTGATCACTCGGATTTACATATATATTCTTACAATAATTGATCAAAAAGATGAAGGCCACCTTTCAAGGTGTGGATTAACAAAATGGTATGTTACCTACGGAGGGAGGGGCCTATTTTCTAGTTAAGGTGCGGAAAAATCATTTTCATCTATTTTAGTTTTTTATCACTGATTTAATGGCGTTAAGTAATGTCAATTATGGAATCTTATGCGATTGTAGATGCAGTATATGCTACATATTTTTCAAATATGTGATTTGTAGCAAGGCTTGTAAAATCGGTATTACTATCAACTTTAATGTGATTTTTATTATTCCATGGATAGATGCCTTATTGCTTGTGTAATTTATTATGGCAAGCCTTTTAGGTGTTCATTACTTGTTGAAATCTTGTTATCGTTCTTTGATTCATTACATTCTCATTTCATCATGCTTGGCGGTTACGTTGGATAATCTGTAAATACAAACACAAGTTTATCAATCTTTGAATATGCTTCATCTCAATATGTAAATGCTTATGTGTTAACAAGAAATGATTATTCATTTATTTTGACTCAGGATTAGAGTAGTGAAGGCATTAGTAGCGGTTAGGCGATATACAATCTCCTAATTATACCATCCAAAGTGTAAAATAACATAGCAGAAAGTAGAAACAGAGCCACGGCCAACAATGCTTATATCAGTTGAGCTCCACGAGGGCTGCAATGCAATCAAGCTCTTATTGCTCCTGCATTAGACTTCTTACCTATAGGTTACAACACGAAGTAGTAATAGTAGGTTCAAGAGTTTCTTCGATTAATCTCAACCTACTCGTTGCATGCCCAAGTCTTTTGGAAAACATATTTGATTGTAGCTGAAGTTCAACTCTTCTAAATATTCCTTACACAAGTTTTCCCCATTATTCCCATGTCCGTTGAACTACTTAATGATCTAACAATACTTGGTAACTTTCAAAACTTGTTAAGCATTTGTGGCGGTTATTATCCAACATTTGATTCTCATAGAAATTTCTGTGATTCTGGAATGGATATTTCTTTGATTCTCATAGAAATTTCTGGTAACTTTAATCATTTTTTTTTGTTGTGTTAGATGTTTTACCTGGTATACATGAAAATGTTTTTGGGTTATGGGGTTTATCCTAACATTTTCTAGATTACATATTTTCAAAGCATAAATTGCATCCTAAGTCAAGTCTGATGTTTTTAAGTTCATGGGTTTGGACTACAGTGAACTCCAAAGCCCAAACCGTGAGCAACCTTGTAAATTGGACTCATGTTGTTATAGTTGCCAATCTCTCTAGCGCACATGAACAAACCAGGGGATCTGCTTCGTATGAGCAGCACAACTCTTCCCAGCATTTCACTTTTTATAGTAAACTATGTGTCAATGTGCAAATGACCAGGTACTTCCACAACCCAACCATGATCATTAGAGACTGACTTGTATATTAACATCCAATAGTAATGAATGCTGTAGCAGGCTGAAAACCAATGCAAAAGATTGGATACTAAACGACCGCCGTGTACGTGACACAGTTCTTGTTTTTATTTTATTTTTGCAAGACTATAATCCATGTTAGTGCTTGCGTAAAGTAAACATGATCCTTTGACTCGTAGAGGCAACTGATTCTTTTGTTTCTTGATGTTATTCTCTTAAATGTTAGAGCTGTAATATCTGACCACCAACTTGAGTACCCGAGTTATTACAAAGAGCGTACAATGTTATTGTTTCTGCTATCCATTTAATTGTGGCCCTTTCAGACATCAATCGAGTGTAGACCGGTAGGGGTGTTCGTCAGTTGTTGAGAAATTTTTAATGCAAAACTAAAGAGAAACAGATTGTATCTTTTGATAATCAAATTTAAACATAAACCCACTTTAACGAAATCAAACCCATATATATTTCAAGGCACCTCTAATCTATATCTATACTACATATAAAAGAAAAACGGTCAAATCTTTAAAAGTGAAATGTTGAAAGTCAAAGGTGAGAGAAATGTACATTGTAATTAATACTCTTATTAAAACAACTTACTACTTAAAAGTATAATAATTTATTCACATTGTACAATCAATTAAAAACATATCTACCAAATTAAAAACAACCAATTAAAACACACTTTACTAAAAGGTACAATAAAATTTTCACAATATACAATTTAAACAAGCTACAATATAATCCAAAATATACCATGCGACCTTAGAAGTGAATCGAACACCTTTGTCCGAGACTGTCAGTAGCAGTGTGCCATGCCTTGACACTATTCCTTCGAAGTACAACTTTCCTACTCAACCCAGAAGATAAGACTCTCGAGATGATCAAAGCGAGTTGGATTAAACAGTCAGTGTGCAATTGCTTAAGAGACAACGCGGCTTTCGGAGTCCTAGATAACTTAGTCACATTGGAGCATGACTACACTTTAACATTTGGATATCAAGAATATTTTTGTTTGTGTTATATAATATTTGATAAAAATTATACAAATGAAAATACATTTAAAACACAATTCATTCATAAATTTTACATCAAGTATTATATAATACAAACATAAATATTGAAGGTTAAAGTTATAAATACTTTAAAAAGTCAAACAAAAAAATATATAGATAAGAATATGGGTTTACAGGCCCATACCTAGTAGATGAATCAAATAGCCCAACAAATCTTCTTGAGGTCAAGTAGTCGAGTAGACTGCTTTTCACCATTTGTTTGTTCTCTTCAAAAAGTTACTTCATCTCCACCATACAACCACCACATCTCCGCCGTATAACGACGGCGCACGACGCCCTTCAAAACCCAGATCCAAAATCACCTCCTCTCCAAAACCCACATGGATTTATCAACGATTTGGTAGATGAAAGCCAAATCGAATCATTTATCAACCAAATCGAATCATTTATCAACGATTTGATAAATGATTCGATTTGGCTTTCATCTACCAACATCACTGCTACTATTTTTCCATCTGGTAACATTCCTTTGTACACTGTTCCTTGGCCAACATTCTTGTTGTCTGAGTTGCATGTTCACCACTTGATATTTGTTGCTGTAACAACAAACCGCCATTTCTTTTGAAGAATTTCACTTTACGTCTCTTATCCTTCCTCTTTTGTATTAGTTTGTATGCACCAATTGATAAAACTATTATCCCTGTGCCCAATACAACACCTGCACAAACACATGTTTTATAGATTATAGAACACAGGTGACTTAAACAATCTGTACCTGCTTTTGTTTTAAGTAAAAGGTACAGTAATATAAAGTTTACTAACTATATTTAGGAACACAATAGCGTAAAAAATCATGGTGGAAAATATTATTTTGTGTCAAAATATTTGTGACCATAAACATCATGTATGCATCAAAGAATTACCTAAATGAATATGATAGTTGTGAGCTTAAACATGTTTACCAAAAGTTGTGCTAGATGTGAGCAAACTATTGGTACTAGTTTTGAGTTTTTGGTATATATGGTTCTAATTTTAAAGTTGTTTGCAAACATGGGTTACACAAGAATAACATTGTATCTACTTTTCTTTTAGTTCATATGATAATTGGGCCTAAACATACTTTTAAGTTTTAGTAATTAATTAACTAGCATCGAGGGTTAAATACTACATGAAATCCAAACCATGGAAGTCTTTCATTGACAGCTCTGAGTTTATCAATGGGTACGACGCCGGCCACACGCAGCCGCATAGTTGTATTCTAAGAAGTTCATTCGGTTCTGTGGACAGGTTTATTTGTTTGGTAGAAGATGATAAGAATGAAACTTTTAAGGTACAACAACAAGAGGAGCTTGCTCCATTTGTTATGTCTCGTTTGTTAAAAAATTATTTTT
Organism: Artemisia tridentata subsp. tridentata; assembly: GCA_021014915.2. Lineage (NCBI taxonomy): Eukaryota > Viridiplantae > Streptophyta > Magnoliopsida > Asterales > Asteraceae > Artemisia > Artemisia tridentata. Next base: position 53,074,456 of record CP139502.1, on the reverse strand, counting down.
CAATCGTTGTTGGTGCATGTCATGGATTACTGTGTTTGTATGGTCTCGATCCTTCTAAAAAATGGTTGTTTGTTATTTGGAACCCGTCAATTGGAAAATCATTTGGTATTGCTGCCCCTCACCCTTCTAATCGGATTAATTATGGTTTCGGTGTTTGTCCCGTCACTAAAGATCCTACTGTTGTGAAGATTTTACATCCTGATAAGAAACCTTGGCATGTTGAAGTTTTTACATTGAGTTCGCATGTTTGGAATGTGATTCCAAGTGGTAATTTGCCTCGTGAATCAATTAGACTTAATAATTCAACTCAAACTCACGTTGTTATAGATAGGTTTATTTATTGGGGTGCTAGTGATACGACTTCTGATGCTAAATGTATAGTGTCATTTGATTTGATTACTAAGGAATTCAAAGTGATAGACCTACCAGATGTCTTAAGCAACGAGCTAGACGGAGCAAGTGTGTGCGTTTCTAAGCTAAGAGAGTCTCCTGTTGTGTATGGTATTTATGTCAACGGAGCAAAATGTTGTGTATGGGTGATGGAGCATGATTCGTCTTTTAGAAAGCTATTCACAATTGGCGCACCAGTATATCATCTATTAGGGTTTAGGAAGAGTGGTGAACCTATATTTCAAACTCAAAAGGAGGACGAAAGGTTTACAACACTTGATGTTTACGACCCCTGCTCACAACAAATCAAGAATCTTGGGATTTCTAGACTAGGGGACAGATTCTTCATGGGCGCTTACAAGGAATCACTACTTTTTCTTGACCACTCGGATTTACATATTTATTCTGCCGATAGTTAATCAAAATGATGAAGGCCACATAAGGTGTGGATTAATAAAGTACAAGTTACCTAAGGACAGAGGGGCCTATTTTGTAGCTAAGGTGTGGAAAAATCACTTTCATCTATTTTAGTTTTTTTATCACTGATTTAATGTTGTTAACTAATGTAGATGCAATATATGCTACTTTTTCTTTGAATATGTGCTTTTTAGCAAGGTTAGTGAAATCGGTATTATCAAGTTTAATGTGATTTCTATTATTCCATGGATAGTGGTACTCTGCTCCTTGTCTTTAATGGTTTATGATGAACGGGGAATGTCCTTTATGGATGTCTTATTGCTTGTGTAATTACTGATGAACAAGCCTTTTAGATGTTCATTACATGTTGAAATCTTGTTAGCGTCCTTTGCTTCGTTACATTCTCCTCCCGTTTTGCTTGGGGTCTATTTTGAATAATCTGTAAATACAAACATGAGTTTATCAGTCATTGAATATGCAACATTTGAACGTGTAAATGCTTATGTGTGGACAAGAAATGATATGCATGTACTTTAACTCAGGATTAGAGGAGTAAAGGCGTTAGTAGTGGTTAGTCGATGTTTGGAAAAAGTCATGAGTTTGTCTATAGAAGATTTATTGTTAAGGGTGAAAGGTTTCAATATATGAAACTGGAAGTCTAGCATGTTGCTAGACAAGATACACAAAGTAGTGATAGCAGGTTCAAGAGCTTCTTTGATTCATTTCAACCTGCTCTATGCATAAGTCTCTTAGGAAGCATAAATGATTGTAACTGAAGTTCAACTCTTTCGGCTCAGCATAAGTTGCTTGCTGTGTTTTTGCGGTGGTTATTATCCAACATTTGATATCATAGAAATTTTTGTGATTCTGGAATTTATGTAGCTGTTGTTTGAAATCCTTCCATTAAAAAACCAGTTATTATTGCTGTGCCAGATGTATAAGTTTGTCTATATGATAATGTTTTGTGTTCTGGGGTTTATCCTAACAGTAGTGACCCTAATATTGTTTAGATTACATATATCTCATAGTATATGTTGCGTTCTTTGTCAAGTAGGTGTTTTTTATTTAAGTTCATGAAAGTCCAAAGCGTAATGTACCTTGTAAATTGGTTTAATGGACTCGTGTAGTTATAGTTGCCAGTCTCTATAGTGCACATGAACAAACCAGGGGACGGTGCCTGGGATGAGTAGCACAAGTCTCCTCAGCATTTCATTTTCATAGTAAACTACCGAGATCCGGCACTTCCACAGCCCAACCAAACCTTGATCATTAACGGCAGGCTTGTAAACTAACATCCGACAGTAACGAATGCGAGAGTTCAATAGCATCCATAGCCTAAACCAGTGCAAAAGATTGGATACTAAATGACTGTCGTATACATGACAAATTTGCTGTTTTTCGTAGTATTTTGCACAATTGCTGTTTGTGCTTGGGTAAAGGAAACACGATCCTTTGACTCGTAGATGCAACTGATACTTTTGTTTCTTGAAGTTATGCTGTTTGTGATCTAGGTATACTCAATTCTTGTTGATCTTTGGGTCTAAATTCTGAGTTTTAGAAAGAGAAAAAATTATGCTTTGTGTGTGTGTGTGTGTGTGTGGTGATTGGCAAGTTGTGATTTGAGGTTGTGGTTGGGTTGCATTTTCTTGAACATGTTAAAAGATTTAAATATTTTCAAATAGATTACTACGGAAAATTAAAAAGAAAATTGATTTGTATCTACATTAAAGAGTTGAAGAAGATGAAGATGTAGGGAGTGTTAGACTAGTGGTAATGGTGACCAAACCCATTGCCGCCACATCAACATAACCATCATCAAACCCTTCATCTAACAAGTCTAGTGGTGACCACTAAACCAACCATCAAATTCATATTTTTTTAACAAAATTGTTAAATACTAAAATTAGAATTTCATTATTTAAAAAAACATTACTTTAAAAACTAATAAAAGACATAAACTTGGAAATTTGAAAACATAAACTTATATTTCGGCCTAATTTTTCCTTAAGCTCCAACACTTTTTTGGGTTGTTTTCCGGTCAAATGATCATGGTGTGTATTATAAAATATTTAGCCTATTTGGCTTTGTTTTTCTTGCTTAAACAGAAACATTTGTTTTTGCAGTTCGAATTCCCGTTGCCATATAGCAACGGGATTTTATAGCGACAGATCGTTTAGTGAAGTAAAAGAAGTCCATTTTACTGAAGTAAAAGAAGTCCATTTGAATTTCAAAAGTCAAAGTACAGAAGATGATCCATATGGTTATACTAGTGTCTGTGCTTTTAGTTTTAATGCGAGCAAACAACTCAAGTAGTAAGATAACTAGAAAATAAAGGTGTTTGTCTGAGGATATGGTCTTGATTACGGGTATGGATTATGTGATGCTGCTGATATGGTCCTTTACTGGTACTGGTACTGCTGGTATGGATCCTTTGACAGTTTCCTATTGATTGTGGCCTAGGGATATATCACATTTGCTCTCATATGCTGCTGGTACTGAGTGTATTCAGAGGTCTTTTCTTTGTTGTTCTGTCAGTCTTTTGTTCTGGCTTGCAGTTACTATTGGTTTTTGTTGTATCTGGTGTGGAAGTCTGTATTGTCATGTTATGTGGCCATGGGAAATGTCAATAGTAGGCTATAATTTGACTTATTATTTTGTGCTTAATATATTTTACTTTTTTCGGAAAAAAAGGTGTAAATAACATAGCAGAAAGTAGAAACAAAGCTATGACTAACAATGCTTACCTCAGTTGAGTGCCATTAGGGAGGCTGCAATGCAATCAAGCTATTATTTCACTTGCATTAAACTTCTTAACAGTGGTATAGCACACAAAATAGTGATTGTAGGTTCAAGAGCTTCTTTGATTCATCTCAGCCTACTGGTTGTATGCTCTTAACGTTCCAACAATAGTTGGTATCTTTCTCATGGCTTATTATGTTTTTGAGGCGTTATTATCCAACATCTGATTCTCATAGATATTTATGTAATTCTGGAATGAATGTTGCTGTTTTTTGGAATCCTTCCATTACAAAATCAGTTTTTGTTGTGCCAGATGTATAACATGGTCTATATGAAAGTTGTCATTGGTTCTGGGGTTTATCCTAACAGTAGCTACTCTAAGATTATTTAGATTACATATTTTTATTAGTACTTGCATCCTATGTCAAGTACATTGTTTTTAAGTTGAGTTCACGGGTTTGGACTTTGGAGAAGTCCAGATCGTAATCTAACTCGTAAATTGGTATGAGCAGCAGCACATGAACAAACCAGGGAGTGTGCTTAGTATGAGCAGCACAAGTCTACCCAGCATTTCATTTTCATAGTGAATTACCGCTCTGTCAATGTGCATATTACCCGGTACTTACACAGCCCAACCAAGCTTTGATCATTAAAGGCAGGCTTGTAAATTAACATCAATGCCAGAGTTCAATAGCATCCATAGCAGGCTGAAAACCAGTGCAAAATTTTGGATACTAAACGACCATTGTGTACATGACACAATTGTTGGTTTTTTTTGCAAGACTTAAACCCTGTTTGTGCTTGGGCTAAGGAAACACGATCCTTTGACTTGTAGAGTCAACTGATACTTTTGTTTCTTGTAGTTATGCTCTATGGAGCGTACCCGAGTTACTATAAAGACTGTACAATGCGACTGTTTGTGCCTTTTAATTGTGGCCCTTTCGAGACATCAATAGGTTATGGATCTGTAAGGGTGTTCGTAGGTTCAGGTTTCAGGTTTCTCGGGTTATTATGGTTGAGAATTTTTTAAGGCAAAACCGAACCGAATACAAACAGGATCAAACCGAACACAAAATCGAATCTGAATTTGATACGGTTTACATATTGAACCAGAAGACCCATATTGCAAAATTTGTTATTTTTTAATTTTTTAATTTTTATTATTATTATTATTATTATTATTATTATTATTATTATTTTTATTTATTATTTTTTTTTTTTCCTGTTAAAATTGTAGATATTTAGCCCCAAATGCATCAGCTAATGAAGATTACACAATGTACAACAATATCACATGAGTATTATTTAATGAATCTTATGTTACAAATGCATCAAAGACCCATGGTTGCTTTGGTTTCCTTCCACTACTGGAATTTATGATGCTTCCATGGGCCTCATAACATCTCATGTTTGTATTTACACACCTTGTGCTGCACCACTAGACGCATCACATTTGATTATTCTCAAAAGCATTTTGTGGCCACATGTCATGCTAATGATTTTGACAAAGGTAAAGGTTATGTTGCCATTTGTGACAAAAAAATGCTCATTTGCAAGTAAGCTTTCTTTGTATGGATGGTCTTGACTGTTGTCCACTTGACCAAACTAGGCTCATTTGCTCTTACTTTTTAGCACTTATGATTTTGACTCCTTCACACTTTTAACCCGTCTTTATGATCCAGATCTTTTCTGCAACACCTGTTTACAAGCATCGACTTAACATTAACGTGTGATCAGAGGTGTGAATTTCATTATCAGTTAGTTGCATCTCCGTATTCAAATCACTATTATCTTTGTGTAGGTGTTGCCGTGCGTGCATTCTGTTTTGTTATTCTTTTAACAACTCTTACTTACACATACATCTATCTGATGTTAGTTAACAACTCGGAATCTGCTTGGTTTTGTCAATTTCAAAGTCTATGAGTCGATTAAATCTGCAGAAGCCATGGGGCTAGGGCTTCTATGTTGCAGCCCGTCGAGCTCACTGAACCCTTGGTTTGACAATATAGTAGAAACCCACAAGATTTCTCTAAAAGCAAGAAAATATAGTTTATGACCAAAAGAAAAGAATGTTTCTTTGAATTAGAGAAACAAAATGGACGGGTTGGGTAACGGGTCAAAACGGGTTCAATCCAAAAAGAATATTTTTAGCATATGCCGGGCTGACCCTAAACACTTTTTTGTCCAAATTACTTAATTTATGCTCGTATAAAATAACCATTTTGTCAATTATGAATACAAAATTTCTATAGCTTCAGTAATAATCAAATATGTTTATTAAAGAGGCTTTATGCATTCTAGGTACACTTTAGGCAACTTTGGTTTAAACCCTGGATTCATATTTTTGTTCACGCCCAGTTTTTGGACGTTTCATGCCACTTGTGTTGAATGGTGACACACTATCACTTGGGCCGGGACTCTCTTTTCTGAAATTTGAATTTAGCATAGCTAGCTCTCGTAGTTGCTGTCTTTTGGTATAATCTTCGGACCCATCGTGCAGATAAAAGAATAATAACTAAGACATGGATAAGAAAAATGTGCAACAAGATAACTTTATAGTGAAGAGGCTCAAAGTAACTTTTTTGACTTTTTGAGGTCAAGTAGACTACTTCAGACTAAAGATTTTCAAAAAATTTCTAGGTGTTCTGGAATATTTTGCTGATTTATTCTACACTGGAGCAGACAGAAGGGGTAGACAAATCGGTGTAAAATTCCTGAGAAAATCATCATCAAAACTAAAGTAAAAGAAGACCATTTGACTTTCAAAAGTCAAAGTACAGAAAATGATTCATATGTTTATACTAGTGTCTGTGCTTTTAGTTTTAATGCGAGCAAACAACTCAAGTAGTGTTGGTTTATGTGTGTGTCGTGGTGCACCCAAACCAGGGTAAAGATAATCAATCAAGGGTACCGGATATTCACTTGAAGTCGTGGTATCACTTTCCAATAGAAACTATTCGACCCTATGCCTGGGTTGCACGAATATCTCTATGGGATAAAACCAAGTGAAGCTCTTGTTCTAGGCACAGATCAAGAACCGATCGTATTTAGTGTTTAGGGTTTTTTGTCGTACCTATCATGCTATGTGAGGATCTCTATTTATAATAGAGTCTACTCAAAACCCTAGCCCATGGAATTATGTATAATTAACGGCCCATTAATTATCCATAATAGCTTCCATAATAGTAGGAGTCGGTGGTTATAACCAGCAGCAGAGTCTGATGCCTAGCAGCAGAGTCTATTGCCCATCAGCAGAGTTATTGCACTATCAGCAGCAACAAAGTACTGACAGCAGGAACAATAACACTATCAGCAGAATTGATATACTAGCAGCAGAGTAGTTCTGTATCAGCAGCAATAAAGCTATCAGCAAGAAACAGATAATGCTATCAGCAGGAATGACAATGCTATCGGCAGGAACAGATAATGCTAACAGCAGAATCAACTGCATCAGCAGCATTGTCATTTATACTTAGCAGTACCTTTATTAAGCTAGCAGTACCTTGTTCTACTTCAGCAGTACCTTGATGATGCTAGCAGTACCATCATAGTAACTAATAGCAGAACAACATAACCACATAATATGAGTCAGGGTGTTCATTGACCTGATGGGTGTATACTCCATACCTCCAAGCCCATTACCAGGTGTAAACTTATCCCTCAAGTGCACTAAATTTTCCAACAATCCTCCCCAAATTTAGTTCACTTCTTTTGCATGAAAAATAAACACAAAACAAAACATATGCATAAATGAAAATATCTTGAAGATTGAATTCTCATCTTAGTACCTTACAAGTTCAAATATTCGAGAATCAGGGTGTTCTAAGAATTGAACCCTTCAACCCATTTGAATACCTGAATATAAAATACACATACATTTTCAAACACTAAAATACTCCTGACACTATACAAGCCATGTGTCCATATCCAATTAATAAATGTTGTAAAAGCTAAAAGTCCTAAAGCTTCCTGAAGGGGAAAAACTTCAACATTTATATAGGTGGTTCATCTTTTAATCATGCCCCTGCAAAGCACTTTTTCAAAGAAAATTAACCATTAAGAAGTGAAGACTTCATCCTCCTTTCCAGCAGGTTCTGAGCACAACCTTGGGATGTAAATAAAACAGTGCTCCAGTCCACTAAATGATCAGCTTTCCACATTGAACTCAACTCCAAAGTTTCCTCAGGAGGGAGTTGGGTGTCTTTACATTCAGTAACTAAAGTGGACTTAAACCCATCCCTTTAGCAGACTTAAAAACCAAGTCTCTAGCCAAACCCTTCGTCAAGTGATCAGCTAAGTTCTGTTGAGATCTAACAAACTCTATAGATACCACCCCATTCATGATAAGCTCACGAATCATGCTATGCCTGACACATAAGTGTCTAGACTTCCCATTGTACATCTGGCTATAAGCCTTTGCCAATGTAGCAGCACTATCACACCGGATAGATATAGGTGCTATAGGTTTAGGCCACAATGGAATCTCAAGAAGCAAGTTTCTCAACCATTCAGCTTCTTTACCAGCAGCAGCTAAGGCCACAAATTCAGATTCCATGGTTGAACTGGTAATGCAAGTTTGCTTCTTGGATGCCCAAGAAATTGCACCTCCACCAAGTAGGAATACCCAGCCACTAGTAGACGAATTATCCTCAGTGTTACTGATCCAACTTGCATCAGTATATCCTTCTAATACAGAAGGATAACCAGTATATGAGAGACTATAAGCCATAGTTTTCTTCAAATACTTCAGTACCCTCTGAATTGCTTGCCAATGATGAGCACTAGGATTACTAGTATACCTGCTCAGTTTACCCACAGCAAAAGCAATGTCAGGTCTAGTACAAGTCATGGCATACATTAAGCAGCCAATTACCCTAGAATACTCAAGTTGAGATACAGCTTTGCCAGTATTAGGCATTAGCTTCTCACTTGTATCCATAGGAGTACTCACTGGAGTACAGTCAAAGTAATTAAATTTCCTCAACACCTTCTCAATGTAATGAGACTGAGAGATAGAAATGTTGTTACCTTCATGTTTAATCCTTATTCCAAGGATAACATCAGCCTCCCCCATATCCTTCATGGAGAATCTTGATGACAAAAATTCCTTTGTAAGTTCCACTTGATTTTGGTCAGTGCCAAAGATCAACATGTCATCAACATATAGGCAAATGATGACTCCTTTACCAGATTCATCAAATTTGCTATATACACATTTGTCAGACTGGTTAAGTGAATAACCACTAGACAAAACCACTTCATCAAAATTTTGATGCCATTGTTTAGGTGCCTGTTTCAGTCCATACAAGGACTTAATCAGTTTGCACACCTTCTTTTCATTGCCAGGCATGATGAAGCCCTGAGGTTGGTTCATATAAACCTCCTCATCCAATTCACCATTCAATAAAGCTGTCTTCACATCCATCTGATGAATAGTCAGATTGTGAATTGATGCCAAGGCAATCAGCAATCTTATGGTACTGATACGAGCCACAGGGGCATAAGTATCAAAGTAGTCAATTCCTTCCTTTTGTTTAAAGCCTTGAATGACTAACCTTGCCTTGAACTTTTCAATAGTTCCATCTACCTTCATTTTCTTCTTGAAAATCCATTTGCAGCCTAGAGGCTTGCAACCAGGTGGTAGATCAGCCAACACCCAAGTGTTATTGCCCATGATGGAGTCCATCTCATCATTTATTGCTTCTTTCCAGAAAGCAACATCTTGGGACTTCATTGCTTCCTCAAATGTTTTGGGATCATCCTCAACATTAAAGCAATAGGAGTGTTGGTCAGAGACATCATCCCTTGTTCCTTCAATCAAGTACAATTGAAATTCAGGTCCAAATGATTTTGGAGTCCTAACCCTTGTGCTCCTTCTGAGCTCAGGCTCAGGTTGTTGTTCCACAACCTCATCAGGTACCTCATCAGAGGTTTCTGATACACCAACATCATTGGTTCCATTAGGAATCCTCTGACTTGGTCTAGGGACTGAAGAGAATCTATTCTCATCAAAATTTGCATCCCTTGATTCAATTATAGAATTAATTGAAATAGACTCATTAGGTTCAATAACATAGAACCTATAAGCCTTGGAATGCTCAGCATATCCAACAAAGATGCATTCAATGCCTCTTTCACCCAAAGTTTTATGCTTTGGATCAGGGAGTCTTACAACTGCCCTACAACCCCAAACCTTGAGATAATTCAAGTTGGGTTTCCTTTTAGTCCAGAGTTCATAAGGGGTAGTCTTGTTCCTTTTGTTAGGAACCCTATTTAGCAAATAGCAAGCTGTTAACATAGCTTCACCCCAGAACCCTTGACTCAGTCCTGAATAGGACAACATGGAATTAACCATCTCCTTTAGCACACGGTTTTTCCTTTCAGAAATTCCATTTTGCTGAGGAGTATAAGGGGCAGTTGTTTCATGGATTATACCAACAGACTGGAAATACTGAGTATCCATGTACTCACCTCCCCTATCAGTCCTTAATCTTTTGATCAGGGACTCTTGTTGCAATTCAACTTCAGACTTAAATACTTTAAATTTATCTAATGCTTCATCCTTAGTATGCAATAAATAAATATAACAATACCTAGAAGCATCATCAATAAAAGTCACAAAGTATTTCTTATTCCCCAAAGAGGGAGTAGCATGCAAATCACATAAATCACTATGTATTAATTCCAATATCACAGATTCTCGTTTTACATCTTTAAATGGTTTCTTAGTTATCTTGTTCAACATACAAGTATTACACTTTTTAGTGTCCATGTCAAATGCTGGGATTAACCCATCCTTAGAAATATCTTGCATACGTTTAAAGTGTACATGGCCAAGTCTAGCATGCCAAAGGGTTGAATCATACAAACTAGATGTAGATATAAAAGCAGAATCAACCGCATCATGAACAATATTAAGCCTAAACATATGATTGCATAAGTAACCAAATCCAATAAATACACCATTTTTAGACAAAACAAATTTATCAGATTCAATAACTTGTTTGTAACCACAATTATTCAAAATACCACTAGAAACCAAGTTTTTTCTAATATCATGAACATGTAAAACATTTAATAAAGTAACAATCTTTCCAGAACTAAACTTCAACTCAACACTTCCTTTTCCATGCACCAGGACTGTTGACTCATTTCCCATATGAAGAATAGAACCATCATTCATTGACTCGTAGGTCTTGAACCAACTTCTATCTTTACACACATGGACTGTTGCTCCAGAGTCAACCCACCAAGCCACATCATCATCCTGCACAAAGAACAATTCAGATATATATGTAACATAATAAATCCAAAAAGACTTATTAAATATATTCTGACCTTTCAGGGAATTGGAGTTACCATTCCCAGATCCACTTGTGCCTGAGCCATTGGCTTTATTGCCAATTTTACCACCTTTGCAATCCTTCCTGAAGTGTCCAGTTTTACCACACTTCCAACAAGTAGCCTTTGACTTCTTGTTAGGATCAGGTTTGGTATTATCCTGATGTTTACGCTTGCCCTTGTTGTCATTGTACCTGGAGGAGTTGTTATGCTCCACCATATTGACAACTGATGGACCAGCAGCAGTGCTGCTCTTTGGCTTGTCACTTTCATGCACCTTGAGTGATTCCTCAATGCGCAAATGACTGCCCAACTCAGTAAGAGTTAACTCCTCCTTCTTATGCTTAAGCATGTGCTTGAAATCTTTCCAAGAAGGAGGTAGCTTATCGATGATACATGAGACTTGAATAGCCTCATCCATGTTCATCTTGTGTTGAGTAAAACGACCAAGTATACTAAGAAGTTCATTGTATTGGTCCAAGACCGGTCTAGAATCGACCATTTTGTAATTGTTAAAATTACTTACAAGAAACTTCTTACTTGATGCATCCTCTGCCATGTATTTGGCTTCCAAAGAATCCCATAGTTCTTGAGAAGATGCAACATTTTGATAGATATCAAATAGAGTATCAGACATACCATTGAGGATTAAACCTCTGCAGACATAGTCATCGTTCTCCCACTTGCTTCTGGCCCTCATCTGTTCCATCGTAGCATCATCCCCATAATCAGCAGGAATAGGAGTGGTCAGAACATATGCCACGTTCATGCTAGTCAACAAGAAATTCATCTTCTTCTGCCATCGTCTGAAATCCACACCTTCAAAACTTTTCTAACTTGGAAAAGTTAGCAGCTATTTGTCTCATAGCAGCAGCCATTGATTATCACTAAATAGTTTCTATTGATTGTTGGTTTATGTGTGTGTCGTGGTGCACCCAAACCAGGGTAAAGATAATCAATCAAGGGTACCGGATATTCACTTGAAGTCGTGGTATCACTTTCCAATAGAAACTATTCGACCCTATGCCTGGGTTGCACGAATATCTCTATGGGATAAAACCAAGTGAAGCTCTTGTTCTAGGCACAGATCAAGAACCGATCGTATTTAGTGTTTAGGGTTTTTTGTCGTACCTATCATGCTATGTGAGGATCTCTATTTATAATAGAGTCTACTCAAAACCCTAGCCCATGGAATTATGTATAATTAACGGCCCATTAATTATCCATAATAGCTTCCATAATAGTAGGAGTCGGTGGTTATAACCAGCAGCAGAGTCTGATGCCTAGCAGCAGAGTCTATTGCCCATCAGCAGAGTTATTGCACTATCAGCAGCAACAAAGTACTGACAGCAGGAACAATAACACTATTAGCAGAATTGATATACTAGCAGCAGAGTAGTTCTGTACCAGCAGCAATAAAGCTATCAGCAGAAACAGATAATGCTATCAGCAGGAATGACAATGCTATCGGCAGGAACAGATAATTCTAACAGCAGAATCAACTGCATCAGCAGCATTGTCATTTATACTTAGCAGTACCTTTATTAAGCTAGCAGTACCTTGTTCTACTTCAGCAGTACCTTGATGATGCTAGCAGTACCATCATAGTAACTAACAGCAGAACAACATAACCACATAATATGAGTCAGGGTGTTCATTGACCTGATGGGTGTATACTCCATACCTCCAAGCCCATTACCAGGTGTAAACTTATCCCTCAAGTGCACTAAATTTTCCAACAAGTAGTACGATAACTAGAAAATAAAGGTGTCAAAAGAACAATAAAAAAGGTGTGACATTTGTCACAAGTTTGACTTTTTTGAACAGTCAAATGCTGCAACTAGTAAAGAGTGAAGACGGTAATCTATAAGTAACATACCACTGGTTTGAGAAGCTCATCGATTATCTCCTGCACTTGCCTCAGCCTTAAATCAACAACGCTTGGTGGTAAATCAACATCGATTAAGATGTGAAGTTGCTTATTTGAATGTTGATAACCCGGTCTTCCCCTTAGCTTATCATCCTTTAACTGCATATAATATGTAATCCAGAATTAGATTCCAAAACCACATGAAATCAGATTTAATTAAATCAGTTTAAGTCCTTGAGCTTCCGAATGAGGTTACTTGTAGCATTGGATTCAACCAAAGGCATTCTATATCTTCACACCCAAGCCAAGTATCTGGTTTTGGACTTTCAAGGCTTGCACCAATTTTGGACAAGTATGGAGTCTGTCCTTAACTATGTTTCCACCGTTGTTAGAGGAACACCTGTAAGTCTATTTCCATCTTACTTTCTAGCTGAGGAACCTTAGTGTATGTACAGACCTTGTTGCTTTCATTGACTTAAAACAGATGCTAGCTAGAGGGGGTGACAAAATTAGCAGGTTGGGTAATGGGTCAAAGTGGGTAATTTCTGGTAGGGGTCAAGTCAGGCTTTATATAAAGAGTCAAATGTTTCCTAAGTAAAACATGTGGCTGAGTAGTATTAGAAACTTGAGGCATACCATGAGTCTGCCGTTCTTCACCTTTTGGAGAAACTTGCGGCATACCATCACGTGGTTGGGAGCATTTAATTTGTGGTTTCAATATTTTCGTATAACATGAGTCTGTTTGACCCGTGCCCATTTAAGCCCGTACTCGTTGAAGCCCGTGCCCAAGCCTGTTTGGACCCGTAGCCCGCGCCCGCCCGACCCGGCCGCTTTGCCATCTCTAGTTTTTTTTTTATGGAAGATGTATATTATTTGTAGTTGATATAGATTACACGTAACCATCCTAGATAAATGAAGAGACTTACTTACATACAACTTAATTACAATGAATTTTAATTTGATCATGACATTAGCACGCTGGGGTTGGGGCTTTTATATTATAAGCCGAAAATTGATGCTTATATTTTTATAAATCTGTTTGGAGAATTAGTTGGAGCTGAAGCTTATTAATGTAAAATCACATAAAAATATATCAAATTAAATTCACATATATTTTCGGCTTTTACGTAATAATTCATTATATTTTTAAAGGTATTTAAGTAATTTAACCAGCCATAAGCCCTTATAAGCCCCTTTCTATGGGCTTGGGCTTATGGAGGCTTATGGCTTATTTTATAAGCCATAAGCCTGTGTAACAAACGAGACAAACGAGGCTTATGGCCCCTTTATAAGCCATAAGCCTCCATAAGCCTGTGTGACAAACGAGACTTATTTTATAAGCCGACTTATTTTAAAAGCTCAAAAGTCCCTATAAGCCCCGTGCCAAACACAGTCTTAGTCTCTGGAAAAAAAATTTGAAAAATGTCGGACAACATAAACCCTAGAAAAATAACGCTCCTAAATTTCCCAATTTCATTTCAGTCTCTTGTTAGTTACATAAACCCTACCAAAAACCCTTCGAAAAATATTCTATTTGATATCCAGATGCAAATCATAAAAACGGTTTATGATGTCAAGTCATTGATACGATTCAGATCCGTTTCGAAGCCATGGAAGTCTTTTATTGACAGCTTTGAGTTTATCAAAGGTTACGGCGCCCGACATACGCAGCCACATAGTCTTATTTTAAAGCACAGAGCTCATTTATTGATAGTGAAACATTTAAGGTTCAACAACAAGAGTTTGCTGACTTTGCTCCAACTCTTGTTAAGTCACCTTTGCTTAAGCAATGTTGGCTTTTAAAGGTTGTGGTGTGTGTCATGGATTACTGTGTTTGTCATGTTATAATAAAGATAACGATAAAGATATGGTTGTTATTTGGAAAATCATTTGGTATTGTCGTCCCTAGATATCCCTTTCTATCTGGGATTCTCATTGTATATGGTTTTGGGGTTTGTCCCGTTACTAGTGTAACACCCCCTAAATTCGGATATCAACAGCGGAAGACTTAATGGGGTATTACGTAGTGGATCGTAGTCATAACCATAGAAAACGACTTAAAAGAGACGTTTTAAGTTTATCATTCAAAATACAAGCATTTGAAATACAAAGAAGTTTCATAGTTTAACATGTTTATTTAAACTTGAATGATAAAACATTTATTTAGCACCCGTGCCGGGTTTAGTGCCCACTCCGTGCCTTGAGTTCCAGCTTTTAGTTACCTGAGATAACATGCTAAAAGTCAACAAAAGTTGAGTGATATTCATAGGTTTAAGTTTAATAGTTGAACACAAAGTATAAGCGTTAATTGCATCGAATTACAATTAAACGAGTAAAAATCAAATTGTTATTGCATTAAGCTCATGACACACAACGTTTAACAGGCATCAAAATGATGTAAAGTATATAGGCCCTCGGGATAGGTCTTTGCCAATAACCTATGAGTATGTTTAAATAAAGTGCGTTTGGGTGGCTCATCCTAGCAGACCCAAACGGGGATTGTCAGTCCCAAATAGATCTATTCACAACTATTTACGTTCACTCGCAAGTGATTAAGGTTCATGATAGAGGGATTTCTGGCAATAGCTACTTAAGCAATAATAACATTAGTCATAGCATACTAAAAAGTTTGTGTTCATGTTTGTAGCATGTATCTCCCCACAAAAGGGTTTAAAAGTTTAAGAGTGGGCTATGAACTCACCTTAGTAGTACAGTAGTGGTGGTAGTATCGTAACTCAAACGATGAAAGGAAACGGCTTCAACACACGACCTAAATAATATATGGCAAGTTTTACTGGTTTGATAGTCCAAGTTTAGTTTATCGCGAATCATAACGTTCAAGGTTTTATCGATTGATGATTAATTTGTAACATTAAAACATGCGTGTTTAAATGCTTGAAGTTAAAAAAATAAAGTTATATATATATATATATATATATATATATATATATATATATATATATATATATATATATATATATATATATATATATATATATATATATATATATATATATATAGCGAATCATAACGTTCAAGGTTTTATCGATTGATGATTAATTTGTAACATTAAAACATGCGTGTTTAAATGCTTGAAGTTAAAAAAATAAAGTTATAATATATATATATATATCTATACATTATATATAACAGGAGGCGTTACACGTAGATAATGCCACATAAATGCCACCTCAATGCCACATAATCAATTTCAATGCCACCTAATACGTATGCAATATTTGTTAATTAATTTTTATTTTTAAAAATTTCGTATTTAAATCCTTGGCAATTAGTTGGCCACTAAGCAAGGATTAAAGCAACTAAAATTCGGAATATTTTGTTTAAAAAATAATGATAACAGGGTTCGAACCTGTGCCTTTTACATGGTCTGCAAACGTCTCAACCAGTGGAGCTACTCCATAAGTTGTGAACATAATCCCAAAACAAAATGTATATCTTATAATAGTACCTGATCTAGCTACAACAAAGTAAAATAAAGTCATTCATTATACGGAGTATTTTTTTTTTTTTTCTAAAACCCTAATATCGCTCATTCATCTCTCACACACAAGATTTTTTTTCCCAGAACCCTTATATCGGTGTGCTCATACATATGGTGTTGCAGGTTCATCGTCTATTGAAAAGCCAAGGATATCAAACAAAGGTGTCAGGTATGCTCTTATTTTCAAAAGCGAAAAACTATATATGTTGGCATAGCAATAAGTTACAATCCTCCACAATCATGGATTTCTACACATGTTCAGTTTCTTTACACTATTAAAAAGTCCTAAAGCATAGTAAGCTTATTATTCGGTGGAGCCTACTGTTTTGTTGATCCTTAGGAAGGCTTATTGGTTGCTTTGTTTCTTTTCTTCCCATCTTATCACTTTCTCTGCAGCTAATTTAATATATGTAAACCCTAATCTCATATTAGAATACCCATTACGTATGACTTTCATCCATATTTCAAAACCCTAATTTGTTTCCACATCCATCATAGATCATATTCATCACAGGGGATCATCTCAAGGCATTCTGTTAGGTAATTATTATTTTTTGTTTAAAAATTAACTATTTAAATATTTGCTTCTATCCTTGAATGTTTGTGATATCTTCATGATAATAACATGCTGGTCTAGCTTATGAAGCAGTTAATGAATGTGAAGATTTAAAGACCAAAAGGTTTGGATCTTCATACACTTTGTTTTTCGGCTTAAGTATTCAATGCATACAGTTTATATAAAGATAATAAGACATCATACAATATGCAAATTAGTACTTTTAGCATGAAACTCGTCATAGTGTAGCTAATTTTCATCAACTTTTGCAGGATGGTAAGGGGGATGAGCATACTTTGTACTGATGGATCTGGTAGATTCAGTAGCGATTGAACAATAGATGATTATGCAGAGAAAAAACAACTTGTAATTATTCAAGGATTGAGAGAAGTTATCAGAAGTTAAACCAATGGTTGGTTCTCCATGATTGCAGGTATGCCATTTTACATGTATTTTCTACTTGGTTTAACTTTTGTGTATGTTTTCCAGTTGTTGTCTATATCTCATACGTTCTCACTTTGTTCCACTCCTATCGTTTCTATAGATGAATGCAGTTATCAGCTTAATCTTATGATCATCCTCTAATTAATATACAGTAAGATAGTAGCTGGTCTCAACTCCAAGGCGCAGCGGGCACGTTTACATGACTTAACAGTACTTAAGACAAGGTATTTATATCTCTTCTTAGTCATATAAGTATTCATGTGGTACAATTTATTTGAATATAATCAAACCTATTTGTAAACAGGAACACCAACACGACCTAAAAAGCAACATTATCAACTGCAAATCCTAGAGGAAGGCCACGTAAAAACAGTTCAACACCAGGTTCTGTATACAATAACTTACGTAACATTTTTTTATCTCTATATATTATCATTATAAGCAACTATATAGTTTCACTTTATTGATCAATTTCGTGAACTCCAACAACTAACAAAGCATTACAACCATCGTTTATAAGTTCCAGAGCAAATAAGTGTCAACTAAATATTGTCACATTTTCGACCATTCAAATGCGTAATTGGTGTAGGATCAACGGGTTCAATATGATGAAGACATAGCAACGATGAATGATCGATAGCCGTCCGAGAAACCTGAAGTTTCTGAAACTAAACATTGTGATTTTATCTGATGGCAGATTAGGCCGCGTTTCGAAAATCTCACCGGCCTTGCAACACTACACGATCTCGCAACTCAAATTCAAGGTTTTTCTAAATATATACCAGCTTCATTTAATATTGATAAAGTGATTGTTTGCATTTTGGTGTATGAAATCTTACGGGTATGAATCTTTATACGTGCTTTAACCTTGATTATACACCTTTCCAGAATTGGTCATACAACGACTTGGGTGATTCTAAGATAGTAGTTGGTCTCAAAAGAGGATATGATCCTGTATTAGCTTTGCATAACTCAGGTATTCTGCAACTTTTTTTTTAAAGTCAATAGATATTCAGTCTATTGCGTTTGCATATAGTCATGTATGCTTCTTTACGAGTAAAATAAGCTGTTCGGAATAAGCAATCTTTGCAGCATTATTGTCTTTGTTCAAGTGAGCAGAAGTTCATATAGACATAGTAGGCATGAGTTATTACAAAATATTTTTTGGTAAAACTCATTAATATACATCTATGCATGGCACTAATCAAGGTTATAGTCAATCTTAGATTTAGACTAATACGTAGTTAACTACTCCCTCCTCCCACTATAAGTGTCCACTTTCCATTTTCACAAAGTTTTAGGAAAGTGGGGCCAACTACACTCTCCACCAATCAAATATCACTATTACCCACTAAAGTCTCTTCTCATTGGTTGAAAATATTCCCTGGACAACTTAATATGGGACAAGCAAAGATACCATTGTGGACACTTATAGTGGGACGGAGGGAGTATAATAAATTGGAAGTGTAGCTCATATTGGTAGTATTATTAGCAATGGAATATCTCAGTAAAAAGAGGGGTAAATAAGTTATCTTAATATTTCTCAAATTAGCAATTTTGCTGCTTTAGGTGTGAAATTGATTATCGACCTTTGTATAATCAGATGACAAATAATCATAATCAATGATCAGAATAATTATATCCAAAACACCAAAAGCTGATTATTATGACACTAACAACTCAGTTTTCTTGATAAAAATCATCATTTTTTAGGATCTTCTCTAAGGTGTAGATGATTTGTTTTTTCATAAAACCGTGACTGATAATCCTTTTTCAATTTTCCACAGTGAGATCAAGGATGATATAAAAACAGAAGTCACTAAAGTTTCTGAAAAAAACAAGAAAGTAGCATATCAGCAACAAAAGCGAAGGATAAAATAAAATATAAACGAATATAAAATAACTAATATAATTATTTTTTGAAGGTGTTGAGGGTCGGCATGTTTACTTACTTTTCAGGTTTGGCTAAGAGTTGCAGGTAAGTTGTAAAACTATTAGAGATTTTGGTTGCACTTGCTGTACCATCATTAAATTTGTCAAACCCCTTTGGCTTTAATCGGTATTCGAGAAATTTGGAATTGAATTGAAACCATCCTTATATTATCTATTTTGGCATATGAATTTGAGTTGAGACGAGGTGGTAGGTCAAAGTTGTTACCAACATATGGTGCATTTCCTTTTGAAGTTTGTACGCCATGACTTCAGTTTTGTGCATGAAGGTGCAAGTTCTGCATCAGGGTTCTTCGCTGCAGCCTACGGTTTGCCTTTTAATCACTTGGAGAATCTATTTTTGGATAAGGTAAATGCTCTGTTAGAAGTCGAATTTAATATGCATTTGTGTGATTTGAATATTTTCGTTTAAATCAGATTGCATGCTATTAGACATTTTTTATCTTTGCTATTAGACATTGCATCTGTGAGAGGTCTTTGTTTATCTTTTTTTCTGTAAGTTCATTTTCATTCATATAATCACGATCTACGTGTTTGCTATTTTTACAAGAGGGACTGGTGGAACATCTGTTCTCTGGTTAGTAACATCACAAAGTCAAACTCATTTGAGAAAGTTAAGGGAAAGGGACTTGGTTAAATGTAATGATACGTCGAAACAAGGGAAAGTAGTTGTGGAGAAATTGAGAGACTGACAAATAAAACAATGAAGATGGAGAATTGTTGGGTTGACTACATGTGAGAGGAGAGGACCAAAAAACAAGGGGGAGAAGAAATCTTGAGAGGAGCACCTTGCCAACTTTTGTTGTTGGGCTTTCGTTGCGACACAATGTCTGTAAAAGGGTGGTGTATGTCAGAGTCGCAAGGGAGTAGGAGTGTTGATGGTGGGATGTTTGGGAAGAGAGATAACAAGAGTTGGAATACTACTGTAAAGGGTGGTGTACATCAGATTGGCAATGAGGTAGGAGTGTAGGATGGTGGGGATGTTTGGGAGAGAGATAATAAGAGTTAGAATACTCGGGGTGAAACATATAAGGGTGACAATTACAAGTGGACGACACTCATTTTTGGGAAATCTACTCACTTTGTCAAAAATACCAGACGACGGATACCCAAAACTCTATTTCATCTTTGCAGCTACAACTAACTCGAAGCACGAGCTGATGTGACTAATGCTATACTAACAGGTATACTAAATAATAACACAAACAATTAAGTATCATGTTAAATTATTTACTAATGCATGACTAATACATGATTCTTTAGTTTCAGTTACCGTTGAATTGACGCATGATGAATATTCGTTTCATTTTTATTTCTTTTTACCCAATGTCAGACTCGCACATTACCTTATATTAGTTTTCCGATAGCTATTGTCATTTTAGGTGTAAGCGGACAGGTAGTTGCAGGTCACAACACTTTACATGAAAATAACAGCCATGCACGCCGACAACGTGAGGTAATTTGATAACTTATGGCTTGCTGAAAAACAAGTAAATTCAATTCAGAGTTAGCATTTCAACAGACAGTATGTTGTTTGAATAGTTACAGTGTGGATTTTGGTGGTGGTCTCTTTCACTTCCAAGATGGTGAACCTACATCTTTGCCCCCCTGGTGGTGTAAGTTAATTTTACATTCATTTTTTATTCTATACATTATTTGCTCGTTTGTTCAGTTTGATTAGGATGTGGCATGTGCAGAAAGAAACTGAACCCCAATGGCGGAAAAAATACAATGACTAAAAAGGGGGAAAAATAAGAGTATTTTGGGAATTTCACGAAACATTCAAAATTAAATAATGTGCAGCCCTTTGGGAAGTGTTATATGACAAAGCCCGAAACAGGTCTACACAACCCCTTTTAAATCCCCCTGGGTCTTTGTTATCTTGCATGTAGTTTTCAGATCATTTGGTGATACTTGATGCTGATGCCAAAAAATCTTATAGGTACCTTATGTTGGAGATATATCAAGTTCCAAAGCAGGTATGGAAGATCTGCATACTAACTGAAAGGTAAATGCTTAAAACATTTGTAATTTTATTTTTTTGAACGAAGCTTTTGTCTTAACTTTAATTTGACTAAATCCAGAAAAAAAGCAACGTGAAAAAAGTTAGTGTGTGGCTCTATCTTTAGCATGAAAAAACCAAGTTCCAGAAACACGATTATGGGGATTATGCACTATTTAAATGAAAAAAGGGAAAGCTATAATATTATTATTTTTAGGTCAATATTGGTGAAAGAAATTTGAAAGAAAAAAAACTTTCTGTAAAATTTTTAATTTTTCACTTTTGAAAACATGAATAATGAAATTTAAAATGTTATGGGTTTTTACTTTTGCACATTGTTAACTATTATTTGTGATGCAGGAAAACTTTTTTAAAATTTAATGGGGAGAACGCCAGATATGTAGTGGCAGAGTTGGCGTTACAAATTTTGGGGAGGACAATTTAAAAATTGAAGACCTCACAAAGTTTTAATTGATTTTGTGTCAATTAAGTTAGATGATTTCCTAAAATGATGGAAGATCAGATAATCGTAGTTTTAACCCTCGATGTTAAGTATGCTTGACAATTTTTATTGGGGTTTTTTTGCAAAATTTTTTTTATCTTTGATTGGATACAACAAAAGGAAAAAGTGGAATAAAATTCGGGGATTCAAAGCAACCCGTATATACAATCTTCTTTGGAGAAAGTGGTTTAAAAGGGGTTTTATTCATTTAAAAAAATATTTCTTTTTTTAACTTTCCCTGGGTTTTCCGTTATTCACTACTATGTGAATAATTTTTTTTTTTTTTTAATTGCA